>JAVDOI010000005.1:27616047-28311047 GCA_032191485.1 Leptoclinus maculatus
AGTGGCGGCATCCTCAGTTTAAAGCGCCCCACGCTGCCCGCTGATTGGTGCCAGAGCCAGGCATGTGTAGATACAAGCGAGCAGGGAGGAGGGAGGAGGAGGAGGAGGAGGAAGCCTTCGTGCTGGCTCAGGAGCCAGGGGGGCCGTCCCTTCTTCTCGTAGGTTCTGGAGTCAAATGAGGTAAAGGGAGTAAAAGTTAGTGGGTCACGCATGCGTACGTGTTTGATTGCCGGGCGTAGTAACCTGTGGCGCGTGTGGCCGCTGAGAGCTGCTGTTCTACAGCTTGCCGAGTCGGGGCACGCTCGTGTGTTTATGTGAAAAGGAAGTTTGAGCGGCGAGGCTTCATAGAGGAAAGATTTATTGAGCACCAAAACAAGCGGTTTGAGTTCTAACAACGGTGCGATGTCCTCAAGTAGATGAAAGAAGGCTCTGATTTGACTTGCCGGCACAATCACAGCGACACATTTTCAGTGCTTGTGAACCTTGACAGGTGGAAGTGTTAAGATATGACTCAAGGACATTTATGTCAGCAGATAGGTGCAGCCGTGTCTCTACGGTGAGGAAATATATACGTTAGTTAATCAGTTTCAAATGTGTTGAATGGGTTTAGCTCACTGACACACTCTGACTTACCTCTAAGCCGGCTCTGATCCCCATCCATGTGTAGACAATCTCTTTATCTACAAGATACATACGACCATCTGGGAAGTTAAAGGGAAAGAAAATCACTCAACTGTCCATTCGTGAGAAAAGCTGTAGACTGTGTTTAACAAGTCTGTGTTCCCTGCCTTTTGTGGCCTTCTCGAGCTCCTCTTTGTAGAAGGTCATGGTCCTCGATGGAGCGTCTATCTTGTGAGACGGGGCACTATTTCTGACAATGTCCTACAGTATTTTCAGAAAATCTCAACGTTAGCTCAAAGATGTTGGAACATTTAAACACTGTGTGACAGTAGACATGGTGAAAAGCCAGTCGGGCTGCACTTTCAATCATTTTGCTGTTCAGGAAGCAGAATTAAGAGTTTACCACAACAAGGTAGCAAGACAGACAGACAGACTGCACTCGCGTGATTTCTTTTTTTTTTTTTTCCACGCCCATACACAGGATTTCCTCTCTTCGACACGAGATGAACGTCACACAGTACAATGGTGGGAAAGAGTCAAAAGCAGAGCAGAAACACTCGAACCGTGCGTGACAGCAGATGGAACGTTTGTTCATCATATGTTCAGTCTGTGGAATCCCCGCTCGCTAAGGGTTAACACTGACCTAGTTTCCGTGGCAACACTGAACGTCTGATGACATCATTGCTTTAATTTTAACTCAAGTCCGGGCGTCCATGGTTGGTCACATGACCAACTAGCAGGCTACCACATGTGTGTGTGTGTGTGTGTGTGTGTATTTGTGTAGTAAGTGGCTTGGTATGTAGTACAGGAAGTGGAGGGTTTGACATCACCTGTTCCATTCAGCGTTGGCTTTCGATGTATTTACTGCTCTGTGAGGTTTCCACTCAGTCAGTAAAGAACTGCAGCGTTGTTTCCCCGTGTGCCTTGACACGCAACTAGTGATCTAATGGATGTAAACCGTGACGTATAGTCAACATTTATATCAGGGTTTTGGGTCTCAAGATGCACAGATCTTCCTTTTTGATCTTGGAGACATCTTGCTTTGGTCTTGACTGTCACTCAAATTGTGTTCGATGTTAAAAGGCGCATCTTATTCTCCTATAATACCCATTGTTTAAATATACTGGATTATGATTAAAGGTATTTTGTGATAATATAACAAAGATTCATTATATGTCCAGAAAAGCATTCATTTATTCCGTGTCCTTAACATGACACTTCTATATCTTTACATACATTTTCCAGCAGCCTGATTATATGAGCTATACATGCAATGTGAACAGTTGTCATTTACCAATTCAACCTCAACTGCAATCCTGCATGCAAACCCAGGATGAGTCGGCTGCCACCAGGCAGCTCTTATATCTACAGTGAATCATGTTAAATGAGTTGTCACCTCCCGTAATGGTTCTAAAAGAACCATTTTATTACAAACACCCCAAGGACTTGAACACATTTACATCCCATAACACCTCATGGGATTTCAGGTGACGTTTTAATGTAAATTCAATAATATATATGGACTTGTCAGGCTCTGTACTCTTGCCAGCTTTCATCTCTAATTAATGACAATTAGCAGACGTTTGCCTCTGCACTGTGTGTCCTGCTTTACCGCTGATACCGCTGCATGTGCCCGTGAACATGACCGGACTCAGCCTTGCACCGGGTCCTGGACTGGATCGATACCCTGCATGGGACGACGAGTCGTGGGTTGGTGGCTTGTTGGCATCGGTGGCGGTATCTGTGTTTGATGTCGTTGGGAGGATGCCGGCCGCCTGGTGCCGCAGTTAATAAAAAATGAATGGAAAGAGAAGGGGGAGGAGCCCTCGGCTGTTGCTCGAGCTCTTTAACTCTCACCTCTCTGGTGGCTCCTCTGCTGTTCCCACTGGGCACCCACTTCATACAATCCTGAATCCCCGCTGCCGCCTGACGCTGCCAGGTTTTATGTAACACAGCACCACAGCTGTTACAGAGTTTTCATCACACACTTTTGGAACGCGCACATGAAAATATTGATTTATGAAACAACCGAAGTATATTCATGTGAATTCAGTGGAGGTATCCAAAAAAAAAGGTGGAGGATTGGACTGATACTAATGTAAGAAAAGGCATACGACCGGTAGTAGCCCAGAAATGCATGGCATGTGCCAAGATCTCAAAAACCTCACATTAAAGGGACAAAACGTCATCCAGCCATCATTCTTTAGGAGACCGCCTTTCACTCGGATGAATAATAAAGATACATGTTGACCTGAAGGTAAATCAGGATGATTTACTGTCTGCAAAACACTACATGGCTTCATAGTACACAGTTAAGTACTGGCCCTTTAAGCCCGGCTACGCCTGACTTGAACATATGGGAAGCTAATCTTAGCCCAAGTCCTGAGAGAGACAAGGCTGGCAACCAGCCACTGTGCAGAGCTGAGGACGGTTGCTCTTGCTTTCTCTCTCAAATCTGAGCAATTTCTGATTCAAACCCCATAATATTGTCTCCAAAAAGCCATCACATGATCATTGAGGCTGAAACACATAACACAGAAATGTTCTAGTATTAGTAAGTGTTTTCTGTTAATGATTACATCACTGTACAATTAAGATTTGATCGCTCAGCTCTTTTTCATGACTTGGCACATGTTAGCCTGGCAGGTAGTATACAATGCGCTTTTATTGTTTTTTTTATCATTTTCCCTCCGTTCCCTGTCTGTCTGTTCTCCACTCTCTTTGTCTCCGACCCCAAAACCCTACTCTATATATTGATTCATTTTTCTCCTGCTTTTCATGCACCCTAACCTCAGGCACAAAGAGCTGCCTCTTGAAAACAGCGCCCCCTCCTCTTCCTCTTCCTCTTCCTCCTCCTCGTTATTTTTGTAGAGGCTCCACCCACTCCAACAGCCCCCCCCCCACCCATCGCCACCTTTCTTTTTTCTCTCTCCTCCCTCCAAAACCACTCCTCCCTTTCTCTTTGTGAGTAGTGCTGAAGAGGGGTGAGGGGGGGGTAGGCCTTCCCCAGCTGGGCTATTCGTGCCGACTTGCACGTGCCGAAAGTCAGGAGGTATGACTCAGACTGGATACCCAACACTCAGCACTACGATCTACACCCAAACACACCCTGAACGTAACACCATCCTGCCTGGGAGCGTGTCTGGGTTGGATGTTGGAGGGAGGAGATGGAGGAGATGGAGGAGATGGAGGAGATGGAGGGGATGGAGGGGAGGGAGGGGGGGCAGATGTCAATGAAAGCAAAGACAAAGAAAGAGAAACAGCCAAACAGAGAGCTGCAAGATTGAAATAACAAGGTGATGCCTAAAATATGAGCAATATGTGAGCAGTTACTCATTATAGAGTGACAGATGGAAAGATACAGTACATTCATAGATATATATATTTATACATGTTCTTAGAGAGGATGTGCAATCACCTTTTATTTTTTTTAATTAATTTTATCCGATACAAAAAAATACACTGGCAAATATTTTACCATCTATATCCTTTTCATGAAGTCAGTGATTTTCAAAATAAAACACATTTTGTGCCTGGTTTGTTTATAAAAATACAAAACTTGGCGTTAATTATAATAAACAAATCATGATAATACGAGTTTCCAGTAAGATATTGGCGTTAATGTTTGACCAGGCTGACAACACTGTGTGTTGCTTCTGCTCCGTTAAATACGACGCGCTCAGTGCAGCTCTGCAGCCTCGTGTCCTGCCCACCAATACACCGAGCGACCCTCAGTGAACAATCCAATACTGTATGCATACTAGCATGCATTCTGTGCACAGAGAAAATTAGCTGCCTGTGTGTGCATTTGTCCAGTGTCTTGGCCTCTGTGCGTTGCCTGTGCGTTAAATGAAGGATAAAGCGACAGAGACGGGGGAGGAGAGGGGGGAGGAGAGGGAGAGTCATAAAGTGTGTCAAATCAGATGACCTTGATGCCATTGGACTGCAGGGCAATACGGGTTGGGGGTGGGGGTGTATGGAGGTGTAGATGAGAGCAGTAGGTGGAGTCAGCTGACAGGAAGAGATGGGAGGAGGGGAAAGGACCCTCGTGTCATGACCGTGATGCTCATGTGAGTTGTTTAATGGCTGTTAGAAAAAGCTTCTCTTTTTTTTTTTTTTTACTTAAATAACCCAAATTCTCCCACTGATGAGAGGTGATGAAGTTGCATAAATAGTGAAATCGCATACATTTTCGTTAACAAAATGATTCCGCCATGGTACCTTTGAAACAGAACAAGTTGTCTTTTGTGTGTTTCACACAAACAGACCTCCCACTACCGATGTGCAGGTAATATTTTAAAAAAAGCTTGTTTTCGGTGTGTGTGAGGGTTTTATGTCAGGAGAGAAAGAAAAAGATGACTCAGACTTAGTCATATGCCAGCCAAACCAACACACACTGCTGAGGATGGACTTTTGTTGTCAGTCATCCCTCCTACAACCAAGACCTTTCCTCTGTGCTGCTGAGAAACAGTGAGTGAGAGACAAAGAAGTGAAAGAGATGGAGAGAGAGAGAGAGAGACGAGGGCGTGAAACAGCTCATTTGGACAATAATTTGACTCGATCGTGAGATGAAGCGATCGATCGCGAGGATCGGAGTCTCTGTTGTGCTTTCCTACTCTCGCTCTCAATGCCCGGTTACAGCAGGTTTACCGTAAGTGCGCAACATACTTGTTCATGTTTTCCATTTCATTTTCAAGAAAAAAGTTAAGATACTTCAACTGTTATTGTAGTTTTTCTCTTCAGCTTCTTAGTGTTATGTGAAGTGAACGCAGTTTAAAAAAAGGACACGGCTACAGATTGTGTTCCTTCCAGTTAGAATGTAATCTGGCACGTTGTTCTGTTATCTAAATGAGAAGTAACACATTGTGTTCAGGACAGCGTCATTGTTGCTTATCTGGATTATCCAGTCAACTTCTATTCTTCTGTCCAACTGCCAAACATGTTGGGCAATGTTTTACCTGAAATGACACTCGCTTTATGCTGCTGGCTTTGAGTCACCAGTGAGCACATGTTGTGAATCCAGAATATTGTCCTGTAATTTAGTTCTTATCAACCTACATACGGTAAATTGTGGCACTTCTTCATTTTACTCAGCTTGTGTGCGTCGTTGATAGGGGGCAATCTCACTCAGCTCATGTTTTTACAGTGCGAGTTAATATATTTAGTTGGAAGTTAGGCACTCTTCTCTAGGTCTTGTTTTTTTCTGCTTAGTTTTCCTGATGTTCGTGACAGTGTCACAGCCATGCGGTGTCACTCATTTACAGAACAGTTTATATTAGATTTAGTTGTGATGACTGCCGGTCTGCCGAGGTCTCTTTGAACCTTAAACGACCGTTCGCTTTGAAAAATGATTTATCATAGCGAGCGTTGAATAGCTGGTATGCATTTTTTTTTTATATACGAGTGCAGCGTTCGAGGACAGACATGCTTCTGTTTTTGTTCAGCGGTTCTTTAAAATGAGGAACCGTGCGCAGAGGAAAGCATGTGACTCATGGGTTAAAGTCCTGAGTCTTGAAACGCTGTGTCATTGCAGCCGGGGGAGTGAGCGAGCACAAAGCGAGCCGGCTGAATGAAAGAGCGTGTGTTCGAGTGTCCGTTGGTGTGTGTTGTCGGTGATAGTAGAGAGTGGGCATGTGATGACACATGTGCCCACCCAGTGGTGGAGGCAAGCTTCCTGGTGGCTGAAACACCGATGACGATGATGACGATGACGATGCTGCTACGTCATCGCCACATGTGTTTCCTACCTCTCTTGCTCATCGCTCTCCCTCTCGCTCCATTGGCCCTCCTTGGTCATGTGACCTAATGCTCTACTTCTCCTCTCCTTCCCTTAGACAGCTTAGGCTGCGCTGGGTTTCTCTTTGGGATTGACGCTCATCTGTGTGTGTGTGTGTGTGTGTATATCCGAATATGTGTGGTAACAGAGAGACAGACCGTGTACAATTTACAGGGCCAGAGAGCAGGGTGTGCGTCAGAAAGCGCTGGAACGGTAATGCACTACTAAGCTATGCTAAGAGAAGAAAAAAAGGGCTCAGGAAACAGAACTCTGAGGCAAATTGAGAGAGGGAGGCAGAGGCACTTTGAGAAAACGGGAGAAAATGAGAGATCACGAGAAACGGGGGGAAGGCTACCGAAGTTGATCCGACCATAGCGCAGCGTAGCCGGCACATGCTCAGTAATATAAGGGAAAAACACTACGCAGGAGCTGACAACGATCTGCATGGGGAAGACGGCCATGTCTCCCCCCCCCCCCCCGCACCCCCACCCCCTCCTGCTCCTCCTGGTTAGATCTGCTCCAAAACTCCAGCAATGTTCGAGAGAAGAGAGGAGACGCCACAAGGCCGGTCAGCCAGCAAGTGGGCGAGAGGAAACATCCAGCGATCATGGCGACGTTGATGATGATGATGATAATGATGCCAAAGCGGAACAACGGTGAGGAGAGAATAACAAGAGGACGTTATCTGGCAGACAGGAGAGGACAGAAGTCCTCAGCGAACTGCTATGGGTTGATTACTCGTGGTAGCTGTCTTCGTTTGGCAGCAACCTGCCGATCCTCTCGCTGTTTATGCCCTCTTCTTCTTCTTCATCGTCATCTTCGCTCCCTTTACAGAATCCGTCACATAATAACTGAGCGACTCTGTTTTCTCCTCAGACGTCCTCCCCTCGTTGTCTCTCCTCGGTGTCTTCTTCCGTTCCCCTCTCCTTTTTCTGCTACTCTTTCTTGCTGATGTTGAAGTATCATCCGCTGTTCCCTCCGCGTTTCCCAGCGTAGTCGCCTCGCTCTTCTACCTTTGTTCATATCGCCGTCGTTCTTGCATTTATTTTATTCCCCTCGTGTAGGGCGAGGGAGCGGACATTACAGAGTGTTGAGGAATGATTGTATGTCAAGCGATCATCAGCTTCCTTCAGTCAAAAAAAAAACCTTCAACCTCTGTATCCTTTGGATCTTGGAGGGAAGGGCCAGCAAGACCGCCAGCAAGCCAGCTCCGTCTTAATCTACCATCCTTTTTCTCTTTCTTGTGCCTTGCTAGAGAATCTATTATCAGCCACAGGTGTAAGATTGAAGCTTTTTTGTTTCAAGCGAAGGAACGGGCGACCGATGTGATTGTGGATGGGGAAGAAAAAACGGAGATCGAAGAACCATTATCGGTGGCTTCTCCTTTGGCCCAGGGCTCAGTCGCATCTAGATGCTCAAACACGGAAATCTCTGTAAGGAAAACCAGATACCGTTTGCAAGAAGGCATAAACGAGCATAAACATAACGTTGCTTTTCTTCGCTCCTTTTCTTTTTTCCTGTTGACGCCGTTGTAAGTTGAGATCGTGTATTCGCTCGGTAGCCGTTGATTCGCCTCTGCACTTGAAAGCAGAGACGCTCTGTCATCGCCCGAAATTGCCAGCACTGGGCTTTAGTGGATAAACAAAAACACACAACATAGCCTTATATATATATATATATATATATATAGCATCACCAAATGCAGTAGAGCAAGCAGTGCTGAAGGGCGTGGATAGAGACAGAGAGGTTTTCTCATTGGTGAGAGCTCTGCTGCACTGTGCTGTTTCCTAGGCTGCCGCTACCAGCGACTATCCCCCACAGCGCTCTCTGTTTCTGCTCACTGCACACTCCTCCATTCCATCGTACGTGCCCGCTGTGGCTCAGATAATGGCCTCTCGCTCTGCACACACTGAAGAGAGAGAGAGGAGAGGAGATGGAGGGAGAGAGAGAGAGAGGCTGCACGAGAGGGAGGGAGGGGGAATGAAGGGAGGGAGAGAGAGAGCGAGAGAGAGAGAGGGGAAGGTGGGGGCTGCGAAGAGAAGCCGACTGCATGTGTAGCCGAGAGAAAGAAAGAGGATATTGAAAAAGGGAAGGGAGGAGCAGACGGAGATAATGAGAAAGGAAAAAGGAGAGAACAGAAAGCGTCAGCCATAAGAAGAGGCGAGAGAGAAATGAGAAACGTGTGTGCCGTGCTGGGGGGAAGTGTGTTGTCTGTGTGTGGCTGGCTGTGTGTGCGTGTGTGAATGCATGCATGTGTATTTCGCCGCTCGCTCTGCCTGTGCGCCGCACAGACTGGAAGGAATAAAAAGGAATACAACCCAACAAGTCCGGATTGCTTTTTGGGCTGCTGTTACCGGCAAGCAAGTCTCATGCTCCTCTCTGTCTCCTCTTCTGCTTTCTGCTCTCCGACCGGCAGCTCTGTCTGGACGTCTAAGACCACGTAAGTATATATATATATATATACGTCGCCGGTCCTCAGGCTCACAGCCGGCTTCATATTGTCAGGGTTTCTGCTTCATGTTCCTGCTCGGCACGGCAGCAAAGGAAGGGGTGGGGGAAGAGGGAGGGGGAGGACGAGGGGGAGGATGGGGGGGGGGGGGGGGGGGTTGTGTATCTGGGATTTAGGTTCAGCTGTCTACTCACAAGCTGAACTTAACCCCCTCGCCACCACTAGTATCTATACAGGCTTTGTTTCCTCCCTTTAGTTTTTCTTTTTTTTTGCAGTGTCAGTGTTAAACAGCCGTTGCTCGGCTCCCTCGCGCAGAAATTTAAAGGCTCATCTTGTTTAAAGGGCTCCTGGACTCAAGTGTCTGGTCTACCAGGTTCCTCAACATCTGATCCAGTTGGCCGTGTTAATGTTGTTGGATGCACTTTCTGGTGTGTGTGTCAAGCACGTCTGAATATGTGTGTGGAATAGACTAACACGGTTAGAGAGAAGACAGATAAACTTCTGGCAAGAGAGTAGGCTTTGTCACAGTGTTAATATTTGTCAAAGCACGTGGTCCGTACAGTCCGAGGCACACACACACACACACACACACAGGTGTAAAGCGCTGCAGGTGTGAGCGCAGCATTTCCATCCTGGACCGGCATGTAGACTCACAAAAAAAGTAAAATCAAGGGTAACCGAAGCTCAGATCATGTGAGGTTATCTCTTTATTCTTGGCGTGCAGCGCGTTATTTGTTTTCTTCAACCGGCAAAGTGGAAGGTTTGCTCTCGGTGTGCAGCTCGAGGTGCTTTAAACCCACGTGACTTGTGTCACTGACAGTGTTCTGTATGTAACTGTGAGAGAAAGAGGAAAAGAGAGTGTCAGTGTGACTGATGCACGTGATTGTGGGATGTTAGGTTGTGCAGTGTTGCAGTCACTCTGTTTCCACACACTGCAGGTCTCATAACCGCCGTGCATTACTACCCTCCCCTTCCTCTTTCCCGTCTGATGCCACTGATAGTGCAGACGTGGGGCCTCTCACGTATTGCATGCCGGCTGTTCACTGCCCCCCCCCCCCCCCCCCCCCCAACCCCACACCATCTCTTACCAATACCACCGCCACCCCCTGGGACCCCCAACAGACACCCGGCGCAGAAGGTAGATTCAAAAGACCCGAGCATACTGCCTGTCCAGTAATTAGCCACTTCAAAGGCTCATTTCAATAATATTCAAATGACGGGGAAGCTGGACGTCAGGCTCACTTCTACTGTCAAACACCGATAGATCTACAAACAGAAGCCCTGTTCTTTCTGTTTTTTTTTAAAACGTCTGAATCAGGAAGTAGCTCACATCTATGTCGGGTGGTGAGACCTTTAGCTAGCCTGTGGTCAGTTTGCGTGCATGTGTAAGGAATTATTTATATCTCCATCGCTCTGTCTTCGTCTCAGTTTTTGTTTTGTCTTTTGTGAGGGAAAATGTCTCCTTGCAACCACATATTCTGATGCTTGTAAGTGTCCTTCACAGTTAAGGCTACTGTACAATTCAGGTGCATGTTTTGGGTATGCTGTCTGTTCATAGTACACACACAGATTGAAGACTTTTAACGCTAGAAAGGTTATTAATGCAGTGCGTTGCCTTCTATCTATGGGGCTAACCCCAAAAATGTATTCATACAGTGAGTCTGCTATTGTTTTCTTCTATTGGATATGTTGGAATGCACTGTTTAGTCACAACATGAACTCTGTCAATGATTTCTGAGGCTGCCCTTGGATTATCTTTGTTTGCTGTTCCTCTCCATTTGATTATAATCTACCTGGGCTGAATACTGTTAACAAGTAACATCTTGGCACTCAAGTGAATAAGACCACCATTGGCTTCAACATGTCAAGACAATTCAGATTAGTAGACAAATGTTGCTTCTTCATTGTCTACACCTTTTTTCTACTTCATTGTGGTGCTTCAAGCTGACTAAAATAAACTGAATGCTTTGAAAATGTAATTTGACACAAGTCCAGCTGATGTGTTTGCAGTTTTCAGTGTAACTTGTGGTAACTGTCCCAATTCTGACTCAAAGAGGAAGTGAAATATGTGGCTGCCTGTATCAGCTACTGATAAGTATTACCAACTGTCTGAGAAGGTCTTTAAATCTACCGAAATGACAAAAAGCATGACAGAAACATTCCCTCCCTTATTTGTGACTCTTAGCCAGCATGTTTGAGAAATACTTTTCCCGTTACGCTGTATGCTGGGATTCAATGACTGTAGTTTAAGAAGAATTAGCATCTGTAATCTTAAATACAGTTACAGTTACCTTGTAACTTTTAAGCCAAAGTTAGATTCAGCTATAGAGCGGGTGGTAATATCAGAAGCAGTCAGTTGTTGCTCATATTTGGCTGTATGATTGATACTCCCTTCACCTTGGTAGACTCCTTTCTTAGCATTTAGTGGTAAGTCAAGTGTGAGGGTTTCTGTAAATACTTGCTCATGTTCATGAAATGTTGTGAATCTCAAGGCAATGGTGGGGGTTTGCTTAGAGAGTCACTTGAGCAGAGCCACAAAACCAGACTTCAATGCATACTGTTGCAATAAACAACTGCAATGTTCAAATGCTAATTCATGTTAAAAAAAAAGGACTTTCACAAACCGGTACAGGACGGTATATGTTCAGTTTGCTTTGTGTCTTAGATGTTGTCTGTTATGAATTATCTTAGCATGACACACAAGTCTTCAGATATTCAGGTCATTTTATGTTTGCCATTTAAAGGTATTGTTTTGGTTGAAAATGTCTTTGGTTTGTGATAATCTCACCAGTGAACTGCACGTTTTCAGCTGCAATCATTTTTCAGCACTTAATCAATAACTGGTTTTGCCGATGAAAGATATCCACACTATATCATACGCATGTTGTAAACAGATTCAGTATTTCTTTTCTAAAATATCTCCATTTGTTTCACTTATTAATTGCGTTTCTTGAAATTAAATATCAATTAAATATCAATTAAATATACTTTAATAAAAGTAAAATGTATAATTGTTGTTTCTGTTGATTCTTCTTTCCTACTAAAGAAGTAGGTTTGTAGATTTTTAGTAAATTATGAATATAAACAGTTCTTGGAAGTGGACTTCCTTTGATCTCACATACATTTTGTGTATTGTATTTAGTTTTCTTCACTCCTCGGTGTGTATTTAATGCTCCACCTCTGCCATACACAAGGTTTCCCAACACAAAGGGAGACAAGTTTAACTCCAACTGCCTGCTTTGCATAGCCCAACTGATCTGGAGCACAGTATCCATTTATAAACAACAGCGAAACTATGTTGCATGACCTGTGACTCGCTTGACAAAACACTTGCCTGTTATGAAAACAGTCTAGTGAAGCAACAGTTAATGCCGTTTTCCTCAGCCCTACTGGCCTGACCCTGCAGTAATGTATAGGTAGGAGGGAAACCCTGGATAAGAGCTGGCAGAAGGGAATGGAGTCTGTTTTGATGATTGTTATTCATCATTCTGTCAAGTTATTCTTGGAATTCAGATTTAAAAAAAACAATTGACTTCATTTATTTACGATTATTTAACACATATCTGGTGATTATTTTCAAAATCATGCCTATTGCACTGTGTATAATGTTGTTTTACATATTGGTGCATATCGATTTATTAGATTCTCATAATCTAACTAACCTCGCTCCATGTTTGTCTTTCAGACTGTTTGCGAACTCACTTCAGTGGATGGCCCCAGAAGTGGAGGCCAGATGGAAATTGGGTCACATGACCGCCTCCAGGAAGGCGCGCTGAGCCTGGAACTAGCCAATGGGGTGAATCGCTACCCTAATGATGATTCGACATCTAGTGAAACAGAGCAGCAGAGAGCAGGAAGCGTGCCTCCAAGGCAGAGCTGGTTGTCTGTACACGGCAAGGTCAGTGACACCCAACAACAGCAACCATGTTGGAACAGCAACAGCGGTACAACCCCTGGTGAACCTGTCCACCATGCAGACATGGAGGATGCCCACAATCTGGTGGCTTTTTCTGCTATTGCTGGCTCCTTGCCTCCTTCTTCCTCCTCTTCCTGCCTCATGCAGCCGAACACATCCCAGCTGTATGGGAAGTTCACCAAGGAGATGGGTGTTGAGGGGGCACAGGCCAAACTCTCTGCAGGAGCTCCTGAGGGTAGCTGCCAAACTCCAGAAGACCTGAACACTCTACAGTCAGCACTGAGCCAAGCCAAACATGGACACAAGCCCCCTAACTGCAACTGCGATGGGCCCGACTGTCCAGACTACCTTGAGTGGCTGGAGAAGAAGATCAAGGGGGCAACCAATGAGGATCAAGGTGCTTGCAAGATGGCTGATGCTCCCCCACACTTACAGCCTCACCTACAGCAAACCCATTTGCAGCATCCCCGTCAGCCCTACACCCAGATGAATGGTGGCCACCGTCTGTCTGCTTCATACCCCCAGCAGCAACAGGGAAGTCAAGGCCCTAATCTAGACCATGGGCCCTGCTCAAAACCCCCAATTCCCTGCTCTCCCCAGGTGCTCTCCATAGCCAAGGAAAAGAACATCAGTCTTCAGGCAGCCATTGCCATAGAAGCCCTGACCCAGTTATCTGGTACTGGTCCGCAATCTGCCGGCTCTCCAGGTCAACTTTCCTACAACAGTAACCTCCATCACCACCAACATACCCAGAACCTCCCATCTCA
Source organism: Leptoclinus maculatus (assembly GCA_032191485.1). Classification (NCBI taxonomy): domain Eukaryota; kingdom Metazoa; phylum Chordata; class Actinopteri; order Perciformes; family Stichaeidae; genus Leptoclinus; species Leptoclinus maculatus. Next base: position 27,629,577 of record JAVDOI010000005.1, read on the forward strand.
ACCCCCCAACGGCACTAGCTTGATCCCGTCCTCTCCCGGCACCCACTCATCTTCCTCACGCTCTCAATCCGTCCCTCCAGGACTAAACACCATTCAGCAGGCCTCAGTTTCCTGTGAGCACCACAGGCCCCAATCCCAGGGCCAGCCGCCCCATGCTACCCCTCTCCCATCCACTACCTCTCCTTTCCCAGGTCAGGGAAAACATCCAGGCTTCAGCCCTAATCTCCAGCAGTGGCAGCAGGCCTCGGGCAGAGGCTCTGAACAGAGGAACCCATGGATGTGTGTAAAGTCTGAGCCCCAGTCTCACTACGCTGCTGCACCTCACAGCAGCTCAGACCCCATGTCAGAGCTCAAACAGCTGCTTGGTGACACCAGTGGAAAGTTCAGCAATGCTCATTTCAAGCTTCCAGTCACACAGCAGATCATTTTGAACCAGAATGGAGGTATCCAGGCCCAGGACAACCCAGTATTGGCCAGGATAAAGCAAGAACCAGACTCCGGAGAGCACTACCATCACACTGCCTCCATGGGACCTTATGGCATGGCTAATGGTCAGCAGCAGGGTCATCACTACCCTGGCAATCCCCTGTCTCCTGGCCAAGCAGCTATCAGCCACTCCACTCAGGCAGCACTGCAACAGCACCTTCACTACAAGAGGAACCTCTTCTCTAACCACTCCCCTGGCTTTGGAGCACCTCTGGCTTGTCAAAACTTGAAAAAATGGTGGCCACAGATGAACGCAGAAGGTTTGCCACATCTGGCCATCAAACAGGAACCCAAGGAACCCAAGAAGAGGAAAAGCAGTCAAGGATCTCCTGTCATAAAAGCTATGAGTGGGATGCTTGCAGTCTCTCCCCTTCCCAAACCTAAACAGATAATCATCAAGAAGACCAAGCAGAAAGCCTCCATCCCAACCTTCCTGCCTCAGACTCAGATATCCGTACAAAAACCATCAGTCCTCATGGTGGACAGAGCCCCGACCCTGACCAGCCTGCATCCAGGTTCTCTCCCCTCTCTGCCCCTCCACAGTAACTCCACTCAGGCTGCTGCTGCAGGCCTCCCTGCCCCAGCCCAATCTCAGGTATCCATTTCCAACTCCTCAATGACCCCATCTTCCACTGTTTCTGTTTTGTCAGAAAACACTCCAGCCCTCATGGGCCCCCTGCTCCCTCCTGTGGCCCCTGTAGCCCATGCTAAATCAGAGGGAGTGGGCAGCCTGGCCTCCAGAAACACCAGCACCACCACACCTGTGACCTCCACATTTCCATCCAGCACCTCACAATTACAGAGCGTCATAAACATAGACCCGAAGTACGAAGAACTGATCCGCCAGTTTGAGGCTGAATTTGGGGACTCAGCTCCAGATGCATCTGCCAGTCAGCCCAAGGAGGAGACTGCTACAGCCCCTCAACCGAGGAATCAGTCCCAGACCAGTCCTCAGGACCTCAGTCCCACATCATCTTCCACCTCCCGGTCGGCTCCCATAATTCTCTCCACTCAAGCCAGTTCCACACCTCATCCAGATGATCAGGAGATGAAAGTCAGCAAAGATGAATCAGGGCCCCAAAGTGAAGCAACCTTGAACCAGGCATCCACAGAAAGCTGTATGAGGGATGTCTCTCTACATCATCAGGCCATTCTGCACAAGCAGCAGCAGCCCAGTGTGTTAGAGGATACATTCAACATGCCGTGTTCTCCGCTACCCAAACGCATGAAGATTGAATCCTCGGGTGATATAACAGTACTTTCCACCACATGCTATTCTGAGGAGGACACACCCACTAAGGACAGCCTGCCTGCTTCTCCATCTCTCAGAGGCTTCCTAGAGTCTCCTCTGCGCTACCTTGACACCCCCACCAAATCCTTGCTGAGTACTCCTTCCACGGATCTGCAGGCAGAGTTCCCCACCTGCACCTGTGTGGGTAAGTCAGTGTGTTGGTGTCTGTCTTTGGTTGTCTATATCTAAGGGGATGAGGTTGCTGTCCATCAACATACTGTACTGGCACTTTTCAGTCAACCATAAATAATAGTATCATTAATCTTACAAAAATCACACCACTCCAGACAGTGCCCATGCATTTTTGAGTGCAGATGAATCGGAAGTAATTCTGTAAGTACTGTAGAGGCTTTATAGCAGCAAGGGAGCATGCATATTCTGCAGGGAGGACTTTTTTTGGAAAACATTTTCTAAATCTAGAAATGTTCACGTTTTGCTCTACTGATTTAGCTCGAAACAGGTCCACCATTAGGTTTTTCAGTCCCCCCCTCTTCTGTAGCTTCTCTGCCTGGACGCTTGTTGGATTCTTGTGGAGTGTGTCCAAGAATGTTTGTGTTGCCAGGGTGTGTGGCTGCGACCATCCAGACTGCAACAGTGTGAGGCACTAAAGGCAGCAGGCAGGAACAATAGTACTGGTGGCAGAAGGAGCCTTTTGTGTGAGTTTGGGTCTGGCAGGCAAGCAGAACAGAGCCTTCATTAGACAGAAAGGGGTTTAGTCCCACACTTTAAGTAGTTCCCTGCTCAGGTTAACAGAGTAGGTGGTCCTACACTATGAATCTATGAAGAATTTATAGATAATGTTTTTCCTATTTTAAGAAAACAACAGGTAGATGAAGTTATGTTAATGACTAAGTAGATCAGAATACTACTGCTGTAGCTACTGTGGGTATCCATTCATTCATTAACTTTGTGCAATAACTAAATTATTATAGTTTGTTCTCAGAGAAGCTACTGTGTTAAAACCACCATGTTCTTACAGTTAGCTGTAGTGCTATGAAGGGTTTAGAGCCTGTAAGTAGACCATTGCTGTCCCTAAACATTGAAGGGGTTCACAGCAGGCGGAGAGAGCAGCTGCAGTGAAACACTTGCTAGCTGTGTGTTGTTACTCAGACTAGAGACCAGCAGACAATAAGTCTCCATAGTACAGCCTGGTTACACACTGCCCTGTCGACTCCCTGTAGCATAACACTGCGCTGGAATGAGACCGCCTCCTACACAAACAGATACAGTATGCAGCCACGGTCTGCACAGTACACACAAGAATTTATTGTGACTCCTCCACTTCCTGCCCTGAGCCACGCCCTGGTGCCTCCCTCCACCGACAGGGGAATGTGACCTCATATTGCTTCTGAACCAGAGACACACACACAACCCTGACTGTATGTCCACGCTTAAGATAATCAGCTAAGAGTGTAAATCATTTACATTTAGAGCCTTTAGCTAATGTTGTTATCCAGAGTGTGTGCAACACTGTGCTAAAGAAGTGTTGTGTACAGACGCAAGAGCAACCCTGTTTTAGTTACAATACAAGCAAGCTGTTGCAGAGCAAGTCATTTCGAGACATTTCATGTAGGATACAGTCAAAGGCACAGTATCACCACACAAAGATTTGGCACTGAAGTCATAGGACATGATTTATAACCAAAGATGTGTGTAGGACAATGGTCAAATGCAGTCATACACATCCACAAGCTCATACACAACATAAACACAGATGCTCACACAGCGCTCACACAGACACACCCTACTCCCTCATAACACTCACACAGTCATTCATCACTACCTCAAAGAGCTTCTGCTTTACAGTGTCTCCACACAGGCACCACACCCTGCAGTCACAGTCCTCTGTCTGTGTGTGTTCATGTGTGTTTGTGCGAACTGGCTGCTGCGATCAGTTGTACAATCTCACGCTCCTCATAGATGATTTAGCTTCAACCACTAAGAGGATGCCTTTGAGTTTGTCCAAAAATACTTCAGAACACACACCCGCCTTTGATTTCTTTTTCAAAACTCTACAACAACTGAGATGTGATTTCGAGCAAAGACACTTCATTCTTTACTGAAGTCAAGGGGCATTTACTGTTAATATTGTCAACTTGAGTGAGACATTTACTTCAAGCAGGACTCTATCCAGGCACTAGTACTTTAGGATTTGAGGCAGAGAAATTATTCATTTGATCAAAGTGATGTGCAAGAACATTTATAAAGCCTAAGTTAATAATAATAAGATATTTAATGCAGAATCATAGTTTTAAAAAACCTCTTTGGTGTTGTTGCTCCGCAAATTCAGAAGAGATTTTAGGAGAAATATCCACCAAAACAGTACACGATCATAGCTCCTGCAAATATAATGCGGGTAAAGTGAGTCAAATTGTGCTTCACTTCCTCTCTGAGTGTAAGATAAGGAAGTTAAACAATGAAACCTAAATGTAGTTCTACTTCTTTTACAATCTCATAATATTGGAGCAGGCTAAATAATAGCTGTAGATATACTCAAGTGTTCATCGCAGAGTGGTATTAATATGTAATACACATTATCAGCACCGTTTGTATCCTCACCATATTGTGTGGAATTTGCCATAGTGCTTTTTCAGGTCCAGCTATGTGCTTTTTCCTGACCCTCTACTGTCTCTTTTGCTAGAACAAATCCTGGAGAAAGATGAAGGACCCTACTACAACCACCTGGGATCTGGACCTACCGTAGCCTCCATACGAGACCTGATGGAGACGAGGTGAGTCTTTTCCTCTTCTCTTCTCTTTTCCTCTTCCTCCTACATGCTCTTGCTTTCCCTGTCCCTCCCTCTTCCTCCTCCTCTCTCCTCCCTCCCTCCTCCTCTCATTTTGTCCTTAGGGAATCTGTGACCCAGAATCCAGTTGGAGAAACAGGAAATATCAGCATCATCAGCATAACAGAGGCAGAAGCACAAGGGTAGCAGCAGATGATAGCTGGGAATGGGATGATTGAGGGGGAGAGACAGAGAAAGATTAAGAGAGAGGAAGGCAGGCGGAAGGGAGGAAAGATGCTGCATTTGTTGTGCACTAATATCAAGTGTAGTTTTTTATATTATGTAACAGTCTTCAGTATCAATTAGGGCTGACATTTGGTGTTTATAGATGCAAATGTACATACATACAAAGCTGAAATCGCTCTGTTTAAAACATTAAATCAAACAAATAATCTCACAATAAGAGTTGAAGGTAAAAATAAATGTACTTTGTTTTTATAAGTGACCAACAGATGACATAAAGCATTGGTCAGCCTCACCAAACCAATCCCAAAGGCTGTTGTTACCATGTCTGCTATGCATCAGCAGACTTGGTGTTAAAAAGACAGACTGAGTTTATAGGATTAGTATTTATTCAAGGAACACCAGAAAGCTCCCAAGCTGTTCATTTTAATAACCAAATCGCAGCAACAATCTTTCAATCATCATCAAACATAACTCTGATCAAAGGCGGTGATCAACTGTTTTTAAGGATGAATAATATCTTTTTATGTTATTTGTAACCCAAGAACACCTTGTACTTGGTGCAACCTCTTGTTATAACCGGATGCCTCATTGTGTTGTGCTTCATGTTAACAGTACTGAATATTGTAGTCAGGCACACATTTTGCTTTAATTCGCTGATAGGCTGGATTTCAATAGGAGCAATGAGTCATTAGTCCCAGAAGAGCACAGGATGTGTGTGTGTGTGTGTGTGTGTGTGTGTGGGTGTAGGTGGGTGGGGGGAACTTTTTTTGTTTGAGGGATGACATAAGAAGTTGAGGCCCCGATGTCCCTAAATGACCTTTGGCCCACCCCTGACCCCAGCGGGCCACCCCCGTGGTGACAGAGCCCATTCCCCTCCCACTCTCTGAGCCACCTTCGGGGGATTCCTATTCAGTAAGAGCCCCTTGTGTTCACTGTCACATCAAATCTACTCAGGGCTGAAGTTTGCACAATGGCAGATATCAAGCAAGCAGGAGATCTGATTTAAGCCATGAGCAAATCTCTGACAAGTTCTGATGACCTATCCCCATCCCAACGTAACCTCTGACATCTCTTCCTCCTCTACACCCCCGAACTCTACCAACAGACCCGAAAACACACACATGCACCATTAGGACTACTGTTAAGTAATCTCATAACACTCCATTATTTGCTCAAGCAAGGGTTCACAGACACACACAGACACATTTGTATACACAAAATAAGCTCATGCACACACATGTGGACACAAACACACAGTGTTGGGCAAGATACTTGAAAAGTGTAGTGAGCTAAGCTACCAGTTACTCTACACTAAATGAAGCTTCACTACACTGAAGCTACTCCCCAGAAAAAGCAATATAAGCTACAGCAACATTGATAAAGTAGTTTAACAACATCAAAAGCAATCTTTTTTTAATTGAACCTTCTTCATTCCAAGTCAATGTTATTAATGTAATATAAGTAATATAAATATATATGCCTAATACAAAGTATATAATATGTTAATAATATAATTAATAATGTAATATAAATGATTATTTATATTGTATATTTGACTATCAATGCACACTTAATTCTAACATCCATGGGCGCTCGAGCTTCAGAAATACTTGTGTGGAAGCTGCTGTACTACTTAGTCAATAAAAGCTAAGCTACTGAAAAGTTATCTTACTCAGAAAACAGCAACGCTACCACCACGCTACTGAGAAATCGAATTGAACCAGTTACGCCGCTACTCGTAGCACCGCTATTGCCCAACACAGCAAACACAGGCACAGAAATATCTCCCTCTGGCTGGCGTTGTGCCGAGGCTAGTGGGTTCTGGTTTACTCTGCTGTTCATGTGAGAATCTAAGCAGAGCCTTGTGAACACTCCTCACCAGCCAGTGCTGCCGAGGTTGGCCCGTCTTTGTCAGAATTGACATCCACTACTTCTCCCACAGACTTCCAAATATCACACACTCAGTGAAAACACAGGCAAAAACAACAGGTGGCAAAACAACAATAATTCCAAACTTGTAATGTTTTTAAAGTTGAGCGGACTGTTTAAACAGATTCACAGCATGACACTGTCGGCTAGTTTAGCATTGTGTTTTAAAGAGCACGCGTCCATACTGCTGGTCAACTGGCTGTCAGGTATATGGTTTGTTGTGTGCTTGACTGCAACTTTTATGAGACCGCTAGAAGTGATGCAACGCGTCTGATCAGTCACTTTGCAAATTCTTTGAGGTCGGCTTGGTGGCCGACACACAGGAAAGACAACACCGTGTGTTTAGATTTAGGCCACCTGAGTGTCACCTTGGCGTGTCAGAGCCTGAAAGTCAAGCATCAGGGCTCAGAACTAAAGTGTTTCTCCTCCTCTGCAGGTATGGAGAGAAGGGCGAGGCCGTCCGGATTGAGAAGGTGGTGTACACAGGGAGAGAGGGAAAGAGCTCACGAGGATGTCCTATTGCTAAGTGGGTAAGTAGCATCACGTCACATTGAATCTGACATCGGTTTGAAGTTCCGAAAGAGCCGTTTAATAACGTAGGTGAGACTTGGTACTGTCGAGGTCTCCTCTTTTTTCTTTTATTGAGTTTACATATTAGAATAACGACCCACGACTCTCAAAAATAACATTTGTGACAGTATGTTAACTCAGTCAAAGCCTGATTGTTTTTAAGTGAGAGGGAGGAAAAGTGTTGTTTTGTACTGTTGTCCCACCTGACAACAATGACAGCCAATCAACAACAGAACAACAGATGTATGCAGTATGTGTGTGTGTGTATAATGAGAGGTCCTGGGGAGACATCCAGCCAAGTTTGTCACCTAATGTGAGTAAACAAGTAGGAGGTCTCACTCTCTGTAACAACTGCCTAGCCTCCCCTCCTGTGTCACCCCTGACACATCCTGCTAATGACTTCATGGATTCAAAACAGCTATCCTACTGAGGGAGGGGGAGTGTGGGTGTGTGTGTTGGAGACAGGGGGGGAGTGTGGAGTTTCTGGAAGAAAGTAACTGCTGTGGGGAATCAGATATTAAGGTTATGAGAAGCAAAATGTTGGATATTTATATTCTTGGTCCACTAGTATATCTTTATGGTATGATTCTCTCTGGCTAAATGTAATTAACATAAAGCATCATCAGCAGATTTAGGATTGGTATCCAGTCACCACAGCAGGTCAGATTTCAGTACAGGTATTAAAAATCAAGGTACAGTACAGATTAAAATGAAGGGAGTGGTACTTAGTGAGCATACATTAAGGTGTTGCTGATTAAGAGCCAGGGTGTCTACCTGGCTGAACTCCCCTGGATAAAGAAAAAACAAAATAATGATAAGCTCTGTTTCCTGTCAGGTGATCCGTCGTGGCAGCGAGACAGAGAAGCTGCTGTGTCTGGTGCGTCCGCGTGCAGGCCACCACTGTGACAACGCGTTCATCATCATCCTCATTATGGCCTGGGAAGGTGTCCCGAGGGCCCTGGCTGACAAGCTGTACCACGAGCTCAGTGGCACCCTCACCAAACATGGCAACGCCACCAGCCGACGCTGTGGCCTCAATGATGAGTGAGTAGCTGATGGGAACTCTTTCTCCACTGGTGAATGGGCATAGAGCAGACAGGACAAGAGTATTTCATCATTATATTGCACCCTCACTGCACCTGTATGACTTTTCTTTGGAGCACACCTTGAGCTATTAGATCTCAAGTCATCTTTATCAGAGCTTTCAGGAAGGCCCATGACACCAATGAAAGTATGCTAAAAATGTTACTCTACTCGTACTCTAGCGTTTAACGTGTACACGTTGTCTATGTCATACATCTGACTCCCAAACAATGGATAGTGATCTTGCACATCCAATACCTTTAAAGAAAGGTGCTCATATGTCCCACAATGAGCCATGAATGTAGCCGACACACCCTTGTTTACACTAGTTATATACTATAAACTATTTAAGCCTATTAAGGGCACATGGGGAGGGCACATTTTCTCTCTGTGCTACACATACATAAACATACGATAAAATAAAAAATACATATTTTTTACGACACTTCTAGGGAGGCTCAGACCCTGTTAATGCTCCAAACGAAATACTGCACAAATTCCCTCATAGACATTTCTCTCTGCCACATTGTCATATCCCTCTCAGCCCAGTAGAAATATAGTGTACTCATGATGTAAAGCATGCTCGGGTCACACATCATTTATACCTGAAGCTGAGAACATGCTCACTGTCTCCCCCTGCAGTCGTACCTGTGCGTGTCAAGGCAAGGACAGTGATTCTTGTGGCGCTTCCTTCTCCTTTGGCTGCTCCTGGAGTATGTACTTTAATGGCTGTAAGTACGCCCGAAGCAAAATACCGCGCAAGTTCAGGCTACAAGGAGATCACCCTGAAGAGGTACTCATCACATCAAAGCCACTTGTTGTATGCATTATACATGAATACATCAACGATAATCATTTTTAATAATCTTGAGCTTCCATTTTTTTGGCTCTTTGGTTTTGTTTTGACCTGTGATCTATGTTTGCACTCGTCAGGAGGACAAACTCAGGGATAACCTCCAACATCTGGCAACTGAGATGGCTCCTCTGTACAAGCAGCTGGCGCCACAGGCCTACAGTAACCAGGTTTGTTGCAAAGGAAAACACTAGAAGTGTAACGGTACACAAAGGTCACGATTCGGTTCATACCATGGTTTAGGAGTCACAGTTCGTTGCAAGTTCGGTACAGCGGGGAAAAAACCCAAATGCATGAGGATACGTTTCTTTTCATTTATTTTGAACAGACAGTAGTGCAGGTGTCAGTGACAGACTCATCTCTATTCACAGATTCTGCATTCACATATAGAATCTGCAGGCAACTCTGCAAGAATTTGTCATTGGAAGCGTTTCCGTTTGTAGTCTGAGTAATATGGACCGTAGTTTTGGTTGAATGATGATGATGATTTAACCTTTTATTGGTTTAAAATTAGCTTGTAAACTGGCTACTTGCGAAACAATCCAGTCACAGACATCATCTCTCAACTGGAACTCCAGTCTTGCACCTCAAGTTGCTAATTCGAACTGTAAACATTGAGCAGCGCACGGAAAAGGAAGCCTTGCTTCGTATATCCGCTGGTTTCACCTGAACCCCAGAAAAATAGCCCCCTGCCTCCAGAGGTTTATCCGCCGTCAGACCTATAGTCAATGGGTTCCAAGATTGATGACTGACAAAATGCTCTTGCTGCGGTCGAGGTAACATGTTGCATATGCATCTTTCAGCATATGTTGCTAACGGCGTGCAGCTAAAAGTTGACGCGAGGAACTGACGCTTTTGAACTTTGGTTCCACATTATTTGCAACAATCTACATACCATGTGTTCTGCGTGAGGCTGTGTGCACCAGACCGCACAAACTGTTTTACGGCCCTAGCAAATACCCATCACAGTCAACCTCATGCCGCCTCCAACTACACTCGACATCTTCGTCAAACACAATGACTACAGTTCACGAGACCATGAAGACTTTCACATAATAACACTTCCCACTTCTATGCGCAAAGACTGAGGAACAGAAAATAGTCTACTGACAGTGACTGACTAAACTTTGACTAAGTTGTTTTGACAATGTGGAATATCATACCTGCGAAGGGAAATGTAAGGAAATTAAAGTTATTTCTTTCCTCTTCCTCAGTGCCAGACGGAGTCGAAAGCTCCAGACTGCAGGCTGGGCTTGAAGGAAGGCCGGCCGTTCTCTGGAGTCACTGCTTGCATGGACTTCTGTGCCCACGCTCACAAGGACCAGCACAACCTCTACAATGGTTGCACAGTGGTAAGATCACTCACCATATTCTTATATGTGTGTGTTTTGTGGGGTATTTGGAGTGAATAAAGGATATACCGTAATTTCCGGACTATAGAGCACACCTATATATAGGCCGCACCTGCTAATTTTTAAAAGAAAAAAGAAATTGTACATAAATAAGCCGCACTTGTCTATAAGCCGCAGGTGTCCCCGGCCACGTCATCGTGCGGGACCACCCCCCAGCTGCTCTGCAGGCGCGCCCCCGTCTGAAGCTCGAACATCTTCCTGAACTCCACCCGGCCCTTCTTGCGGTACTCGGCGAGCGGGCTCTCCCCGGGGAGAGCGGGCGACACGCTCGTCTCCGCGGCCGCGTCTGATGGGCGCGGGGTCTCGGAGTCGTCATCCTCTACAGGGGTTGCCCCGTGATCCTCCTCTTGCGTGCCCGACACCCGGATGTTCGCGTCTTCTTCCATCAATTAGCCGCATCGTTGTAAAAGCCGCACTCTCAAAGCGTGTGAGAAAAAGTAGCGGTTTATATGCCGGAATTTACGGTATTGTTCTTTTGTGTGAATAAGTTAAAAATAAAATGATGATGTTTTGTAGCTTGGAACAGTTTACATTTCATCTTGCTCTCCTTCTCTCTCGCTCTCTCTCTCTCTGTTAGGTATGTACTTTGACTAAGGAGATCAACCGTAATGTGAAGGAGATTCCAGAGGATGAGCAGCTCCATGTGTTGCCTCTTTATAGGATCTCCCCGACCGATGAGTTTGGCAGTGAGGAAGGCCAGCGTCTCAAGATGCAGACAAAAGCCATCCATGTGCTTCAGGCTTTTCGCCGCGAGGTACGCAAGTTGCCCGAACCTGCCAAGTCCTGCCGACAGCGCAGACTGGAGGCCAAGAAGGCCAACTCGGAGAAGAAGAAAAATAAACTCATGCAGCAGGCAGGAGAGACACCAGAGAAAACAGTGGTCAAGGCTGAGGTCTGCATCACAGGTTCCCCTCAACCCCAAGGCAATAAAGGTTAGTTGTTTGTTTTTTGTATCACCCATAATGTACTTTGAATATGTTCCACAGATGTTCTGACTGTAAGGCAAATTATTTTAAATTGCTTCACTTGGAGGTCTTGTCCGATAGCCGAAAAGGCATGTACCATAACCCTAACCTGCAATCAATGTGCAACAGAACTCCAACAGAAGACATAAGCAATTAACAACAAACGTCAATGAGTTTTAAGTTTAGTTTGTAATTTACCTTTCTTCTGTTTCAAACATTCAGCAATTATAAAACAAGAGGTGAAGCCCAACATCAAGAAGGAGCCCTTCAATGGATCAATAGATGGATACCCTGTGCCGGCAGCAGACCCATTCAACATCTATCCACACCCTGCCTACTATGCAAGGGGAGGCCTTCCCCCAACTGGCCAGCCCTCTGCATCAGACCCAGTAAACGGTTACCACCACAATCTGCCCCAAATGCACTATGGCTACTACAACTACTCCCCCAATGCACTTTTCCCCCCTAAACTGAGGACCTACGAGGGTCGAAATGGCTCTTTGCCCAAAGCAGGCGGCAAGGCTGTCCAGGTTGACGTGAAGCCTGATATTCAGAGCCTTCAGGCCAGACTGGCCCAGTCCTTCCACAGCCACCCAGAGCAAGCCAACCAACCAAACCTCAGCGCTTACGCCCAGCATGCAGACCACAACCAGTCCCGTCCTTCCTCTGTATGCTCTGAATCCTCCAACAGAGGCACTCCAGTCATCAAACAGGAGCCTATGGATGTGCCAGTCTATGAAGGCACAATGCAGAGCCAGGCCGGTGCCAACACACCGAGCAACACCCCCCAGCCTGCAGCCTGGCATGGGCACAAGTTTAATGGAAGTATCGTTCCCACCAACTGGGAAGGCCATCTGAACGCTAAACTCAGTCCCGAAGCCTCATTGTTGAACCCGGACAAGCAGCAGTTTCACCAGCATCCCCAGCAGCGGCAGCCCTCTCCTTTCCCCCAGCAGTGGACATCCTACCCTGGCTCAAATGCCCTGATTGCTTCCCCTGCTCTATCGCCAGCACTCCATGTACCTCCCTCTCCATCTCCATCACCTCAACTAGGGACAGGGTTCCTGGGTAACATGCACCCAGGGTCCACGTGCCCAAGCACCCCTCAGACAGGTACACCACAGCCTGGCAGCTCTCACTCACGCTCAGTTACACCACAGCCAGGCACCCCAGGCCCAGGCACCCCCAGGCACTGGGCCAGCCCTGCTCCTAGTCCTCAGCCAAATGCTTGGGCCATGGGGCCTGCGGCATATAGCCCCGGTTTGAAGCACAGCAATCCTGCAGGAGCCTGTCCTGACAAGATCTGGTCCAAGACTGGGGAAAGTCGGTGTTCCACTCCCCTTGGGCTCCAAGAGAACGCCTGGAAGTCTTGTGGAGGTTCAATGGCAGGCGTTTCCCCGTCCCCTGTCCCTGAGGGTCGTCTCTTCCCTGATGCCCTGCAGCAGTCAGATCAGGGCTGCTGGACTCCCGGCCGAGCTGAGAGCGACGTTGAGAGCACCAAGGGCCGTGACGAGTACGACGAAGAGGAGTGGTCTGACAGCGAGCACAACTTCCTGGATCCCAACATTGGCGGTGTAGCTGTAGCACCAGCCCATGGCTCCATCCTGATTGAATGTGCCCGTCGGGAACTACATGCAACCACTCCGCTCAAAAAGCCTGATCGCGCCCACCCCACCCGCATCTCCCTGGTCTTCTACCAGCACAAGAACCTCAACCAGCCCGTGCACGGCCTAGCTATTTGGGAAGCCAAAATGAAGATACTGGCAGAGCGAGCGCTGCAGAGGCAGCAGGAAGCGGCTCTCCTCGGCCTCTCCCAGGAAGACATCAAGGCCCTCGGGAAGAAACGCAAGTGGGGGGCTACGGTGGCAGGTGCCAGTCCAGGACCTGGACAATCTAAAGACAAGAGGGAGGGGCCAGTGACGCGGTTAGCCCCGACGTTCCACACCTCCTCTACGGTTACTGTGTCTCCCTATGCCTTCACCCGCCTCACTGGGCCCTACAGCCACTTTGTCTGAGGTCAGACAGATACAAACAGACTGATAGCTACAGAGTGGTGCAGTGGAGGGCTGGAGAGAGCAGTGAGCAGGATGAATGTCTCTCAGCCGTCCCACAGTCTGGCATCTCTCCATCCTGCCACCTCCGCAGTCCACTTGACGGAGGGGACGTTTTTATTGTTTTTTACCTCATGTCAGGCAGTTGTTTGGGCTTCAGACACACTGCCTGTGGTGCTCTTCCTCTCTCTTCCTTGGAGGGGATCTCCATTGCTTTTTCTTGTTCATAGAATTTTAATGATTCTAATTATTGCTATTATTATCGATATTATTATGATTGCTATTGTTACTGTCAATGTTGTTATTACAGGTATTATTATAATGAAGACTTGTTTGTTTTTTATTATTGCTGTTTTCATTAATGTTATTATTAATGATGTGATTGTTTTTGGTTATATATTTTTTTTAAATCAATCAGTCAGAGTCAGTCAGACTCAGGCAATTGCTTTTCCATGTTTGGAAAACGTGTTCCCTTTTTCTGTTTTTGATTTTCTTTGTTCTTGTCAATCTTCCAGCTGTACTTAGAGGAGGAGCCATTATCTGCCTGGTAAGACAGCAACTCACTATTACAGTAATCATATGTACGTATCTAAAAAAAAAAAAAAAAAGCCTTTTGAGTAGGCTTGTCTTCGATTTCTATCTCTATTTGGACATTATTGATATGTATCTCTGATCTCACGACAGGAGAGCTCCTTAAACACAAAAACTAAATTGGAACCAAGCATTGTAGGAAAATAATGCCCAGGTTGAAGATAACAGTTGCCCCTTAAACCACATTTGGAAAACAATGTTGCTGCTTCTTTGTCGTCAGATGACGTGCTCCTCCTCCTCTTCTGTACCCCTCCAAGTTCAGACTGGTGCTCAACTGTCAGCTATGATTGATTTTTTTAATCCCGCTACTCTTCATGGCACTTGATGCTGTACTTAGGTGCTCTCTAACCTGGCTCAACTAGTATTAGCAATTGAATTTGTTTTGACCAAGGTGGAGTGGCAGAATGATGAGATTCATTGCTTCAAGACATCGGTGCATCGGCATCCTTTGCTTGTCATGTGCTCCCGTGAACTGCACATATCTGGTACTCCACAGAGGCCAAAATAAGTGATTCTATTTGCAAATGCCGTTTGACCCAGATCGACAATTACCACATAGCGACGGAACAGGTGGCACACTTTATCTTCCTATAACGTTCAAGTATGCGGGAGCACCTCCCAGTGTAAACTCTAGAGGGCAGCAGTGACTCCCGGTTCAAAGTGGTGTGTACAAACAAACCTTCTAGCACGTGAGATCCGCTCAGAAACCTGTAGCCTTGCTACTTTAACCACCCATGGCCAGTAGAGGGGGATCTCACACCCTGTTGCTGACCATGGTAAAGTTGATCTAGTGGCACAGATGTGAATGGATGCTGTTGGGAAGCCCGTCCAGGGTTTGAGCAGAAGGAGACGTTGTTGAGACAGCAGTGCTTTTGGTGCTACTACAACACACACTCTGGTGCTCTCCTGTTACACTTGATTTACTGTGAAGGGCCCACTCTTTTCCTCTGCATGGTGCTGTCATCTTCGAGCAGAGAGAGAGATGTGTCCTTCTGCAGAAACCTTGTCGCTGAAGAGCCAGTCAATCAAAGTGGCACGCCCTGCAGGTTGCAGCTCTGTCATTGGGCTTGAGAACCGGTTTCTTTTTGAGGTGCTTTTTTTTGCATTTTATTGTGTCAAAGTGGTTTTGTCTCAAAGAAAGTACTCTGTACAGGGCAGAGAAAGCACAGTCATTGCAGTGCATTGTTGGTAACCTATTCACAGAGATAACAAAAGTCCCGAGAGCTAAACGGAGACCTAGGGAGATGGAGACCTGGGAGTTGGCGTCAAATGCAAGCGCGTTGAGTCAATGAATCTCTCACTTTGAAAATGATTCAAACGCATTGGGTGCGTGAGCGAGAAAAGCCAAAGAGAGAGACTATTTGATAGCCTGGATAGAATCCTGTGAACCACTCGTTTTTGTTTTCAGGCATCGACCATGTCACTATTTGATTAATTGAATTCAAGCGGTCACATGGTTAACTTGCAACATTTGCCGAAAATGAAAATGGGCGACTAACAGAATTGGATAGAGGCAGACTCCTGGCTGCTGGGTGGTTGTTTGGGTCAAGGGCCCTTGGTCATCTGTGAAAGACCCCCCGTCACCTCTCCCGAGGGTCTCCAGCGCTCTACCTCACGCTGTAGAGACACTGGTCACAATCAACAACTTGCTACTGAGGGCAGAAATCATGCATATGTCCCTTTGTGTGCTCTAGATCTCCACACTCATTTTAACCTGTTGTTTTTTTTTTTTTTTACTCTTATTTATTACTACATGGTGATGATGATAATGATTGTCTTTGATGTTATTGTTTTTTCATCTTTTTTTATATAGCTAATACAAATTGTACATAGAGAAGAAAAGATTTATAAAAGCACTTTTAATCTTGATTTTAATGACAAAAAGAAAGAGCCGATTATTGACAACTTGAAGCTTAGTTTTTCTGTTCTGTTTTTTTTGTTTTTTTTCTCAAGAGAGAGATAAAAATGTAAATATTAAAATATTTAGGTAAGATTATTTAACTGGTGAGGATAGTAACTAAACCATGAATGACAAGGGGGTATTTTGAAGTCTCTGACAGCCCTCAACAACACTTGGTCCTTGGTCCTGATGTGTAAATGTGTGCTTAGTAACACTGCTGTTTTGCTTTCGTAAGTACTGTAACCCCTTGTCAACATGTAACTGACAGAGACCTGTCACTTTCTAAAATTCATTAGCCCAATTATGTAACATGAAAACCACACATGACTTACTCACTGGCGACAGTCAAAATAACTGGAGGATCCCCCATGATGCAGTTCTCTGACCAAAACCTTATTCTTACAAAAAGTATGAAGTTCAGGGTTTTAGAAAAGCTTTTTCTGCTCGACAGCAAATCATCATTTGACATTTTACAGCAGGTGTCAACAACCCAAGACACACTCTGTCATTACAAATTAAAAGCAATGTCAAATGTCTATTTAAGCTGAAGTCAAACCTAAAAAAGGTAGCCATAAACCTACTATGTGCTGTTTGTTGTTTAAATAAATAGCTTGACGTTTTGGGAAATGTGCTTATTTACTTTTCTTGCCGAGAGTATGCTAAGCTAAGCTAACTGGCTGCGTACAGAAAGGAGAGTGGTATAGATCTCCTCATCTAAGTCTTAATATTTCCCAAAATGTTGAACTATTTCCTTAATAATATCAGTATAGTTGCCCTTTACAAATTGACCACCGATCATGTGCAGGACCGCATCCAAAGAAGTGATGTTTAGGAACATACTGGTAGTTGCAGAGCCAGGCTGAGGTGAACCAGTGGGCGATGTTTTAGCGAGTAAATAGCCCAGCCCAGCAATCTTTGTCAGTTGTGTTAGACTATCAGGTAAGAGACTCCCTGCTTGTTTAGATGTATCTATCATTATCTACTCATAATAGTTCTCATCATAGTAAGTATGAACTTGGCTTAAAAATCATGTCGCCCCTCTGGAAGATACCATGTGTTTGTAATAATTAATCGTATGATACACACAACATGGCCAACGGTAGTTTGACTGGTGCAGGGGCTGGGACTGGTACAGTAACGGCCCATTTTACTCTTCTAACCATAATGCATGGCCCACATTACACACACACACACTTGCCTACAAATGGGTGCTGAGGATACAGTGTATATGATATCTTAATAACTTTGTAGATTTCTAACTTCTCAAGAGGTTGGTGGAAGCTTCTCATGAGAGGCGCCTCCTCCCAAGCTCGTACTGAGATGGGGGGATCGGTCAGCTGGTGCTATGATGCTCCACCTTAAAATTCACTGTGTAAAAAAAAAAAAAAAAATGCGAGGGATAAATGATTACCACAAATATTTTTCTGAGCTCTTCGAATGTCAAGAGAAGTATACTTTTGATTCAGGCAGTTTCACAGGATGGGAAGCTGCCCCGGTGCTGACTTCATGAAGTCTTTTGTTTTACGATGCTACAAAATGACATCTCTCTTTGTAGGCAGGGGGGGGGGGGGGCACTCAAACAGTTGATTACATTCTCTATTAACATTCATTCCATATTGTACTTGAACTTATTAAAACTAGGATGAGATATAGAATCATATTATATGAAGACTGTTATCTGGGTTTCATGTTTGGTGCAGCGCAAGTATCAAAGGCTATTGAAATGATCTTTTGAGTATGTTGTACACGTTCATGTTAACTTAATGCTAAGATATTTGAACAATACAAGAATAGCAGTTGTGTTCTGCCCCTCTTCCTCTCCCTGGTCATGCACTTCCTTTACTCAACCCCTCTCTTATTCTTAACACCTTGTATATTTTTGTCTTTCTCACACACACACACACGCGCACACACAAACATAGATATACAAATGCATCTCACTGTGTATGGCCCACATTTAGAAGTCTGTTGGAACACCTAACTTAATGAACACTCTCCAAATTTGGGATAGAGACTTGGACCCTGGCCCGTACAAAAAAAAAAAAAAAAAAAAATGAACCTACACAACCGGCAGCTACTTTCCTTTTTGAGTTAGGATTGTTCTTGGTTCTTTATTTTCATGTCAAGGATGCAGTATGTAAAAAAAGTGTTTTTGTTCAGTCTCTCTCTCTTTGTAGCTGTATGGTGTATTATGTGAATACATAGTGTATGTGGTAAAAACCCCACAATATTGTTTTATGTTGCGCGATAAATAAAAACATTGAAGTGAAAACGTGTTTGGTTCATTTTATTTTCCAGTCATGACTTCTGATTTTGATTGATCAGATGGTCAACTTAGCGCTACGGAGCTGCAATTTGTTCCAACAAGTTGGTGTCAACACAATAAATAAGAAAGCTCCATCTCAGGCTCTGACTAGTGTCCTCTTTCTTCCCCTCCCACACACTCAACTGCTATAACAAAACAATGTATGCACCAGAATGCAGTAGGTTTTCTAGCGTGTATGGTTGCACATATGGCTCATTGTCACATGTTCTACAGTGGAAGGCCAATACAGGTCACTTTGTTATCTCACTTTTGCTGCATTTTAGAAAATGTATGAACCAGTGGGGGTGATCAACTTGTCGCCCTGCCTTTTTCCACTGGCTTTAAGCAGAATGCACATTTGCATTTAAGCTTTCCAGCAAATTGGTTTGCAAAAGGGTTCATTTCCTCACGCTTCACGTGCACACAAAACCACCTGTTGGCCAAACAGTGTAAAACAGACAGATCTATTACAGATGATCTCAACCATGTCATTGGTGATATAGTCTACTCTATTTTGCGGCCAATTGTAATTGTGAATAATGCATTAAATGTGTGTAAATCAATCCTTTTGCCAATAATTGTATCATAATAACGTTATAATAGCAGGAGAGGCAAAATAAGTGTTCTAAAACTGTAAAACGGCAGTGATTGCCCTGCCTTTTCCCACTGGCTTTAAAGAGAATGCACTGTCGTGCAGATTTGATGGTGCATCTGGCAGGAATCCTTTTAACACAAAAGGAGATTCTACATCTCTGCATTGCTCCCTGTTGGACACGAGTGAGAACTGCACCAGCTAAGGCTTCATCCTTAAATCAGAGAAATATTTAAATACCAGAAATTCTTAAGAATAACTACATAGAAATATTCAATCTTCTCGCTTATAGTCTCGTTTACTTTTATAGGTCACAGAGAGGCATCAGTAATAAACTGAGACTGTTTCATAACCAGTTAAAAGTTCCTCACAGTAACTTACTTCCACCCCCGTCTACTGTCGAGGCAGCTTTTCAAACTCTATGACATTTTGCCATGAAACATCTGTTGATTCCTCTCTTTCAGATATTAAAAGTTTGATCCAAGCACTTATTTCTTCGTGATTCTGTTGTTTGCCATACACATAGCATAGCACAATGCTGCTATAGGGCCTAAACCAGACAATGAGGAAACAGGCCTTTCACAGACAAGCAGACCTTGACACTTGCAGTGGTTCTAGTGCACCGCCGATCGGTCACCACAGAGACATTTCTGAGATAGTTTTGTCCATTGCTACAATTCTACAGCCACATAACAGCTCGGGGTTCAGAGGGTTAATGATGTAACAATGTTTAATTTTTTTCAAGGTGTTCTTTCTCTCTATGTTGTTTTCATTCACGTTCATGCAGTTCAAATTAATTATAAACGTGTATAAGACTTGTTAAATGTTAACTGTGTTGCAGTTCTATTACACATGTTCTTGACACTATTTTAATTCAGTGTTTCACTGTTGATTATTATTTTGATTCAGCTGAAGAGGCGCAAGAACAAGAAAACCAGCAAACTCCCAACAGACAGCTGCAGGACCCGAGAAAAGCCCAACTGGGCTCTCAAAAACAAGTCAACCAGCTGGCGTCAGAAAAGTTAACACCAATGCTGTCAACACATCCCGGACCATACTTCTGAGCATACTTTAAACTGTCCTGATTTCAATAATACAAATATATGTTTGGTTTTGAATAGAGAAAGTGTAACACCTATTCTTGTAAATAGCAAGAAGACTGTGAGATTTTAAAACGCATATATTTTGCTATGTTTTACGCCTAGCGTCCACACTACTCCGGGGTTTGAAAAAGCTACGCCGTGTTAGTTTGAAAACTCCGGAGTTTTCAAGACTCTTGTTTAGGTTCATAACAGAGAATGTCTGCTCACACAAATATGTGGAGCCAAGCAAGCTTAGCATTTTCTTTGCAAATGTTCGCATTTCTGGAAACATTATTTCTGGTAAAAATGCACGAGAGAGAGATGCTGGTCCCGGCTGCGCCATTCGTTGTCACACTGCAGCTCAATCAGCTCCAGCTGCAGGTGAGGTGGAGCATCATCAGGGTCCACGCTGAAGGGAGAAGAGAAAAGCAACATGTCCGCTACATACCTCTTCGTTTGCACACTGATATTGCCCTGTGACTGACCATGACCTCCTGCAGAGCTGGGAAATGTGTGGTGCTCAGTTTGTGACAAGTGTCTCTGGAAAGGTTGCAGCTTTGGTTCAAGGCCTTAATGTGTGCATATAGTTGGCTCACTACTGCGTCTTGTCCTTGAAGGCTGACATTCAGCTCATTCAGATTTGTTATGTCAACCAACAATGTCAACCAACAATGTCTCCCAGTTGTCTCTTAATATCTGATGATAGCTCTTCAATTCTCCATGCGGTAAATCTCCACCTCTCCTGAAAGCGGCGGCCCTCGTTATCAACTTTCCTTTTTTTACTTGCTGTAGCCATGACAGTTGAAGGGTCAGAGCAAATTTGAAACAACCAGACAGTTACAGAGTGGTGCTGCCACCATAAAGTAAAAAGAGGAATTGCATGTTGAATTTGTATGATTTATTCATTCTGTTTGACTGTGCTGGCGGGCTATAAATAATGCATTTTAAGCCAGAAGGCACGGGCCGTATAAAATCTGACCTTGGGTCGCGATTTGCCCGCGAGCTTGGACATGGCTTTGGACATGCTGTAAACCAACTTCAAACTAGAGTAGCTTGCTTTTAACAGACTCATAATACCGTGTAAGGATTTGAGTGCATCAATGAAAAAATAAAAAATGGCAAGAGACGTTAGCAAAACATGAAGCAATAGATAGCATTGACCTACTTCGCTATGTCATTACATTAGCCGAGTATGCTAGCGTTAGCAAGATGTTTGCTGTTGCTATTAACTTACATAGAACACTACTTGGCAGAGTCCTCAGCAGGTTATCGGTTCGTAGCGTTAATCAGCTGGTATTTCCCGTTCTGTACAGTGATTAACTTAAGATGACTTTGTCAAAAAAATGACTAACCTCAGCTTTGCTAGCTCAGGCTGAGAGAAAATGTGATACCAAAAACACATTATATATAATATTATATATGATGTCTGAAAAGTTACCGCACTTATGAATATAAATAAATTGATGAACTGTATGACGAATAGATTGAAATGGATTAAAAATACAATAAACCTCTTACCAAAGTTGAGAAAGATGGCGGACATTCAGGTGTGGTTTATTTTCACTTCTTAATTGGGTTTTTATGGAAGCCCATTTCTGTCACTGTGATGAAAAAATAAAGTCATTATTATGAGAAACTTTCTCAAAATAATGACTTAACATCTCATAATTATGAGATACTATCTCATATTTCTAAGTCATAATTGCAACAAGTCCTCAGTAGAAGTGAGAATTTGAATGAAATCGTCAGCTGAAACTTGTTAAAAAAAACTTTTCTTGGCTGCTGGAAGCTTTGTTTTTGTTCAAATGATGATCTCCTATAAACTAGCTGTCGCAGCATGGTGTTTTGAAATAATCATACATGAAAAGTGTCACATTTTTACCTAAGTGACTATTCTCTGATCTTAAACAATTCTAACTTCAACAGTATCAGTACTAATCAAAACATAGACTTCATCTCATGTCCAACAAATTACTGTTTTGGCTGTAACATCCGCACAGTTCTTCACACAGATATGAAATTCCATATGAAAGGTCAGGAAAGATGTAGTCATACATTAAATTGATCACGTGACTCTTAGGTCATCCCTTCTTGGTGAAAGTGGTGCTGTTAAAACCATCCCTTTGATACAATCATCCCTGGTCTCCCCCTAACTAAAAACGCTGGACTACAAGGAAATAACAAGATTTTACATTGAAATGTTTGTGAGTACCATAAACACACACATACTCCCCAGCACACAGCCAGTTCGGGCCACATGTCTCTGAAAACCTTGAATCTGAGTAAAGTCAATAATACTTTTCTTTCCCCAGGAAGAACCTCAAGCATGTATTTGAGGAAATTCTCCACTACATTACTATTCACATATCCAAAGGCAGCTTGCTCTAATGTGACAGGAGTGATCTTCAAAGGAAGATATTTCTCCCTTGCCCATCCAAAAGCAATTATTTGAAATTATGTGAAAGGCAATCTCTCCCAACTCCTCCCATCATCATACCCCATCTCAGATGTTCCATCTGGCAGTACAAGATGGATTTTGATGTCAACATCTTGAAGTCCATCATCAGAGAAATGTGCCATGAGCTCTGGCACTACCTGCCCTCTGTGAACAACCCATATTCTCTTCACTCTCTCACTGGATGGCATGGTTTGCGGTGAAACAGGCAGTGTATCATCCAAATTCTGTTGCTCATTTTCAGAAGTCTCCTACAAAAACAACGTTGCTGCTCTCAAAAACATCCTCACTGTGTGTAATATAGTGCAAAGTCAAAATTGTAGCAGATGGTGGGGCTGTAGCAACACAGAGAAGAATGATTCTGAGAGCTCTCTTGTCTCGTTCTCCTGTCTGGAAAGAACAGGCCAATTGCTTCCTGAATCAAATGATTTTTCTGAGCATCCTTTGAAACGTCGACTTTTCTTGTTCCACCTCCTCGTCTGGCTCTCACTTGCTTGAACATCTCTTTTTCATTATCGTTGATGCATCCATCCTATTTCTATTTCTCTCATTGTCTTCAGAGCATTCATTTTCTTGTGAGTGCTCCCCTTAGAGGTTTCAGTGCCTCCATAAGATCCTCATGCTGCTGCATTATCAGCCAGGCTGTGGTAATGAAATTAGGAGTTGAAAAATCTCTAGTGGCATTCTGCAAATTAAAGTGGGCATGAATAAACTTAAGTGCATCTTCCTGGATAAAGCATACATGACTTCAAATAATGTAATACAATAGCCGAAGTATTACAAAATTAATTGAAAGTGTAAAATAGTAAAAATAGAGCAGCTATACCAATTCCAACTAATTAGTATGAATAAAAAGTCACAATATCTGATTTCCAATCCATATTCCTGAAACAGTTTTAGTTCAGATCATCTAGTTACTGTGATATTAACTGTGATATTAGTATTAAAAACACTACAATGCCTATAATCATTGTTATAGAGAAGGTAAAACATCAAAACTTCAATAAAAACTTTTAAACATAGTCAAATGAAAACATTAACCCTCGTCAAATTCTTATCGTATGTTATACACAGTCACAATTATCCAAAAGCTTCCATTTATGGTTCAAATAAAAATAAAAAAAGTATTGTTATATTGTTTTATCAGGATCTATTTTCCCAAAGTTATATTGCAAAACACTGCATTTGCACTAACATATTTCTGAGCAAGCTGTAAGGATTAACAACTTCCATAGATATTATGTTGCTTTTCTCATAATCTAGTTGGGAGAGGTCAAGAGTCAGTTTGTTGTCATGCAATGAAACACTGTTCGTTCGATTCTTTCCTCAAGGTCTGAGGCTGCATGGCTTCTGCTGGCACTTAACCTCTTGTAGTGAGCATTATTATGGCTCCTTGTGGTTATAATCACATATTTCTGCTGGAAAATTGTCAATCAGCTCAGCAGGATGTAGAGGTCACCTCGGTCAGGATGGGCTAGTCAGGCGCCTTTGCTATTCTGGCTGTGATTATAGTCCCTAGTACCTTCCTGCAGTGGCTGGTGTTGATCAATCTTCTGTTACGCGTGTGTAATGGCACTAAGAGCAGAGGACAAGCACAATATCTCAGTATTTCATCAGTACATTCCTCTGTGCCAGGGAGCTGTCTCTATCGCTGGTCCAACACCTGTGTTCATTGGTCTGCCAAATTAAAAGGGCTGAGATTATTTTTGGATCTGTTCTCATTTGTATAACACCAAGAGGAGATCCTTTGTCCAGCTCAGTCCTGTCCCAGCACTTTATCTGTTTGTTTCTAAGAGTGCAATGTCCTTTTAATGGGTGAGTTCAGTGGGTTCTACTTGTTTTTTGCGATAATTGGTACATATTTTCCTGCAGTCTGATTTGAAATTACCCAGTAATTTGCAAATAAATCGTCGCTTCAGACAGACTCCGCTGTTTCTGTTACGTGTCTACTGTTTACTTAATGATAGGTTGCTAACTGACATTTTTCCCTTGACACATTTTTTTACCAAAATGTTGAATGATTTTATTTTTTTTATTCATAGACTTCAACTTTATTACAATCTTCATATACATACAGGTACATACATGAAATTGTACCTCTGCATTTAACCCAGCGGTCAACCCCTGTTTCACTTGGGGTGAGAGCACACACACACACACACACACACACACACACACACACACACACACACACACACACTGCTATGAGCACTTTCTTTGATGAAAGAAAATGTGTCTTATTAGTGTTTTGTGTTGCTGTATGCCATTTCTGCTAACAGCAGGTCGCCTGATGTGGATGTTACCAAACACCATACTCACAATGCAGACCTCTATAATGAGCCTTTATTTCTATACAGTATATGCCGCATGCCACACAAAGAATATGAAAGAGGCAGACGTCATATAGATTAGTGAGAGTCTTCTCTTGTTCCAGATAAAAGAATTCATAATACATCGGATGTATTCGGCCACATGTGGAGTGTCCAAGATGCATTTACATGGAGGATTATGCTGTACTCACTTTCCTTTAGAAAGACTTGCGCAATCTAGGTGGTGTTTAATTGCATAATTCTCCTTGTGAATGTTGTGTAATCCCATACAACAGCTCACAGTTGTTCAAAGGCAGTAATTGCTGCATGGCTTTCCATTGTACTGGTAATTAGCTGTGGACCATTCCAAATGTATTTTATTAGATTTCACTTCCTGCCTACTGCAAGTCTTAAAATGTAAAGCAGTGCACAGAGCTAGTCCTGCTGTGATCTTGTTATAATGTAATCTTTGTTCTGTGAGTACAGAGAATACATCTCAACCTTGACGGCAGTCTGTGACACACTGAGATCAAGATTAAACACTGAGTCCATGTTGGTGCTTTTTACTTCAAAGCTTCGAGCATCAAAATGAATATGAATGATGTATCCTCATAACCTCATTCATATGCAATCATTGATAGAGTGGGAGATAGTTTCATATACCCAGAGAACAAAATGTTTAGTTTAAACTGATATGTAATTGTGTTAGCTCATTTCTCAACAAAGAGCTTCCCTTGGATTTTAAAAATAATGAGGTCTTCCTTTCATTCTGTTCATAATAATACTCTGGAAGTTCATACATGTAAGCATTGCAGCACGGTGCAGAGTGCAGTCGTAGTTTGCCATTCAAGCTCACAGTGAGTACAGAGCTAATATGTGTGCCATTATGTCCAGCCTGAGTGAAAGTGAGAGAGAATATTCCAGAGTGAGCTTTGATGATGCAAGCAGAGTTACAAAGACATTCTTTTAAGTAATCAGAATTGCCTCAGAATAACATGGACAGAAAAGCCTTTGATCATTTATTTGCTAACCATCACACAGGAAAAGGAACAGATTTACAAGACAACACAGATAGTGAACACATCAAACACGAACACACACTGCAGATCGCTGCATATAATCTGACACACACATCGACAATAATGTGTGCATAAACATGAAAACCCCCCAAAACACAGATACGGCAAGATAGCATAGCATAATCTATAATTCCTGTTACTGGTTAGCAGCTATGTTTGCCACATATACTTCAACTTCTCAGCAAACAACAAATACTGCTTTGTCACCCACATGTCTTCATACTTGTGTGAGGAATAGCGTAAGATGAAGACCATCATAGGAATGTAGACAATCCCTTTAGTTTTTCTTATCTTGATACCTCTGAATTGTTCTGCCATGCTTAACATTTTTAGCCACGCAAGCAAATTGAAATGTCGGTTGGTCAAACTATGGTATGGTATAGTCAACTATTGTGTCCAAAGGATGAAACCTGCTGACTATGGTGATCCTCTAACTTTTCCGCTGGCGCCACCATGAGGTTGACGTTTGTGATTTTGAGTGAAATGTCTCAGCAACTATTGAATGGATTGCAATCAAATTTGGTAAGCTTGAGATATAAATGGTGATTGTATATAGCTGGTGACGTGTATAGGAACACACCATCACCAGGTCAAAACTTAAATACTTTATATATGGCTAAATACCTGCAAACTATTGACATTCTTATACGTCTCAGCTACACTTTGTGTTTTGTTCATTAACAGAGTTGTAGCATAAGCTAAAATATTATGGTGAATATGTTAAACATACCTGCTAAACATCAACATTTTGAGGGTGTTAGCATTTAGCTCAAAGCACCGCTGTGCCTTAGAGAGATGCTAGCATGGCTGTACTCTCCTGGTCTTGTTTACCAGTGTAGTGTTGCTTGCATTTTTAGTTTGAAAGCAGAGTTAGTTAGAGGCAGTGGTGCAAAACAACACTGCACATCACTGCCTGAATGCATTCATTGTATTATTTTATTAAATCTATCAGGGTCAATATCCCTCTGCTGGGATACATAAGCTACTGCTCCAAGCCGAGGGATGTTAGCTCTGGCTATGCTAATGAGCTGCAGCAGTTATAATTAGCATTTTATAAATCATTTCAGGAGTTTTGTTAAGACAAGCCGGTTCATTGTTTTCCATTACTTCAAACTTTAGACAGGAGAACCTAAACACTGCTGGTTTGTTTGAGTATGCAGCTGAACAGAGACGTTATTTTTATTCTCCAATGCATTTCTCAAACATGTTTTCACAAAAGTGGCCAAAATGATAGATGAATATTTGAACAAAAACTTGAGGGCTTCAATACAAAATACAAAATACTCATAATAGAAAACAAACATATCAGTCAAACCTATAGTAAATAAGTGAAAACAGAACTACAATGTTACATCCAGTTACAAAGCAAGACAAAGGCCTAAAGAACAACAATATGCACTAAGTCATGGTTTTGCATTGCAAGCCACAAACATACAGCATTTTGAATTTCACTAAAAGAATACATGTTGCACACTCTTCTGATGTCAGTAATACATTCAAATAAATTCAACAGTAAATTACAACCCACTATGGCACAAACATCCTTTGTCCATTACAACTGAGCTGGCATAATTAAAATGTCCAAATGCAAATTTAAATACTTGTAAAGAGCACATGAAAGCATTTATTTTTCCATTGTGGTATACGTAAATAACTAGCACGCTAGCCAGACAGGAAATACATATAAACTAGTAAAAAAAATAAAAAAAATAATACACAACTTGGGAACAAATTCAAGTTACACCGCACCAGTGACAGCTTAGCACAAAGATGCCCGAGGACACAAATATCCAAAATATTACCACAGGTGTTAAAACTCGTCTCTTAGTATATTCAATTTTTTGGTATTTGTCTTGCTGTCGTGGACCACAACTCTTGAATGCAAACACAGCACATTATTTAGTTTTAAAATAGCTTTTTTACATTCCTATCTTAGTGAGGGATTAACATTTGTGTTTATCACAGCCATTAACAAAACACCTCTGATATACAGTATAAGCAACACAATATATAGATACAACTAAAGATTAAGATCGTGAAGATATTACAAGTAATTTCCTTTTAGATAACATGTCTAAAGTTGTGAGATTAACCGGTTCATTCAGAAAGCCAGAAAACATTGAGAATATTTTATTGTGTAAATGAAACATAGTAATTGATTTTTTTATTTCATAGTTTTTTCGTGAGCATTTTTACCGTGGTTGAGAGAGGGGTATGACATGGGATATTATTTTCCAGGAAAATTCTCATTTTAAAATCAGAGGAAAAGAAGTGTATCTGGAGCTAGTAGTAGCTAAGGTTAGCATGCCTCCCATTCACAGTTTTGTCTATGCACTTTATTCCTATAAAAACGGACAAATAACTAGTAAGGCACAATGAGAGCACCTGCATGTTGAGCAGCTGACTGCTGTAGCGAGCTGTTTTTTTGCTATGCTGTAGCAACAAAAATGGCTAACAACATTGTAGGTTGTTTACCTGACCAGCAAATATAATTCCAAATCTGTATCATTACAACAGTTGGGTGTTGGAGAAACAGTGCATAGAGGATAATGGGTAGTTCACAGGAGGTGGAGTTTATGTTTTTACCATTTTATCAACCAAACCTTTAACACAACGGACCCGGTACAGGCCGGGTCTACCCCTGACATGCATGCTATACTGCTTTAAAAGCATGGAATCTAGTTGGATAATAATAACAATAATAATGATAAATAATAATCATAATAGAAATTATTTGCTGGGATTGTTGAAAGAAATGTTGTGCTTTTTGCTTACTTTGCATTTTGTCCACTGAACGTTTTTAAAGGTGTCATGATTTTATTGTTAACATTATTTGATATGTCAAAGGCTTATTCAGGTGGAGGTTATCTACTGTGTATACTGAGGAAACTTGACGTAGTTGACCAGTAGCTTTGATGTATTTCATAATGTGTAAAACAATTTGTAATAAGGAGAATTTACACTGACTTTTGTACATCTGCAATGTTATGGAGGTAGATTTTTTATCTCTGCCAGGCATTCAATTGTGTCTGTGTGCATGGGTTTGTCTGTCTATACACAGCTAATCTTGCATACTACTGGAACCTTTAGCCTAAAATATAAAACCTATTTCAGTCGCTGTTTTATACCGCCATCGACTGCTGAATCCATACTGTATAGGTAGGTGCTGCACGTGAGGTGCTTGCAGGTAGATGCTGTTTAAGTAGCAAACGTCATTTCAGACAATCGGCTAGGTTAAAAACAAGGGCCTGTGTCCACATGGTGTCTTTTTCTGAGCGCCAGTGTATTTTTTCAATTGTTCCCAATGAGGAGAGTGTATGCGGCTGCCTCAAGAATAGGCGCTACAACCAGCATCTTTTTTTCTGAGCGCTCCGCCTTTTTTGTGCGGCCACTCCGAGCGCTTCAAGTTATAAATCTCTGAACTTTTCAGCGCTGTAGTAAATGGAGGAGAAGCTTGTTTTGGCCGTGTCTTTCTATCCTAAACTTTACTGGAGCATCTGCGGATTAATTCCATACTGTTATGATCCACTAAAGTTAGGCATGAAACAAGATGAATAAATCTCAGTTTTTGTTAAGTTAGGTGTCATCCGGACGGTAAGGGAGCTGAAGGGGACAATTGAGTGTGATTCAACTCTTCTAGTTTGATAGCGGAGACAGAGACACACCTGGCGGAGATCTGCACTCTACTGAGTGCACTTGTTGAGGTTATTACTGTTTAAAGGCACAGTTTTGAATGTCTTATATTACAATATCCATCACGTGACTTCTATAGAGGCATCAGCTAAAACTGTTTTTGCTCTACAGTTCCATTGAAGTTACGAACCTACTTGTACAAGACTCGTCTAGGTTAGTCAGTTGTAATGCAGTTGTGAGAGTGGTAAAGAGATACGGCAGTTGACATGAGAAATGAATGTTCTATGAAATAGCCTTCACTGTGATGCATTTCCTATTCAAACTGACCATGGTAGTGTGGATCTTAAATGTACAGTACAACAACGGACTCTTTGTTATGGAGAGAAAGATCAAGTGCACATTTCATGGGATCTAAGAAGCTTACAGTAAAGTTTTATGTGATGAATGACAGTTATGAAAGGTCATTAGGGAACGGTTCCAATGACCCGGATCTATTTTATGTATATATGGTTTTTCTTGGTAAACTTTTCATCTCGAGTCTAACAAGAACCTTAAACATCCTACGTTCACTTAATACTTTCTGGCAAGTTCATTGCTTTACCTGATTATATGTAAATAGCTAGTGTTTTTGTTTCATAAAGAGTAAAATTTGGAGTTAGAATCAGTGGCGGCTGGTCCATAGAGGGCGCTAGGGCGCCGCCCCCCCTTGAGCCACAAATAATAAAAAATAAAATAAATAATAATAATAATAAACTATGCAAATTGACAATATTTGTGTTTTTGAAACATGGAATCACCCAGTAATATGTGTAAAATATGATATCTGCGGTAAATATATGCTTTTCCTGCACGTCCTCTCCGCCTGTCTGCACGTCCTCTCTGCGTGTGCACGTCTCAGCTGCTGGGGCGCTGGAAAAACTGCCCCAAAGAGGCGGGTCTATAAAGAAGTTTAGCCAATGATGCTTTAATGCTGATTAAAGATATAAATGAGTGACATACAATTTAGCCAATCAGCGTCCTCAAATAGATTCAGCTTGGGGCAGATTTCGTTCTGCCCCAAACTGCGCGTTCTCGTAGGGACTAGTCTCTACAGGCAAGCGCCAGCGCGAGCACTACTCCTCCAAGACCCATTTGAGAGGAGAACTGAGAGGAGAAACTACAGCTGAAAGAGCTGATCCCAGATCAGCCTGACCTCACAATCAGACAGCAGACTAGCAGGAAAGAGAAGCAGTACATGAAGCTTCTCTACTAGCTGTACACCAGACAGGTTTGACTCGCTGGATGCAGTCATGGTAATAACTTATTTAGCTTTTTAAAACAACGGGGACAGATCCAGCATGGACAGTTAGGGAGTGAGGGACATGAAGCACCTGTCTGAGAAATGGATATATAGTTATATATAAATAATTATATATATATATGTATATATATGTGTGTGTGTGTGTGTTTTATATTATAGTGAATATTATTATATGATATATATATTATTATATTATACAGAATATTATATGATATATATATTATTATATTATACAGAATATTATTATATGATATATATATTATATTATACTGAATTCCCTGTGAGGGTGACTAAAATAAGATGTCCTGACGTGCTTGTCAAAGTGTTATTTACTGCTTTTTTTCGTGTTGGAATGAATGTTAAATATTTAACTGCAAAGTAGTAATGCGTGTTTGATACCTTAATTTGTTTGCATTAAATCATTCTGGGATGTTTGCTGAAATTGATTGGATGTGGCACAGCCCTACCAAGAAAATGTTCCACCAGCCGCCACTGGTTAGAATGAAGTTAATCACAAAGTACTCTAGCCAGATGGATCCGATTAAAATGTCTCAGAATGTATTTGTTTGTATTCTTAATTTAACAACTGACCTAAACTAATTTTCAAAAGTGTAATCAGTTATTTTTCTGTCAGGCAAACAATAGATTCATTGATTCATAACTTTAACACTAATGTCAGCAAATTAACATAATTGTAACATAATTGCACATGGCAATACAGTCTGACTTTGTGGTATGGGTTCAGTCCTTGCTCAGGCAATTCAGTGTAATAGCAGAAACACACAACAACATGATATGTAACATGCTGAGAGAATTGCACATAACCTCCCAGTGCTTAGAAATGACAGCAGTCCATTCAAACAGGAATGAATCAGAGTCCCTGGGTCTTTTGTTGAAGGACACTTTTACAGACAACGGGAAATCACATGTCAGTGGCCTTTGGCCCTCAATTGAAGGGCGCTGAAATGAAGCAGGGCTTTGCCATGTGACAAAAACTGTTCGACTTCACCAGCACACCAATGTCCTTATCTTGGGTTCTCCTGGATATACATTATGTTTCTGCATTATTCTTGTTTTGCATTTCATTTAAAGTTTACAATGTGAATTTAAATGCATGTACATATACAATGAATATGTGATTTTGATGTGCTTTTTAAAACGTCAACACAATATTTCACAAACTAGATTTTTTTTTATGTACAATGTCTCCTCCATAAAGAGGAAATACATTACAATAAAACAAGAAAATGTTAACACTGAGTGCATCCTGCCTGAACTACTTCACTTCTGTGTGTAGTTTTAATAAGCAAAACAATGAGATATGTATGAGTATGATATGCAGGGAACTTAAATGTGCCTACAACTAGGTTCCTTCTCAGTTTAATCGGTCTTTATACCCCTGATAAATACTGACCAGCCATTGCACGTGAAGGCTTACATTACTGCGGTACTTCTTTTAATTGCACACAAGTTCCGGCTTTAAAAGGGATTATTTTGGCTTCAGAGCAATGACGACAGGCATTGCTTACCTTGATTATCTATGTTGGAGGTTTGAGGTATACCCAATATGAAATTAGCCCCTGTTGCTCTTAGTCTAAAAATATTCATTTATTAATCAGATCTGTTGATTAAGCTAATTGGTTTAGTCCAACTTCTATCATAGGTTAAAAGCCAGCTGCCTGACATGTTGGGCCAGGCATGAGTGAGGGAATATTTTCCAAATATAAAATAACCCCAAGGTACATGGTGCTACCTCCAGTAACCTCATCTGTGCCTTCCCTGATTGGCATGAGCATCAGGGATTTAAAGTGTTTACAGTACAGATGAGGAACTGCCTAGAACTAGGGTTGCAATGTGTAACCACCTCTCTAAACAGTTACTACATTTAACATCAGATAATTGTCTCTTCCTTGGGACTACAATCTAACATACTATGGCTTTGTTTACTCATTTCTGGGTAATATTGTGAACACTCAGTTATCCCACGCCTGACCCACTGAGGCTGCCAGTGAACCAACCCTTTCTGACTTCTCACCATTACTGTCTTTGTTATTTACAGCTGTCATTTCTAACCCTTGATCTGAAGGACTTCTCTCTGAGTGGACCACCACACACCCCACCCTTACACTTCTATTCACCTCTGCCGTTTCTGTCAACTCGTTGACGTTATGGACTCGATTTCTCAGCCCGATGACAAGATGGTTGTGATTGCTAGCGACATCTCTGAAGTCAGTACCTCCACAAGGTATTGGCACGGACCTGTCCTTCCTGCCCCTCCTGACCATCCTTTTCCACAGGTCGCACTGGACAAGGCAACAGAAGGGCCTGGACTTGCACACCGCCTGGAAGCCCCTCTTAAAGTTCTCATTGTAGTAGCCATAAATGATGGGGTTGACGCTGGAGTTAGAGAAAGCCAGCCAGTGGGCAAAGGGGAAGATGTAGCTGGCCAGAAGGTCCAGCTGCTCCCTGTCCAAGCCTGCGTAGTCAGTCATCATCATGAGAGTCCAGAGTGGCAGCCAGGACAGCATGAAAAGCAAAGCCACCAGGATGAGCATCTTTATCACCTTGACCTTTTTCTGGGAAATAATTTGCTGACCAGCCCTTCTACGCCTAACATGGACTGCGACGTTGGCCAGCTGTGGCTCTCTGTTTGTAACCATAGAAGAACACAGTTTACCTCCGATACCTCCGTACATCAGCGAGATGACGGTGAGCGGCACCAGGTAGATGTGAGCAAACAGAACCGCCGTGTAGACCTTTCTCATTTGAGGGTTGGCAAAGTTTTCATAGCAGGTGTACAGGGGGAATGTCTGGTTGAAGTCATTATTGTACACTATGTTGTGGAAAGGAACTTTATCCACAGTCAGTGCCACAGCAGCAGGACACATGATCACCACTGCTAGCACCCAGATCAACACGATGGCTGCCTTGGCAACGAGTATGGTTGCCTTGGGTTGTAGAGGGTACACTATACAGCGAAACCTGTAGTAAATAAGGAAGGAAGAGCGTGCCAACACATTAGCAATATATATATAGACATAAACGAAAGAACATTTAAAATATAACTAGAGCTGTAACTAAGGATACTTCATACTCAATACTAATTATTCTTCCAGTAACTTTTTACATGACTTATTTAGTCTTCAAAATCATGACAAACCCCACCTCAAATTAACAGAGCATAAACACATGTTTTAAAAATTGCAATTCTGTATAGCCACTAGTCCAAAAAGAATAATCAAAAGGTTAAAAGTAAAGCAAGCTTGATATGTAAGAAGCTGTAATAAGCAAGTGTTTGGTCATTTGAGCCATTTTAGTGTTATGCTCTAGTGAGGGGAATATGGGACTGAAATATCTCAACAACTATTTCATACATTGACCTGAACATTTGTACAGACATTCATGGTCCCCGTAGGACTTTAATGACGCTGACTTTTCTTTAGGGCCACCATATGGTTAATATTTCTAAGGCAAATATGTACCATATTCAAATCCGTTTGTCTTGTATTACTGTTTTGCTAGTTGTCTAATTGTTGTCCTTTTTGTGCCATGTCGCATTGTAGATAAATGGGGAAAAAGGCATCAAACCACAGCACACACTAACCTTTCAACAGCTATGGCCACAAGAGTGAAGACTGATGCGGAAACAGACATTCCCTGCACAAAGCCGCTCATCTTGCACACAGTGTTGGAAAAGGGCCAACCTGTTGGAAAAAAAATGACAATCATGAGAGTACTCTAGCTAGTCCTCAGTGGTAACACAGTAACATAATTGTCAATCTAGAAGGATTTTTTGAAATTTAGAATCACTGGTTCACAGATTGCATAATTCTTTACAGAATTACTTTAATGTGGCATGAAGGCATTGGAGCCAATCTACAGGTATTCTTGCAAATGAAAATGCAGAGGAGACACAAAGTGTGATGTGACACGAGGGCCCTTCACATCTTGCTTCCATTCATTCTTCAGTTTCATCATCCCTGCTACAGCAGAAAGAAGGGCTTCAAACACACCAGACAGAGTGATTGTACCCTGCAATTCCTTTTTAAGTGGAATGGGAAATTTTGAATTCATTTTAATTATATATGCTTAATATTACAACTGTGGGTTTTGCAAGTGTTTTGCAAATCACGCTGCTGTGTTTTCATTGTTGCAGAACTGTACTGATCATCATTTATTTCCATACAGTCTGAATTTAGATATAAGGCATTACAATTGCTACTGTCTGGTTTGGTTGGATGGTGACTATGTGCCAAGACTCTGCAATAGTTTAGAGTCAGATGATATTTCTGTGTAGGTTCATCACTGCTAGTGGCCCCTTTCACATACTGTATATGTATCCATATGACCCATTGTTCATTTATTTCTGTAGTTTAGCTGCCTTTGTCCACCCTGCTTCTGGCATCACCACACACCTACTGCAATGTCTTCCACAAGTTCACCTGAAACTCCCAAACAGCAAGTATGTTAATTCTGTTTCTCTCGGTTGATGTTTTTTCACGTAGAACCAGTGTGGTTAAAGTGAACTTTTAACTGACTTTATGCTGGTTTGCTGGAGTAAGTGCTAATGTTAGCTATTAAGTGTCAGCGAGCAAACTTTAGGCTCTATGTGAAAAACAACGGCAGAGAGAAACATACTTAACTTGCCGTAAATTCTCAAATAGTGGGCGAAGCCTTTAATTGACTCAGCTGCGGAGGGTACCAGGATTTTCTTTGAAGCGGGCTTATATTAAAGAGAGGCCATTATTTCGAATTCCATATCAATCAAAATCAATCATGAGGTCCCATTTTGGTTGAGTAAAATAAATAAATCACCAGGTGTCACACCATAAACGAGCCTAGTCAGCTATTTTGCTTAAGTACATAGCATGCATTCAGCAGCTGTTGAAACAAAAACCCTGAAATAATTAGTCAGCTATGTTTAAAAATAGAAATGTTGGCTTGGTTTCACACAAGACACAAAACCCTAGTATCCAGGGTGAAATTCCTGTGTTTGTCCCATTAATCCACCTCAACCACCTCTCAAGACAGATTTTGTCACTCTGACATCACCTACCTACCTGAAGCAATCCTATGAGTGTATAAAAGTGTTCATATTTTTAAAAGGACGTTATGTAATAGACACATGCAGTCGCAATAATACGATCAATATTTCCTGGTTTGGACTGAGTCTCTGTTTGTAGAGATAGTGGCAGAGGCAGTAGTGGACTTAATTACCTGTGATGAGGTTGTCCACCAGAGTTGTAGGGATGCAGAAGATGCCCACCAGTAGGTCACTGATGGCCAGGTTGAGGATGAAGAGATTGGTGACTGTGCGCATGTGGCGGTTTTCCAGTACGATAAGACACACTAGGATGTTCCCCACCATGCACAGCAGGAAGATGAAGAAGTAGGCCAGGAAGTAGCTTGCAGCCACATACAGAGAGTGTTGATAGTAGGGGGAAAAGGTAATGTTGGTGTAATTTGCGGAGCCAGCTAGGCTGACGTTTATAATGGCTGCTGTGTTGGCTGATCCCTCTAACTCCATCCCTTCCTCGCCCATGTTGTCCAGTATCTCCATCCAGAAGAAACAACACTGCAGAGGAAATCAAATAGTGACGAGAAGAGATCAGTTAGAACTATGATTGGAACGAATAGTTAAAATCTGATCAATCACCCGATTGATCAACATTTAAAAGGTTTTTTCACCTTTTTCTATTCCAGTATGGAAATATAATCAACCCTACCTCCCACTTTTTTTGTGAAAGAACATTTTTACATACTGGACACTAATCAGGCCTGCAAGTCAAATTTCCTGATGTGTTTGGTAAATAACACCTCAAAGACTGACCGTATCTACTACAAATCAAAGGGACAAGAATTGCTGTATGATACTGTTGGTTGCAGCAAATGCACCAATAAAAGTTGTCTATGTGACAATAAAAGAGCAGCATCCATATCAACACACATCACAATACTGATCCAATATATCATTTCTGAAAATGGTCTGATACTTAAGTCCTCATTCTGTGAGAGTGTTCAATTTATATATCCAAAAATAGTTCTGTAGAATATATAGTCAATCAAAAATCGAATAAGGCCTAAAAAATGAAGCTCCGATTGAAATGTACAGTGTTTTGGTATTAGTTCTTTGGTCAGCTTTGTTCTTGTATTAAGCCTGTCAAGTTCTGAAGAGCAGGCAGCAGGGGAAGGACTCAAAAGTGTACACGACAGGTAGATTTGTGCAGCTATATGATTTGATGAAAGATTAAACTTACAAATCAGAGAGTCCAAAAAAGTGCGCAGGAACAGCAGGCAGGTAACAAGAACAAACCTCTATGCATCAACGAAGGAACGAAAGACAAATCGACAACCAACAGTGAAAAGACGGGACTACAACTACGCAAGAAACTAATCAGACAACAAGACACAGGTGGGAAGATGTAAGGGCAGGCTGAAAGCTGATTGGTGGTTCAAACAATGGGAACAAAGCAAGACGAAAGGAGGGAAAACCACAAAAACAGAAAGTCAAACAAACGAACTACATCTAAAAAGTGTATCGTAAAAATGTGGTTTGAAACTGGATACATTCATGACAGCTTCAGTTCAAACAAGCGGATATGACTTTCTCATAAAAGTCACAAGCCTGGATCAAAATACATGACATGTGACTGCATTTTATTACAATCTACTAGTGCCATTGCTAATGGAGGAATTGTCCTGATAGCCTCTTATATTTCTCTGAAAGCACTGGTGCAAAATGACTCCACAGTGTCAGAGAGTGCAATATGTTTATGTACTGTTTATGTGCTTATTGATATTCAAAGTGGTAGCTCACATGGTTATCCACCTAAAGGCATGAAGCTGAGGTAGACTAATTAAAGCTCTCTCTTGGGAAGTCAGAAATGTCAAACCCAGGAGGAGCTTGACATTACTGATGTTCACCGACTGCTTATATGTGTTTTAACACATACGGTTATCATTTGTATAGTTAAGCAATTTAAACGAGTCAAAGCTAAGGAAAAGTACTCAATTTCTTAAAGCTTGTTATGTTACTTAGATGAATACAAAAATAAATCAATGAGTTGTCCTTACTTGAATATTTGAGTTTTTTACAAAACAAATATGTCCGGAGAAGATACAGACCAAAACCTTAAAGCAACTTGACCTTCGCTCAGCTTCATACAGTATTAAAAAAAATCATGTATCATGCCACCAGCAAGGAGGAAAAGCAATGTTTTCTAACCTTTTGTCCAAACTCTCTACAAATCTCTACAAATCTTATTTGTCTTATTTTAACCTCCCAGCCAGAGCAAAGCCTTCTAACGTAAAGCATGCCAAGGGTGATAGACTTTAAAAAGGCCTTTTAGATTAATAACCATAACCAAACTGCTGGTCTATGCTTTTCGATGTCGGGAGCCATAAATCATGCATTCCTTGGTACCCTCTGAAAATAGCATGAGTCAAAGTCAATAGTGTGAGTCCGTTCAAAGGGTAACCGCTGGACATCATGGCAGCTTCTCAAAGTGTTCATAGACAGCCCATAGCATACAGGGGATAGAGAACAGACAGGCGGGAAGGTATCCTTCAGTGATCAGGACAAGCAGACGCGTACTAATGGGCCTGGGCAAAGGCTGGAGGCTAGCAGACTGGTTGCTAGCAGGCTGGATTGAAGTCCATTTGTCAGCACTGGGAGTGAAGGCTTGTTACTGGTAGGCTGGAGTCAGCCCCGGCAACATGAGCGGGCATTGGGGGTCCAGGCCCGCCCTCTGAGTTACGTGTGCCCAGAGTGGACGTGCATCCGTCCCTAAAGACGGACTAATTAAATGTAATGGATAACCACAGTGTTACCAACTTGGCAACTTTCTCGCTGGACTAAGTGACTTTTTCAGACCCTTTTAGCGACTTGCTGCTCAGAGTGAACTCTTTTCTCTGTCAGCAACATCTCTTCCTCCCTCTGTCGACATGCCCACACAGGGCTGAGTTACTATGGGTAAGGGCAATAAGGCATCGGTGTTGCCAGGTCATTTTGCAGAGGCTTCACCCCGACCGTTTTGAGTGTAGCCCCGAAAATGATTTGAAATGTAAGCCAATGTGAAGCTCAAATAGATCCTCCTCTTAACATCAAAGCCTACCACAATGAAAGCCGGTCTTTAACATAATGTGTGTGTGTGTGTGTGTGTGTGTGTGTGTGTGTGTGTGTGTGTGTGTGTGTGTGTGTGTGTGTGTGTAGCAAATTGACTCCTTATAGACAAGGACCAGTTTTTGTTTGGTTTTGAATATGTGAATGTTTAGACGTGTTTGTTTTTAATGTTTGTATTGTGATAAAAGATTGAGCCTGTGTGTGTCTAAGAGAGATGGCCACCTTTAAACACGATCACCTTTTTCTGAGTTCAAATTTGATATTAAGGCTTTCAGCAGCTCCTCTCTCCTTCTGTCCTTTTCTTTAGTAATATGAGGGGAAGTTATAACAAGATTTCTCAGCCCCCTTGCCTGAGTGACACATATTACACTAGAGGAGAAAGAGCTGAGCGTAGGCTTATTACTTTCATATCACAAATCATATTTAATCTGGAAAGTAAACCGGTTTTATAACCAGTTTCTGAGGTTATACATTTGCATTTTGAATATTAATAAGGTGTCAGAGTGCATAAAAAAAAGCATCAAAATAGAGCTTGCTAATAAATAAAAAAATTGTCCTAAAAATTGTATCAATGCTAGTCATAAATCTCGTTCACATTACAGATCAGTTAAAAACCAGCCTACCTGGGGTGCTGCCCTTGCCTGGGTCCAGACCTTTGAATCTGAATGTTTTATTTGGCATTGTGACATGAAAAAAAATGTGTTTTCCAAAAAGCACAGCGGGCAGCCAATCAGCGCCAGGGGCGGGACAAAAGTTGTTGTAAGTTGTGCGCCGGAACTGAGGAGTTATAATGACAATAATGGAGACTGCTACGGACGATATTGATGCTTTTGAGGCTGTTGAGGCAAAAAAGTATGTTGTCAGGAGATTAGTTAGCAAAAATGTTACCCCCCCTGCCCCATGGAAATCGATAAGAGTGGAGGCAATGTCAGATTGAAGATGGAAACAGAGTGTAACGAGTAACAATGATACGTATAAATAGCGAGGTTGTGCTCACACTCACGTGCCGGCATCACCTATTGTGTTTACATTGGGTCCAATCACGGAAATCAAATGCCCGCTCACAGATTTATGTCTGCCACCAGGTATGGCTGGAGTGAAGGCTGAAGGCTAGCAGGCCGAGGTACAGACTGGAGGCTAACAGGTGGAGGTGTAGACCGAATATTAGCAGGCCAGGGTTTAAACCGGTTGCTAGCACGCTGGGGGCTAGAAGACTTGGAGGCAGGCTGGATGCTAATTAGGTCCTGCCCACCCAGATAGAAATCTATCCAACCATATGGCTTTGAAGACAGTTCCTGGCGTGCCAGTGAGGCTGTGTTCCTCCACTCACTGGAGACACGGGAGGGTATAAGTCACCTCATGAGGTTCCTCTGAAAAGGATCCATCTGCTGGGTCCATATTTAATTAGTTCATACTGTCATGATGCGGTGAAGGAGAGTGGCAACCAGGGAAGGACCCAAATGCAGATAGCAAGAGATGTGCATTCAACGTTGTGCTTATACAGTGAAAAGGCAGTTCACCCTGAAATAGCAATCACATATAATACCTCTAATGTGGGCGACTGTGGCTACGTGGTGAGCAGGGCCGTCCTTCAATCATGCTAGTCGATGTGTCCTTAAGCAAGACACTTAACCCCATAATTGCTCCCGTAGCTGTGCCTACGGTGTAGAAATGTGATAGAATCTGAATTGTAAGTCGCTTTGGATAAAAGCGTCTGCTAAATGACTGTAATGTAATGTCATGCACACCACATTTTATTTGTGAATGTGACTTGTTTTCCCCTCAAACTGAACAATAGACAGACGGCAGTAGTGACGATGTCTTGTTGAGATACAGGAAACCCTAGAGCTGCTGAACCTAATTCAATTTCAGCAGTCACCTTACAACGTCTTGTGACAGACACTCATCTGTGTAGGCTTCTCCCAACTCTTTCAAACAGCACAGTGTGCTACAAAATCCAACTTGAAATGTGATTTTGCAGCCATTATTTCACACCTACATGTGAAGTACACCACTGTGCACCATCAACACTTCCTATATGCAAGAATGTGTCTGTATGCGACTGTGTTCACATGCTCAAGGATATTGTTTGCAATAAAACAAAGACGCCTTCTGGTAACCTCATTGACATAAACACACAGCTGTCATAACTAAATACATATGTCCTTTAACCCTTGTGCCTCACTTTCAAAACGTTGCTCTGGTGTCAAAAAACTGCCATAAAAATATATCAATCTTGTTTTCCATTTTCACTGAGATAAATCTTTTAACCAACATCAATCCTCATCATAACTACCAAATAGTCGCTAATTTTCAGAATGTTAACCCTTTAAATGCCACTAAATATGTTTACATATTGCCACTATTGTTTTTTATGGAAAAAAACCAAAAAGGAAATTGTTTTCTTTTTTAAATGCTGGGGGATTTTTACTTTTTTCACAGTCAGGGATATGTCAATGCTAAGCAACATCCAGTCAAGTGCAAGAAGAGTTCATGTTGATGTCTCAGTGAAGGAGTGACCCTTCAATCATGTACTGTCGAACCTCCATTACACGACATCTTTCTGAAGCACAGCCCTGTCAGATAACCTGTAGACAAACTACCAGCAATCATGCAAGAGATTTAAACTATGTTTAGCTTACAGTGAAAAACGGAACTGTCTTGTCTTTGCTGATTATTCTGTTTCTAATGAAATGTTGAAATTGTGCACAAACAATGAGGACGTTGTCATTTATCCACCACCTCACTCTTCAAAACCTCCAGTGTCACTTATCATGGCATGCACAAAGGCTGACCTGCTTTATATAACTAGAACACTACTCCTACAAAATAACAGCTTAAATTCAACACTTAAACCCGAAAGTCATTGTTTTATTTCAAATCCAATATGCTGGGGAGCAAAGACAAAACACCTGCAACATGGACTGCACTGTAGATAACATACATGACACCGTGTGCCGTCTATATCCTCATCAACATCATTTTATTGCTTATTTTTTTATAAAGGAACTGAAGTTTAATTAAACATTTTGCTAAATGAAGGGAAATAGCTTTGACACAGCCTGATGATTAAAATCAATACGTTTTATTTAACAATATCTCTGTTCCGTTTATTCTAACAGGAGATACACTTACTTCATGTATACCTATAACTATATTTTTTTACACTCACTCAAACTCCTAAAAAGCGCCACCA
This sequence comes from Leptoclinus maculatus, assembly GCA_032191485.1. NCBI lineage: Eukaryota > Metazoa > Chordata > Actinopteri > Perciformes > Stichaeidae > Leptoclinus > Leptoclinus maculatus. The sequence continues at coordinate 27,671,753 of JAVDOI010000005.1, forward strand.
TTTTCAAAAATGGATAAATAAATAAATAACAAATAGTGCTGTATGAGAGAGTAGCCTACATACTTTTTATTGGGTTCTTTATAGTTTTTTTTTCATATTGTTTTCGCTCTTTCTGTTTAATTTTATAGAAAGAAAAGGGAGTCAACAGGTTCAACAAAGGGCTGCTGGAAATCAACTATTCAGAAAGTTATTTTACTGTCGTGAGTCTATCGCTTCCTCTCTGGAAAAGCATGGTGTCTGTGTAGCAGTGATATAAACTCAATTAAGTCAACATGCTGTGGATGAGAGAAGACGGTAATCCAGTATGTTTGTAGCGTGTGTGTTGTTCTGCGACGCAGGTACATGTATGCAAAACATGAAATGGACCTACCTTTGTGCTGTCAGATGCGCTTTAAGCTCGCAGTTGTCAAGAGATGATAAAGAAATTTAAAATGAGCCAATTAAACAAACAAAAAAATTAAACCGGCGTTCGGCGTCGTCCACAGGTTTTCAGATACTCTACCACTTTACAGGGAGAGTTTTAACAATAACATCTATGATATAGTTAACAGTTAAGATGTACAGCAAGAGGTTCATCCAGCGTTCACAGAGTCAGACTGATCTGCTGCCACAGAAGCGCGCTCCACTCCGACTGTCTCCGCGCGAGGGGGAGACTGGGAGCAGTTGGAACATGTTGGAACACCTTTATTGTCTCGGTCAACGTAAGGGACATGATCAGTTCAGACTTTCCTTAAAGGAGCAGTTGGTAAGTTTCAGTGGCATCTAGTGGTTTGTGGCAGGTTGCAACCAGCTAAATGCCCCTCAGCTCAACAGTGGCATACAGGGGCGGACTGGGGGAAAAAGTGGCCCGGGAGTTACTGTGTCAGACCGGCCCACTCAATACACGGCGCGATGCCCACTCAATACACGGCGCGATGCCCACTCAATGCATCGCACGTATCAACACGTGTCAGTAGAAAATACCCATACACTTAACATTATTTTGGATGATTACAAAGAAATTACATCATATATGTTTGTTTTTTTACAACATTTGGATCCACCAATTTGCCTGGATGGACACATGGAATAAAATGATACTGGCTATTGTAACACTCCAAGGTAGGTATAGTTTGCTAGATGAATATGCTTAACTCTGCGCTAGTATCAGATGGTTATACCAGTGACGTGCGGTGAGGTTCGTGGCTGGTGAGGCACTGACTCTTTCAGAGTCAGATTTACAAATATATGAACCTAATATAGAGCAGCTTAAATCATCATTCAATTGGCAGCTTGCACTTTGACTATTGGTTGTTTTTCATATTTCATATCAGCATTCTTTACACACACATACGGGAGCGCAGAAAACATTATATTTCCTACAATTTAAGCTTCTGCATTTTCCAAATGCATTAGTATTATTCAAACGTATTGTTCGGTTTGTAAGCCTCGTACCGAACGGTTTAATACGAATACGTATATGTTACAGCCCTAGAAACGAATAATAACCCTAGCTGTGGCGCCATCATGAGGTTATTAGGTGGTATTTCAGCAGTGAAGGCCCAGGTATAAAATGCACGGCCCGCCACTGGGTTTTAGTACAACTAGGAGCTACCTTTATCAATACTGAGTTCTTCAACATGACGAAATAATTGTTTTTAAAAACATGTATAGAATTTTAAAAACGAATTAATTCAGAATATAGGATTAGAAGTTATTTATAACTAAGATATAACTAAATATTGTTTCTAGACCAGCAAAACTGATATAAACAGATATACAACAGCAAAGTCCCGATATAAAATCAATCATTAATATCTCACTGGAAACAAATGTAAAATGTCAATAAAAGAAAAAACATTTCTGAGTGAAGTTTTTTAAAGAATGAAGAACACAGACATCCGTTAGTATCAGTTATTCCTCCTGTCCTCTGCCCTCCTGTCCTCTGTCCTCATGTCCTCTGCCCTCCTGGCTGCTTTGTCTCAGCCAGTAGAGAAGTTTACAAAAAAAAAAAAAAGAAGCTTTTGGCCGGTAGTGCATGCTGTGCTTTGGAAAACATACCAGAGGTGGATGAGAGACTCCTAATAGAGCCGATTGAATTAGGTTTCACTTTCGTTTACATGTCCGTGGATGTATTGATAATGTATTGGCTTTTTACTCTCAAACATTGTATTGCACTTACAGTAACAAGCGTAGTTGCTGTCAACTCGAGTATCCTTCACGTCAACTGGTTCCATTCATTATAGCGGCCTATTTTTTTCGCACTTTGTGCCTGCATGCGTTTGTGTCTATGTGTGTGTGTGCGTGTAGTTGGAGTAGCTCAGCCCAATAGAGAGAGTGATGATAAATGACACCAAAAAATAAAAAAGTAGGCTTACTAATAAAAAGAACCAGTAACGTCAGAGCCTATCAATACTAGTTATGAATATTATATTCAATATCTGCCAATAAATCCCCCTAAAACCACTTATTTTCATTTCATTATTATTTTCGTTATTTATGTGGCTCTGGACCATGGCCACATAGTATGTAGCAGAACATACAATTATAACAAAACAATAGCACACTACTTGGTGTCAAGGAATCCAAAAGGTCCCCTTTGGTATTTTAAATGCCCATTTCTCCCACTGTAAAGGTGTAAATGTGGGCATATAATTAATATTGTAAAAAGAAAAATCTGCAATGCCTTAATTTTTCCGGCCATTGAAGCTTGACAAGGCAGCCTACTGAAGCATAAAAACTGTTTTTAAACAGTGAATCTTGAAATGCGCCACACAGTAATCAACATTTTACACCTTAAATATTCGGTAGTTGAAGATAAATTGAAACAATTCATAGAAACAATTTAAGACAATTAGACAGCATGTGGAATAAAAGGTGCAAAATAAGTAATTTATAAAAACGATTTAAGAGTGCGAGGGATAAAGAGAGATGTGTTTTGGTCCAAGTCGTGGGCACAAAAATGGCCCAATCCCTCGAAGTGAGTAAGTGGATGGTTAAGGCAGAAGGCAGGAAACCATGCAGGGTCCTCAAGTAAAAAAAAGAGTTTTGTCTGGAAACAGGGGTATGAGATGTGCACCTCAGCATAAATTATATGAGAGGACCTCTCACCAGGCAGTGGCCATCACCACAGCAACCCCTGATTGCTGCTAAACAGGTGCTTGAGATGAGCAAATTAGTGCAGTTTGTCACACACAGAGACAAAGGCAGAGGCTTTCTCAAACCCCAAAATGCCAAGAACTGAATTGTGCTCTTGGGGAGAACATTCCTGCTAGAATATATCGAGACGTTGAGACGTTGTGTATTGCGCAATATCCCCAGCACAGAGGCCACCTGTAGCGCACCATGATAACAGCAGGGCTAACCCGAAACGATTGGTAGTGCAATATCCTAAGCTCAGTTGATCAACAACTGATCAACTAATCAAATGTGTGTCTGTTTATAATAATGATAAAGCAACGATACTTCCCTTTTATACTGCTTCTATTGTTTGTTGTTTTCTTAAGTGATATTAAGTATGATTTAAAGAATGAAGAACTGGGGTAAAATAACTCAGCAGATGAGGATGCTGCGGAGCATAGGAGGCGACATCAAGTGAGAAGAGCCAGGATGAGAAGGAGGAGGATGTAACATTGTTGTCTCTGGCTATGTAACTTATTTTATAAAGTTTACGTCAAGTAGCACTTTAACTTTAATACATAAATAATATTAACTCATTAATATCTATTAATAATATTTCATTATTATTGATGGAAAATAAACAGAATAAATATGATACAGTGGATAGAAATGTAAAAGGTATATAGTAAAGCATCAAACTGGGGTATTCTGCCACACCAGCATTAGCAGGGAGGCTCATTGAATAAGTGGCCTGACGTCATCTGGAAGCAATAAATTGCCTGGGAATGCCTCCAGCAAAGTAACCAATCACCACAACTCATGTTATTCACCCACATTTACATACAAATGCGCACACACCTGACACACAGTTCCTATGGGTTTAGGGTTTAAACAAAGGATCCAATGCCCAATTAATTCTCTCCGTCTCACTTCATTACTGAATCCTGTAAGACTGCTGATTAATGCAGTTACGATGCTATTCAGGAACATTTTAAACACCCTCGTATTTATTAATTGACTTGTTATTCATTCCATATTATAATAGCAGGAAAATCATCAGCCATAGCTATTGATATGAACAATGGCTAAGTTACATTAGGCGTCCCTGAAACTGGATTACCCAAACTGAATAGTCGTAAATAATTATAATTATTATTATTTTATTACACTTAAAAAGATTTATAGATTAAAAAAAACTTTTAAAAATCAGATTTGTATGACATACATAATTGAGAGCCATATATCCTCATTACTCATAATTACTCATAATTAATTCACTTTATTAGCTCTTATGTGTTTCAGCGTTGCCCACAGTGCTCACCTCTGCAGCAGGAAACAAAGTAGGGAGGGTAGAGGGCATTACCCAGGAACACAACTCTCCCCTCCTGACATTTTATTCCATAAATATATTTGTTTGGCAGGGCAGGCTGTGTCCATACAGGAATATATCTATTTAGTAATAAAACAACACCCTGGAAAAAAGGCACTTTCTTTCTAGGAGGCCAAACAGCAGGTGCTAGGGCCCTCTTTGAGGTCTTTCTGTGCATCGTGTATGAGCATCGTAACATTGTGTTGATGCGTACATGCACACGCGACCAACCAGTGATGGCGAACAGGGGGGCTGACGGTCTGCAGTTCTGACTGTTTCTGCCTCGTGTTGTTTTTGCTATTGATTTACCCATTCCATTCACATTTTAACACTGGCCTGGAACTCCTCCGAGCCAATCAGCTGGCCAATTCACCCGGCGATGGCAAGTCTAGGCCTGGCTGAAATGTATTATTAAAAGTTACCCTAAGATCTTTATCTTTATTATTGCTGCTATTGCTACTGCTATTACTCTCATTATGTGTATCATTTCTGTCATATGGATTAACTTTGTTGTCACTTTATCATGTTTATTCGATACACATACTCTATTGCACTTCTGCCCATCCTGGGAGAGGGATCCTCTGTTGTTGTCCCTGTTGTTTGTTCTACAGACTGTAAAGCCGTCTGAGGCGATATGATATTATGATATTGGGCTATACAAATAATATGTAATTAAGTGAACCAAGGGAGGACTGTACCAGTAATCCCTGTTTTATTGCTATTGAAAGGTAGGTGCCATCCAGGCCTTGACATTTGATAAATAGAAATGCAATATGGTTAGATCATGTGATTTAACTGAAAGCTATAACTGTATCATCAGCTTAACATTGAAATGAGATGTTGTGTTAATGTCTGGATCCCTGACATCCCCTCTCAGTTTCCCCTGATCTCCTCTCCTCATGTGTTCTGTCATTCCCCTGTTTGTTGTTGTGTGCCATGTGCTCTGGGATTTCCCTCTGCCTCCAGACACCTCCCATGGCCACATCCCTGACTAGTGCACAGCTGCGGACACTTCAGCCGATTACCTCTCGCAGGCTGACACACCAGACTCTGATCACACTAATCCTTCCCCTGACACTATATCAACCCTGGTCCTGCAGTCTGGGGTTGTCAGTTCGTACCGTCTTTCGCCTGCTTCGACCACGAATCGTCTTCTGCCTCGAGCGCCTACTTCCGGTGTCCGCTGGTTCGGGAATCCCCCGTGCCCCCCGTTGTGTTCCAACGGGACTTCACACCGTCGCTCTGCCTGCTCTCCGGTGTCGAGACACGGCACTCACATCGCCGATCTGCCTGCCCTCCGGTGCCGAGCCACGGGACTCTCATCGTTGATCTGGCCTTCAAGCTGTGTCGGACCACGGGCTCCACACAGCCATTCCTGTCCTTTAATCCTGGTTTAATAAAATCTGTTATACCAGACTCTGTCTCCTGTGGTCTTGCTATTGGGTCCTACATCTTGCACTGCCGTGACAATGAATCTGGTCCTGAACTGGCCAGACATCGGCTCGGACCCCTGAGCCAGGCTGGTTCCCGGGAACAGGTTAGGGGCCGGAACAGGACGCTGGGGCTGCAGACTTGGGAACCCAAGGCAAGGGGACCGGAGTGGAGGCTGGCAACTAGCAAGCCAGGTTGAGGGCTGGTGGCTAGCAGGCTTTAAACTTGCAGACTGAAAGCTGGCTGACTGGGGAGAAGACTGAGATGGATGCTGAATAGCAGGCTGGAGGACTGACTCATGGGGAAATGTGAACAGTTGAGCAGGAGGACTGGTGTGAAACTAATCAAGGCGGGGTAGAAAATCAACAAAGGTGGGAAAACACGCAAGGCAAGGAAGACAACCAAACATGGCACATGAGGAGTGAACTTCAAAATACAACAGGAAACAAACTAAACAAAACCCAAGACCCAAGACCCAAGACCATGAATGCTCACCTCCACCCGCCGCTATGAACACATCACCCCGGTCCTTCGCAACCTCCACTGGCTCCCGGTCAAATACAGAATAGACTTTAAAATATTACTCACCACCTACAAAGCCCTAAACAACCTGGCCCCTCCCTACCTTTCAGACCTCCTCCCCCTCCACGCCCCAACCCGTTGCCTCAGGTCCTCCGGTGCAAACACTCTGAAGACCATCAGGACCAAGCACCGGACCTGGGGTGACAGGGCCTTCTCAGCTGCTGCCCCCCCCCCCCTCTGGAACGCCCTCCCCATCCACATCCGTGAGGCTCCCTCCCTATCATCATTCAAACGAACCCTCAAAACCCACCTCTTCAAACTCGCCTTCACCTGCTAACCCCTGCACCCTACCCTCCACTACATGACTCATTCTGCACAGCTTCTTCTATATAAAATTAAAGTAGTATTATTATTATGAATCAATGATGTTATCGTTGCTTAGTGCCGCTAAAAGTCACATTGAAACTACTCTCTCTAACAAATGACAACTTAGAAATTGGCCGAAAGTTTTGTATGTCAGCCGGATCCAATGTGGGCCATTTCACAGGCAACTGAACGCACGCCATCCTATAGAGTTCACGCCATCTTATAGTCTTATTGTCCTGCAATTGCATGTCAAAATGTGTGTAATGTGGAATAAATGACTAATCAGAGACAAAAAAGAGGTGGTACAATATTTAAAGTAAAATGCATACACCTAATTAGTGGCTTTTAAGATGCTGCTGCTGCATTCAGTCATTTGCTCCCTGAGACAATGAAAAGGCGGGTTTCTCATGCTTGACATGGTAAACATGAACATGTTGTGTTAAGACTGAATAAACGAGTTGAAAGTAGATAAAAATAAATATGAATATAAATGTGAATTTGGACAATTTTTACTGTATTTATTGAGAGGAAAAGTTACATTCTTTTGCATATGAATCAATTTTTTATCCACTATATTATACTATATGATGTTACACTTTTTTATTACATTATATATAATATTTGTAATATATTTGGATACTAATACAAACACTAAGTATCATTACATAATCGTAATAAACAGGCTGTTGCTCGCTGTTTACATTGCTGACTTTGCTGGTACTCACACCACGGCCAATTGTGCCTTATAATTTTAACAGAAAAGAATAGAATAGATCTTTGTTGTCCAGATAAGTATTGCTGTCCTTGAGCTGGTTTGCGGCAGCTACAAAAAACTGCATTTCGGATCTGTATTTTTCCATTCTCTGGAATGGAAAGGCCAGCATTGATTGAACTGTGGAGATGACCTTGAAGCATTAAGGCACACCATTGTCTTGGCTCAGGAAGTGTTTTTCCTTTTCATGCCACTGCGACAGCCAGTTCCAGAACACCACGTCTATCACATCACGAAAAACTCCTTCTTTCATCTCAAAAACATCGCCCGTCTATGCCCCTCCCTCTCCTCCTCAGCCGCTGAAACACTCAACCACGCCTTCATCACCTCTCGACTGGACTACTGCAACAGCATCCTGTACGGCTCACCCACCAAAATCATCAACAAACTACGATACATCCAGAGCTCAGCTGCCCGTCTGCTCTCCCACTCCCGCACCAGAGATCACATCACCCCAGTCCTTCAAAACCTCCACTGGCTCCCCATAGAGCAAACAATCTAGTTCAAGATTCATCTCATCACATACAAAGCCCTTCATAACCTTCGCCACCTTCGTAAACGCCACTCTACTGAAACTGCTCTCCTGAAGGTTTCAAATGACATTCTCATGTCTTCTGATGCAGGTGACTGCTCTGTGTTAGTACTTCTGGACCTCGGTTCTGCGTTCGACACTGTAGACCAGCGGTTCCCAAACTTTTTAGGCCACGCACCCCCTTCTACATCCCGACCGGGGTCACGCACCCCCAATCCCCCACAGGTTTACAGCAGGGGGGGGGGCTTGTGTTGATTCAAGCCTTGACCAAATTTCAGGGTGAACATTTTGTGTTAGTGTTAATGTGTATAATAAAATTTAAAAAACTGAGATTTTGACTTGTAATGTCAGGGTGTGCAACGTTATCTTCTTTGTGAGGCGTCACTAATGAGGGGGCATATTACATTACAGTCATTTAGCAGACACTTTTATCCAAAGCGACTTACAATAAGTGTATTCAACATATAGGTATTCAAGAGAACTACTAGTTACCAGAAGTCATAAGTGTATCTCCTTTTTTAAACAAGCATCTAAGAGCATAAACCAGAGCAAAAGTACAGTGCAGAAACAAACTACGAATACAATGAGTGCAACAAACTAGTATGAATACAATAAGTGCAACAAACTAATACGAATACAATAAGTGCTGAGTGGAAGGCTCAGGGTAGTACTTCTTGATATGTACAGTATCGTGTAATGGGAAAATATATTTACGACTGTGTCCGTGTTGTGAACCCGAAACTTACGTGTGGTTAAAACTATGCAGTAATGAGGAACTTATAGTTGAAAGTCTCATCTTACCTTGAAACCGTAACTGACTCCTATTTGAACACAACTGGCAGACTCCGGATAACGACCAGATCAAGACAGCCTGTGTCAAAAGACCTCTACTCCCCTTTGTATGATTTATCTAAAGGCGTGAACCTCTGTATGCATAAAATGATGTGGTGTCTTGTAGTTTTTTGAAGTTAATACCACAGACTGCTGAATACGTATCTGTTGTGTTCTCTTCCCACTTGCAAGTGAATAAATGGAAAAAGACAACTTTGAATCTTCTGAAGACTTTATTATTGATTTGTGAACAAAACTCTCTTCTCCCGATTAACATAGAAATCTTCCATCACAATCGTCACATGGGGATGTTTGGAAATGGATTTGGCATCCGTTTGCCACTCTGCTGCTGCACCAGATGGACCATCAAATGAGCATTTTGGAGAGAAAACTCTCAGAAGAATTAGCCCTTAAAAGGTTCCAACAAAAGATATTTCCCTCAAAGCTCAAACCATGTGGCTCAACAAGATCAACAGATATGTCCTCAGAAGATTCCATAACTGAATCCTCAAACAGACTCTTGTTAACTGGTGGCCCTATCCTGTATAAGTCTGATTGTTGGAGAAAACTTCTGCTTTCCTTCTTAGATTTCTCTATATTTTTGTTGTATAAAAGGACAAGCCATGTTAGAGTGGAGAATTATCCCAAAATCCAAACCCTGTCTCCTACAAAATACTAAACTGCATTGACCATTTGCTAAAATATTGTGATTTTCTCAATATTTCAGATCGTCAAAACTAACATGCCCTCAGGTTTAGTTGTTAGTCTCCCTGTAAGTCACGTTCACCTGTCTCACCTTTGAGTTTCCCTTAAAGGTGAAAGTCATTTATAGACCTTTTAAAATCTCTCTTTCTACTGGGCACAATGGATTACATGTCTTCTTAGCACAACACATCATCCAAAAGTAGTAATGAAAATGAAATGCATTTCAAACAAATAGAAAAAACTAAACAAGGCTAAAAACTAATCCCTCCTTCCCTTAAACCACCAACTTCCAGGAGGGCCACAAATCCTTACTCTTCACATTGTGACTACTGTGATTGAATTAACTTTGCCCTCCAGGTTAGCAATCTACACACAATAATGCAATTATCTGTAAATACAGGCTTTGTACAGAATCACATGAGATCAGGCTTTGGCTTCAATGAAAGTCTTAGTATTTTATTTGCACTGCAGATCCGCCGTTTTGGCTTCAGTTGGTTTGCTGCTGCACCAGCCGGCAGTAAAGGCAACGGTAGCTGGACATTTCCAGTTGGTTAGCTGTTCTACTCTGCGGTGGAGTTAGGGGAGGCAGCATGGAACAGCAGCACAGTGGAACATGAAAGCACATCAACGACGTGAAAAATGTGAGGCATGTTGAAAGCAGTTCCCTGTGAATCTATTCGAGCACCACTCTGAGTAGAACAAAAAGTGACTTCCACTGAATACAACAGCAGCTCAAGGTTATCGTGACAGTCTTTGTTTGACGACACTGTAGAGCAGGGGTATTCAATTCATACACTTTGTTTCTTCTCTTTCGTTAAAACATCTTGCCCTCAGTTCAGACTGGAATGTTTGGTCTAAAGATGTGCATTTGGTCTCGTAGTGGCGTTTCACATCGGCGCATTTAATAATGGCCACGGTATCTGAACATAGGAGTGGTTTAGTAGCGCCAGCAGGAAGAATGACCAAATAAGAGTTCGTCCTTTCTTTGTTAAAAGCTCTGTTTTCATGGTCCACTTCTCTCTTTTTAGAACACATCATGTACAATTGCTTCACCCACTGCTTTCAGAGCACAGGAAGATGCATATTCACATCAAGCCGCTCAAACATTATGGTGTCATCAGTGGGGTAAAATAATGCCATTGGATACAGTCAATACTAATGGGATTATTATTTGTTCCATAAACAAGGATAGATTGTAGTGATTATAGGATGTTAGTTGTCTATGATTTTAATAAAACAATTCAGGAAAATGATTCTCACAATTGTACTGAAATATCTCGCTGAAGCTGCAGACACTTAGAGTAAGTAGAGAAGAGACAGTCTCTTCTATAACCTTTTGTATTCCCTCCAACTACCAGACCCAAGAGAGCTACTAAGCCTCGCCCTTTACTTTCTGAGCACTGTTTAATCAACTCGCCCCTCCAGGTAGGCGGTTAAGGGTCCCTGAAACTAACAGTATGACTAAAACAAACATACTGTATGATTAAGCTTTGACTTATTACTTTGACTATTTTTATCCAATCCATTAATTCTAGAGTGAAGAGATGGAGAGTAACACATTTATTTTTTATGACCTTTTTAAATGGTTTATACTTGTATGAGGATTATATTTGATATCAACAATAAAGTAAAAGTTTACAACTTCATAAAAGAGTTTCAATTCAAATCTCAAGTTTAATCATTCTTAAAATTGATTTGAAACTACAGAGCCCAAAGAAGAAAAGCATTATAGACCAAAGTATTCTAAATACAAAAATCGTGCAGACAGGGTTCATTTTGTAGATCGGATCATTTCAAAGTTAAGATACACAATGTCCTTTTCAGCTTCCTTTATTTCATGTCTTGCGTTTGACTTTTATTGTGAGGCACTTTGTGACTTCAGATCCTTGAAAAGTTGCTGTATAAATACACTTTTCCAAACTACACAGATGACAGACGTTATTGAAAGAAAATTGAAGTCGGGTGGAAACCTGCAGCTTAGCAGTTGCAAATAAAAAAAAGGAGGGAGTGTTAAAAAAAAGAAAAGCTCCACATCTCGTAACAGTCCTATTTCACAGCAAGTGCATCTTCTCTAACACACAAGCTAAACTAAAATCATTCTCCACCGTCCCATGCAATGTCAGCCAATACAATAAATATTTATTCCGAAAACAAACAAAAAGCTAACATGCACATTTGTGTACGTGGAAACGCACACAAAATAAGTCAGATTAAACATTTCAGTACTAAAGATCTAAACTAACCAAGTTGTTTGTAACTATATTTTGGTGACCTCAGTAGTTGTAGCTCTGGTTCTACCCGTCCACCCCAGTCGTAGGCGGTTCAGTGCTGCCCTTCACTCTTCATCCTACAGGCCACGGCTGTGATCAGCGCTGCTCCCTTCCCACTTCCATCCTCTGACTTGTGGAAAGTCACCTGGCACTGCGGTGCCAAATCCTGCAACGTCTCTTGCATGATGCTGGAGAAACTAAAGGAAGAGTGAGGGGAGGGGGGGGAAAGGGAACCAGGGTTACATGAAAATCCTCTCATATTTGATGCAAACTTGGTAGTAAAGTAGCTGTAAAACTCAAAATTTAAGAAAACTTGAAAATGTCATCATGCATGCATGCAATGTGGTCCATCTAGGATGACCTACTGTGCTTAAGTCAAAGTCAAGCTGCTTAGTACTCGTGTTGGGGACACGTTTGCTCCTTACTGAGGGTGCGTCTTGTAAAGGGTGCCGTCCACTCCCACGGTGATGGACAGCTGATTCAGGTTGCGGTTCTGTCGTATCTTGTCGACCACAGCGGCTAAACCGGCTCCACAGAGCTGAGCGGCGCGGCGTGCAACCACACTGCACACCTCCTTCACCAGCACGCTGTCATCACACGTGGAGCTGGTGAGGCCCAGGTGCTGCAGGATTGAGCGGACCTGTCGCATGGCCAGGCGGTCACTTTGAGGTCAGAGAGAATGCAACCTTATTTGTCTTTCAGCAACTTGAGAACATGAGGTTATTGTATTTTGGATGAAACACACAGATAATAAGACCGGTAAGCCATGCGCACACAGCACTTCCTTTTCGGTAGACGTAGATTCCTTATTGCTTTTATCTATTGCTTCTTATTCCCTTGTTTGGAGCCCCCAGAACTCTTCAGTTGTATGTGTATCAATGTGTTTGAGAGCTGATAACAGGGTTCCTGACACTAGTCTGTAATACTCACCTTTCAATCTGTGCCAGGAACTTAGTCTCGAAGATGCACCGGGTCTTGAGTTGCTCAGACAGTTTCCCTCTGAACAGCAAGCCCTTAGCAGTGAAATCTATCAGCACATTCCTCACTATCTCCCCCAGGTACATGCCACTGATCATCTTCTCATACCTTAGAGAAAAAGACACACAATCTGAAAACTTCCCACAGCAACACATTAACATTCATAATTTACTATTTTTATCATACTATAAAGCTATTTATTGTAGTGTCACAACCTCCAAAGAGAATAGATCTGACTTTATTTTCATGAATAAAAGAGAATAAACAAAGACGTACTGGCAGCCCAGTTGTTAGAAAGGTTGGTTTTTTTACACTTCATAGTAGGAAAAGCCCAGGTGTATTCAATAACATCAATGATAGCTGCATTCAACCGCACAGCAAGAGGGGCCCGGGTTCGATCCCTGATATGGCGGACCATTCTGTTTGGAGTTTGAGTGTTCTCCCCGTGTCAGCATGGGTTCCCTCCGGGTTCTCCGGCTTGCTCCCAAAGTCCAAAGACATGCAGCTTAGGTTAACTGATGACTTTATATTGCCCGTGCGTGTGAATGGTTGTCTGTTTCTATGTGTGTCAGCCCTGCATTATTATATTTTTCTGGTTGATAGCGTAACATGCCTTGGTATTACGTGCGGTTCTCTCCCTTTAGGGAACGGCCAAACCAAAAGTGACAAATGAGTTGAAGCCACCAAAGAAGAATGCCTCTGTACCCCCCCCCCCCCCCCCCCCCATCCGCCTCCCCTGTGACGACTCTCTATTCTGGAGAGAGACGTCAACAGGCTGTTTAAAAGTCAGACTCTGTCTCCCCCTCCACCCTGAAGCATTGTGCTGATCAGCTGTCTCCGGTGTTCACAGACATCTTCAACACCTCCCTGGAGACATGCCACGTACCAATCTGCTTCAAGGCCTCCACCATCATCCCCGTCCCCCAAAAAACCAAAGGATCACAGGACTTAATGACTACAGGCCCATCGCCCTGAGGTCATGAAGTCTTTTGAGCGCCTTGTCCTGTCGAACCTAAAAACCCTCACTGACCCTCTCTTGGACCCCCTGCAGTTTGCCTACAGAGCCAACAGGTCTGTAGACGATGCAGTCAACATGGCCCTTCATTTCATCCTCCAGCATCTGGACTCTGCTGCAGGACAAGCTCTCCCAGCTGCACGTGCCCGACTCCACCTGCAAGTGGATCACAGACTTTCTGTCTGACAGGAAGCAGCACGTGAAGCTGGGAAAACACGTCTCAGCCTCTCGGACCATCATCACCGCTTCCCCCCCCCAAGGCTGCGTTCTTTGCTTATTAGTTTTAACTTTATTTGTGACAAAGTGATGCTGTTTGATGAGTGTTGGCACTTTTTGGTTGTTTTTCATGGACATAAAGTTGATTTTATAATGTCATAAACTACTAATCCAATACCTCTGTTTCCCAGGATTGTTAGAGCAATTATCGACAATGTGGTCAAACTCGGTGCAGAAGTCATCAAGTTCGCCATTGTCACCAAATGCTCCCCACTCCATGTTGACACACATACGGCCATCATCGCCCTCCACCAGTTCGATGTTCTGCATTTCCTCCATGAAGCACGCATTAGTCCCTGTGCCTGAGTTAAAGAAATGTGGGAAAGTATTTATCTAAGTAGGAAGGAAAACATCCGCCAATCTTTGATGAGCTGCATTCCAAAGTGAAAACATAAACCACTCAATGTTTGCTCATAGTGAATTGATTATAATGTTTAAAAATGGCAAAAAAGAGAGGAAGGGGGGGACAGACTTACCCACGATGAGTCCCACTTCACATTTGGGGTCCTCATAGCTGCAGGTCATCATGGTTCCCACTGTGTCATTAACCACCGCCACAAAGTTCAAGTCAAATTCCTGGAAGCAGTGATAAAGTGATTGACATCTATACTACTGGAAACACAGTTGTAGTGTAATTGTTTGTAATTAGAAACATCAGATATATAGTAATAAGTAGTTACATATTTAAGGCCCCTCTCTTTTCGATAAGTCTGTCTTCCCTATTTGACATCGTTCTTTCAGCATATTGCAATTCAAGTGATCTAAGAGAAAACTAGACTTCTGCACCTCTTCTTGACTTGTTTAATGAAGAAGGATTACTGGTAAAAAAAACAAAACATATAGAAGTCCTAGATTTAGCAATAATGTAATTTAAAGACGGTCCTTCTAAATGACTGGCTGATTAAATGTCCCCTCTATTGATTCTTAGAGAGGTTTCTTCATTAAACCCTTCAGATGTTACCATTAATAAAAAGGTTTCTTGTATGGGGGAAAAAAACAACCCTTAAAGGTTATACTTTGCTGCCTGTGGCAGTTTGTAACCTCATATGTAAAGGGTATAAGAGAGGGAGAAAGAATGAGGGGGAATACAGCTGTAGACAGTTAACTTAAGGGATACAAATATGACACCTAAATCTAGAAAAACTGAACTCAAATACATTTCTATAGGAAACAGACAAGATTAGTGTGACCATTTAGTATATTGCCTTAAGCCTCTTTGGGAGTACCTTTTCATATTCTTCAAGTGTCGACATTAACAGGCCACATTTCTCAATAAAGTTGAGACAAAGTATTTGTAATGCGTTTACTGACCTGTCTGCGGTGGACAGCATCTTTAAGTAATGTAAGGACATCTTGTCCCTCACACCCACTGGCTTTGAAACCCTTTGTCCACTTCAGAAGAATGCCCTGAACAAATAGAATTACAGAATTTAAAATCTAAATCAAAAGCAGTTTGGCACGACGAAAAACGACACCAAATGTTTCCACAGTCCGATACAGTAAATAACAGTTTCTCCTATTGTTTGCATAATTTTAAACAAAAACAACAAAGTCTAACATTTTCAAAACGCAGCAGAATTTTTGTTTTACTACATACTTATTTTTATAAATCATTTTCAGACACGTTGTATATGCAAACCACGACTATTTTTGTGACCTGAGGCACAGCAAAGTGGGAACAAGGTTTGACCTCGTGTTCCTCATATTATCCTGTAATTCAACTTGCTGAGTCAAACAGTACAATTTCAACATAATTATGTGCAAGTATAATTTATGTAAATTTGTTCAAAGTAATGAAATATTCAATCCATTAGTGATAAACGTAGGCTTGGATAACAGCAGACTATTTGCACATAACTCTTACGACAGGTCTGGACCACTCGCAAAAATTGTACATTGTACAGAAAATTCAAAACACAAGAAAATTGGTGAATGTGGCAAGTTGTCCTAAATCACTCGTGCCAGCCGGTTCTTGAATGGCTTGTACGAGTCGGTTTGCTCGAGTGGTTCTTGCATGAGGGCCGTTGTCGCTCTGTAGACCAAGATTACTTTGCAGGCAACCGACCAAACCACATTTCAAATAACTGAAATCCTTTTGCACGGCAGCTTACATAATCATTTACACCAAATTCACCAAAATATGTTTCTTTTATGGACTTTAAACCTTATTTTGGACGTTAGAAATTTAAGAGCTGGTGATTCAGGGTGTAGTTTAATAGTTCAGAGCTTCTCATTGTCGTCATCAGCTGAACCACACTTCCCATAGTTCACCGATGGCAACGCTGTGGTTGTGCTGGTTCGCCTAATGCATACAAACAAAACAAGTACCCTTCTTTCTAAACTAATAGTGATGAAGCAAAAAAACAAACTGATATTGTTTCTGCCAACTTGATGTGATTCACACCTGAAGTTCAGGAAAATATGCAAAACTACTGGTAGATTCAATATGTTGTGCTACAAATTGTAGCTAGTATTACACTTATAATGAATCTTGAATCAAACATTACCTGATCCAGTTTGCTTTGATGACAGGGGAAGGAGAATGTAAATCCCAGAGGCAAGGATGCTCCTTTCATGCCCATGTACTCCAGAAAGTCGGCAATGCAGTACACAATGTGGCTGAAAAGCTGGCACGCAAGAGAATACTGAAGTTACATATCTGTATGAACTGAATGCAGCATCATGCAGTCATCAGAATCAGTTTCAAATAGTAAAAGAGGGGTTTATACTTCTTCTCCTGTGCCCTGCATAGTCTCCTGAGGAATACTGTAGATCTTTTGGTGCATGTCCACATTGTGTCTCTTTCCACTTTTCACTCGCACCAGCAGCACCCGAAAGCTGGAGCCCCCAAGGTCCAAAGCTAAGAAGTCGCCATGCTCTGATGACGGCAACAAAGACAAAGAATCCTGAACATACACGCAACAGCAAAATAGACAAGAGAAACCTGAACTCAACAACAAGTCAAGCGGAATGTCTGATTTTCTTTTAAAAGCTACCTGTTCCATCTGGTGTGTCTCTAACAAAGGAGGGAAGCATCTTGACACTCGCCTGCTCATGGGTTTGCTTTGACAGGCCTCGCAACATCTCTTCACTCATTCGCTTCTTCACGTCCAGCAGCTTTTCCCGGCTCAAGCGCAAGGTGTCGAGGACACGCTGACGCTCAGCATGTTGAGCGGCGAGACGGTAGGCTACTGCCGTTACCATGGCTGCACCTTTCCCACTGCCACACGGCGACTGCAAAAAACGCGCATCACAGTCCGGCACAAGTCGGCGTACCATCTTGTGGAGCCTCCTGGAAAACCTAGGACAAGTGGATAGAATACAAAATGCTTTAACTAAACATTCATTAACTAATGTTGTGATAGGTCAGATATTATAAGGGTGTGGCAGTTTCTTAAGACAAGTCCAAAATGCACACTGTGACACAGCAAACAGAATTGAAAGGCTGTTTTTTTTTTTTTTTCAGTTAAATATCAGCTGCCCAGTTGATGCAAGCAAGCACAACATCAACAACGCACGTATTCAACAGGTAAGGTAAGCAGACGGGCAAGGAAACATGGAAATAAAGCAATTTCTCTCAAACTAAAAGGCCGATAAAATGAATCCCCATCCATTGATTTTTGTGTGCACTATTTTGTTTGTTCAATGATGAAGTTATAAATTAAGCTGATGAACTCAACGACTTTGCTAATAATCGGCATCACAGGCTTGTTGCTCTGATATTTCATCAGCATTGCTTGACATTGAAGCCCTGTAGCTCTGATTAGTCCAAATACCATCAACCCACGACCTTCCACTTCCATTCTCCCTCCTACAACAGCTTTTAGAGTACAAGAAGAGTGATGACGATAGTTTTTCATGGCCATTTCTTGTGTGCTATTCAACTGACATGCATTCATCAGCTTATTGAATACCGAGATCCATAAACTCTATTCATACAAGTGTATGCGGGTGTAACACATTGGAAACTAGTTACTTTAACATTCAGGATTATCACTGATCATTATTTTATTTGAAAAATCACCACATCTTTAATTTTATTCCCCTTTATCTTATTCTGTATTTAATTAATTATTTAGTTTCAGCTCAGAGGTCTACTTTTGCATTTGTAAGTGTTATATTGGAAGAAACTTGACAACAATAAAGGTTATTTGTTCAAGGTTGAATAATTGATTGCCATAGGTGCAAAACAACGCTAGAGACGCAGTCTGATGTGACGGCAAGCCGAGTACGGAGAAAGAACGGCAGAAACACTGAAATTACAGAGTGATATTATATACTACGCACTACTTGTACTTGATGTCTAAGCTATTTGAGCAAGTAACAGTTTAGTCAGCTATTGAAAGACCTCGGTCATCGAAGCACTTGTCGCTTAACGTGCATTAGCCATATGCTACTAGCTCTGTGACTTAGCATAGCCTTCGTGGTGCTTTAGCCACTGAGTTGTAGCGCAAAGTTAATATAATGTGGTATTTCTCCAACAATAGAGGAGAATGAGAATATTTGTGCTGAATATAATCCTGAATTTCATATTCTATGAAACTAGCTTCATTCTGTACGTTACTGTGCTGCTGCGCAGTAAGCACGAGGTGTCAGTATTGGGACGGGGACATTTATGTTCACATTATCTTACCAACATCATTCAAATGTAGCGAGTAATTAATGTTCAGAAGAGTTTGAATAGATGTGCATATGCTATATAAGCCGTGTTATGTTATACATGCTAGGTTTTTGGATACCCTGGAATTCTGGATTGGATTCTGGATTTCTCACCAGATTCTGAATTGGGGGATGGCGAGTCACCCGTGTGGAACAACTGGATTGAAGACCCTTGCAATTCTTCACCTGCCCTGCTATCAGTGTGGTAGGACTGAGGGGAGAGGCCTCAAAGAATAATCGAACAGAACATTCTTCTTGTTTTTGAGAGGAGAAATGTTTTATTGTATTTAGGGTGCACCCAGTTTCAAAAGACACAAGGTTAGAAGTGGTTTTACAGAATAAGGTTGATTGCCGGCAATAGTGAAGTTGTTTCTATTAAATGTGTGTCATTACAATGATCTCGCTTTAAACTTAACTCTGTGTTCGGTTTACTCATTGTGGTGTCCTATTATTGTTCATTACCTCTTTCCTTACGAATCTAGATACTGGTTTGTTGAGACACTTACTCTGGATGATTTTTGTAGACAGAGCCGTCCACTCCGATAGTGGTACGCAGCTTCTCAGCTGCTTTGTTGTCCCGGATCTGCCGCAGCACTGCCCCTAGACTGGCAGCACACAAGTGTGCGGCTCGAGTAGATACTATCTGACACACCCTCTGAGTGGCTATGCAGTCCTCAGCCAACGGGTCCAGACCCAGGCCCCGGAGCACTTTCTCCGCACTCGCCAGACCTTCATCATCCCTGCGGGTAAAGCAGAATACAAATATATATATATATATATACTGCAACTTTGACTGCTTAGTGTGATTCTGAACAGTGTCGGCAGCTAAAACAAATGGATGGATGGATGGACACGTGGCGACTGTGGCTCAGGAGGTGAAATGGATCGTCTAATCACAGGGTTGGTGGTTCCTTCTGCCCGCCAGCACCATGCATGGCTGCAATGGCTCGCTGCCATCGATGCGTGTGTGAATAAAAGCAAATAGTAAGCCCTATATAAATGCAGCCGTGTACTATTTAGACATCTGCAACATCATCAAGGATACAGACGTTTCCGTTTTCACTTGCAAAGTAGTCCCATTTAGTTTTGCTCATTCAAACTATTTGAGTATTTATGGTGCAAGATTAATGTGCAAACCAAACTTAGCAAGGCAAAATACGACAACTTCCACAACCAACCAACTGACAAAATACATATGATGCAGTGTTTTTTTTGCAGGGCGTTAACATTACTCCAATTCTTTACTAATATTCTTTACATTATTATTGAAAAAGACAAAAAACAAAAAGTGCTGATTTAGCTTTGGTATTGCAATTACTGCCGTTCGAGTGTCTGCGTATGATAATAAAAATAGCAAACTCTACCTGAAAATGTTTGTTTGTAGCTGGATGAGCAAGTGAACCCGTTACTAATGCAAAATGATTGCTTATTGCCACTTTGAGCCGACAGCATGACCCGCCTGCATCTACTGCTCTACTTCACTGGCCTACAAGTAAGACTTCAAATGTAATGCAAACTTATATTTTTAGTCCTTTTCTGCCCTAGCATATAATATACAAGACAGTAGGAACAGAAACCATTAGGTGAGCAGGTTCTTTGTGTATTTAAGTTAGTCAGTCAGTGATTAGCAGCTTGTCCCTCTCTGTAACGTTATCTCATTCATCCTGGTGATAAGGTGTCGGGTCCAAGTTAAACAAACCATTGGACTTTTTCATGACCTTAAAGACGTCTTTTCAGTTCTAAGTGGACACTTTCTATCTGCTTCTTACATCACCACTGTGTCATCACTGCATCTCTCACAAACACACACACACAAACTAACTTTTCAATCTCGATGGCATAGATGTAGCTTGTGTTGAAGCTTCCGGTGGTGAGGAGCTCTGCTGTAGTCTTTCCCTGGAACAGCAGCTGCTCTTTGGTCATCCTCAACAGGATGAGACGCACCAGTTCCCCCATGTACAGGCCACCGATCATCTTCTCAAACCTGTACACCAACACAAGAAACTATTGTCACGTCCTTAAGAGTTGGATTCATACCTTGAACAGAGCCAAAACTGTATTTATATATATATTTAGAGAGAGATAGAGATAGATCTATATACACTGTATCTATCTATCTAAATATAAATAAAGGGCTTTTTGATCATGGAGACTGGATATAGACATTTTTGTTTTGCAATACTGTTCAGGATCATACTGGCCAGGTGGCGGAATCAAGTGTTAGATAACGTGTTAGCAATAACAAGGATTATGTCCCTTGAGCAGCTGGAATGCTTATTAAAGTGAAACATCAAAGCAGAATGTGTTGTGTTTCATTAACACAAATTAACACAACAGCGAGAAAGAACATGTAGCTGCAATGAGGGGAATTCGCTGGTGAGAACAGCATCCATCTGCTACAAGGATAAATCAGTTAGAGTTGCGAGTATGGCATGATAATGCTGTGGAAATGTACATTATGCTGAATTAAACAAGACAAATTGTATGCAGTTTACATTAACAGCAAATTGAAATAGGAGTAGGTCAGACAAAAGGGAGGGCTCAACTAAAATATCATGAATATACCGATATTAACAATAGAAATTGCAAATAAAGGCATCTGTAATACATGCTTGTCTGCTGCGGAGTTAAGTGAATCCACTACTGAGGGATGTTTAATGTTGTACCAGGTAAGATAAGTTCAAAGACACTCACAGCTGCTTGCCAGGGTTTAGAGAGCCTGCATCTATTTCCCGGTCGATGTCGGTGCGCAGATCCTCCAGGGAACCATCGTCTCCGAAAGCGCCCCACTCTGTATTAACACACATCCGGCCCTCATCACCGTCCAGCAGGTCAAGGTTCCTCATCTGCTCCATGTAGCAGGCATTGGTGCCCGTTCCTTGAGGGAAGGGATGTTAGCGCCAACATTACTAAGTGGTTCACATTCGACATTTTACTGCAGTATCAGTAAAAACCTGGGCTCTTCTTCCTCTGCAGGCATGGGAGGTTTAACATCAATTTCAAGATACTTTGCAGCATCACCAAATGCAGTTGCAATTGCACCACTCTCAACCGTAAGGCTCTACAGAGGGTGGTTCAAAACTGCTCAGCACATCACCAGGACGGAGCAGCCAGGAGGACCTCTACATCCGAATGTCTCGACTGTCGACTGTTATTTGTTCGGTGGCTAATACAGGGTCACCTAAGATAATTGGTTCACAAGTAAAGAAAACGTTCACAAAAAGCTGTCCTTCACAAACTCAAGCAGCAAAACAAGCTTTATGCTTGTTAAGGTTGCAATCTATCGACAGAGCTATGAAAAGAAGAATGAAGGCCACCAGAGACCCAAATCGCCTCATCTGCCACAAACTGCTCTGCCTGCTGCTGACTGGCCCACAGACTCAGAACAGCTTTGTCCGCAGTCCATTCATAGGTTTTCTTATGGCATTGATTCAACCATTCATATCAACATTTTTATCACATTACATGACAGAGGTCTAGATTTTAGGAGTCCCAACTATAGACACAAACACAATAATATGTATATAGAAGATATGTATCCAACAATGTATTATTAAAACCACTTTAAAAGTGCAACCCACACTCTACAACAGACCTGGAAAAAAGTATTCAATATATATGTCGCCAACCATAAACATAAACATAAACAAAACCGATAGATAATTGAGAATTATTCAATTTTGACGGAGCGCTTTCTATTTCAACCGGCGCAGCTTTTCTAGCCTCGTTTAGCGGTCCAAGAAACACCCCGACCAATTGCATGCGTTGTAAATCACATCACGTGATGCTGCTCAGCCAATCAAATATGTGTATTCTGATAGGTTTTCCGACTCGAGTGAGATTTACACACACAGGGGGAGACGAGGAAAGAGAACGGAGAGCAGGAGAATTACGTGAGTCAGAGAAGTTATTTCACATGGCGTTCTCCAAAAAGAGAACAGTGGTCAGAGAGACCAGAGTCTTTAACCAAGAATGGACAGACGCTTATACCTTCATTCTTCCTACGGGCAGTTTATGGTTTTAAAACCAGTATGTCTCACATGTTCAGAGACCGTGACGATTATTAAAAGCTGTAATGTGAAGCGTCACTACGAGACAAAGCACAACTCTTTTGAGCAATATATTTCATTTGACAGTCAATTGTTGTCTACATACAGACGTTAATACAACTGTTGGCAAATTGATTATATATGGGACTAAATCATAACGGCAGTTAGACATTATTGTGATGTTCCGGACCTTTGCGTGAGGAAATTCTCTCTGACTGGACCTCGTTGAATTTTAATTGAATACCTCTGTTCTAGGCAGTGAGAAACCTGTGCAGCAGGGTAATGGGATCTAACTGGCTGATTAAAGGAAGCAGTTGGCAACTCCCATCTGAATCCAAGGAAACAAGTCTGTCCAAATGTTCCCCAGAATAAGACTGGGAGTTAGCAGTGACAGGACCAGCAGTGCAGGGAGAACTGGCTGATCCAAACTGGGAGAAACGTAAAACATGCAAAAACACAATAAAGGCTACTACTATGTTTATGGCACTGCCAAGAGCTGCTCTATTTCCTGCAATAATTTATTTTGTATGAATAGTAATCTTAAAATATATGTGATTTAATACAAGCACCAAGTCTGACATATAAAAGAAATAACACCATGACACTATAGCAAAGAGGACAATCTACTTTCAAATCAGGGAGTACAAAGTATAAAATAAATACCCACAATTATATATCTTATTTGTGGACGTTGTCATAGTAACGTGATGTGTTGCAGCAAAGTGCTGTCCCATTCATATTCACATTTCAAGCCCTCACAGTCTCTCACACTCACCCACTTACCAGGTGACGTCAGTAAGTCCTTGAGGGTTCAGGGTTTGAGGCTTTAGGGGGGACGTTGGGATTGGGCCATAGACTGAGGATCTAACCTTCCCTGCCTTACTTCTGCTCTTTTTTTCCTGCACAATATACACCTATTATGCTCACATAAACAATGAATAGTAGCTTGCGGCACAGGAGACAAAGAAACATTGTGTTCCCTGAAATGCTGCTCAGTAAGTTTGTGTTTCTTCCAGCATCAGAATCCAAATGCTCTGCTAACTGGCATGTGTGCAAACAAGTGGTGACTTTATCCAATCCTTCTTATTTGATTCACAGTTAGACTGGACTCACCCACAATGAGGCCAATTTCACAGTGATGATCATCGTAGCCACAGGTCATCATGGTTCCCACCGTGTCATTGATCACAGCCAAAATGTCAACGTCAAAGTCCTGCAATGAGATTTGATTGAAGTGTATACATTGAAATCAGCACAGACGCAATGTTGTTGTTGGTTTGGCATAGAACTGTAGATTGACAGATATCCTTTGCTGGACTGTGGCCAACTATACAATAAGGTTAATATACATTATTTTACCAATATTTAAAAGTATTTCAAGTCACTACTACTTACATTCAAGCAAGTAAAAATGGTCATAGATTTGGACCATACAACACTAGAAGTCTGGCTTTGTTTTTAATGTAAACTAATGTTTTCTTAGCATCTTACCATTAGCTTGTCTGTAACACGAGTGGAAATTATTTTAGTGGGCAAGAGCGATGATTTTCTTTTTGTATCCTTGACATTTCTGACCCTTTACAGCTCGAGGTGTCATCGCACCTCGTCGTGACCCACGTCACTCGCACAAGGTGCCTGCAGAGGTGGCCTACACATCTATACTTGGACTTGAGGTATTACTTCAAGACACTGCCGCCTTACCTTAAGCAAGTGGACAGCAAAGTTAAGAACCACTGGAAGGAACGCCTTTGTTCTTATTAGGGCTGGGCGATGTGGACAAAATGTTCTACCCGGATATACAGTCGGTCATTTCATGTCTCGAATAATATAAATCAAAATATAGCAGGTTCTCTGGTAATTCAATAAATGAACAGTCTATATGAAATAACCAGATGGTAAAGCCTATTTTTGTATATTCCTGTACGAATTAAATACTTGACAAATGACAACTTTGTATTTTTTCCATTTTCTGGTCCGTGTCTGACTTTCTTACGAGCTCTTCTTGTCCGTGTTGGACTGAGTCCGAGACCCAAATCCACATGTAGCATCTAGCAAAACAGGCGTTTGCTCCAGCTCCGCTCCCACCAGGCAAGGATCTGCATTTAAATCATCTCCCAACTGACGGAAATATTGCCTTAACGCAGTTTGGCTGCTGGTTTTTCCAACATTGCAATAGCAATGATAAAGAAAACATGACATTTTCATATTGTTTGACAATATATATATATATATATATATATATATATCCTCATATCTCCCAGCCTTAGTTCTAATGCAGGAATACTGTTGGAGAAGGCAACCTCCTGCACTGCTGTGTTTGCAGACTCATCTCTAAGGGATGCTGCAAAAGCTGGCAAATCTTCACTTGTCAAAAATTAAATCAGTTCGGCATGACACGGTTGGAAAGCCACAAAGAATCAATATTTGTGAGCTATGAAAAATGCTCATTCTCTCAGGGCTCTGAGAGGGCCTGCTGATCCCCCTGAATTGGATGTGTTTGCACATTGGCCACAACCAAGCTGTTGGTGAGTGTCAATGTGTGTTCAAACAGAACTTGCAAATGTTTCCCCTCACGTTGAAACTATTTCAAATCACGCAGACACATTTTTGCGTCAAATCGAGCTTTCCGAGCAAACTGGCATGTAATCTCGCAGCTTTTGACCTTTAATATTCTCACTGCATTCGACACTAATAATGGGTTGCTTTTATGTTTTTTAGCTTTGGTGGTTACATTTCTTTGCATTATCTCCATACAGTAAATAGTACATAATGTACCATGAAACTAGATTTTGTACACTTACCCCTCGTTTTTTGATGGATTTCCTCAGAAGGCTGACCACGTCCTTTCCCTCTACTCCGTTTGCCTTGAAGCTTTTGGTCCAAGACACCAAAACACTCTGCAAATAGGAAAATAAAGACAGAGTAAAGACAAGATGATCTGCCCGTTTCTTTTCAGCGAGGCTGACCTTCAGAGTGGACCAGCTATTCTCATTTTAGTGACAAGCCACTTCTCAGAGTTTTCATTTATTATTTTAACTGTTAAACTGAAAGCATTCATCGGTCAAAATTCTTATTGTCGGTAAACAGATCAATTATTAAAATGATTAACATCCCTAATACACACCGACGTAAAAATCTGAGAAGGGCATTTTACTAAGCGTCAGAGCATAATAACCAGAATGTATGAAAGATGTCTCACATGTTGAAGAGCTTCTAGCGGTATGATTGAGCAGAAGGAGTTTGAAATGCATGTAAATGTTTAAATTCTAAACATTTCTTCCATACATTTGAAATTTTATTTCGGGAAAAACTAAAGTTATGATTAAGAAAAGTAACATCAGAAATATTTATTCAGCTGAACTTTCTCATGTTTGAATAAAGGTTCTACTTTGAAAAATAGGTTCTGCATGTTTCCAGTATTCTTCTGTTCTATAGCTCCGTCAGTGAATTGCAACTTTAACAAGCATTACGCTTATTTTGCTGCTTGTGATTCCTTTTCCATGAGTTTGTGAAGGCCAGCTTTTTGTGAAATGTTTTTCTACGTGTGAACCAATTTTGTAAACAGCCTCTCAGAGTCTAGGCGGGTCCCGTCTACATTAGTTGACCTTTTACTGGTTGTATTCGAGACCTTTTTGACGAGACTTGATCATTGTTATTGGGTGAAAAAATCTGCCATCTCCCGTGATTAATCGCATAGCGCCTATCATTTTTACGCACTAGGTTCTACAGATTAAAAGGCAGTGCGGTGCACTTTACTTTTCCAACCAGCAAAATGTGCTCTTTTGGATCAGAGCCTAACAAAACCAATGAGTCTCTGGTGTATTTGATAGATCGAAGAGCCACTGTTTACACCCATTTCTATTGTTTTGTACAAGGCCAAAACAAAGCTGCATTAAAACTCACTGTATGCTATATTGACAAACTTCACCAATGTTTGTCTACGAAACCAAGTTTCACCCTTATGGTTTGAGAATTACTTGAAGTAGGTAAAAGAACTTCTAAATCACTCACCTCATCCAACTTGGTCTGCTGGCAGGGAAAAGAGAAGGTGAAACCCAGAGGAAGCTTTTTATCCTTTATGCCCAACTTCTCCAGGAAATTAGCCAGGCAATCAGCTACGTGGTCAAATAACTACAGGAGAGAGAAAAAGGTCAGTTTTCTTATTAACCAAGAGCTGAAAATTGAGTGTGTGTGTGTGTGAATAGCCCATCTTTAGGGAAAAAAAGCTGATTACAGTCACATTGTTATTTTGGGACAAAATGGGGACATTTGCAAGTCCCCATGACATAATATCAATACATCCTATCGTTTCATTAAGTCCTCTTTCTACATTTATTTTTCTCTGAGTGGCTGTGTGACATAATCTATTTCATACTAGTATATACATCCTAATCAGTCTTCTGATCCATGAGTTATCTACTAAACATGTGTTTTAGTTTTAAGTAAAATATCATAGAAAACAGCCAAAGCTTTTCTTCCTGTCTGTACCTTCACACACACCTGACACTGGATGAAAAAAATGCTGAATGTATTGTTAGTCAACACGAGCCACTCCACTTCTTGATGAAATGAATCAATCAATGGTGTCATGTGCACGGAATACAATCGATACGTACACACATCATTCTTTCTCCTGACAAAAGCTTCGCTCCGTGTACACTGAAGGGAGTAATTAATCACTCTCTCATCAAACCTTTTATCTCTTTAAAAGGCAAAGACTAATGTTGAAAACCTTAGCAGCAGGCTTTTCATTTATAACCCCCACTAAGCGTTGTAGCTTGGTCAGTCCATACCAACTCGTCATGACCTTCCAGTTCATGTCATGGATTTACTTACATGTATTATTGTGAATAGTCCCATCAGGACGAACTAACATTCATTACCATTCATACACCGCAGGCACAGCCTACAGGAACAATTTGTGTCTTGCCCGAGGACACATCGACATGGACTAGAAAAATGTAATTAGGGCCCGAGCTCCGACGTAGTCGGTACGAGGACCTATTGTATTTGTAATGTTTATTAGGGCCCGAGCTCCGACGTAGTCGGTACGAGGACCTATTGTATTTGTAATGTTTATTATTATTATTATTATTAGGGCCCGAGCTCCGACGTAGTCGGTACGAGGACCTATTGTATTTGTAATGTTTATTATTATTATTATTATTAGGGCCCGAGCTCCGACGTAGTCGGTACGAGGACCTATTGTATTTCTACTGTTTATTATTATTATCGTACCAGTTTCATCGCAAAAAGGAGGAGCTTGGGATACTGGAAAAGTAGCGAAATTTGGCACGCAAGCCAGAATTTGCGAAAATTGCAATCTGATTGGGGTGTCCAGCCGCGGTATGAAATATTGGCTCGATAGCGCCCCCTATTGAGTAGCCCTAACACCAGGTTTCACCTAGCTGTATGAAATTTGGTAGGTATGTGGAACTTGATGGGACGTACAAAAAATCCTGTTGGAATTTTTCACTAAACCAAACAGGAAGTCGGCCATTTTGAATTTTATGACGTTTTTGGACCGTTTCAAGGCGTCATACTTTAACGAACTCCTCCTAGAGATTTAACCCGATCAACTGCAGATTTGGTCAGTATGCTCTTGAGACCTTGGCAGTGAAAAGTTACTCAAAGATCAAAAAGTTATCGAACGATGTATCCGTGGCCTGGCGTCAAAAAAACACCATTCCCCGCGAAACAGGAAGTAGTTGTAACTTGGCCGTGCATTGTCTAATCTGCTCAAAATTTCTCATATGTCATGAAACCCTGACCCGGAACACATCTATATGAGAATTTAGAATCATAGTAATAGCGCCACCTAGTGGCAACCGGAAGTTGTAAGTTCTGTGCTTTGACATCCTGCTCCACACAGATTAATCAGATCCCTCTGAAGTTTTGTCAGAAAAGCCTTAAGACCTTGATAATGCTTCATTGAGAAGATTGTAAGAAGTTGTCGAAGGGCGGCGACGTGGCGGCGACGTGAAGGCTCTGTGAATTTCGATCCTTCGCCATGAACGAATAAATTGATGTAACTCGACTCCACATCATCAGATCTTTACCATATTTCACTTGTTTGATTAGACTCTAGTCTTAAAGACATCCACAGGTCAATTCTTAATCATAGTCATAGCGCCACCTACTGGTAACAGTAAGTTAAAGTCTTTATACTTTGGCTTGTTTCTCTTAGCAAGTAAATCAGATCAATATTAAATTAGTTCCACACAAATGTAAGAAGTTCATAATGCCAGTTCATGAAGCTTTTGATGTTTTGTCGAACGCCGTTGCCGTGGCGACGCAGTCTTCGCCGTGAAAAACGAAGGCAATTGTGAGAGGCTAAAAATGCTCGAAACATAATCAAACTTGGCAATCACATTTAAAGCCCAAAATGTAGTTACATAATATGGTTTTAATGCGTCAGAGTGGCAAATTGGCTCAATAGCGCCCCCTACAAAATTTCGACGAAGCAGCCCTCGCAGTATGTTTGACCTAGATGTATAAAATTTGGTAGGCACATGTATCACATGTGGACTTAAAATAAAGTCTCTTGGGACCATGCTCTAAACCCAACCGGAAGTCAGCCATTTTGAATTTTTTATGAATTTCTAGTGTCATTTCCAGGCGCTGTATTTTAACGAACTCCTCCTAGGGAATTAATCAGATCAACTTCAAATTTGGTCACTATAGTCTAAAGACCTTTGTGATGAAAAGTTACTCAAAGCTTGTTGTTTCGTGAAAGGCCGTTTCCGTGGCGAAGCATTCTTCGCCATGAAAAACGAAGGTAATTTTGAGAGGCTAAAAATGCTCGAAACATAATCAAACTTGGCATTGACATTTAAAGCCCAAAATGTAGTTACATAATTTGGTTTTAATGCGTCAGAGTGGCAAATTGGCTCAATAGCGCCCCCTACAAAATTTCAAAGAAGCAGCCCTTGCAGTATGTTTGACCTAGATGTATAAAATTTGGTAGGCACATGTATCACATGTAGACTTAAAAAAAAGGCTTAGGGGTCTAACCTCTAAACCCAACCGGAAGTCAGACATTTTTAATTTTGTATGCATTTCTAGTGTCATTTTTCCATTTTTCAGGTGCTTTACTTTAACAAACTCCTCCTAGGGAAATAATCAGATCAGCTTAAAATTTGGTCAGAACAATCTAAAGACCTTAGTGATTAAAAGTTACTAACAGCTTTAGGTTTCATCGAACGACGTGGATATGGTGTGGCAGTCATTTTAGATGGTTCACCATCATCCATCAAGCTGTTGTAACTCGACTGCACTTTGTCAAAACTGTCCCTAACTTGACATGCTTGTTGACTGTCATGACTTTAGGACTTCTGCATGCCAATATTAACACATAGTCATAGCGCCACCTACTGATAAGCACGGACGTAAGCAGGATTCGATAATTACAGCGGTCCAAACACTGAACTCATTAAAAGGGTTTGTGAGCACACCATGAGAAAAAGACTTCTCTGATCTAAATATGTGCAAACTAAGATGCTTGAAGAACAAAAGTTAGATAACAGTGGTTCTCAAACCATGTCAGTGGGCATTAGTATAAATGATCTGTCCAGAGCTTCTACATGAGAATCAGGTTAAATGTTACAATGAATGCTTCACACTATAGTCTAAAGTTACAGAAGAGCTTACAATGAAAACAGTGTTAGATTAAAGTGTTCAAGTAAAAGCAAATTACACTACTGTTCTGTTAACTTTCATGTAAGTCCTAATACAATCAGCAGGACACTGCAAGGAGTTGAACCCCATCCCAGTAAACTGACAGTCTGTTATGTTACAAACACTGAAGCGCATTCACGCACATTCATTTTCTTAATGATCTTAACAGGCTTACATTTATGATTGTATCGGAGGTACACTCAAAACATTTGAGGCTTGAGACCTGGCAACGTGATCTTGCTACGCTGCTGGTCGACGCGGGAAACATCATCCAACTCGTGCACGCAGTGTGTGACGGTCACAGAGACGCATGGCCGCGTCAACCACAGTCCTGCCAGTACCCTCGACGTGCGTGAAGTTGCGAGGGCCCGCCAATGCTGCTTGCAGCTTTAATTATTATTATTATGCTACAAGTTTAAACGCAAAAAGGAGGAGCTTGGGATACTGGAAAAGTTGTGAAATTTTGCACGCAAGCCAGAATTTTTGAAAATTGCATTCTGATTGGGGTGTCCAGCCGCGGTATGAAATATTGGCTCGCTAGCGCCCCCTATTGAGTAGCCCCAACACCAGGTTTCACCTAGCTGTATGAAATTTGGTAGGTATGTGGAACTTGATGGGACGTACAAAAAATCCTCTTGGAACTTTTCACTAAACCAAACAGGAAGTCGGCCATTTTGAATGTTATGACGTTTTTGGACCGTTTCAAGGCGTCATACTGTAATGAACTCCTCCTAGAGATTTAACCCGATCAACTGCAGATTTGGTCAGTATGCTCTTGAGACCTTGGCAGTGAAATGTTACTCAAAGATCAAAAAGTTATCGAACGATGTAACCGTGGCGTGGCGTCAAAGATACACCATTCGCCGCCAAACAGGAAGTTGTTGTAACTTGGCCGTACATTGTCTAATCTGCTCCACATTTTTCATATGTCATAAGACCCTGACCCGGAACACATCTATATGAGAATTTAGAATCATAGTAATAGCGCCACCTAGTGGCAACCGGAAGTTGTACGTTGTGTTCTTTGACATCCTGCTCCTCACAGATTATTCAGATCCCTCTAAAGTTTTGTCAGAAAAGCCTTAAGACCTTGATAATGCTTTATTGAGAAGATTGTAAGAAGTTGTCGAAGGGCGGCGACGTGGCGGCTCGGCGAATTTCGATCCTTCGCCATGAACGAATAAACTGATGTAACTCGACTCCACATCATCAGATCTTTACCAGATTTCACATGATTGATTAGACTCCAGGCATGAAGACATCTGCAGGCCAATTTTTAATCATAGTCATAGCGCCACCTACTGGTAACAGTAAGTTAAAGTATTTATACTTTGGCATGTTTCTCTTAGTGGGTAAATCAGATCAACATCAAATTACTTCCACACAAATGTAAGAAGTTCATAATGCCAGTTCATGAAGCTTTTGATGTTTCGTCGAACGCCGTTGCCGTGGCGACGCAGTCTTCGCCGTGAAAAACGAAGGCAATTTTGAGAGGCTGAAAATGCTCGAAACATAATCAAACTTGGCATTCACATTCAAAGCCCAAAATGTAGTTACAAAATATGGGTTTAATGCTTCAGAGTGGCAAATTGGCTCAATAGCGCCCCCTACAAAATTTCAAAGAAGCAGCCCTCGCAGTATGTTTGACCTAGATGTATAAAATGTGGTAGGCACATGTATCATATGTGGACTTAAAATAAAGTCTCTTGGGACCATGCTCTAAACCCAACCGGAAGTCAGCCATTTTGAATTTTTTATGAATTTCTAGTGTCGTTTTTGTCATTTCCAGGCACTGTATTTTAACGAACTCCTCCTAGGGAATTAATCAGATCAACTTCAAATTTGGTCACTATAGTCTAAAGACCTTTGTGATGAAAAGTTACTCAAAGCTTGTTGTTTCGTGAAAGGCCGTTTCCGTGGCGAAGCATTCTTCGCCATGAAAAATGAAGGTGTTTTTGAGGGGCTAAAAATGCTCATAACATAACCAAACTTGTCACACACATTTAAAATCCTGAATGTAGTTATCTGATGTGACTTTAATGCTTCAGAGTGGCAAATTGGCTCAATAGCGCCCCCTACAAAATTTCAAAGAAGCAGCCCTCGCAGTATGTTTGACCTAGATGTATAAAATTTGGTAGGCACATGTATCACATGTGGACTTAAAAGAAAGTCTCTTGGGACCATGCTCTAAACCCAGCCGGAAGTCAGCCATTTTGAATTTTGTATGAATTTCCTGTGTTTTTTTGGCAATTTCCAGGTGCTTTACTTTAACGAACTCCTCCTAGGGAATTAATCAGATCAACTTAGAATTTGGTCAGAACAATCTAAAGACATTAGTGAATAACAGTTACTAAAAGCTTTAGGTTTCATCGAACGACGTGGATATGGTGTGACAGCCATTTTACATGGTTCACCATCATCCATCAAGCTGTTGTAACTCGACGGTACTTTGTCAAAACTGTCCCTAACTTGACATGCTTGTTGACTGTCATGACTTTAGGACTTCTGCATGCCAATATTAACACATAGTCATAGCGCCACCTACTGATTAGCACGGACGTAAGCAGGATTCTATAATTACAGCGGCCCAAACACTGAACTTATAAAAAAGGGTTTGTGGGCACACCATGAGAAAAAGACTCCTCTGATCTAAATACGTGCATACTGAGATGCTTGAAGAACAAAAGTTAGATAACAGTGGTTCTCAAACCATGTCAGTGGGCATTAGTATAAATGATCTGTCCAGAGCTTCTACATGATAATCAGGTGAAATGTTACAATGAATGCTTCACACTACAGTCTAAAGTTACAGAAGAGCTTAAAATGAAAACAGTGTTAGATTAAAGTGTTCAAGTAAAAGCAAATGACGCTACTGTTCTGTTAACTTTCATGCAAGTCCAAATACAATCAGCAGGACACTGCAGGGAGTTGAACCCCATCCCAGTAAACCGACAGTCTGTTATGTTCCAAACACTGAAGCGCATTCACGCACATTCATTTTCTTAATGATCTCAACAGGCTTACATTCATGATTGTATCGGTGGTACACTCAAAACATTTGAGGCTTGAGACCTGGCATCATGATCTTGCTACGCTGCTGGTCGACGCGGGAAACATCATCCAACTCGTGCACGCAGTGTGTGACGGTCACAGAGACGCATGGCCGCGTCAACCAGAGTCCTGCCAGTACCCTCGACGTGCGTGAAGTTGCGAGGGCCCGCCAATGCTGCTTGCAGCTTTAATTATTATTATTATGCTACAAGTTTAAACGCAAAAAGGAGGAGCTTGGGATACTGGAAAAGTTGTGAAATTTTGCACGCAAGCCAGAATTTTTGAAAATTGCATTCTGATTGGGGTGTCCAGCCGCGGTATGAAATATTGGCTCGCTAGCGCCCCCTATTGAGTAGCCCCAACACCAGGTTTCACCTAGCTGTATGAAATTTGGTAGGTATGTGGAACTTGATGGGACGTACAAAAAATCCTCTTGGAACTTTTCACTAAACCAAACAGGAAGTCGGCCATTTTGAATTTTATGACGTTTTTGGACCGTTTCAAGGCGTCATACTGTAATGAACTCCTCCTAGAGATTTAACCCGATCAACTGCAGATTTGGTCAGTATGCTCTTGAGACCTTGGCAGTGAAATGTTACTCAAAGATCAAAAAGTTATCGAACGATGTAACCGTGGCGTGGCGTCAAAGATACACCATTCGCCGCCAAACAGGAAGTTGTTGTAACTTGGCCGTACATTGTCTAATCTGCTCCACATTTTTCATATGTCATAAGACCCTGACCCGGAACACATCTATATGAGAATTTAGAATCATAGTAATAGCGCCACCTAGTGGCAACCGGAAGTTGTACGTTGTGTTCTTTGACATCCTGCTCCTCACAGATTATTCAGATCCCTCTAAAGTTTTGTCAGAAAAGCCATAAGACCTTGATAATGCTTCATTGAGAAGATTGTAAGAAGTTGTCGAAGGGCGGCGACGTGGCGGCTCGGCCAATTTCGATCCTTCGCCATGAACGAATAAACTGATGTAACTCGACTCCACATCATCAGATCTTTACCATATTTCACTTGTTTGATTAGACTCCAGTCCTGAAGACATCTGCAGGCCAATTTTTAATCATAGTCATAGCGCCACCTACTGGTAACAGTAAGTTAAAGTCTTTATACTTTGGCTTGTTTCTCTTAGCAGGTAAATCAGATCAACATCAAATTAGTTCCACACAAATGTAAGAAGTTCATAATGCCAGTTCGTGACGCTTTTGATGTTTCGTCGAACGCCGTTGCCGTGGCGACGCAGTCTTCGCCGTGAAAAACGAAGGCAATTTTGAGAGGCTAAAAATGCTCGAAACATAATCAAACTTGGCATTCACATTTAAAGCCCAAAATGTAGTTACAAAATATGGTTTTAATGCTTCAGAGTGGCAAATTGCCTCAATAGCGCCCCCTACAAAATTTCAAAGAAGCAGCCCTCGCAGTACGTTTCACAAATATTTACAGAACTTGGTAGGCACATGTATCACATGTGGACTTAAAATAAAGTCTCTTGGGGCCATGCCCTAAACCCAACCGGAAGTCAGCCATTTTGAATTGTTTATGAATTTCTAGTGTCGTTTTTGTCATTTCCAGGCGCTGCACTTTAACGAACTCCTCCTAGGGAAATAATTGAATCAACTTCAAATTTGGTCAGAACAATCTAAAGACCTTTGTGATGAAAAGTTACTCAAAGCTTGTTGTTTCGTGAAAAGCCGTCGCCATGGCGACGCATTCTTCGCCATGAAACATTAAGGTGTTTTTGAGGGGCTAAAAATGCTCATAACATAACCAAACTTGTCACACACATTTAAAATCCTGAATGTAGTTATCTGATGTGATTTTAATGCTTCAGAGTGGCAAATCGGCTCAATAGCGCCCCCTACAAAATTTCAACGAAGCAGCCCTCGCAGTATGTTTGACCTAGATGTATAAAATTTGGTAGGAACATGTATCACATATGGACTTAAATAAAAGTCTCTTGGGGCCATGCCCTAAACCCAACCGGAAGTCAGCAATTTTTAATTTTGTATGAATTTCCTGTGTTTTTTTGGCAATTTCCAGGTGCTTTACTTTAACGAACTCCTCCTAGGGAATTAATCAGATCAACTTAGAATTTGGTCAGAACAATCTTAAGACCTTAGTGATTAAAAGTTACTAACAGCTTTAGGTTTCATCGAACGACGTGGATATGGTGTGGCAGTCATTTTAGATGGTTCACCATCATCCATCAAGCTGTTGTAACTCGACTGCACTTTGTCAAAACTGTCCCTAACTTGACATGCTTGTTGACTGTCATGACTTTAGGACTTCTGCATGCCAATATTAACACATAGTCATAGCGCCACCTACTGATAAGCACGGACGTAAGCAGGATTCGATAATTACAGCGGTCCAAACACTGAACTTATTAAAAGGGTTTGTGAGCGCACACCATGAGAAAAAGACTTCTCTGATCTAAATACGTGCAAACTAAGATGCTTGGAGAGCAAAAGTTAGATAACAGTGGTTCTCAAACCATGTCAGTGGGCATTAGTATAAATGATCTGTCCAGAGCTTCTACATGATAATCAGGTTAAATGTTACAATGAATGCTTCACACTACAGTGTAAAGTTACAGAAGAGCTTACAATGAAACCAGTGTTAGATTAAAGTGTTCAAGTAAAAGCAAATGACGCTACTGTTCTGTTAACTTTCATGCAAGTCCAAATACAATCAGCAGGACACTGCAGGGAGTTGAACCCCATCCCAGTAAACCGACAGTCTGTTATGTTCCAAACACTGAAGCGCATTCACGCACATTCATTTTCTTAATGATCTCAACAGGCTTACATTCATGATTGTATCGGTGGTACACTCAAAACATTTGAGGCTTGAGACCTGGCAACATGATCTTGCTACGCTGCTGGTCGACGCGGGAAACATCATCCAACTCGTGCACGCAGTGTGTGACGGTCACAGAGACGCACGGCCGCGTCAACCAGAGTCCCGCCAGTACCCTCGACGTGCGTGAAGTTGCGAGGGCCCGCCAATGCTGCTTGCAGCTTTAATTATTATTATTATTATTATTATCGTACCAGTTTCGTCGCAAAAAGGAGGAGCTTGGGATACTGGAAAAGTTGTGAAATTTTGCACGCAAGCCAGAATTTTTGAAAATTGCATTCTGATTGGGGTGTCCAGCCGCGGTATGAAATATTGGCTCGCTAGCGCCCCCTATTGAGTAGCCCCAACACCAGGTTTCACCTAGCTGTATGAAATTTGGTAGGTATGTGGAACTTGATGGGACGTACAAAAAATCCTCTTGGAACTTTTCACTAAACCAAACAGGAAGTCGGCCATTTTGAATTTTATGACGTTTTTGGACCGTTTCAAGGCGTCATACTGTAATGAACTCCTCCTAGAGATTTAACCCGATCAACTGCAGATTTGGTCAGTATGTTCTTGAGACCTTGGCAGTGAAATGTTACTCAAAGATCAAAAAGTTATCGAACGATGTAACCGTGGCGTGGCGTCAAAGATACACCATTCGCCGCCAAACAGGAAGTTGTTGTAACTTGGCCGTACATTGTCTAATCTGCTCCACATTTTTCATATGTCATAAGACCCTGACCCGGAACACATCTATATGAGAATTTAGAATCATAGTAATAGCGCCACCTAGTGGCAACCGGAAGTTGTACGTTGTGTTCTTTGACATCCTGCTCCTCACAGATTATTCAGATCCCTCTAAAGTTTTGTCAGAAAAGCCTGAAGACCTTGATAATGCTTCATTGAAAAGATTGTAAGATGTTGTCGAAGGGCGGCGACGTGGCGGCTCGGCCAATTTCGATCCTTCGCCATGAACGAATAAACTGATGTAACTCGACTCCACATCATCAGATCTTTACCATATTTCACTTGTTTGATTAGACTCCAGTCCTGAAGACATCTGCAGGCCAATTTTTAATCATAGTCATAGCGCCACCTACTGGTAACAGTAAGTTAAAGTCTTTATACTTTGGCTTGTTTCTCTTAGCAGGTAAATCAGATCAACATCAAATTAGTTCCACACAAATGTAAGAAGTTCATAATGCCAGTTCATGACGCTTTTGATGTTTCGTCGAACGCCGTTGCCGTGGCGACGCAGTCTTCGCCGTGAAAAACGAAGGCAATTTTGAGAGGCTAAACATGCTCGAAACATAATCAAACTTGGCATTCACATTTAAAGCCCAAAATGTAGTTACAAAATATGGTTTTTATGCTTCAGAGTGGCAAATTGGCTCAATAGCGCCCCCTACAAAATTTCAAAGAAGCAGCCCTCGCAGTACGTTTCACAAATATTTACAGAACTTGGTAGGCACATGTATCACATGTGGACTTAAAATAAAGTCTCTTGGGGCCATGCCCTAAACCCAACCGGAAGTCAGCCATTTTGAATTGTTTATGAATTTCTAGTGTCGTTTTTGTCATTTCCAGGCGCTGCACTTTAACGAACTCCTCCTAGGGAAATAATTGAATCAACTTCAAATTTGGTCAGAACAATCTAAAGACCTTTGTGATGAAAAGTTACTCAAAGCTTGTTGTTTCGTGAAAAGCCGTCGCCGTGGCGACGCATTCTTCGCCATGAA
The DNA here is from genome assembly GCA_032191485.1 of Leptoclinus maculatus. Lineage (NCBI taxonomy): Eukaryota > Metazoa > Chordata > Actinopteri > Perciformes > Stichaeidae > Leptoclinus > Leptoclinus maculatus. The sequence continues at coordinate 27,709,953 of JAVDOI010000005.1, forward strand.
ACATTAAGGTGTTTTTGAGGGGCTAAAAATGCTCATAACATAACCAAACTTGTCACACACATTTAAAATCCTGAATGTAGTTATCTGATGTGATTTTAATGCTTCAGAGTGGCAAATCGGCTCAATAGCGCCCCCTACAAAATTTCAACGAAGCAGCCCTCGCAGTATGTTTGACCTAGATGTATAAAATTTGGTAGGAACATGTATCACATATGGACTTAAATAAAAGTCTCTTGGGGCCATGCCCTAAACCCAACCGGAAGTCAGCAATTTTTAATTTTGTATGAATTTCCTGTGTTTTTTTGGCAATTTCCAGGTGCTTTACTTTAACGAACTCCTCCTAGGGAATTAATCAGATCAACTTAGAATTTGGTCAGAACAATCTAAAGACCTTAGTGATTAAAAGTTACTAACAGCTTTAGGTTTCATCGAACGACGTGGATATGGTGTGGCAGTCATTTTAGATGGTTCACCATCATCCATCAAGCTGTTGTAACTCGACTGCACTTTGTCAAAACTGTCCCTAACTTGACATGCTTGTTGACTGTCATGACTTTAGGACTTCTGCATGCCAATATTAACACATAGTCATAGCGCCACCTACTGATAAGCACGGACGTAAGCAGGATTCGATAATTACAGCGGTCCAAACACTGAACTTATTAAAAGGGTTTGTGAGCGCACACCATGAGAAAAAGACTTCTCTGATCTAAATACGTGCAAACTAAGATGCTTGGAGAGCAAAAGTTAGATAACAGTGGTTCTCAAACCATGTCAGTGGGCATTAGTATAAATGATCTGTCCAGAGCTTCTACATGATAATCAGGTTAAATGTTACAATGAATGCTTCACACTACAGTCTAAAGTTACAGAAGAGCTTAAAATGAAAACAGTGTTAGATTAAAGTGTTCAAGTAAAAGCAAATGACGCTACTGTTCTGTTAACTTTCATGCAAGTCCAAATACAATCAGCAGGACACTGCAGGGAGTTGAACCCCATCCCAGTAAACCGACAGTCTGTTATGTTCCAAACACTGAAGCGCATTCACGCACATTCATTTTCTTAATGATCTCAACAGGCTTACATTCATGATTGTATCGGTGGTACACTCAAAACATTTGAGGCTTGAGACCTGGCAACATGATCTTGCTACGCTGCTGGTCGACGCGGGAAACATCATCCAACTCGTGCACGCAGTGTGTGACGGTCACAGAGACGCACGGCCGCGTCAACCAGAGTCCTGCCAGTACCCTCGACGTGCGTGAAGTTGCGAGGGCCCGCCAATGCTGCTTGCAGCTTTAATTATTATTATTATGCTACAAGTTTAAACGCAAAAAGGAGGAGCTTGGGATACTGGAAAAGTTGTGAAATTTTGCACGCAAGCCAGAATTTTTGAAAATTGCATTCTGATTGGGGTGTCCAGCCGCGGTATGAAATATTGGCTCGCTAGCGCCCCCTATTGAGTAGCCCCAACACCAGGTTTCACCTAGCTGTATGAAATGTGGTAGGTATGTGGAACTTGATGGGACGTACAAAAAATCCTCTTGGAACTTTTCACTAAACCAAACAGGAAGTCGGCCATTTTGAATTTTATGACGTTTTTGGACCGTTTCAAGGCGTCATACTGTAATGAACTCCTCCTAGAGATTTAACCCGATCAACTGCAGATTTGGTCAGTATGCTCTTGAGACCTTGGCAGTGAAAAGTTAGTCAAAGATCAAAAAGTTATCGAACGATGTAACCGTGGCGTGGCGTCAAAGATACACCATTCGCCGCGAAACAGGAAGTAGTTGTAACTTGGCCGTGCATTGTCTAATCTGCTCAAAATTTCTCATATGTCATAACACCCTGACCGGGAACACATCTATATGAGAATTTAGAATCATAGTAATAGCGCCACCTAGTGGCAACCGGAAGTTGTAAGTTCTGTGCTTTGACATCCTGCTCCACACAGATGAATCAGATCCCTCTGAAGTTTTGTCAGAAAAGCCTTAAGACCTTGATAATGTTTTATTGAGAAGATTGTAAGAAGTTGTCAAAGGGCGGCGACGTGGCGGCTCGGCGAATTTCGATCCTTCGCCATGAACGAATAAATTGATGTAACTCGACTCCACATCATCAGATCTTTACCAGATTTCACTTGTTTGATTAGACTCCAGTCTTGAAGACATCCGCAGGTCAATTTTTAATCATAGTCATAGCGCCACCTACTGGTAACAGTAAGTTAAAGTCTTTATACTTTGGCTTGTTTCTCTTAGCAGGTAAATCAGATCAACATCAAATTAGTTCCACACAAATGTAAGAAGTTCATAATGCCAGTTCATGAAGCTTTTGATGTTTCGTCGAACGCCGTTGCCGTGGCGACGCAGTCTTCGCCGTGAAAAACGAAGGCAATTTTGAGAGGCTAAAAATGCTCGAAACATAATCAAACTTGGCATTCACATTTAAAGCCCAAAATGTAGTTACATAATATGGTTTTAATGCTTCAGAGTGGCAAATTGGCTCAATAGCGCCCCCTACAAAAGTTCAAAGAAGCAGCCCTCGCAGTACGTTTCACATAGATTTACAAAACTTAGTAGGCACATGTATCACATGTGGACTTAAAATAAAGTCTCTTGGGACCATGCTCTAAACCCAACCGGAAGTCAGCCATTTTGAATTCTTTATGAATTTCTAGTGTCGTTTTTGTCATTTCCAGGCGCTGTATTTTAACGAACTCCTCCTAGGGAATTAATCAGATCAACTTAGAATTTAGTCACTATAGTCTAAAGACCTTTGTGATGAAAAGTTACTCAAAGCTTGTTGTTTCGTGAAAAGCCGTCGCCGTGGCAACGCATTCTTCGCCATGAAAAATTAAGGTGTTTTTGAGGGGCTAAAAATGCTCATAACATAACCAAACTTGTCACACACATTTAAAATCGTGAATGTAGTTATCTGATGTGACTTTAATGCTTCAGAGTGGCAAATTGGCTCAATAGCGCCCCCTACAAAATTTCAAAGAAGCAGCCCTCGCAGTATGTTTGACCTAGATGTATAAAAATTGGTAGGCACATGTATCACATGTAGACTTAAAAAAAAGGCTTAGGGGCCTAACCTCTAAACCCAACCGGAAGTCAGCCATTTTGAATTTTTCTATGAATTTCTAGTACGAAATTTCAAAGAAGCAGCCCTCGCAGTATGTTTGACCTAGATGTATCAAATTTGGTAAGCACATGTATCACATGTAGACTTAAAATTAAGTCTCTTGGGACCATGCTCTAAACCCAGCCGGAAGTCAGACATTTTTAATTTTGTATGAATTTCCTGTGTTTTTTTGGCAATTTCCAGGTGCTTTACTTTAACGAACTCCTCCTAGGGAATTAATCAGATCAACTTAGAATTTGGTCAGAACAATCTAAAGAACTTAGTGATTAAAAGTTACTAACAGCTTTAGGTTTCATCGAACGACGTGGATATGGTGTGGCAGTCATTTTAGATGGTTCACCATCATCCATCAAGCTGTTGTAACTCGACGGTACTTTGTCAAAACTGTCCCAAACTTGACATGCTTGATGACTGTCATGACTTTAGGACTTCTGCATGCCAATATTAACTCATAGTCATAGCACCACCTACTGATTAGCACGGACGTAAGCAGGATTCTATAATTACAGCGGCCCAAATACTGAACTTATTGAAAGGGTTTGTGGGCACACCATGAGAAAAAGACTCCTCTGATCTAAATACGTGCATACTGAGATGCTTGAAGAACAAAAGTTAGATAACAGTGGATTCTCAAACCATGTCAGTGGGCATTAGTATAAATGATCTGTCCAGAGCTTCTACATGATAATCAGGTTAAATGTTACAATGAATGCTTCACACTACAATCTAAAGTTAAGAGACGAGCTTAAAATGAAAACAGTGTTAGATTAAAGTGTTCAAGTAAAAGCAAATGACACTACTGTTCTGTTAACTTTCATGCAAGTCCAAATACAATCAGCAGGACACTGCAGGGAGTTGAACCCCATCCCAGTAAACCGACAGTCTGTTATGTTACAAACACTGAAGCGCATTAACGCACATTCATTTTCTTAATGATCTTAACAGGCTTACATTCATGATTGTATCGGTGGTACACTCAAAACATTTGAGGCTTGAGACCTGGCAACGTGATCTTGCTACGCTGCTGGTCGACGCGGGAAACATCATCCAACTCGTGCACGCAGTGTGTGACGGTGACAGAGACGCATGGCCTCGTCAACCAGAGTCCTGCCAGTACCCTCGACGTGCGTGAAGTTGCGAGGGCCCGCCAATGCTGCTTGCAGCTTTAATTCTCCATTAATTTTCCCTTTCTTGCAACCAAATGTTGATTCTGTTTCATATTAATATAGTTCTATGACATCTAGATGTGTTCCTTGCTAAATATAACTTTGTAGCTAAAACTGAAAACAAACCAATTAAATGTATTAAAAAATTAAAAATGTAAATAGCTAATTATTCTGAATTTTCCCTGGCTGTTACATTACATACAGTGGTTTTATTTCAGGCTTTCTAGCTATTTACATGAATACATGATGCGAATTATCCTTCAGGTTTCTTGGATGTTCAGTACAAATTGCAACCCAGCCCAGTGAAAACTAAGCAATTGGTTCGAATACATAAACTTCTAAAAATTCAAAAATTCATAATGTAAAAAGGGATTTGGAGTGGAGCTATAGGGTTTTGCAATGTCCCATGACTTTAATACAAGTTTTCCAAGACAATCCACGACATGTACACAACATTGTTTGCAGAGCATATTAGCCGTGTGTTATTACCTCTGACCCGCTGCCTCTCATGAGGTGTTCAGGAATGGCATAAATCTGATTTTCCATCTCCACCTCTTGCTTGCCATTAGCCATAACTTTGACAAGGAGCACCCGGAAGTTGGATCCACCAAGATTGAGGGCCAGGAATTCACCTTGCTCTTTGAACAAAAAACAAAACACAAGATATAATCACATATCACACATATCACACATAACACACATATCACACATATCACACATAACACACATATCACACATATCACACATAGCACACATAACACACATAACACACATAACACACGGAATTCAAGTCTGAATAACATACATCAAATTGTGTCATTATAATTGGTTTTCAGAGGAAGCATGGATGACATGGACCCTTTGCCTGATACTGAGGTACAAACAGCTTGTCTGATTTGTTTAACTTTAAGAAGGAGGGAAAGTTACTGAATAATTTGGAAGAGAGGTGTTCAGGGGCTATTGATCCTTTAACAGCAATCTAATATGAATGGGTCTAACATGCGTTAAATTTTTATGTATAAAAAGCCGTATTACCGGTTCCATCAGGAGTGGAGCGCACAAACGTGGGCAGCATCTTGACAGCAGCTGTGGGGTTGGTGTCTCTGCACAGGCCTTTGTCCATCTCTCGTCGAAATCGTATTGACAAATCCATTAAAGTCTTATCCGACAGCTGAAAATGGTGCAAGTATTTGTCCACCTAAGCCATTGTAGAGAGGAGAAACCGTTACATGCCAGCCAAGAAGTTACAGTGGGTACGCAAAGGGTCTGAATACATATGACCATGTGATATTTCAGTTTTTCTTTTTTAATAAATTTGCCGAAATTTCTACATTTCTGTTTTTTTCTGTCAAGATGGGGTGCTGCGTGTACATTAATGAGAAACAAAATGAACTTTTTTGATTTTAGCAAATGGCTGCAATGAAACAAAGAGTGAAAAATGTAAAGGGGTCTGAATACTTTCCGTACCCACTGTATATATATATATAACAGTAGAGCAGTGAGTTTAAAAAGTAAGATTGTGAATTTAGAATGTCATTAAACTAATTACAAATGTATAAATACATTACATAAAAAATGGGCAGTTCTGCATTGAGAAAAGCTCAAAAACTCTTTAGATGGATTTAGGGCTGCAACAACGAATCGATAAAATCGATAAAATTCGATTATTAAAAGAGTTGGCAACGAATTTCATTATCGATTCGTTGTGTCGCGCGATTATTACGCCACTCAATAAGTCGCGGAGATGTTTGAGTATAAAAAAAAAAGTTGAGTTGAGCGCAGAGCGGAGGTAGAGGAAAGCCCACCGGAGAGACCCATAACGCTGTTTGACGGTGCGCGATCCGTAGCCGGGGCATATCCGGCGTGCATCAGCCGCCCCGGAGTCGACTGCTATCAGGGACGTAACGTCCCTCCAGTAGCTCTTCTGGTGCCGGTGTTTACTCGTTATCCAGTTTGACAAGCATGACAAGTTAGCGTTAGCTCGTTAATAACAGTAGTAAAGCAGGACTAAAGACACGTTTTTATTCACTCGCCTTTTTTGGCCCATTCATTTTTCAATCTGTTGTCATGTATATATATTCTGTGCTTTGTCCCATATCGGTTATTGTTGACAAATATATTTGTGTGTGTTGTACTTTTACATTTTTTTTATAGCACTTGGTCATCTTAAACTGTGTTTAAATGTGGTGTATGAATTAACTTAACTTGCACTTACTACAATGATGGTAATAATTTAATGAATAAGCTTCAAGTGAACTTGAGTGTGTGTGCGTGTCTGAGTGTGTGCGTCTGTGAGTGTGAGTTTGTGAGTGTGTGCATCTGTGAGTGTGAGTTTGTGAGTGTGTGCATCTGTGAGTGTAGTGTAGAGAACAAGTTCTGACGTTCAAACAAATCCTGTTAAGTTTTCTGATTTGTATTTTTCTTTATTATTATTTATTGTTCTGACAGCTGAGGTCGCTTTAAACAAAAAAAATACATATTTTTGTGCACTTTATTTTAAAAAAAAAACGATATAATTGGCAGATGTAAAGCATAAAGCATACTGTTTTTGAATAAAGGGTTGGAAATTAATGCTTTTTCTTTTTTATCCGATTCATCGATTAATCGTAAAAATAATCGACAGATTAATCGATTATTAAAATAATCGTTAGTTGCAGCCCTAGATGGATTCCTTTGTTTTGATACCAAGTTGTGTTTACTGTCTGTGAAGAAGGGTGTGTCAGTAGCAAGTGTGTCAAAGGCATGGTGCACCTGGAAAAGATGCAAAACAACATTTCTTGTTTGCCCAAAAGCAGTTCTGTTTGTATTGCTGGCTGATACATCCGTGTAAATATTGTAAATTAACTGAGCAGTATTTACTGGGCCAGATAACATCCCTGGTTGTGTACTAGGAACAAGAGCCAACCAGCTAACTGATGTCGTCACTGACATTTTCAATGAACATCTTCAACCTGCTTCAAGACAGCCACCATCATCCGTGCACCCAAAAGGTTTGCAGTGTCCAGTCAAACGTGAGTAAATGACTACCGCCTTGTGGCATTCACCCCCCTTCTGATGAAGTGCTTTGAGAAACTGGTTCTCCAGCATACCAACAACAACATCCCAGTCAGTTTGCATACAGAGCCAACAGATCTACAGAAGATGCCATCTCCACTGCTCTGCACTCACACATCATGAAAATAACAACACCTACATCATCATGCTGTTTGTTAATTTAAAGTCAGAGTTTAACCCAATCGCCCCCATGAAAGTGATTGGTAAACTTAGCACTGTGGGCTGGAGTATCTCACCCTACAACTGGATTTTAGACTCACAAACAGACCCCGGGCAGTTAAGATTGGCAGCCACACTTCCTACACTTTAGTAAGCCCCCCCCAAGGGCTGTGTACTCAGCCCCCTCTTGTTCACGTTGTACACCCACGACATTAAGAGAACTCTGTTGGGAAGTTTTACGACGGCACTACCATTATCTACAAACAATAATGAGACTTCATATTGAGAGGAAATAAACAATCTTGCAGGGTGGTGCTCAGAGAACAACCTACTGCTCAGAGTGTGTTGTTTTTAGAAAAAAGGAGAAGACACTCACCCCTGTCTACATCAGTTTTAAGTAACGTGTGATAGGAAGTGAAAATAAATGTGTGAGAGGCATACTTTTTACGTATAATGATGCCTCTCACATTTATTTCTACAATCTGGCTGCAATTAACCACCTCAACATCTTCGTTGCCCGTTTCCCCCGTCTCCATGTTGTGCGTAGAGTTTCTGTACAGGGGAAGTTGTATTTTTATACATCACAACTTTTGTAGACGAAGAAGATGCATCAGCTCTTCTACTAGGTCACCTTGCCCCCATGGTCTGCACATGTATCTGAGCAAACCATTGAACAAACACCTTGTGTACTACACAAGGTTCTGCTGGCTCACCTCACAGGCACACACTGTCTGAACTGCAAGGTGAAACCGGAGATACTGGGCGATAGCAGAGTTTAGACACAAATAGCTAGACAAAATGAGGTGAGAAGGCCTTTCCCCATCTAATGTTATGACATTTAAAAAAGGCCCAGTCTACTATCTGGCATGTTTTGTCTGACAAAGTAAGGGTAAGGAGTGAGTGCAAAAAAAAAACACGTAATATGGGCCTGGCATTAACTAAAGGAACTAGGGCAAATGCTATGTTTTGTTTCAAGTGACACTTTATTTATTTTTATTTTTGCACAAAGAGCAGAGGCCCAATAAGAGTGGTGACAGCTAAAAAGCGTCCCAGAAACAGAAATTAACAACAAAGGCTTTTTTTGCAATACTGCAATCAGGAATTGTACTAAATAAGAAATAAAACAATAGGAAATGATAACTAATATATGCAGTGTATTATAAAGGAAATTAAGCTGTTTAGAAGTTGTTGTTTTTACAACAAAATGTTTCATAATAAAGAAAGCACAGGTGTTCATGTTAAAACAATGGCTTCATTGTAAGCGTCCAAGTAAGCCATGACAGCCAGCGTGATCCAAATAGCTACATTTAATTCAGCGTTATATAGCTGGAAATATATGAATGCAGTAGATAAACATATTACACATGTTGAGCATTAAACACCATCTGAATGTATGCAATGACCTACGTGCATTATGCATCTACAGTAGTGACTCGTTGTCACTGTCACACAGTAACGTCAAGCCTTCAAATATCCCGTCACGATAGACTATAAACACCCCAGAACAAATCCAGGCGAGTGTTCCACACCAGTACTCACTTTGTGCGTTCGGTCATCTTGGTGTTCGGTGCAGAAATTATCCAAAAGACTCGAGGCCAACATCTTACAGTGATGTGTGGCGACTTTAAATTAAATTAAGTCCTGCTCGTCCGCCTTGCTTTAGACTTGGAACAAAGTTGATCTCCAAAGATAGCGTCTTTAAATAATGAATACAAATTTAAAAAAAATAATTATTCGGCTCGGTTTCTCTCTAAACTCTGGAATTAAAACTTTAAAGTTAGTTTAAAACGCAGCCGTAAAAGAAAACTTCCAGCTTCCTGGAGTTACGAGTAGCTTGTCGACGTCATCCCGGAAGGATGGCGCTGATTGGCTGCAGAGAGATGACGCAAGGCCTCTGCGTCATCTCTTGGTTCCTACTAAAATATTGTCCAAGGATGTAGGGGGGGCAAACTAATACAGCCTTACATTAAGAGCCTTGCAACCTCTGGGAAGCATTTAATATTGTTCGGTTTTCGATAATAAATAGTCAATGAAGTGTTTTTATTTTTTTTTCAACTTACAGGCATCCAGTACTGTATTTAAGCACAATTTCAAGGCATTGAAATTATTCTAATTTTATGCTGGGTTAGGCTACTTTACACTCACTACATTCAGCTGCAGACACAAGCTATGCAGATCATGACTTTTCAGACAAAATGTATAATCTTCTTATATAAATGTATGCATTTAGCTGCAGTATATATATATACTGTATAGACACTTGTGACTAAGATGTTACAGACAGGAGGAGGGGGTGATATACACCCCCCACTACCATCAGTCACTGTACATGTCTCAGAGGCTGAAGACCTGTGTGTTTGATCGCTTTACATGTGAGTTGTCATTTTAATTTTCAAGTGTTTTGACTCATTATTTGCTAATTTATGACCGACCTATGAAAACGCACGTGGGCCTCATAAAATCAGGCATGTATTGACTTGTGAATATGTATGGCATACATATAGTTATGCGTTGTGTGTGAGCAAAGAACAAAACAGATAATTTAGAAGAACTAAGCAAGGGAACATGAGTGAGGTTGACAAACAGAGCCCACAAACTGAAATAGAAGGATAGACAAAGTGATTCATCCACATATTGCAGAAATAAATGAGCATTTTTGAAAAATGTCCTTCTCTTTTATGCATTGCACACAATGGGTATTGGCCCTGCAACCTCTGCTCTTGCTGTTTAATTTGTTTAATTTGTTTAATGCATCATCACAAAAGATAGCAAACACAGGAAGGCTGAGGGACACAGAGTGTGAGAGTGCTCTTGGCGAATGAGGGATATTTGTATAGCATTCTTGAACAGAAGCTGGCATGGCAACCACAGGGAAACAAAACGTTTTATAATTAGAGGTCTACATGGTCGGTGCATGGGGTCCAAGTTGAACATGAGACTTCTTTGCACATTAGACGCTCTCTACATTTGCTCAGAGGTCTGAAGTTATTAGTGTATTTTGCATGACGTGTTTTTGGTAAAGTTGTCTGGTAGTAAGTTAACTTGACCTCAAACAAAATACATGAAAAAACTATTCTTACTTGTATCCCACCAAAGGCCTCCTCTTTGACATATAAAGAGTCTTGATGAATAATGCAATCTACTTTTGACAGCATATATGTTTTAAGTAGAAAGCTGTTGCAATATTTTTGTACTCACCGTGGCAGCTCTTTATTTCTATAACACAGGAACAGGTGTATCAAAACAAGTACTTATGCACCAAGCAACTGTGTATAAATTTCCCTTGTCTTCCCGTCGACCATGCAACTTGTGTCCTCCCAGGTAAAAATTACAAGCACAAAATCACCTGTGTTCTGTGTTGCACCTTTTAAACTTCATTCAAGCTCATTGCAAGTTTTACACTTCTTTTTGGACTTCATGGTCAGTAAACCTAATTTACATTAAATAATTATTCTAAATATATACACCTCATATACCTACCTACATATATTTGAGTTATAAAAAGCTGAATTTATGAATAATTTGGATCAGTCATCTCAAGTATCACATGCTTGACCGGATTGTTTTCTGTCTGTCCTTCAACAGGTTTCCCACAGTACACTTGCACAGTACACTGGTCTTGGCATATGTATGAAACCCAGATGTTTATGCCATATTTCTCTAGTTTACTTGGCAAGTAGTTTGAAAGCACATCAACCACAGAAAGAGAGTGTGTGTGTGTGTGTGTGTGTATGTGTGCGCACGTTCATCTGTGTATCATTCAAAGTATGAAAGTGTGAGCCATTGCCCTTTTACACAGGAAGACCACAGATGCTGTAAAGTTGAACAATTCAATGAAAGTGGTGATTTTCAAAGAGCGTATGGAACCATCCATGTTATTTTGGAGCAATTAGATAAAAGAAACTATACTCAACTATAGTGACAATGTGTATACCGTTATGTTGGATGGACCATGGCCGTATCAACCAAAAATAAATCTGAATGAAAGGTTTAGCTACTTAAGATATGGAAGCTGTGAAACAATAAGCATGGGTACAACAAGCACAAGACAAGCGTTCTCCAAATGTCAATTCAAAGTTGAATACTTAACCCAGTTCATAAAGATGCAGCTATCAAAGGGTCAGATTAAGAGTTTAACATGATTTCTATATAAAGGGGAGTTAAAAAACACCATCTCAAATGCATCCAATAGAATAATTTGTCTAGAAATGCAAGGCACTGCCGTGTCTTCTACGTTGGCCTTAAAATATTATAGTTATTAAACTTTAACTTTTCATGTTAAGTTAGTAAAGTTCTTCTAATTCCAAAAATTATCTTTAAAAAAAGCACATCGAGGCCTCCATATAACGCTTATTTTGCTTCCATAGTGGGAAAACGATATAGCTGAACGGTGTACAACCATTAAATCCATCCTGAAGTTGCCGCAGGGGACTAATTACAGACGTAGCGCAGGTGTGTTCACAGCAGCTCGCGCTTCTCCTGTCTTTGCGCTATTTACATGAGAACGTGATTTAGGCCGTAGAGAAAAAAAATGCCATAACAGAATCAACAGGTAGTAAAGTCTAATATATGTAATTGGTTTAAAATGAAGGTGCCGGAGGAGGAATTAATGAGCGATATTTTGAAGCGGTTAACGGGCGAATCTGCGCTCCCCGCATACAGCAGCATTGAGAAGTTCAAACGGGGAAAGGACGGCTTGTACTTCGTCGCCGAGGACTTCTGTCACACTGTGAAAAAGAGAGAACTGGTCAACGCCAAGGAACGACTGAGAGTGAGTGTTCATTTTAAATTACACTGTATTAAACACGAATAACTGTTTGATAGTTTGGTAATGTGTTTGACAGGAGGGTAGCTACTCCACTGTGCAGAAGCTCAGCATTCAAACTCGGTCAGTTCAGCTAACATTAGCTAGCAAGTAGCTTAACGTTAGCTGTTCCCCGGCTTAATGTTAACTGTTCCCCGGCTTAATGTCAACTGTTCCCCGGCTTAATGTCAACTGTTCCCCGGCTTAATGTCAACTGTTCCCCGGCTTAATGTCAACTGTTCCCCGGCTTAATGTCAACTGTTCCCCGGCTTAATGTCAACTGTCCCCCGGCTTAATGTTAGCTGTTCCCTAGCTAACGTTAGCTATAACGCTATAACGTTAAAACGTATTAAAAACTGTCAGGCATTAGCCTATATTTCACACACCACCTATCATACAAACTAGCTGTAGCACAGCCTTGAGGTTTTCCAGCTAAAGTTAACTAAATTATTTTGGGCGACACAGGCTAACCACTGTCAGTAAATGTTAGTTCTGGTGTATTTTCATGCTTTTTTAATTTTAACATGGCTGCAACATTAAATACAGAATTCCCCCGTGGACATTAGGTTAATTAACGTACAGGTCTAAATCTTGTTTTAAGATTTCTGTATTTGGCAGTAAGCCTGACCCTTTTTAAAATTTGTAAATGTAGTTTGGCATAAAGTGGAAGAAAGCAAACTTTTTCATAAACACTGTTAAGCCGGGGAATTGAATAAATGGAGGTATTGGTGTATGATGTAATATAACTGTCTTATCTTGGTGTCTGGAAGATGTTAGGCTTTTATATAGGCCTATATAAAAGTATTCTGACAGTAATGATTTGTACGGATGATTTTAAAGAGATAGTAACATTCAGTTACATCCATTTGAACCTCAACTCTCAAAGGTTGACTGAGTCAGTATTTAAAGACCTGTGCTGGCTTGGGTTGCTGCAGCAGTTGACGTACAGAACCCTATTGATTTTATTGTTCTTCTCTATCTGGAAAGACAGAAATAATTTCACGATAATCGACTTGTATTTAGAGGGAAACCTTGTGTCTTTGTAACAATTCCCACGGACCCATGGTTTAACATCAGCACACTTCTATAGGTGCCTCTAGAATTTACATTTTATTATGGACCATATACCTCTCTATGAACAACCCAAACATAATATACTGGTCCGCGTTCTTCGCCATGTACCCGGCACTAAGTGGTCAGTCTCTTACTTGTATGATATTACACAGGTTCATGTAGAGGTCTCCAGTGACAAAATGAAAATCGATTGGAATCAGGAACTCGTTACTGAAACCTCTGTTGTAGTATGGGAGTCTAATCTTTATATTATGTATCGTAGCTCTATAAATGCTAGACATGCCTTAGTACAATTCAATGTAGCTCACACCTCTCCCCCATGTGATGAGTGTAAACGTGAGTAGGGAACACTTCCCCATCAGTTCTGGTCCTGCCCAAAGTTTGGACTCTTATATTTGACTATATATCCAAGCACGGGCTTGTGTTTTGGTAACGGAATGTCGGATAACATTTTTTGTTGATCTAATCTGGCTCGTTAATGTGAAACTTCAGCCTCTTCTCTGTATAGATCAGGAACTTGAACACCATGTTCTCCCGCTTGAAACGCATGGTGCCACTAATGCGACCGGACCGGAAGCCCAGTAAAGTGGACACACTCAAAGCTGCGACGGAATACATACGATTGCTTGTTGCAGTTTTGCAGGACGCAGACAGTGTAAGTACTGCATTCATCAGGATTCTATCAAATGAAAAGTGCCCTCTGTTGTTTTCCGCTGACAGCACTGGCACTTATTTTGAGATGTTGATTCGTGTTATTTTCTTTTTCTCAGGATGATGGCAGTGGGACTGATTTCCTAAAGAATGCAATCACTTATGGTCAGACTGACGGCTTGAGCAATGACCTGTGGAGGGTTGAGGATGTGAGTTTTTGTTTTTTTCCACTTATGACAGGTGGTTTGATACATTTTAGTTTATATAAACTAGAATTGGGGCTGGGTGATATGTAGAAAATCAAAATATCACTATTTATTTGGAGCAAATTTCTCCGTATCGATATTGCGACGATATCGTAGAGTTGATTGGTGCTTTCGCAAAATATTTACTTATGCCATTTTACGGTATGCAAAATCTCAGGCGAGAATTGTAGTCTCGTATCATGATATCGACGCATCGATATATTTCCAAGCCTTAACTAGAATTGTAGTGGTACAATTTTATTTATTGGTTTATTTGGTAGGGACAGTGCACATTAATAAAACATTCCTGTGAATGCTCCAGAGTTAGCCAAGAGGCTATTTTTCATCTGTAGTCACAACATTATCATTGAAACTAATCCATTCAGTGTGCAGGTGGGGATCTCATCAATGTAGGGGTGGCACAGAAGCCACCTATAACGCTTGACACTGTTTCTTAGTGGCTTTGGGGTTAGACCCCTAACAATGGACCTGCCTACAGTACGTGTATTTGTAAAAGTAAACGATGAGCATCAGTACTGTAGATAGAACAATGGCTATGAGCTTTAAGGGTGTTTGATGGCATTTATAAATAGATGGATGGATTACCTTTATTGAGGGTGAATTTGTCTTTGGGCACAGTGCTACAGGTCATTGCTTTATAAAAAAACATCACAAATATGAAACTATCTTAAAACATAGAGTAAGAGACATTTGAAGCAAGGCTGAAGTGCACATTAAGCCTTAGAGCTCAGCAGCTGGATGGAGGCTGGAACAAAGTATAGTTTCAAGCAGTTGGTACAAGGAGTCTTCTTTCTAATGGCGGAGGTTCATATTTAGAGAAGAGAGGATGTTAAGACTGCAATTATTTTTGTTGTTTGTTTCATGGCTGGTGTAATTCCATATCTTATGCTGCTCGTTAGGATTGCCTGGTAGAACATCATCATGATCTGACTGCTCACTCAGCCTCAGTCTGCTAAGGAAGTAATGTCTCTGCTGCGGTCTACTGCAATGCATGTATTCCACCAAAAAAGGCTGTCTTTGTGGGCAGTTAAGTTTTTGTACAAAAACACGTTCTAGATTGTCTTGTTTTTGATGACAACTGGCTCATGGTGAGTTACTCGCCTCAAGGACCATCTCCTGTGTTTTGGCGGTGTTTAGGATGAAATGGTTCATGTCACACCACTTGATGGTACACAGTGTTCTTGTTAAGAAGCCTCAAAATCACAGTATCATCAGCAAATTTAATTTATTAAACACTGAACTAAAATCAATAAATTCAATTTTAGCTTTGGCTTTTGTGTTTTTGAGGTGGTTGGAGATAAAGTGTGAAATGCTGAGGATGGTATCTTCAGTGCTGCACTCATGCTTATACTCAAATTGATATATATCTTCCTTCTTGAGCAGGAACAACGTTCTCGAAGCCTTTCATGACAAAAGCTGCAGGAACAAAATATTATTTTTATCCATAATTACTTCACATTGGCTGACAGTGTAACAATCGCCTCACATTTTATCGTACAATGCAGCAGGTCAGTGATCCTAAATAGTACAACAGTAATGTACTTTTTCAAGGCCAAAGTGGAACACTTTTCAAGTCTAAGGCAAGTGATAATTTGAAAGTAGAAGGTTATATTTTGATCTATTCTCTCTTGCATGCTTTTTTTTCCTGACAGTTGCTGAACATGTCAGAGGAGCGTATGGAAGATGGATTCGCGATGCCCTCAGAACCGGTAACGGAGGACGGAGATATGACCCGACTGATGTTGCAGCATTGTGTGATGCCTGCCTACCAGTTCATCATCCAAGTAGCACCTGATCAGACTTTGGTACCTCATTTAACTTTCCTAGTATTCTACCTAATCTTATGCATGGTGTTTGTTGGCTACGCTCCAGCTACATCTCTGACGCTGGTCAGTGAGCTGTTGTGCAGCAATTAAGAAGATGGACAGTCAGCCTGTCAGTCTGAAGGGAAATGTATCGTGTATCTCTAGAGTTTTACACATACTTGTGCGTTTGATGAGGTTGACATCACACTCGTCTCCATCGCGAAGGGGATGTGACAGTGTTAACAAGAATCAACTTCAAGGCTCCATTCATGCACTCAATTACTGTGCTTCCATCCTAATCCTAATCCCATAAAATAATGCCTCAGGTTAAAAACATCATATCGTTTCTGACATACTCCACAGTAGAATTACATAAAAAGGATTGAAATTAAATTGGAATGGAAATCTCTTAGTTTATTTCACCAATATGATTAAACACAAAACAGTGGGGTTATGTATATTGAGTGGAATTATCTAATATTACATTTTTTACATACGTGAGGAGGTACAGAATATACATGCATATAAACATTGCAAAGTTTTATAAATCAGAATAAAATTGTTTTAATTAATATATCCTGATTTTGTTTTGGCATTGATCTGAGCTGTTAGAGTAGGATGAGTAGATGATTATGATGCTGCAGGGGAGAACACAACTACAGCAACATCTGTATAATAGACCTCTAATATTACAGTTTTGAAGCTAACGATCAGAAGTGGTATTTCAAGTTTCAAGGGAACACATTGTTGTATTGTATTGTTTTTATGTGCTTAGGCCCCCCACACATGAAGCCAACGAGATGAAGCATGCCTTTTGTCTGCCTTCATTAAAAACCCATCAATGCATCACCCTCCCGCAGGGCAGATGGGTGTGTTTATTGGCGGTTTCCAAAGTGGCCTCCATTATCAATCAGAAAACAATGTTTTCTTTCTCTAAAGTCACTGCTTTGTTCTCATTAACGCTTCGCACGCTCTCTCTCTTCCTCTTTCTGCTCGTTGAGTTGGAGCCGACTTTGAATGCTGTGTGTTAGCATGCCAGCATATTGTACCTTTTTTAAAGTTCTCCAGGTTTCTTCATAACATATTTACCTACTACATTTTTAAGTTTAAACGTAACAAATTGACTGTTTAAGGAATTTCTTTTCGTCCCGGCCACACCTGAGGGGAAACGAACCATCGCTCTCCGTTGACTTTGTATTGTGTGAAGGTGCCTCCTTGTCACTTTCGTCTGCTAGCAAATAAGAGAAAAATGCCTAAAAGCTGCTGTGAGATGGGTCGCACTAACGGGGAACTACGTTTTTATAAGCTGCCCAACCAAAAAACTGAGCTTTTAAAGAAGTAGTGTGTAAGATTCTTAGTGACAAGTGATTATACACTAATGAAAACATAGTTTGGAAAGGTTAATGTCTTTCGATAGAAATTCCTAACAACTTACTTTATCAACTAAAACAACTCATTTACAGTTAGCAAGGTTCTTCAACCTCTCATCATCAAAACAAAAGTGACTTCATTTATGTCACTAATATATAAAGTCTAACATTTGGTGTGTTTCTATCTTGTGCCTGAATGTCACTGCCTGCCTCAAGGCCGTAATACTGAATCTATTTAGGATTTCTACATAAAAGATATTGCTTAAGGAAGTATATTAGCCATTCAGAATATCAGACGGTTTTCACATTTTTAATTAATTCTAGACGGGCACAGTTGTATTATGCTTATTACCTTAAATATAAAACAGCATTTGTGCATTGGTAGAAAAATACAAGGATTATAAACATAAGCCTCTTTTAACATAAATTCCAATTACAGCAAGTTTAAAACTGGACCCAGTTAAAGTGTCTGGTGAATGGCTCCATCATGGAAAAGTACGTCTTTAGTACGCGTCACATCTACTGTTTTATATCTATGGGTTCCATTCAGTAACATTATGATGCTTTCAGGCTCGACTCAGTTAAAATGAGCTTTGGGTGAAGATAAATTATAAAGTTATCATGTTGTGTTCAAATATAATCTTAAATCGTAAAATTCATTTTTTTTGCGTGAAACTTGAATAAATACAGTTGTTTGAAGATGTTTTCACAGCAATAGGAAATAAATATTAGAGATGGAATTATGACCTGTTCAACATACTAACACTAGCTTCAAGCAGCTTATAATACAAAATTAAAACTGACGAAAATGTTTTTATTCAAGGATCATTTATTGTCATTATGCAACACAGGGATACGTGACGAAACTTAGTTGTAGCCCATTTGTAGCACAACAGACACATGACAAACTAAACAAAAACAGCAGTACATTCCTGTAGCACGTTTTTTTTTTTTTTTTTTTTTTTTTAATTTGCATCATGAGGAATGAAAACGGCAGCAACAAAAAAATTCTCTGGGCAGATAATATGGCCGACATCTTCACATTGAAAATTCAACATTAGGAAAAACATTGTCCATCAACGTTGACTGTGTTTGAGCACCAAGCATCATGATGTAAACAGAGTCCACCTCCTCTCATCCCAACGGAGTCCTGCGCTCTGTCCTGCTGTCCGTCCGTCAAGTGCAGCTTGATCCGGGATGAACAACGGAGCCAGGTCTCTGTGAAGATGTGGGCTCAACGGTCACCGACCTCCCGATGTTTTGAACCATCTTATATTTCTGCGACCGGCCATCAGACAGCCAGCAGTAGGCTGGGTAGTGGATCAGCCTCAGGTCCTAGCTGGGTTAGCTTAGCTTCCATCTGGGCTCTCCTCCCTCTCCTCTCATGGGGCAGTTTGGTGGTGTTTGGTCTGGCTGGTTGGTCGGCCGTGGTTGGTGATCGTCCCAAAGTCCGCTGTACTTAATCCAATCCCCACGCTTCCTTTTCACATGTTGATCAATGTATTCTGTCATATGCCATTAGTGAACACACAAATAACAAATAAAGACAAAAATGTAAATTGTGCCAATAGAAATACAATCTTTTATCTCATTATTATTTTAATTGTGTGGTTTTATAGATGATGGATTTAATTAGATGATTCAGCTTCTTGATTATGTAAATGCAAAATCTTCATCAGTTGTAGACAAATGATGTCACCTTTTGAACACAATGCAGGCTGCCTTCATGTATGCCTTCTGTATAATGACTGAATGCAGACCCTTCAAACAATACGCAATCAGACACTTTTGATTCCTGAAATCATCCGACGGGAATACGTCACGACTACGTCTGGCAATCAACACAAAGAATTTGATTGTCTTCAGTGTAGCCCTGTCATCACTCATTCACAGCGTCCTGACAAGTACCTCATCATTTGATTGGATAAATCAAGGTGAAGAGGTTTAGATAAAGACAATACTTTATTTACTATTCCATTGGCCTGATACGTTATTACATATCAGCTGAAATCTGTCTAAAGACGAAGCTGAACCTGTAGCTCAAGAGATTTGTCGTGGCCAGTTTATCTTAAAGTTGCTGAAAAATGTTTTATTGAGGGCAAATGTATTGCTTATTCATGCTGTTTATTCCATGAAGATAATATGCTGTTCAGACGTAATCACGTCTTCTTTATTCCACAGATGTCTCAACCCTAAAGCACATCGCTTGGACCAATATTGGAAACCTGCCAGGTTGGATATGTTTAATACATGAATATCTAATGAGTTAAAATCCAGATGGCTGAAATCATACCAAAAGTTGGTAAGATTTCGTCTTTTCCTTTTTCTTCTTCCTTCCTTTCTACCTTTTCTTCTTCTTTCATCTTTTCGTCTTCATCTACATAATGTCATTAATATTATTATTAATTGTAGAAGTAGTAATGGTACCATTGGACCACATTGATCTAATAGTATACAAGTGCTGCCCCAATGTGGTCTGATAGATGATCATTTTATGAAATTGACAGTTGGTACAAAACGAGCACCGTCCTTACTCACAGGAATATTTTTTCATGCCATATTAGGAAGAGCACACGTGTAAATAATAAAATGAATGACGACTGAATTGCATTTGGCTGAATCAGTTTCAGGGTCCTGAATGCTGGCTCACTCATTGATTAGAGCCCTCCTTCATGTTATTAGTAACACCTGCGCTGTTCCTGGTTTCACGAGTCAAAATGTCTGCTGTGAAAACGGCCTGTTGCTTGATGTTGTTTCCTTTCAGAGGGCTCATTAATTCAGAGTATATGTTAGTTTGTTTCTTCCTGCTGTCACTCCGACACCGCCACTGTGCTCACAGCCCAGCACACTGACGCAGATGAGTTGTTTTGGCTGATCACACCTCTGCTTCTATCGAAAGTCAGCGCGACTGGTAATTTGCTGAGGTCACCAAACCCTTCCACAAAGAACTAATTAACCCTCTTTGAAGTTGTCATGCTTTTGTTTTTTTTAACAACACTTAAGCACAGTGGAAAGAAGAGTATTGTTTCCCAGTGATTTGAAAAGGATTGCTACAGTGCCCTCTTCTGGTTTCAGTCTGTTGCACCCAGCGTCACTCTTGAGTGATCAGCAGTGTGCTGAGCTGAAAGTGTATCACTTTCTATCAACAAGTCGCTGAATGTAGTAATTGTGTTAAAGAAACTTTGCTATTTTAGTTATTTTTTGTTTTACTTTTAGGGGCCTGTTGAAGAAGAAAGGATTTTTCTCGAAGAAAATGCTAAATTTATTTGTCTTATTTAATTTAACTTTTGAAATTTACATTTTGTTTGACTGAATATGAATGTTTTTATTTAACTGTATCCTTGGCCTTAAATAAAATAAGCAAGACTGCCTCTGTTTTTTTTAAATTACTGTCTGAAAGGGTTTGTTTTTATTAAATCAAATAAATGCCTTCTCATTTAACATCAACTCTTCATTGTACCACCAGTACTTACAGTACTGCTTTACATGATGAATATTATCAGCTTTCATCAATTGTCCTTTGAAGGAAGACATTTATAGCATTTAAGCAGACAGACAGGTTTTGTTACGTTACTGGCTCTCATAATGTTAATCTACACATATAACTGAATGCTGTTTGAGTTGTCTCATTGTCATCACACTATGACGCGTACTAATCTGATTCCAAAAATACAACTGGAAATATCAAAAAGCCTGATGAATGTTTTTTTTTTTTTTTTATTGAATACATTTGAATTTAAATTTACAGGAGCAAGAAGATTTTTTTAATTAAGTAAAAGTAACAATACCACAGCATAAGAATACTCTAACATAGACGTGTAGAAGGCCTGCTTTCAGATGTTTACATAAGTAAAAAGGTCATAAGCATGTTACCTAAAGTATCAAAACAACTATAGCCTACTCATTATATAGAATCAATGTATGTTATATATTATTACTGATGCATTAATAATTAAAGAGCATTGTAAAGGTCGAGAAAACCTTTTGTAGTCTCATTATCTATAGCAACATATTAATGTGTTTTGTATGTAAAATCTGTATTAGCAGTGTAACGAATAAGAAGTACAATATTTCCTTTGTATTCTATTTTGTAGTAGACTAGAAGTAGAAAGTGGTTATAAATGGTCAGGTTAAGTACAATTACCTCAAACGTATGTCAGTACAGAAAATATACTGTTACTTTTTTGTGGGTGTGAATCTTGGTTCTATGGAAGCCCATTCCCGCCAGCAAAATAAAAAATAAGATCCCTAAAAAAAAAATAATAATAATAACTTAAAAAAAAAAAAAAAAAAAATCCACCCACAAAATAAATAATAATTCTAATATATATATATTTTTTTTTTTATTTTACTTTTTTTCCACCAGCAAAAAAAAAAAAAAAACTTTTGGTGCATCCACCTGTAACCATAACACTGACCAGATTTTTCCAGTTGCTATAGAAAGTTGAAATTATGAGATACTTTAACACAACAGTCATAGAAGCAGCTATGACATATGGATGGATTGTGAGTACATTGAAGACTTCTTTAAAACGTGGCTTTACAACACATGAAATACAGATGATGTTTCACATGGATTGTACTGAGCAAACGCACCCTTGAATATTCTATTAAGCAAGAAGCAGCTCTGGAGTATAAAGAATGAAACCAATGTGGCTGAGGTGGCGACCAATAAACAGCAACTGGAAACATCTTTTTTTTTTTTTTTTTTTATATATATATTTTTTTATTTTTGTTAATTAATTTCTTTTTTTTTCTTCTTTTTTTTGTGAATTAATTATATCTTCTTTTTTTTGTGAATTACATTTTTTTTTTTTTGCTGGCAGGAATGGGCTTCCATATGGTTCAGATGTTGCAAAATAATCTAAAATGTCTTTGTTTTTGTGGGTGTATATTTATTTTTTACAGTGTAGGTTAGAGGCTCTTCTCCATTGGAACAGAAGGTGGCGCCTCTCTTATGGAAAACATTTAGTCCGTGTTGAACAGGGCCTAGCTAACTAAACAACGTGTCAGGAGCCAGCATTAGATACCCACCAGGGCTGCACGTACGCTTTACTAACACAATTACTAAGTGCTTTGCAAAAAGGTTCATTCCCACTGCAGTTGTGTGAGTGGGAGCCCTCGGGTGTCAGACGGTGGACAGGCGTGGCAGTGGGCTGGTCCAGGCGCACCGAGCGATGAACAACATCAGGGTCCACTGGCTTGGTATCAGCTGAGGCCCTGAAACAGTCTGACAAAGGATCCCTGGTGTCGCAGCCCAATATAGTGACAGATTGATTACAGTTACCCACAGCTGCTTCTTTCTGAGGACGCGGCTCCGGGCCGTGGGTGTGCCGCACCCGCAAAGACGACTCTGTCCTGAAAGGATGCACTGAGGTGAGTGTACCGCCTGCAATCATCTGTGTTTATTTGTGTCGTTACGAGGCACTCGTAGTTAAATGTCTGGGGCGTAGTAACCTACAAGGTCCTTCCTGACTCGTGTGTGCGCCGATAGCATCCTTTACTGCCTGATGTTTACCATGTTGTTGTCGGTCCTATACGGCGCATCCCACTCCCTTCCGTTGATATATTGTACTGTGCTTGTATAACGTTATTAAAATAGCATAAATACTCTGCGCACAGCACCCTCTCCATATTGGCCATGCTTTTCTTTTTCTTCATTGTGCTCTGCAGAAGAAGGCCCGTGACGAAGGTCTCGTATGTGCAGTTTGCGACGTGTATTCAGACCGAGGCTGCAAGTCTGTGATGGCAGTGCGTTAGAAAAGCACCGTCTAATCTGGCTCATTAGCGTGATGGCTGTTTGTTATTTTACACAAACTCAGCCTTTGTGTGTGTGTGTGTGTTTTCCGGACAGTGTCAGGATTAACATGCGGGACATTACGAGCTCTTTTGGCCATTTGACGTGATGTTTTGTTTGTTTTAAATGCGCAGTTCTTTACGGAGGGAGAGTCGTGCGGTGTTGAGCTGTGGCTGCATTTTGTGGGTGGCCATTAGCGGATCCTGGTGCTGATGCTGCAGCGCGCGCGAGTGTTGCTAGGCAGCCATGCAGCGCGCGGGCCGCTAGCGGGTAGAGGAGCGGAGGATGATACAAAAAAAAGAGCAATACAACGATATTGTTCATTCACGTTGAAATGTGGAGCTGTAGATACGCAATAGGTTGCCCTGCACTCACGTGACTATCTGATCGATAAACATGTCCTCCTCTTCCTCCCCCATGTCCTCCTCTTCATCCCCCATGTGACTCAGTGTTGTTGGGAGTGTAGATTTTAATCTCCCTCAGCGCAGTGGCAGTGGATGTATTCATCTGAGCAACAGAAGTATAAGAAGTTGATGTTAAAGTCAGTGTTGGTGGAATTAAGTTTCTATTATTGACCCTTCATCTAAATAATGTCACGTATGTTGAATTACTGAATAGTCTTACATGAATAAATGAGTGAATTATTAAATGAATAATAGTTTTTCCATTTGCTCCTTTCGTAAGTGTTTTGTATATTTTGCTATTGTTTATTTACGTTTAGGTGGAAGCCAAATGTCCCATTAGAGACTAGAATCTCCTGCACCGAGTCAGCAAAATACCTCTACACCATTCATGCATTTTCATCTTGTGCATGCAGCACTTCTAGAAAACACTGCTTGATGTTTAGAATTAATTTATTTTGGGGTTGAATACAGCAAAGGTTCCCTTGTGAGTTAATACAAATGCCATAATAATTTTGTTTAATATAGGCTTATCTTAGTGTGTTGTGTTACGCAGGAATATTAGTTTGAAAGTCCTTTTTAATTTACATTGTGTTCAATAAAAATGCAGTTGAGTTTCAATTATATAGGTGTAGTCAATACAGAGGTAATCACTGTTGAATAGCTAATTAGTGAGGACTCGTATTCATTCTCCAACATGCTACTACGTGACTCTGAATAAGTTTAACATTGGATTATAACGTGTTGTCTACTATAACATCAATGGCAAATATGATGATTTGCAGTGATGTTAGAAAGTAAAACCATGATCACAACTATTTACCTTTTAACTTATTTGTTATAGAAACTGGTTTGTTGGAAAGTCGTTCCTTAATGGTTGGGATCCACTGACGGTCTTTATGATTTAATCCCAATGAAAGTGAAGCCAAAGAAAATCAATCCAGAGCTACTTAGGTCATTTATACCCGTCGGCCTCTCTGCTGATGGATGTCAGTGCACAGGCATCGGTCGATACCGGCATGTGTATGTGAATATAATCTACATCAAACTTAATGCATGGATGGTTTGGTTCACCTCTTTTTAAGGTACAGATTAGGCCGAAGACCTCAGAGTATCTCGCAGCAAAGCATTACATTTGTTTATCGTATGTTCTGATGAAGGAAAACGCAGCGAATAATATTTGTGAAATATTTATTTGTTAAACTGAACATAACTGAAATTCTTCTTTTGCTGTTTGATAAGAACGCGGCTATAGAAGAGGAGAGACTGGCAGCTTTCCTTCTTCCTGGGATTTAATGAAACGAGTGTGAGGCGATGATGCAGCATGGTCAGCCATCACAGCGCGACTAAAGATGAGAGGAAGAGGGAGTGATCTATAGCTGAACAATTATCTGAAAATGTTATCAACATTTTACCGCAATTTTCAAATCGCAGGAGGCGTAATATTGTGTGTCAGAATATCATTTAAAATGTAATATTGTCATGCCGACAAATCATATTCTACAGACTTAACAAAACATCTGTGTTTGGTACATATGCCGGGAAAACGTTTTTCAATAAAAATGATTTTAAAATGGTCATTCCCTCTAATATTGCAATTGAAATATTGGTCAAAGTGATTAGATTTGTTTTCCAACGTTTTTTTCAGCCCTAGCAGATCTCTAAGTCTCCCCTTAGTCATTAGGAGCGTCCCCTGAGAGAGAGAGAGGCTTTATGTCTGCTGCCTGCCAGCAGCTGGGCCCCTCTACCCCCAGAGAGAGAGAGTCAGAAACACTCTGAACCAACCTCTATTGTGAGACAGTAAGGCAGTAAGCTGCCTCACATTTAGGCTTTCATAGAATGACTGCTGCTTACTATTTTAAGATCAGCGACTTTGTTTAAAACGTCTTCCTGGATGCATTCGACTGAAGATATAAATATCCGTTTGTGATGTGCATAAAATCTAAAAACTGACGACCAAATCACAATGAACACACCATTTATTTGAAAGGCAAATACCTTAGTTGTATTAGTAAGTTGAACAGAGCAGCTCCTTCTTTATTATCAAAACAAGACACCATAATGCTCGTGTGTCTGATTCTGGAGTTTAGTTAATCCTCTAGTGAAGGGCATGATGTGGCGTTTCAATGCTTTTCAGTGCAGGCAGCCTGGCGCTGTCGCCGGGTTGAAAGTGCACAGTTTATCCAGAAACTCCATTAAAGGTTTAGTCATCTGTCAGAATTTCTCGTGTGCAAAAAAAATTTGTTTTAGAAAAAGCACATGGATCTGATGTAAGTTCCTTTTGTGCCGTTCGAGCGAGTGAGCATCTTAAAAGCTTGAGACGTGAGCGATGGGATGGACGACGCATGTGATTACGGATACACAAATAGTTATGTTTCAGTTATTCAACTTATCAAGTAAGCAACGAATCAAGTCAATCCGTGAGATGTAGCACAGGAGAGAGGGTGTGGTGTATCTGGGACCTTATCTGCTTATCTGCTCCCTGCAGCACTGTGTGTGTAAGTGTTTGTGTGTGTGTGTGTGTGTGTGTGTGTGTGTGTGTGTGTGTGTGTGTGTGTGTGTGTGTGTGTGTGTGTGTGTGAATCGGGGAGTGGCTGGCCAGCTCTTCTCTGAAGATCCTTTACGGTAACTCTTTACTCTTTCTCCAGTTACAGCCGTATCACTAGCTAACTTCCTGTTAGTGGTTCTGCCGCTGCTGCATGTGAGCTCTGCTAATGCTGCGTTTTTCTATAGCGCTGCACTTCCACTGGCCAGTGCCCTGAGGAATACAGCATCCTTAATGCGAGGGTAGGTTTTTCATCTTAATGCTGCCATTTTAACAATACTAAGAAATCCAGGCTTGATGTGCTCTCAAATACACTGTTTATTTTTGCACTTGTCAACAGGAAACGCTGTTTTCATTGCAATGCAAGATGCAAACAGATTGGCATGGGTTTGAATTGTACATAAGGGAGAATATTGATTGAACTGACAATTGTTGTTTAATATTTGATCGCCTTTGCTGGATCTCTTCATAGCTTGGGCTGATGTGCTCCCCCGGATCCCGAGGCAGGGCTTTAGTGCACTCCTACAAGCATAGGCAGCGAGATTAAACAATTTACTGCTCACTGCACTTCTCCCATTTGCAAATTTCTTAGAATTTCTTAGAATACTCCAGCAATGACTTTCATCTGAACAGGGTTATGGCTGCTGCTTTGGGAGCATATGGCTCGGATAATTTCAATAGTTTTATTAGTGAAACCTTTTTGTAATGTCTTTTAAGATATTATTCCTTCTTTAAGTCATATCTGCCCGTCACCGTTGTCACCGTTGTACTGCACTTTAAAAACAAATCACTTTGGCAAGCGAGAGCTCAACACTTGCAGCTTGTTGTGTGCTGTTCATATGATCAGAAGGTTTGTTGGTCATCCTGCCTGAAGCTCCTGAAGCTCCTGAAGCTCCTGCCATAAGGAAGGGCTGGTCCAGTCGCCAAGAATTGCTCCATTATTCCAATAATGTGTGTGTGTGACTTAATGTCTCGGTCTTTTTCCTTCTCCGTCTCCTCTCCTTTAGATGAGCGTGCGCTATTTCCGACGTGTTTCTGACTCGGGATGTATCATGATGTTGATCTCCAGACTGTTCTCTGGCTGAATTCACTGTATTTTGTTCTGTTTTGTAAATGCAATGCATCTCATCGGTAACTCTAACTTGGAAGTTAAAGAAAGTTGTCACTCGATGCGATAAAGTAAATTAGGGAGATAGCTTAAGGAGTGGGGGTCTGAGAAAAGTAG
The DNA here is from genome assembly GCA_032191485.1 of Leptoclinus maculatus. Taxonomy (NCBI): domain Eukaryota; kingdom Metazoa; phylum Chordata; class Actinopteri; order Perciformes; family Stichaeidae; genus Leptoclinus; species Leptoclinus maculatus. The sequence continues at coordinate 27,737,414 of JAVDOI010000005.1, forward strand.
TCAATATTGGGAAGTCTAGATGTTTAGTGGTCTGCAGCCAAAAGCAACCGTAGGAGGTAGAGCGGATGGTCCACACACACACACACACACACACACACACACACACACACACACAACCGTAACTTGATGTTTTTACTCTTTGCACAACGCTGTGACGCTAAGCTAACCCGCTGCAAACAGTAACTACATAGTTAACAGACAAATGAAAGGTGTTTGGGTCTAACTCTCAGAAATAAAAGTAAAAAAACCCGTATTTTCTAAAATGTCAAGTAATTCCATAAACATGATTACCTCTTGCTGCAATTTACAGTCCAATATGTGTAAATTGAATTTGCCCAAAGGAGGTTTACTTCTTGCTCCTGTGTTCAGGTATTTCTCTAAAAAGTTCAACATTCATAATATTGGAACTCTTTCTTTACAGTCATCCACACCCACTCCTGGCTGTAAGACCCCCACTGCGATACGTAGAAGATGAGCAAGTCCCCGACCCCCAAAGGCACCCCGGTGCAGCGCAGCCCCAGTGATGGGGTCCCTGAGGGCCTCCTGTCTCCTCAGCATTCCACACCCAGCTCCGGACCCCAGCATAAGAAACACATCTCCAGCCTTCTTCAGAGTCCGGTGAGTTTGTCTGTGTGTGTGTGTGTGTGTGACTTAATGTCTCCGGCTTTTTCCTTCTCCGTCTCCTCTCCTCCTAGATGAGTTTTATCGCCTCGCATTACAATAAATCTGTTCTCAAATGCAACTTGACAGCTTGGGCTGCAGCTGCTTCTACATATGTGTGGGAGGCTACATGACGCTGAAGAGGAGAGGGTGACCATGAAGTGAAAGAGAGGCTGACTCATTAAATATGTTTACTCGCCCTCGCCCCTGTGGTGTAGGAGTGTGTTCAAAGGTCCCGTGAATTTGTACGCGATGATGGCATCTTTCAAAGTTTATCTTTGGGGGAAAAAACAGAAATGTTCAACTCCTACACATTGAGTATTATTATGAAACATACATGATTTATAATGTGTGGTCTGTGTATACGTGTTAATATCTGTGTTTGTGTGTGTGTGTAGTCATTCAGGGAGGAGCTGGATGTGCTGATCCAGGAACAGATGAAGAAGGGTGGCAGCTCATCCAACCTATGGGCGCTGAGACAGCTGGCTGATTTCATGGCCTCACATGGCTCCCCAGCCGCCCTGCCCGTCTCCCCTTCTAGTACGTGCTGAACACTTTTAAACAACTCTCTAATATGCTGCATATACTTCATCAAAGCCATTTATAGGCCTGGTATTCTATCATTTGTCTGAGTATTTCATTCACACACGGTTATGTTCGGGCTGAAAGCAAAGTGAATTTGCACCTCACACCATTTGTGCACATTTGACGGCGTGATTGTTTTCAGAGGGGGAGATGTTTGTCTGAACTAAGTTCAAACAAATTAAGTGTTTGTATTTTTTTATTGATCAACATAAAACTTAATTCTGAAGCAGAATTGACATTGATACGCTTGTGAAATTGTGAACCTAAAACGTCCTCTGTGAGAAGGTCTATTGCAGCGCCACTGAAGATTATATCAAGGTTATGAATATAACCAGTGCATCATATTCAGAAACTGTCCGCAAATTTGCAAATTATGATTCATGAAAAAAAATGTGCTGTAAAAGTATCAGGAGAGAGTAGATGACAAGTAATGAACTGACGATATTTAACAGAGAGGAAATTGTCACGATGTATTTGTGTAATTGTTTCGTTAGCGTTAAAGGTCTTGAACACCCACACAGATGTTTTCATGTATTCTGGCTAATTAGACCTCTACTCAGCCTGTCTGATGCAGGGGATGTTATGAGGTCACCAAAGTCCATGTGCTAATAGTAATGGTAAAAGTTGAAGTTGCCCTATCAATGCCATCTTCCTTATGTTGAAATGTGTACCTGAAAAGAACCGATCAACCACTCTCCCACTTATCTTTTGTGTCTGCAAACCCTCATCTTTACGGCACTCTCTCACTCTGGTGCTCTGCCTTCCTTCCACAGACATGATGATGGTGACACCCATCAATGACCTGCAGAGCTGGGATCCTGGCAGCATGGTGAAGGGGGAGAGGTTGATGCGCTGCAAGCTGGCCAGTGTCCATCGCCTGTTTGACCTGTATGGCTGGGCCCAGATCAGCCGCACCTGTCTCACTGTTAGTTCCACCACCTTTTCACATTACATTCCTGACTTTGACTGTTTTTCCAAATGGCATGCTATTTCTTTTAGTACATACTTCGATTGCCCTTTCAAAGTGCGTACTGTTGCATGCAGTATGCTTTCAATTGGGACACACTACTTCATCGTAACATTGCACATTGATTTGACTCTCTTGCTCATATAGCCGCTGCACAAAGGATTGTGTATGAGAAAAGCCAAAATAGCATTGCACACTGCAAAATGCGTGAGGTTAGCCCCGTTTTTCCTTGAATTCTTGAAGAAAACTGTGTTATTCTTGCATGAAGAATCAACAAACAGACAAAAGTCTTGATGAATTGAAGTAAATGGAGGCAGCGTTTTAACAACAGTGAAAATGTATCGAAACATCCGTTTACAAACTCTGACAGTATAATCCAGGTCTCATTTAACCAGCGGTATGCTCACCTTTTCCCCAAACACACGCATCTTCGCCAAAACCGTACTATTTAAAACACTTCCACATAAACGGCCTCATGCAGGCGCTACTCGTTCAAACGAGTCCAAATTGTTTTAAATAGTAAGGTGTTAGCAAAGATGCATGTGTTTGGGAAGTACTGAGTATTCGACTGGGTACACGAGACTTTGATTATACTGCACGAGTTGTGTCCGAATGTTTAGCTGTTGTTAAACGCGGCCCCCATTTACTTCAGTCCATCGCGACTTTTCTCTGTTCTTTGATTCTTTGTTCCCCGTAGAGTCAGGCCAGATAAACAAAGTGTTCTTCAATAATTCAAGGTAACACAGGGTGAGTAAATGATGTACAAATGATCAGTTGGTGGGTGAAGTATTCCTTTAAGGCACTCTAAGGGTTATTTGCAAATATGAATAGAGAAAAGCTCTGTTCATTTATTTATTAACTAAATCAACATAATCAACTCGATGTTTCTGTTTCCATATATTTGAAGAAGTTTGAATTTGAACACAGCGGACATTTAACACAACACATTATCTTAGATAAATAGCTTCACTTCCATCGTCTGTCTGCCTTCACTGATGCTCCTCTTCCTCCCTGACAGCTGCGTGTTAGTAAAGAACAGGAACACTTCTTGGTGCTTCCAGACGGCCTGGCCTACAGTGAGGTGACTGGATCCAGTCTGGTGAGTGAGGCTAACCACAGCCATGATCAAGGTCCCACATACACACTCAGTGGCCACTTTATTAGGTACACCTGTACATGCTAATGCAACTCAATACAACTGAGGTCACAAGGTGGGTGTTGTACTGGACTACATTATATTGAGAGGTGTTTTTGTTCCTGTTCACACACATGATAGGGGCAGACTATTAGAAACACCTAATGCAGTTCAGTACCCATCATAGTGTGACGTGTGTACCTAATAAAGTGGCCACTGAGCGTATGTTGACTTGGCTGTTTATGGAAAAGTGCATTTATCCCTCTGATGTTACTGATATGATGCTATTTTTTTTTAATAACATTTTTATTATATAATTAAGCCAAAACCTGCTTTTATGCACACGAGTTTTAAAACCGCTTTTTGATGTGGTGTCCAGGTCAAGGTGAATGTCCTGGGTGAGATGGTGGAGAGGGGCAGCACCAACCTGGGCGTGGACCCTGAGAAGTTCAGCCTGCACTCCGCCATCTACTCGGCCCGGCCAGATATTCGCTGTCTGCTTCACCTCCACACGCCGGCCACGGCTGCGGTGAGTCAGCCTGGGAGTCCTGTTTATAGGAGACACCATTACACTTCCGCTGGTCACCTCCAGCTACACATGGATGAATGGGATATAGTAATAATAGCATCATCTTAACATCATATTTTATCATTGTCCAGCATGGATTTGTGACGTCCACACTGTGAATATGAGCCTGTTTCGTGACCTTTGCTGCCACAACTGACAGCCAACCGTCTCCAGGTTTCAGCAATGAAGTGCGGCCTCCTGCCGCTGTCCCATGAGGCTCTGCTGGTCGGTGATGTGGCTTATTACGACTACAACGGAGTCATGGAGGAGGAGGAGGACAGAGTGCAGCTGCAGAAGAGCCTGGGGCCGACCTGTAAGGTGAGCCGACCACCGGAGAAAAGACACGGGCGTATCATTCAGTCGCTGGTCCCGTGTGTCCCACATTCAGCTTTCTGAATGAATGAACAAAAGACACGAGGTGATGTGGTCTTATCCTGGATTAATTACTGAAGCTATTGCTTCTGCTTATAGGCTCAACTTTGGGAGTTGGTCTTAGTGTGCTTTCTCATTCTACAGGGACATTTCTCAATAACCTGCAGCTGTTTTAAAATAGAAACAATGAGGGCGGTTTTCATTGCTGTGTAAATGTTGATGTCATGATGTGTAGGTTCTGGTGCTGAGGAATCACGGCATCGTGGCTCTGGGGGAGTCTGTGGAGGAGGCTTTCTACTCCATCTACCACATCCAGGCTGCCTGCGAGATCCAGGTAGTTAAAACAGTTCTCACACACGCGCAAACACACACACACACACACACACACACACACACACACACACACACACACACACACACACTGTCATGTTTTTATCACTTTTGGGGACATTACATTCATTTACATTAATTTCCTGGAGAATTACCCGAACTATAACCATAACAGCTACAAGCCTAAACCTAATCCTAATCCTTACCCTAACCTAAATTTAACCTTTAACCAAGTCTTCACCGTAAAAAATAACGATTTGCGTTCTGGGGATGTGCAATTGTTCCCATTTTGTCCCCAAAAAAGGTTATGTTCCCACAATGTCACTGTGTAATCCCCACAAAACAGGTAAAACACTTTCTCACACACACACACACACACACACTATACTGACTAACAGCTGATGCACTGGAGACAAAGTGCTGCCACTGCATGTATGCATGTGGGTGTGTGAGAGTGGGAGAGTGAGCTGGCATGTGTACATAATGTAGATGCACCAGTTTTACTCCGGGCCAGTTGCCCTTCTCTTGGTACCGTTTCTCTGTAATTGAGCCAGCAGCTCTGCACTGCAGTATAATACACTAGAGAAGTGTTGCGTGCCAAAGAGACTCTGCAGTAATCCTACAGGACCAACAGTGGCCTGTAGGAAACAGATATGTGACTGTAAGGTCATTGATCCTTCACATGTATGGAGGTTGATGTGTGTGAATTAGCTCAGTCACTTTGGCCTCAGAGAAGCTGCAGCTTGTTATAAATCTTTTATTTTTGATTTGTTTTGCCAGGTGTCAGCTTTGTGCTGTGCCGGTGGTGAACATAACCTGATTCTGCTGGACCGGACCATCCATAAACCCAACGTAGCCGGTACCGTGGGCTGGGCTGGCTCCACCTTTGGACCCCTGCACAAGAGCCGCATCGGGGAGCACGAGTTTGAGGCCCTCATGAGAACCATGGATAACTTGGTAGGCAGCAGTTCTACTAAACAGAAACACGTGTACAGCCATGATTGAGGATTCATTATTTAGATTTTGTTAAAGGGCCACTCAACCAAATGTTACACATGAAGTTCTGTTTACTCGTCATGAAGACTACTGTACAGTTTATGAACACAGTTGTATGTGATGTCTTCTGTGGCTCATGAGGGAGTTCAGGGAAATCATTTTAAGGCACGCGGGGGGGGGTTACAGAACACTATTTTAGTCCGACACCCAAGCCAGTCCCTAGGATGAATGTTTCTCTCTCTGTCTCTCTCTTTACAACCACGAAAAGCAAACGAAACGGAGCTAATGAACCGTAATCTGTCTGTCTGCTGATTTCCTTCAGTACTACGGACAGAGCCCCTAAACGCAACAACCAGTGCTGTCCGTGGTTCTGAACCAACAGATAAACGATAGTCACATGTACCCTGGCAAAAAACGTTGTTGTTTTTGCTGTTTTTACACAGAAACATACATTTTAAACAGAGGGGGCCGTCCGACACCACACGCTTGTTTTAAGCACAAGTTTTGAGAAAGAACACAGTTACAATTCAGACTTTTACATCAGGCCCTCTGTCCCCCCCCCTGCTTCTAGGGATGCACTGATCCGACTTTTTCAGTCCCGGTACCGATACCGATACCTGGGCTTTAGGTATCAACCAATACAGACAACCGATCTGATACCAGTGTTAAATTAATTAGCTGTGTACCTCACTGTTGTGTGGAAGTGACTGGGATCATTCTTTTATGTGTAAGGCAACATCAGGCTTGACTTAAACATTCCTAAATTTATAAAACAAAATGTAATAAATACATACATAGATATACATTTACTGAAGTGTTATTTATTAATAAAATAATAAATCGTGCACCAGCAACCTCTTAAATAATCTTACATATTACAGTTCAAGTATAAACCTTTTTAATGCAGCAACAAAGTGGTCAAAACGTAAACAGGAATTTAAATTACATTTTAAAACAACCAAACAGCATAAAACTAAACTAAGAGAACTAAATGTAAACTTTAAATCACAATTAAGTCACATACTAGTCAATTCACAATTGTGTTATATGATCAATGCACAGTCTGACGACACGAATGATTGCTAGTGGGAATCTTTTCTGTTTTTTTACCATCTTTCGTTTATCATGTGAACGCAGCATAAGTGCTGCGACAACTATTCCTCCGTTTCCTGTAGCTGCTGCACAATAAATGCATAAAAGCCTTCCTGTGGTTTGCTGATGGAAAACTATTGATATTTAGAAGCAGCATGAAATGTTTAGTTTGCATCAGCAATAACTTAACAGCAACTACAAACCACAGACTCTTTATTACACAGAGGCCACTGAAGAACTGGAAGCTAGACATAGTGAGACTTCCGTACTAAATGTTACTCTCTCTGGTCACCTGCACAATCCCAGACTGACACCCCTCTCATATCTGTCTATCCAATATAAAGCCAGCAAGCGATCAGTTAGCCTAGCTTAGCATAAAGACTGGAAACGGGGGGAAACAGCTAGCCTTGCTGTCTGAAGGTAACAAAATCCACTTTTTAATTAGGACTGGGTTGCACCAACATGGATTTATTTTAAACCAAACAAAGTCATGTTTTAACTTCATATCATGTTGCACCAAACTTTAAAACTACCTTAAAATGTAAGGTAATATATATATATATATATATATATGGCAGATCTCGTTGCAAGAAATTTCCCAAAATTGATATTCCTCTTAGAGCAATGACACAGCAGGTCTGGCTCTGATCCAAGGACTTTCCAGGACTGAAATACTGCAAGTCAGTGCTGTTATCCCCTGATTGATTGCAGTTTTAACATGACATGGTGCAGCAGAAGTGTCCCGGCTTTCTGCACCATTCTGTCAACCAAACGGTGAGTTGAAGCTTCTCTCTTCTGTTTTTTTTTTTTTGTAGGGCTATCGTACAGGCTACGCCTACCGCTTCCCTGTGCTGCTGGAGCGGTCGCGGACACGGAGGGAGGTGGAGGTGCCCGCAACCGCCACGGCTTTCCACCAGTTTGATGACGACGGAGTCCACCCGGCTCTGAGGCAGCACCCGTTTGCTCAGCGCCAGCAGCAGGAGAGGACTCGATGGCTCAACACCCCCAACTCCTACCAAAAAGTCAGCCAGGAGCAAGCCAGCCCGGGATACCAGCGCACCACTGTGAGGCTCCGGGAATCAATACTTTTTTTATTTATTGAACCAATCACACTATAGAAGGAGTTCAGGAATCCTTCTCTGGAAAGTTGCATGGTCACAGTCCAGAAACATGCATTACCTGCAATCCACAACATTGTGCAGACTCTGCTACATTGTGGCCATTGTCTAATGTTTGCTGCTCAGAGAGGAATGTAGTCTGTAGTGATAGGTATACAAAAGTATGGAGTGCAGAGGGATCAGAACAAAGAGTGAGAATAAAGTGAGCAGTGAGGAGAGAAGGAAGAAAAGCCTTGAAGCTGGTGCGTTTAAGAGGATGACTAATGCAAGGAGGTAACAGGAAGAGAGCAGTTAACTCACCATCTATCTGATGATTTCAATAGAAATATGTGATGTGCATTCAACCAAAGGTATTTCTGTACCCAGCTCTGATTCACATGGATGTTGATGTACACTGTGGAGAATTAGTTTGTATCTCTATGACCCTTGGAGAAAAGATGAAGCAGAGCTGCACTGATGAGTTGTTTAGAGTCACAAACAATATGAGGTTGATTGTCTTACATCAGTGGGAGGAGCTTGGCTCTCCCTTTCTGTTTCCTCTCCTCCTCAGTCCATTCCACCCTCCTCTCTCTCTTCTCTGCATTGCAGAGGAAAGCCCACTGCCCTGTGATGACTGCTGCAGTGCAGAGTCTTCCCTCTGGTGGACAAACATCCACCTTATCAAAGCTGCTTGATTAAAAACATCATTTTTAAGGGGATAAAGTACTTTTTAAGGAAGCAAGTGACTAAATAACACACTCGGTGCGAGATCCTCTACTTCTTTAGACGTATTCAATCGTAAACGGCTTATTTCTCTTTTGAAGTTTGGTATTTTTTTGTTAGTTATTAGTTAAAATAATAAAACAAAACAAAAAGAAGAGAAAAGATTAAAAAAATGACACAGGTGGGTTGAAAAAAACCCTGAGAGCTCGTAAAACATACTGACCTAACGTTGACATTAAAGACGGCAGTATATGCTTGAAAACAATTTACAAACGGACATAAATATTTTTTAAATATCTAAAAGAGAAGAACAAGAAATACTAGAAATAAAAAGCACCAGGAAGGAAGAAAATAAATAAAAACAGGATTACAATAACACATATTTCTACTCCTCTCATACATTTAATCATACCTCATTTACATAGTTATATACTCTATCTAGTTTTTTAAGATCTTTTTAAAAGAAGAAGAATTGAGGCAAGTTCTGTAGACTGTATAGAATATAAACACATCTGGTGTGATAACAAGGGATCTGATTGGTGGATTATGAGATATCATTTGATGTTGGCTGTCTTTCCTTTAGTGGTTGAAGTCAGAAGAGGTGACTCAAGCTGGCACAGGCATCAAGATGGAGAACCAAAACCAGTTCGTGCCTCTTTTCACCAACCCTCGAGAGGTGATTGAGACACGAAACAAGGTAACTTCTTGCTTTTGGCCTTTTCCCGTCTCCCACAATTCCTATATTTGTAGTCTGCATAGTGTCACATGAATCAAAAATGTTTATATTCCTCAGATCCGACAGCAGAATCGTCAGGACATGAAGACAGCAGGGCCACAGTCTCAAGTCCTCGCCGGCGTTATAACAGTTGACAGCCCTCCGGTAAACTGCTCGTGTAACTTCTGACTTTTTCACTCTCTAAGTCCTCCTCTTCATCTGCAGCATTACAAGTCGTGATTTTGTCTCTTACTTGTCTCTTAGTCTCCAGTCAGCTCACCGAACGTCCCACCAGAGCCAGAACCTCCCAACCCCTTCAACCAGCTGACAGACCAGGAGCTGGAGGAGTACCGCAAGGAGGTGCAGAAGAAACAGGATGGAGGGACCAATGGTATGATTCATTCAAATAAACTCAGCTGACGACAGTAACTCTATTTAGATTACTTAACCATACAGTTACAGTATTATAATAGTCATTGTATACAGTAGATGTGTAGAGCTACATTTGTCCACAAAGCTATTATTTAGAATTTAGCTATTAAATGTTATTTCCATGTGTTTTATATGGCTAGGTATGTTGGCAAACATTACACCTGTATGTACGCTGGTGTATTAAAGGCATTGTCGGGAAAATATTTAATAATTATGGAGCCGGGAGAGAAAAAACCTCAATTCACAGCAATGTCTCTTCAGACTCCGGATATTTGATAATATGATAATATGGTGATTTTTGCGCTAAAATCTTTGCTAAATGCGATTGCGAAGTATAATTTGATTCGTTTTTATCTCGAAAAATAAGGCTTTATAATCTCAGAGAATTCTTTTCTCGTACATTTTTCATTTTTCTTTCAATTTCAAATTCTTCAGTCTTCATACTTTTGGCTGTACAGTACAGACAGCTTATTATGCTACCCCTCATCTTCACTAATGCATTGCACATTTTCCTCTAACCTTCTAACCTTCAAGGCGCTGTGTGTAACACACTAACTGCCAATATAGACTTTCAGTTTCAAATACAAATTTCAACCAGGTTTTCACTTATTCCATCTTTCGTTGTAAGAAACTGTGAAATCTTTTGCTCTGCTTTCACCCGCCCCTGTTTTTAACTGTTAAAGATGCGGCAGATTTCCTGCTGAATTCCTGTTGCATGACACAAAATGTTTAAAAATGACAGATACTAAACACAGCACCCTTGAGCAAACTTGATTTCCCGTGTGACTGTCGTGTAAACTGTGTTCCCAACACTAACCTCCTGCACAGCTGAACCCTCACTGTCCCTCACTGTGTGTGTGTCTTTGTGTTTGTTTGTGCAAGTAGGGGAGGAGGTAGCAAATGACAAGGAGTCTCCCCCCGCTACCTCCCCCACAAAGAGCCCTCCGCCCAGCCCCCCTCCTCTCTCAGGTGAGGCTTGACAGAGCGCTGACTGTCTGCCCTGCTTGCTTTGCATGCTGCGTATCTGACCAGCAGCCTGCTTCAAAGACTCAAAGGGACTCATGCAAAGCTGCTTCTGCACTCTCATGCTTCAAATACTCACTACACCTCTCCATATGCATTCTATAAAAATATAGACGAAAGAGTGAGCTGTTCTCGTCAAAAGACGACATATTGATGTTAGATGTAAATCTAACTAAGTTCACTTAAACAAATATCTTTAACTTTTGACTCTGAATTTGTTTTATATTTAATTTTAGGCTACAACTTCAAATTCAAAAAACGCGCAATTCAAAAAAAGAGCTTTAAAAACACAAAAACTGAAGAAAAAACCCCAATCAAAAGATAGTTATACCATTTATCACTCGCCAGCATTATAGTTATAATAGTGAAAAATAACTGGAGGAGCAGGGGAACAAAACCTCCGAAACCACCGCTATGACTGACTGTGGATAGTACCACTGCTGACTCGGCAGTTGCACTGAGGGTTTACATGTTAGATACCTAAAGGTGTAACGTGTTTCAATTTATGTTTCTCAGGAAAGACATGGTAGGAAACGTAAAGCATTAATAATAATAATGTCTCTGGTAGACTTGGCTCTAACAGTCAGACAGCATTGCCCAAAGTAAATGCACATGCAGACATTATTTCTGTTATTAGTCTGGTTCAAGTCTGTTGCCTTTATAGCTGTTTCTGTTTGATTTACATTTGCCACATTTCAGCCCATCTGTCTCTGTGCCTACTGTATCAGTTGTACTCTCTCCCTCTGTGTCTGTCTGTCCTTTTCTGTGTTACTCCACACTCATTCACAGGGCACTCTTCTGGTGCTTTGGTCTTGTCTCACTAGTAAGTACAGAGAACGACAACTCTCTTCTCATTAAGCAAGCATGTACATCTGCAGTGTTATGTCTAGCGTGTAGCTTTGCAGCTCCGCCCATCTTAAGGCTCTCTGTCTGGTTGCTGCATATTCAATGTTTTGCTTCTCTTTTTTTTGGAGCAGAAGAGGCAAAGACCGACTCTCCAGCCATACAGAACGGAGGCGAAGAGGAGAAGCAGACGACAGAGGAACTGGAGAAAGGGATGAAGGCTCTTTCAACCAACGACACCTCCTCCCCACCCGCCGCTCCGCCCCCAAAGCTACAAGGCGGCACCCCGGAGGGCTCGCCCTCCAAGTCCCCAACCAAGAAGAAAAAGAAGTTCAAGCCGCCGTCGTTCCTGAAAAAGAGCAAGAAGCAGAAGGAGAAAGCAGAGACCTGAGGCGTTCAGACACACCTGACCTTGGTGAAATACTACTGTGAAACATTTCTTAGTGTATGACGGAGTAGCAGATGATTTATCCACATCAGATATATTCAAACGCAGTCGGTTAAGATGTCATTCACAGACACTAAAGGTGTACTAAATTGACTTACAAATACTTTACTGTAACACTGGTACTCAAATCAGTGAGTACCAGTGTTACAGTAAAGTATTTGTGAGTGGTGATTCATCTTAGAAAACACTGACAATTAATTTCACAAACTATTTGACCCAGGTCGGATTCAAACCAACATTTTAACGCTTCTTGTCTCTCTCTCTCACACACACACACACACACACACACACACACACACACACACACACACACACACACACAAAACACACACACACACACACACGCGCACACAGAGTCTCGTACTACTTGCATCTTATTTTCACCTGCTGTGCTATCAAACCATTACTTAACTTCACTGTATAGGCATTCAAACATGTTCCTTTCTGCAACTGGGATTCCTAGTGTGATCTTGTGCACTTGCCGCTCAGAATTAATTTTTTTCCTTTTTTTTATTTTATCCACAACTTTGCAAGACATGGTGGAAATTGAAGCCCCCTCGAAGTATGCACCCCTTATCCACATATAGGCACTTGACATGTGTATATTGACATTCTAATATGTTGCTTTTGTTCATCACCATAGGCATCTTCTAGTCATGAATTGGTTTTAATTATCAGATCGATGTTGCAGGTTTGCTGTGTGAGCACAGGTGCAGTACGTGTAGAAATATACTCAGTGTGCTCTTCTGAATGATGGTTCTGTGTAAAACTATCAGCCTATTGACGTTATTACAGCAGGGAAGTACAAGGGAAGAGAAAGCAGGGAAAATGTGCTGGCTCGCAACAAAACACAAGTCGCTATCAATGCCTCTATTACCCAAAACAATTTGTTGCTTGCCAATGCAGTGTGAAACCCAGTAATAGAAGATACTAATGGTACTAAACATTCCGATTTTCTCATTTTCTTTTAAATGTATGTGTGCAAAATACCCTCTTAACAGTTGTAATTACTTTCCGTTTTAACCAGTAGCTGTTATCAAAATGCTGATGTGTGATGTTTGCTCATGGTTTTAATTTATTTTATATTAGAATGTATAAGTGAGTGTTGCAAGGTTACCATGTATCAGTCATTAAAGATCAAGTTTGATTTAAAATCAACTGGACATCTAGTTCATGTCTTTTTGTACTTTGAAGTCCTTATCAAGGTTCTGTTACTACCGCATTCATGTTAACGACTAATATACAATATTTTTTTAATTAACATAAAATATTTGTTTCTGTATTTATACTTCAATAAATGATCAGTCTAAGTACTAAGCACTATAGCCATCCCATGTCCCAGTCAGACCTTTGGGTGGCGCTAATGCGCATCGATGTTGCCAACAGATGTGAAACACTAACTCTCCCCCGCGCCGCTAGAGGGCGCTCTTCTGTAGAAACGTCACCGGAAGCTCGCGACCAGAAGAGACAACAAAAGAGCCTGACTTTAGGAAGCAGCCATTAATCTAACGAAATTCATATATTTTGCGGCTGAAATTGTGTTGTTTGTACTATTACATTGATTTGACATTTTATTTATTGGTAAAATGGGAAGAAGCCGGAGTCGATCTCCTCCAAGACGAGGTAAGAAGCTAAACGTCAGCTAGCTAATGTAGCTAACGTTAACACTACGTAGGATCAGCTGGCTGCTTTAGCTCCTGGAACGCAGTTTGTAATTTACACTGGGGAAAAAGATAACATTCATATGAATATAATAGTTAACCTATTGTCTTTCCTTAACGACTTTACACCATAACATGTGATTAATTGCGTCATTGTCGCCTTCCTATGTTAACAGACGTTACACAGAAAGTTCTAGATGTTTGCTCAATTCATTGTAGGTTTGATGCGTTTCCGAAGCTGGTAGTGATATTTGACTGGTTTTGTAGTTGGAATGTTAAACTATTGTTTAGTATATTAAGTGTTTAACAACAGATCCTCAAGAGCTTAACCTTTTTGACCTATAGGCCAATACACGTGGTAAGATATATTGGGTATATTCATCTGTTCAATCAATAAACCTTACTTCTGCAACTCAGATTTATATCATCTTATCTCTGTCTGACATCAAAGACCAGTAATGTTAACAGTGAGAGTCCACACATTTTACAGGTTTCATATCAAATAGTTTGATGGTGTTCAGCATGAGGAGCAAGACTCTTGTTACAACTTTCTCAACAGCAAACGTTTTACAGAGTACTGGTTGAACTGCACCTCATGAAGCAGGGACTGCATGTAAATGATAAAGGAACAACTGTATGCTAACGTGTTCTTGCATACTCGGAACCTGAAGTGATCAACAGTTAGAGATGGAAGGAAATGTATCTTGACAAAGCTGTGGTGTCTGTAATTATATCAACAATAATATATACACAAACAGTTGTTGGGCAGTGAGAGTTTCTTCTCTACTAAACTGTTTAAATCAGTCGGATAGGAATTATTCTGTTGCCTTGTGGCAGATAATTAGATTATGTCTTTGAGAAAGGATACAAAACTCAATTGGACTGTTGCTGATGACATTCATACATGTATCAGGTGTAGCCTGTTTAAAACGTGCTGCAGCAAAGTAAAGAAGAGAATCTCTTAAATTCACTGTGTAGAGAAGAACGTTAAAAACGTGGATGACAATATGCCCAGTTATTATCCCCCAGTTTTAATGCTAACATGATCTGGTTTCCTCCTTTCTAGCAGAGAGACGTCGTTCCCGCTCAGCTTCCCGGGAACGTGAGCGAAAGCGAAGGGAAAGGGAACGCTCTCGTTCTCGAGATCGGGATCGAGAGCGTCGGAGAAGCCGCTCACGATCTCCTCACAGGAGACGTTCAAGGTGAGTTAACGCCTTCTCTCTACTCTTTGCTTTATTTATATATATATATATATATATATATAGTGAATTGTCATAGAAAGTCATCGTCTTTCAGAGTGTTTGGAGTTCTCTTTTGGTCCACTTTGCCCTTTTGAGAACAAGCACATGTATCTGCAAGCTTACTAGACTGACACAAATCATGAACACTATTATTCACTTTAAGGTGCAGAAGTGTGTGACCTCAGTCTTCGTGGTAACCCGCCCTGAGCCCGTTTAACAGCCATTTGTGTTCCCTCAGCCGGTCTCCCCCCCGACGCCACCGCTCCTCCTCCTCCCCCTCTGAGGAGGGCAAAGATTCTAAGGAAAAAACAGTGAAGCCCATCACGATCTCAGGTATTATTATTATAAATATGTCCCTATTTGCTATTTTGACATGAACTCAGGAGTAGATTCAGCTTTTTCTATGCTTATGACATCAAATGTTTTTGCCAAAATTCGACAGCGGAAGACATGGAGGGCAAAACAGAAGAGGAAATTGAGATGATGAAACTGATGGGATTTGGTTCCTTTGAGACCAGCAAGGTAATAGAACAAGGGTGTCCTATGTTGTGCACCCACAAGGAGGTGCCGTTTGTTTCAAATGAGGTTAATTCCACAGCTGAACTGAAGATGGGCATACTGTTGGATTTCACTCATCCTTGTTTGGCCTGCTCGGTGTACCAATTCATCCCAGTTGTGCTCTGAATTCCCACAAACGCAACGCTTCCAGTATCGGAGCAGTATAAGATTCACAGAGTAGGTAGCTCCTGATTATATAATGGTCACTATTCACAGTGGAAGGTTGCTTTTGTGATTTTCATCACTGATGGTATATATATGCAACTGCTGTACAGTAAAATCCTTCCGGTGGCTTCCCCCGTTTCATGCAGCAGGCTGGAAGTGTTTCACTGTGAAGCAGCTGCAGACGTGTGATGTTGAAGGAAATATGGAGTTAGCCACTGAAATCAAACTCCTTTGTTAATAGAAATGTTGGACACAACTTTGGTACTCTTTGGTACTCTTTTCAGAGCATCAATATGCCTCAGCGTTACAGAATACATGGATATTCGTCGTTACTTTTATCTTTCAAATACAATTCAAAAACGTCCTGGTTTACCAACAGTATGACCCACGTTGTATAGTCCTTTCTCAGCCTAATTCAGCCCTACAGTTCAGCTGTGTGATTATTTAGAAGTTTGGGGATTACTTATCTTCCAAATGATCTACTACATTTAGTTAACAAGCAATATGTGACTATTTAACTTTCACTGTAATATGTGATGTTCTGTATGTGTGAAGCAGTAACAATGTTTTCAAACAGGGGAGGAAAACTGATGGAGCAGTCAATGCGTTTGCTATCAATGTGAGCATGAAGAGAAAATACAGGTACGTCAACAAAAATGTTTTTCTAATTGCTCAGAACTGTTTTTATAGCCACGAACAGTTTTTTTGAAATTGTTTCGCAAGCCCTTGTTTCTATTATATAGTGATCATTTTGATGTTATTGTCTGAACCTCGGTTGTCTGTCAGGTTGTCTTCTCAGTCCCCTCACTGTGAGCATCATCCACTGTTATTGTAGCCAATCACCTCTGCAGGTGTTTCTATGCTGAGATCCCGGCTCTCCCATTGGTGCTCGATGATGTAATCCGCAAGTGTTGCGAGGGTAACAGTGATGTAATGTTTTCTTATATATATTTATATCTCTTTTTTTAGGCAGTATATGAACAGAAAAGGTGGGTTCAACAGACCACTGGACTTCATTGCCTGAACGTGTCAACGACCTGAGAAGCTACGCTCCGTTCTCTCCATAGTAGTGGATGATATTGTGCTATTTCTTGTTATTTCAAACCTGTTTTGTGTTATGCAACAATTGTGTATATACTTTTCTTTTCTTTTTTGAACAAGTTAGTCTCCTACCAATACTCAGCTTTGTCAGAAAATGGACAGGAGTAACAATGCAGTTGGCTTTGTGTTCTTGAGGTGTGTGTGGAGTTTTATTTGAAATAAAAATAATTTTTAAAATGTGTTGCTGCAGTCCTGATTATGAAAAATGAATCAAATAAGTGCAATTCTGCATCTGCCATAATGTGCAGGAATATTTCACATATGTAGTTGTCAATGTCTCAACGCTGACATTTCACATATGTAAATTAATGAATGTGATCATAGTATTATGGAGTCTAGAGTAACGGATAATCTAAAGACTAATGTATTCTACAGTCAGATTTTACCTGGTTATGCATTCTTGTGTGGCTTGCTGGTATGGTTTTTTTTTAGTGGTAGGTGTCACCGAATTTAATCTAATTTGGTGTTCTCTACAAGCCAATTATCAAATTTAGTCGTTGACGAATGACATCTTCCAGCAGATACACTCATCACATGTTTTAGTTTAGGTCTAGGTTTGTTTTCCACTGCATTAAAATGGGCATCCGTGTCATTTTGAAGCAGCCTTTTACTGATATGATTTGGAAAACAGTAGGTGTGCGCCTGCGCAGATACATTATTTGTGATTGGAGAAGCAACAGACCAATAACAGATAACATGTGAATCTGGCCAATAGCTGAACACGAATAAAGACAAACAACACCACGGGAGCCAATCATGGCCATACACCGCGAAACAGCATGGCAGAGGGGCGTGTATTCTGTTAGAAGCGGGCGTTGTCAATTTAGCTCGTGGTCGTTGCGGCCAATGGCTAACGAGTTTATCAGAGAGCAACCAATCACGGTACACTAATGTGTAAGGTGGAAACTGCTCATTTTGGCTCCGCCGCTGTGTGCTTTTGCCAATGGAATCAAAGGACCAAAATGGCTGAATCAGGTTCTCAGTGGCAGTCAGCGCGAGCCTCTCGACGATTGACAGCGTAACCGCCCAATAGGAGCGCAATTAGTTACGCCCAGTACCCAATCACATCGCAGAACACAGGAGCTTTGTGGGGAAGTACAGTAGTTTGCTGTCGTCCAGATCAACAAGCCACTATTTTGGAAGCAGTTTGATAAACACTCACTTGTTCCTCGGTTGATGTCAGTCGCTAGCAGGACGTTTTTACGGGTGATCAGCGATAAGCCAGCACAAAACTAGCCAGCCACACAGCCCCGAACAGATAAGGTTGGATGACATCGTCCGTTGAACTTTTAAGACAACTAACGTTAGCTCGTTTTTTTCTATAATTTCCACAATCAGACAAGACTGTGACAACTGAACAGCCAACGGTCTTTTTTTTCCGATTGGTCGAATCTGTTCACGAGCTAGCAAGAAGGTTTCATCGTTAATTTGGCAACTTGTCACGAGCGCTAACGTTAGCCAACTTGTTTTTTTTGTGTTTTCTTTTTCAAACGGAGCAATACTCAACCGTTTTCTCAACCAGCCGTTTTTTTCTCGAAGAACTTCATAGAAAACCGTTGTTTTTTTAGCAAAGTATTTGCTTAATAAAGAGGCCAAAGCAACCGTAGCTGTTGAAGACGTGTTAGCCTCAGCTAACACCAAACCCCCAACGTTACCTGAACCATTTTTTAACATTAAGGAAGGGGCTAGTTTTGTGTAAACTGATTGGTGCTGTATTTAGGACATTCATTTTTTAAATAACCCGTTTGATACACTGCAGGAGTTACCCTTTAACGTTCGCTCTCACCTTTAAAAAAACAAAACAACTGTCAGAACAGCAAGCCAGCTTTAGAAGGAGACCGGTGGTTTAGGACCTAAAGGTTGTGTACAACCACAGAATATCCCTCATCGGATTGATATATTATCAGTTTTATTATTGAAAATGGCGGCGATCGGAATGGTGCAGATGTTGATCGAAGCAGCCGAGTACCTTGAGCGCAGGGAACGAGGTAAAGTGTATTGTTTTCTGTTTTCTTTATGAAAAATGACAATGACATCACTTCCCCCTGATCCATGCTAATTAATGCACCTGCCATTTTGAAGCTATTTTAAATCCTGTTGCTGCCCCTTTTTGAAAACATTTTTTACATTAAGTAATCGAGTAACGTTTTGACACAGCAGAGTGCATCGCCAAACGTGACCCAAAAATATGTTTCTCATAAATATTAATATTCAGACATTTTGGGTGATGATCTGCAAAAATGTGCAAAAAAAAACCATGCCGTGCATTTTTCCTTTCTCTGGTAAATTAATAAAAAGAATGAATGAATGCAAATGTGGCCGATGCAGTCAGATGTGCAGGGACACCTTGTTTTCATGGAGGCCCCTCCTTTCCCTCTGTTGTGGTTTGCTTGTGGGGTTTATTCCAGTTCAAGATGACATCATTGTCCAGGCTGAGGGGAGAAAACACGGTGCAAAGACTCTGCATGGACTCCATCCATGAGTGCACTTAAACACAAGACATTGCTACTGAATTCTCCTTTTTGCAGCCGTTCTATTTTGGCTTCTTTTCATCGTGGCTATATTTTTGTATTGGCAGATATATATGGACACGTGACCACCATGTTGTTTGTTTGTTTGCTTGCTTGCAGAAGCCGAACACGGCTATGCCTCCATGCCACCCTTCATCAGCAGCCAAGAGAGGGAAAGCTTGAAAAGGAAAAGCAAAAGCAAGAAAAACACAAGTAGCAGGTAAAGAGGCACATCAGCTCCCTGTGGCCAGAACATATACACACTGTATAATTGTTCAGCTCTGCAACAAGGTGCTCATAATAACCCCCCCCCCCCCCCCCCTTCAAGTGTGTCCCCACTGAGCGCACTGATTTTTACAATGCACACTTATAATTTGTCCTTTGTAGTGACAGAATCATAAATTAGGACATTTAACATCATTTTGTTTTGCTTTATTTTGTTTTTTTGGTGCTGCAATTAGATAAGATACTCCTTTATTAGTCCCGCAGTGGGGACATTTACAGGATTACAGCAGCATAGTGCAAACAAGAGACGTAGTAAAAACAAGATCAGTTTCAAAGTAGCGTAATATGAAGTCGATTGGGTTATGGAGTCTATTGGGTTATGGCCTTGTTTTGACTACCCCTTGTCTTCCTCAAAGCGTTTGAGTGACAGCAGCAAACATCAGTCGGTCTTAAAGCGAAAGTGCCCCTCAGTAAGGCGAACTGGGTCAGTCAAGGGGATCGCAGATGACATTTTCACCGAGGGAGCCCGTCCTGACAGCTCCGGTCAATAGACACGACTCCCCACACGTAGAATTCTATCAGTCAATCATATCGGGACAGATTTATGTTGCATTCACACCCCCACAAATCAATGTGCACTCACGTGATTAGATTGCAGTTTGGCTTTCGTGCTATTGGGAAATTTGTTTTTGTGAAACTCGTTGTGAAACTCGTTTTGAAACGCACAGCTTCTGAGCGCATCGATTGTTTCTCGTGGAGAGGATGAAGAAGCTCCACGATCGAAGGCAGCACTAGTGGAACCGTACTCTTTAGGACCTACGTGATTTGAGTGTGTTTGTATCCACCTGTATTTATGCACCTATGCACAATGAAAAACACCACAATTGAACAGCTAATTGGTGCAAAAAAAGAGTTTCAGACTTGCTTGAGATCGAAACATTGGCCTGTTAATATAGAGACGATGTTATAATGATGATGAAAGTGAACGGTGACATTGGGGGACCTGCTCCAGGGGGCGACTCCTCTCTCACACGAGAGAAGGATATAAATAGGTTTTTATATAGACCTCTTACCTTGTGTAACTCAATGTACATCCAGCTAAAATAGCTGCAACAGACAACTGCTTCCATCACTTAGTATGTACAAACAAGGGCAACATCGTGAATGTCCTCAGTGAGTTAGTGTCCGAACGTGCGCTTGAACTATCGCAACTCGCCCCCATTTATGATGGCAGGCCTGTACACGCTATATAAAGTTGCATGTCTGAAGAACTTCTTAACCTAAAGTATTCTCTGGATGGCCAAGTATCCAATGTACAGAGTACACCATGTAAAGCATGTAAATTGTGTTTCTGTTACCCCGCATAACCCAATGTACATATCCAGTGATATTGTCGGCAGATCTAAAGTTAGAAGACTGCGATACACAGCAGTCTTCTCACACCGGAGAAGCTACAACCAGAGAATGTAAAAGGAAAGATTATTAGATTAGCAAAATTGTTAGTCGGCTAATCGTTTCAGCTGGAGGCATCTGCCAAAAGATTTAAGAAATCAGAATAATTACCTGCCTTTCATTGTCTAAATACACGCGTGTGTAAATACTGCTCTTTTAAGAGGAACTTGTCGTTACTCAAATATTTGGTTGAGCCTGTTGGTCAGGATTTAGTCCGTTGAGCTTAATTTAGTCGATTGAGTGCAGCAGGAATAAGTCATACAACCTGTATATGAGTCAACGTTTTTGGTGAGATGCCTGAAATAGACAATGGAAAAATCCCATTGGCTTTTTGTCGAGGGAACCAGTGCGCGGTTAACTTCCGGGTTGGCCTCCAAAAATGCGTCATCCTTGCAGCCCTCTATGACGGTGATCTGTAGAGCACTAAAAGATTCTGCAACAACGAACACACCTGCTTCCAGCTCAGAACATGTCCCAACATGCTTAGGTGGCCTGTGTGTTTTTTTTTTTTTTTTTGTATGTCAAGTAGATTTACGAGCAGCTGCAGGTTTGTCCTCAAGCCATTCATTCTTTTTAGCTTATCGGCACTTTTACCATTTTATTTGTGTAACTACAAGTTCATGTCAAGCAACTCCCTCATCATCTGTGAGCTTTTAATCAGCCATTGCTCATTGCTATTCAAAGTCAGCTGAGCCACACTTGTTATTAATAAGGTCAGCTCGGATTATTTGATGTGGTCGGCCGTGAAGTTGTCTCTTGATCATTAATAGGCAGACCGGCACTATGGCTGAATGAATTAGCCTCTTTGGAGGGGGAGGGGGGGGGGGGGGGGGGGGTTATTTCTGACAGATGAGACCGGACGATTGATTGATCAGGCATGATCACTTATCTTGATGCTGTTGAGACTTGGTGAAATGTAGGTCGGGCAGCCATGTATGTATATATGTGAAGCCACTCAACCCAGTATGAACAAGCTCCTCCAGTTTGTGTTGTTTAACCACGGCATGGATGTGTGAGTAGTGGGGGAGGGGAGTCACTGTGGTTCTGACGTGTGTGTGTGTGTGTGTGTGTGTGTGTCGGTAGTAGCGACTCCTCCATCCCCCTCATCTCTCTCTCTCTCTCTCTCTTCTCACCTCCTCCACCCCCCCTGTGTCTTTCCTGCTCGGTTCTCACTGTTGGCAAGTGATGGAGAGCACCAGCTCCTCCATTACCCAGGTCCGCCCCCACCCGCCACACACACACACACACACACACACACACACACTGTGCAGCTACAGTGCACTGTGATCTTGCCATCCATGTTGAGCAGGCAAATTGAGTCTTTACGTACTCACCGCCCCGTGTTGTTGTTAAAGGCTTATGTGGCTGAGTGGGGCGAGGCTACAGCGAGCCTTCAGAAAGGAGAACGGGTTAATAGTAGATTCATGTAGTAGTATCTTGTTGTCTACAATCCAGTTTATGTCCAGGGATCTGTCAGGGAAGATTGAATGCCAACACTGTAGGTGGAGTTTGAAGACTCAAACGTATTATTAGAATAGTCATTCAGGTGACAAGGAAGCTGCGATCGTAGCTGCCAGGAAGAGTCTCGCAATGATTTAAGAGTTGTTACCTCTGTAAGTTGATTCACAGGAACCAGGCTGACTTGGAACCCTCTCTGAAGGAAATGCGGCTTTCATACAACCTTTGGTTTTATTTTTGTAGTTTTTTGGGCATCTATCCTGTCTTTAATAGTAATGTGTTGATATAGAAATAGAGCAACCCATGCATTATAGGGGTAGGGTTATGGAGACGTGTCCCAGAGCCTGAAATGTAGCCTGAATAAGTGGGGTCATGTCCCTTCTAGTGCTGTTATGTCACCAGCGGCTGTCTGCCCTGCACAGGAATACACACTGACCGGAGGGGGAGGGGGAGGGGCCAAGGGAGATAGAGAGCACCCAACAGCTGAAACAAGATGATACCACACACACACACACACACACACACACACAGGCATGACACCCATTGGTGTTCGGAGGTTGCAATATTGGAAGACGTTGTTTCTAAGCTTAGTCCTGACAGTAAGCTGTCAAACATTGAGGTGAATCAAGGTGTGGGGGGGTGGTGTGCGAGGGACCTCCTGAGGATCTTGGCCATGGCATGCAATGGGGACAGTGTCGAGCCTAGCAGAGCTGAAGGTGCAGACGGGCTATTTTGGGACCCGGGGTGGGTGGATCAGGAGTGCTGAGGGGGTCTTTGCCTTTTCCACTGCCGGCTCAGGGGCCGAGCAACTCCGTTTAGCCTTTTCTACAGAACAGCGAGGTGGAATAACGCCTTGAACAGGCTGTGTGAAAAGGGGCTACTGCAATGCAGAAGTCCTGCTGGCCGCTAGTACACCTCTCATTTTACCTTTAGCACTGTGTGTGTCCGCCCCCCCCCCCCCTCTCTCAGTACTACATGAAAGGGCATAGTCCCTCGCTTCCGTTTCTAGTTACTGTTACTATGTTTACACCTGGCACAAGTATCCTCCACAGAACAAGCCACAGGCATCAGAAAGCTCAGCCTGTTGTTCTTAGAATCCCTTTTCCTCAGCTCGTTGTGACTGCTCATAAACTCCCACTCAGCCTTTTCTGCCTCGCTCCCTCCCCTGCAGTAAGGCCTCGGACCGCTGTGATGGCACACAAAGTGGAAACCTTACCCTGTTTAAGCAGCGGCCTTGTTATTTTGAGTGGTTTCTCACAATGTGTTTTCATCTCCACAGGTCTACGCACAATGAAATGGAAAAGAACAGGTATGTCAAAGTGTCCTGTGTGTGTGTGTGTGTGTGTGTGTGTGTGTGTTTGTGCATATTTGTGAATTGTTGCTGTTCCTCTGTTACTATGGAAAGTGTCTGTACATTTTGGGTTGATTTTTACCGAGAATTAGAATTAAGAGAGAATGGTAAATACATTATTTTCGTTTTAGTACTCCGGATAATCAGGCCATAATTAAATGTTTAAAAGGAAACTGAAAAAAACTAAATGGATATTAAAAGTGACCCCATCAGCCTCAGCAGTAGTTTGTGTTTATTGCTAATTAGAAGATGTTAACATGTGAAACTAAGAGGATGAACACGGCAAACATTACACCTGCCTAACGTCAGCATGTAAGCATTGACATTGTAAGCATTGACATTGTAAGCATGTTGCGTGCCGACGTTAGCGTTTAGCTCAAAGCGCCGCAGAGTCGACGTACAGCCTCACAGAGCTGCTGGCGTGGCTGTAGACTCCCGCTAGGAAACACCACATTAATACGTTTGCTATAATAGTTTAAGACAATGCCACAGCTGTAATACCAGGCTGTGAGGGTTGTAATGCATCAAAACTGCTGTTATTTTTCAGGAGTCTCTCAGGCAGACATTTTAGGCCAGAAAACTAATATGTAATTAATTAATTAAATTATTAAGTCCCCGTCGGTGTCGGTGCTTTCCATCTTGCCAGCGCTAGTTGATCCAGACCAGCAGCCCAGTGAACAGCCTGAATAATATATGGCACTGAGGCCTGAGCATGAGCGACTGTGTGGAGGAGACACCTCAGGCCCAGCAGTAAGTCAAAACTACGACCACAGCATGTCGTATTACACTTGAGAACATTCGCAGCCTTTAGCCAGTTTCTCCCACCAATAGCTTGATGATAGAAAGCCATCATAGGCAGATAGTAAATTACTCATGGGCGACCCACTGCCAGCGAAGCCAAGAGGAGTGCAACGAGACCCATCCCCCCCTCTCTGGTAATGTCGCCTCCAGTGAATTCTCCACACACGCATTCAAAGTCCCAATTTGTACGACTCCCCTCCCCTCTTGTCGCTGCACACAGAACTAAGAGCGTGCGTGTGTTTATGTCTGCGTAACACGACTCCAGCCACCACCACGCCTTTCCTTTTTGCCTTTCCTCCCAGCTGGCCGTGAGCAGCTACTGTTGGGGGTCAGAGGGCGAGGGCGAGAGCGAGAGCGAGGACAGTGGGGTGATTTACTGCTGGAACAGTCGTGTGCATTTAAGAAAAGGACACGAGCGCGAAATTAGGGCAGAGGAAAGTTCAGAGAAAGGTTCCGGCCTTCGGCTGCACACACACAAGCCTGTAGCTCCACACACACACACACACACACACACACACACCTCATCTAATGACTCACTGAAGCCACACTGAACCAGAATAGGGGTTGTTTAACGAACATCAGCTAGCCCAGCTGATTATGTTAGAGCAACACAGCCGAGGGCATTTGGATGTTATGTAATGGCAGTCTTCATGCCCTTTGGACTGAGTCAGCTGAGAAACAGGCACTTGGTTTCAGCAGCTGAACACTGTCAACGCTGCATGTATTTTGTACTGTAGGCTACGCTTGCCAAGTGTGTGTGTGTGTGTGTGTGTGTGTGTGTGTGTGTGTGTGTGTGTGTGTGTGTGTGTGTGTGTGTGTGTGTGTGTGTGTGTGTGTGTGTGTGTGTGTGTGTGTGTGTGTGTGTGTGTGTGTGTGTGTGTGTGTGTGTGTGTGTGTTTGTAAAAGGGCGAGGGTCAATGACGGACTGGCTATCTGGAGCACTGGGCCTTTTCCCAACGGGCTGCTTGACAATTGTGACTGATGCAACGTGAAATATACGCGTTTTAGAATAAAGTCAACACCTGCTTCAATAGAAGGATGCAAATATATTTGAGTGTGTCCTCTGCCCACAGTGAAATCAGTCTTACCCTCTTTCCATGTGTCCGGTTTTTGAATAAAACTCTTTCCGTGACGCTCGCATCAGGATTACCTGCAGCAGACCATAAATGAACCGCTCCTTCAGCCAGCCCTCGGCTGCCAAAAAAACAACCATTTTTACACTCGCTCTCAGGAAGAGTGTGACGTACACACACGCCCACTGGCTCAGGCACACACCGGCATACAGACACGTACACACTCCGCCGAGGCTGGAGCTGGAGGTGTGTGTTGTGCAACAGCGGGTCAAGTGGTCGCAAACGCATTGCACAGTGGCTCAGAGAGAAAATTATAATTCTTTATTGACATTTGACTTGTATTTATTTTCGATCCCAAAGTTGCATTAATAGTGCAAGTATTGAACTGTCAAATATAGAACGATATCTCGCCCAGATACGCACTTTATTCAGACCGTTTATTTGATTTAAATTTTTCCACTTGTAAGTCTGTTTGTGTATAGACAACTCTTAACGTTTAAGAGGGTTTTATTTTATAGCAAGCCCGTTTGTATAACAGGAATCTACAGCCATGCTAGCAGTTCTGTGAGGTTATGCTGAGGCACTTGGTGCTTTGAGCTAAATGCTAACATCAGCATGCTAACATGCTCTCACAATGACGGCGTTTACCAACTTAGTTTTGAACATTAGCATGCTAATATTATCTGATTAGCGCTAAACTCAAAGTACAGCTTGAGGCTGCTGACAACGTCAATGCAGGAACTTTCAGTTGGCATCGTGCAACCAAAGCTCAACGATAATGTCTCTTGATACAACTGGGATGAAGACCATGAGATGTGGTCGAAAGCTCCAGAAAAGAAGTTGTGGACTGGAAGTCGACCTTGAGTTATTTACTTACTTATTTATTGTCGAACTACCGTTTCCGAGGCCAAGAATAAACTTGGATATGAAGGCTCAACAAATCACATGCTTGTTGTGTAACGGATCATGTTTGACCGTTTGTCTCTCTTTGTTTCTTCTCTTCTGTCTTCAGACGGGCACATCTAAGGCTGTGTTTAGAGCGCTTGAAATCCCTCGTTCCACTAGGACCAGATGCTAACCGGCACACAACCCTCAGCCTGCTGATGAAGGCCAGAGATCATATCAAGGTGTGTCCATATGTAATAACCAATGTATCCATTTGTTGAGCGCTGTGGTGGGTTTGTGTGTTATTTTTGAGTGACTTGTCTTGGACAAAGCACTGAGGGAACACACACACACACACACACACGGAGCAACCTTTTTGACATTTTCTCCTTGTGTTTTCTCTCTTCCCACCCTGCAGAGGTTGGAGGAGAGCGATAGGAGAGCTCAGCACACGGTGGAGCAGCTACAGCGGGAGCGGAGACACCTGAGGAGGCGTCTGGAGCAGCTTGGGGTGGAGCGGACCCGCATGGACAGTACCGGCTCCGACAAGTCCGACAAGTTCGACTCTGACCAAGGTACACAGACATGATGCACTCACTGCTCTCCATGGAAGAGTTAATGTATCGGATGAATCCAGATCGGAGCAACACAACACTCCCGTAAATGGCATAAAGTCTCGTATCATAACATGATATCAATGTTTAGTGAGAAGCTCAAAAAACCCACGTCCTTTATCTTGTGGTTAACCGCTGTCCTCCCTTAAATTAAGTTATGTCTTCGCAGTTCATCAGTACAGCTGCCTGAACAAATGACGAATATTCAGTTATCATTCAGACCTATTACAATGTTTTGCGCTTCCTTTGCTCCAACAGAGGACCTGGATGTGGACGTGGAGGGCACGGACTACCTGCTGGGTGACCTGGAGTGGAGCACCAGCAGTGTGAGCGACTCGGGGGACGAGCGAGGCAGCCTGCGCAGCAGCTGCAGCGACGAGGGCTACTCCAGCGCCAGCCTGCTGCTGCTGCAGGACACTCAGGAGAGGGCCAAGCAGTTAGGCTGCAGCCTATAGACGGCGCTGGTCACTGACCCAACTCCAGCTTCTTCTTCCCCTCAGCCAATCCCGTCCCTTAGATTGCCTCACCACTCCCTGATCTCGCTCAGACCTCACCATCTCTCCCCCTCTCTCCATACATACCAGGACTGACCAAGTCTGATGCCTCTCGTCCAGCCGGGCCTGTTCGGACTTTCTATTCCCACAACGACTTCCATCCAGACTTCAATACACCCCCCCGCCACATTCAGCAGTCAGTCTTTAGGGTCTCCCCCACTCTGCTCTGCACCAATCAAACGAGTGGGATTTTAAAGACACTCCGCCCTCTCCGCCCATTCATCAAAAACACAACTTTCAGCCAGAGAATGTTACCACACAATATCCCACTGCCTCTTTTTCTATGCCTCAAGAGCCATGGGAAGCACTTATGAGATTTCACCCCAACTTCACACATACGTAGACACACACACACACACACACACACACACACCCCTCCATCGCTCCAGCGAGACAGAGTCCTCCCAAAGGTGTGACGCTGACATGATGTGGGGCGTTTTTTCTGCCCCGCTCACCAGTCAACCGTGTGTGTTGTGGTATTTTGCACTTACAATTGCTTTTGTAAACAAAAACATTTTTTCTTCTTTTTTTCAAATGCTGTCTCTAAAAAGCTTAAAGCCCCCACCCCCCCCCCCCCCCCCCCCACCAACACACTACAGATGTTGCAGTGATGTTACAAGATGAAGTAAGTGTTTGAAAAACATGCCCGTCATCTACTGATCTGTAGGGACACTAAAGTATAACGGCGTGTTGTGTTGAACTGTTTTGGGCCGACAGCAATACGCCCCCCCCCCCCCCCCCCCTTAGCATTTTCTGTCCACTCCTGCCATTCAGTGACACAAAAACAAAACTAGAAAAATGTGTGCAGCATGAGATTGTGAAGGGGCCGGGGGTATACGGGACGGTTTTAGGGGTGGGTTTGATGTTTTTCTGCCTCTCTCTGACGACTGTGGCGTTTTTACAGCATCCTTTTTATCATAAATGTGTGTTTGTCACGTCTGAGCCTGGCGACGACAAAAGGTCACTAGCAGGTTTGGAAAACTTTTTAACTGCTGCTATATATCTTGGCAGGTGCTGGGACATTTGTGTGCACTACTTCATCACTGCCCCGTTCACCAGGTATTCATAGGAAGGGAGGAGCCTATCTACTGAGAGCAGTCGAGAGACTGGAGCACATTCCATTATGAAGAGAGGGCGGGCAGGTAACATCGAGAGCATTACTTTTTACAAGATGTTCCTGCCAATTATTTATGAAGGTTTGAGACGAGCCGAGGCTTTGACTTTTCAGTGGGAACACGCACCGTGTTCACACACGGTAAGCACTAAAACGTTAAAAACCGCAGATGTTTCCCTCCTTTGCCTTGCCTACATAGCTATTTATTGTTTCTGCAAAAAATGTTATTGTAAATAGTTTACAGAAAGATCTCTATGTCTATCAACAAATGTATTTATTAGATATACTAAATATATAGATGAATATATAGAACTATATTTAATTAGTCATTGCTTCTGGTCTTCTTGTGAGGTTTTATTGAGAGTTTCTAATGTGTAGTTTGTTTGCACAGCCTTGTCAACCCATAGAGTATTTAGAAATGTCTCTTGTGCCTCGAGGCTTTTGTTGTCGAAAATGAAATGTTTTCTCTGTGGTTGATCATAATTTTTTTTTAGCTGTTTTCAAAGCCATCTTGCCCTTTAATGTGGGAATAAAAGGACAAAAAAATTTGAATAATTTATAATCAAAAAAATGTAATTTAAAAAGTATAAAAATGAGAGGAGCCGGTGGCCAGGGTTGAGCGGCGGTGATGATTCCTCTGGCTAAGCTGTGTTGCCTGTTCGCACATCCCCGTGCCTACGAACCTCAAACAAAATGGCTGCTCCGCCTCGTAAGAATTCAGCGCTTTTGTTTGGTTCATAATCATCACGGGCAGGGAGAGGACTGCAGCTTATCGAATGTAGACGTCCTCGGCCCTGCAGTGTAAGCAGCACAGTGCCAATGGAACGCCCCTGCTCCTGCTTTCCACCGCTAGCAAATCTCAGTTAAAAGCATGAAGATGAATCACAAAAAAATAGATCTAGGAATGTTTAGTGTTTGATTGTGGAATGCTGCTTTTTCTTTTTTTTTGGTCAAATTTTGACTTTTTCTTTTTTTAAACGGAGAGGTGCTGTGTAGCCACGTTATAAGAGAGACGGACTAAAGGGGACATGTAATGAAAATACGGTGTGAGTGGGCAGTTGTGTTCACTGAAATGCCATCTGTCGGTGTGTGCGTGTGTATACAGTGTGTGTGTGTGTGTGTGTGTGTTTCGTCACTGTCTTCAGAGAGACATTTTTGGGGTGGTTGAGGGTGGATGGAAAACTAGAGGCTAAATTTCTGTTCTGGTTCTTTGTTCATTTGTTTACTAGTTAAATGCAACAAAAAAAGTTCACTTTACAAAGACTTAATTTATTAACCTCAGCATTAATGTCTATGGGAGTCTACTGTTTTCTTCAATGTTCCATCCATGGCCTGTTGTCTGTCTTCCGCCAATCTGTGTGTGTGTGGGGGTGTGTGTTTCTCTTGTATGAGTGTGTGTGTGTGTGTGTGTGCTTGCACATGTATGGTCGTGTGAGCGTGACTCCCTCATGCTGCGTTGACATCCACGGTGCGGGCGAGGCAGGTATGCGTGGTGAGGCAGTGTATGCGTTAACGATCACATGCAGACTGTTGCTCTTCACCTCCACCCTTCCTCTCCTCTAAAAACGACCTGGTGCTCTCAGCATCTGCCTTTTTAAGAAGCAGGTGTGGAATCTCTCAAAGAACCAGACTACAGTCAGACCAGTTGTTTAAGCTACAGGTTTCAGCTTCAGGGGGAATATGTGTTCATGTGTATATTTGATTTTTGCACATTTTGTCCCTGCATACAAAGTGGCTGATGATGCCTTAAAAAACGGACACGACCTAACAGAAGTATATGATATGTATGAGTATATATATGATATATCGACATGTATCACAAGGGCCATTCCTTTTCATTGTGACCGTCACAGACGTGGTGCTTTCATGCGTTGCACAACACACACACATACAGCAACACACCGCGTCATAGCGCCATGAACATCGTCGCCGCCTTTCTCCTCAGAAAGGTCAAATGTGTGTTTATTGAACAATAACTTAAAGGAGGGAGTTTTGTGCACTTACTTTTTAAGAATTGGATAATTTGGACACTGTCGTCTAAAGAAATCACTTTAAATGTGGAGAAGAAAAAAAAACTTTGAAAATGAGTCGTGGAGCAGCAATTTGTATTTGCCATTGATATTAAAGGAATAAAACATTTGAAACCCTTGTTTACCTACCTATCACCTTGTCATTGTCTCAATTTGTGGTTCAAGTCACAAAAGCCTGCAGACTAATTGTATTGTGGGAGCAAATTAAGGTTTTAACCAGAGAAGCCAACACACCAGTTTCTCTTACAATGAATAATCTTCATGGAGAGGTTGACGATAATAAGGTTTTTGCACAGCAGATGACAGAAAGCCTCCACCAAGGGCTTGATCCTCGTCAGCCATCCAGTGTTTTTCGGAATAATCTGCGGGCCAAATCCTAGGTTTGTATGATCACAGCCATCTGTCTGCTGCTCAATAACCCACACACAAAAGAGAGCAAAGAGGGGGATGAGCATCTTGAAAAGCATCCCACATCCCTTCTGGAGCTGTCTGGCTGCTGGGGGGGAGGAGAGCCATAGGAAAAGGCTTTTTTTCATGTGGAGTCCTAGTTCATTGTTAGCTCCAGTACCATTTCAATATACTCTAGGTCATTACAAGCAAAAGGATTTACAATTTCAATGTTATTTCAATCATTATTGAACAGCATTATAGTCAAGTGTCATATCGGATGTCCATAATTTCATCTCTACTCCTAACGGGTCATAAATTAGTAAACTGACATTAGATTAATTGTTTATTTCAGTTAATTTAGCATCTAATCTAATGATCTCAAAGATTTTCATTCAAATCTGTTAACACACAACCTTTTAGTATACATAAATAGAAAAGCAAAAGAACCAAATATCTGTAATTATTTGTATCAATAAAATACAAACACTCTGTTTTCTGTTAGGACGTTCCATATCAGTACACAACTAAACCGTCAAAGCAGTTGAAAGATATCTCCAAATATCAGATAATGATATATCCTATAATATTAACCATTGTTGAAAGCAGAGCTGTGTGTCTCAGCTGTATTCCTTAGACAGTGTGGTCTCGAGGTCAAGACAGTGAGTCCACTATGTGGTGGGGGATGTGCAGCAGGGTCAGGACTGTCAAGGAGAGGTCACTACATGTGCTTTACTATAGTAGTATCTATCCATCTATCTAGCTCTCTCAGTGTTGGTATATTATAATCCTTCCGTCCCACTGTAAAGCACTTTTGGCATCCACCAAAAGACACACTTTATGTTTAATCTGCACATGAAACACGAGACAGACACCGCAATGCAGCTTAGCCCGAGCCAAGCAGACCACGCTCCCGCTGAGTGTATTATTGCCATGGCCTACCTGCTGGTGTGTGTATAGAAATGTTATTGACAGTAGCAGAGTTGTGTAAGGAGGTGTGTTGATTCGTGTCAGGGTCACAGGCCTACTGACACACCTCTCGTCAGATTAGTCAAACCCAGCAGTTTATCGGGGACCTGCACACCCACCTTTCTTTGACCTTCGCCTTCGGAGTGCAATGACCTATCTTGTGCACTCACACCTACGAACAAGCACACATGCAAACGTGCATTTAGACACGTAGTGCAGGGAACACACCTGCATAACACACACACACACACACACACACACACACACCAAGGCATCAGAATCAAACAGAAAATGTGACTAAACAACACAACAAAAGGCGAACATTTGAGGTACGTAGCGATATAATCCCTTATGAGCTTCAAGTCACCAGTGGAGAGCACATAATGACTGCCTCCACCCCCTTGGCTCTCTCTCTCTCCACGCTGATGGTTTTTAGTAGTGATGCTAATCACTGCATGATATTTGATGCTCAGTTTGTGATTACACAAATACACGTTTTACTTTTTTAAACACTTGATCCTGTTTTGTTGTTTACTTTGACAAGTGTTCACCTCATATTTATTGTTCATGTTCACGGAAAAGCACAGGTGGAACCAGTCACATTGATATTGACTGCATTCCATTTAGGTTAGCCAGTACCTGGGTTTTGGTATGTGCATGTTGAGTACATCACAGGCTCTCAGCCGCTACTCTGAGCCTAGAGACACAGTAGGGGAAAACGGTTTGCTCCATTTCATTGTTTTGTATGGTGTGAATGGCTAACAGCTAACTGAACTACCAGTACACACACTGGTTTATTGTTTTGGATGTTGTGTTTGGCTAACAGCTAACTGAACTACCAGTACACACACTGGTTTATTGTTTTGGATGTTGTGTTTGGCTAACAGCTAACTGAACTACCAGTACACACACTGGTTTATTGTTTTGGATGTTGTGTTTGGCTAACAGCTAACTGAACTACCAGTACACACACTGGTTTATTGTTTTGGATGTTGTGTTTGGCTAACAGCTAACAGCTAACTGAACTATCAGTACACGCACTGCTGAGTACATCACCGTTGCGCCGCCGCTACAACTTTCTGGTTGTTAGCTGTACCTGCACTTTTAGTCAAAATATCTGCTGTGGAAAAAAAAGGTGTGAACGATAGCTCTGGATAATCACATGATTGTTTTCTTAAGTTTTACCGGTCTGAATAACAGTTCTACAGATATTTTAATCACAGGTTTTAGACTATGGGACACATAAAAAAACTCCATGAGTGAAAATTAGCTCATTATGACAATCCGACTTGAGTAATATATTGCTGTAATGGGTTTTACAATAAATATGTAATCAGTCAAACTGTATCATCCACCATTTTGAAGGTGGTCCACAGTGTCTCACTGGAAACTGATTTAAAAAGATCAATGAGCAGTAGATGACGCATATCACGTTACATATCCAAAGTGAAGGCATTTATCTGAGCCTTACTGGATTTCATCCCCTCAGTAGAAATCCAGCAGTAGCCGGATACAAGTGGCTGAGTAACAACCGCCTTACATGATCATTCTCCATCACAGCCGGCAGCTCAGATCAAGAGATAGATATTTGAGTGTTTATGTGTGCTCTGCATGTGTGTGTGTGTGTGTGTGTGTGTGTGTGTGTGTTTGTATTTGCAAACAGATGGAGGAGATCGTCTGCATGCTGAAAAGAGGCATCCCGGGGGACCTGAGTGAAGAGTGCACATCAGACAAGATCAGTGCATCCAAGACAGAACAAAAGCGAGGGGGCTGAGTGGCCTGTACGTGACACGTAGTAAAGCTCTTCACAGAAACCCTCGCTCGGCGAGTAACACCTGGTATATCAAAGCACCAAAGGGAGACGAGTTTCAAAGGAGCAGGGCTGCTGGAGAGGGTTTCGTGTCGGGACGATCTGGGAATTTCTGAGTTATTAGATGCCATTATATATGTAAAGAAAACAATGCCACTCAAGGATTAGACATTAAGATATACAGCACAATAGTTCCTGCAGCACTGAATGCAATAAATCAAACTACATGAACAGAGGTGGACCACACTAACTGAGCCACATTCAATGATAGTGTTGTTTTCTTCAGACTCATTCTGAATGTTGGGCTGCAGTGTGGAGCAGTGTTTACAAGTCTATTAGCTGAAACCACAGTGAGGATAGTGTGGCTGTGCTGGCAGCAGCAGCAGCGGCTGGGACAGCAGAAGGAGACAGGTTAGAGTAGCAGACTGGTGAAGGGAGGGTAACTATGTTTGAATCCCACCTGGGGGACATGGTAAATAAATCATATTCTTTCCCCACCCTCAGCACATGGTATTACAGCATGCAGAGTGAGGGACTTAATATGCCTTTTACTCCCTGCCAACACATTATATTTATAGATTTTCAAAGGTGTAAGATTTGGCCAAACAAATAGGGGGACGTTTTTCACCTCTACAATCTAAATTTACTGTCATTATTTACAAAGAAAAAGGCCAATTATTAACTAACAGCAGAACAAGAGTACTCTGAGAGCCGATCAAAATAACATCTTATAATCACGAGTGGCGTCGGCCTACAGTTTTCGTTGGCCTTTTGTGTGTTTACTGTGACACTAGTGGTGGCTGTACGGTCCCTGTACGTTTTGTTTTGTTTATTGAATCAAATCCAAAAAGGCAGAGACAAGAAAACAACTATTCGTTTCGTCCTCCTCGCCACCAGGATTGTACTTCGTCTGGAGGATGGGGGGGGGGGGGGGGGGGGGCAGCTCCGGAGATGGACCTTCAGTTAGTGGAGCTGTAGCAACTTCAGTTGACCCTTCGTGAAGCCCTGACCCCTTCTGCTACTCCGTCAGGCTGGCAAAACGTCCACGGACTGTCACTGACTGCCCCATAAATATGATCTAAATTTTGGAGAAAAAAATGTCAGAGAGTAGCAGACAGAAAGGTTTCAGAATATGCGTTGCATTTGTACAACAAAAGGACCTTAGATCTGACTGAAAAACATTTGTTAGCTTTTCTTTACATGTCAATATGTCTGCTGTTTATAAAAAAAGGTTTACTACCATACATTGCTCTACGTGTATTTGTGTTTTTTTCCTCTTTACTTTAAGAGGATACATATATATATATATATTAGAGTTGTTTTTCTTTCACTTGTTCCACCATTTGCCATTGCCACAATCCCTGAAAGCTTCCTGTCTGTTTCTGCTGGAAGAACAGCGCCCTCTTCCTGTTTATTGTTGTAAAACCACAGCATATTTCATGTGAAATCCAACCAGTGGCACTGTCTGCATGCAAAAGGCAGTGTAGGGTCGGCTCAAGGCTGCTAACTGTGGTCTTGTTTATTTACAGTCATTGCACTGTTTTCTCAGTATTCATGTGGTAGTTTATTGATGCAAAAACATTGCAAGTTGCACCTGTTCATTGAGTAATACACACCCACACACAACATACGGTGTGATTTCTCAGTCTTGAATATCTGCAGTGGTGCTCTAGAATGACGATGAAAACTGTCCAGCCGAATGACCTTAGTGGCTGACCAATACCAAGACCAAGTCTATTATAGACCTGCAGGCCACTGCCTGTAGGCTTAAAGGCATTATGTCTACATTATATGCACAGTCATTTCCACAACTATACACTCAGAGAGGTGCTTATTTAGCCTACCCTCATTGATATAAACCTGCCTGTAAAACACAATACAGCTACTGCGTCTGTATGTTGAAGGCAATGATCTCAGTATGAAGAAGTTATAACATAGACGTGGTACCCTGTAATAAGAGTGAGGATGTGACTCTTGTTTACACGTGCTCTGCATCAGCCCAGGTCTGCTGCACAGGTGAAGCACCACAACTGATGCTTGAGCACCCTCTAGTGGTTAATATATGTAAGTACAAAGCAAACGACGACTTCCAATGTCATCTATCAATGTTTATATTGCTGACATTGCTTACTGAGTTCCAAATCCAATACATAAAAGACTAAAATTATATATTATACATATTGACATGATTCCAGTTTTCAAGAGATTGGACCACATTAACATGACATGAAGGAAGAGTATGGGTTTAAAAACAAGGTTTCAAGACTGACTGTAGTGTTTTGTAATGGATACGTTGTTGCTACACAATACTTTCTCCTACTGTGTTGATGTAAGGCCAAATAAAGCAGTTGACTTCTGGTATCAAGAAAACTGTATATTATTTGCAGTGAAAATAACTATTTTCCACTAAAAAAAGCATTATTGTTGAGGTGGCTTTTACTTATCTCTCTCTCTCTTCTTTCCCATTGTAACAGTAGCATCAACAGAAATGGCCCGAGGAGATTTAGGATGACTTGGCAGTGATGTTGCACATTTTCATTGTTTTGGGCTGTTTCCCAGACTGGCGGTGTGAATAGAGACACTAGAGGCGCCGTGTGCGGTGTTTGGAGGTGGTGAGGCTGCAGTCTTGTGGGTGGGGGGTGGGGGGTGGGGGGGTTCTCTCCATTGCATGGGCGTGGTCCTTCTCCTGCCTTCGGGACCAAGGCCAGCGACAGCGACAGCTCTGCGCAGTATACACCACACAGGCAAGACATTAGTTTTTACCAACAGAGATACTCTTTCTCGGGACAAATGTACAAGTCATATTTATATATATATATAATGTTAACTCAATAAGGGATCAACTTCTGTCCACCTTTGGTTATCTGGAAAATCTGCTTCACGCATCTTAAGGGAACATGAATAGTTATCCAAGTTATAGAGCTTAAAATGCTGATTGTTGGTGTTTGTGATGACTTATAGCGAGGACTGCAGTGTTATATGTGTGCAAAAAAATCATAACTTAATATTGTTCTCATTTATATAATGAAATGTTTTGTTGTGATATAGTATGACGATGACCGACAGGAGGTCACAGTTACATCTAATTTAAAATCTACCAATCCATCACGTTCCAGCGCTGCAGATGAGACTGCGATGATGTTGGATTGCAAGAACCAGGCCACTATAATGAGTCTCATCCCGTATTCCGATATTGCGGTGGTGGTTTGGGGTGGATGAGGGCGGCTGGATGCAGACTGCAGCACAAGAAACAAACTCTGGCGCACAGCTCACGCATCGATCCCATTTGCCATTCTGCTGGGACAGCAAAGAAAAACTGCAATGACAGTGGACAGTGTGGTCGAAGGTAACATGAGATAGTCCAGTGGGATGATACATGTACTGGGAAAATGAGATTACACGTGATTCTATTATAATGCGATTGTAATTGAATGTCATTAAATCAGAACATGAAAGGAAAGGGCGAGTTAACAACTTAATGAAAGTGAAGTTCAATAAGCTCTCGGGTCAAACCGCCTACAATAAAGCCCCTTGTACAAAACGTGTTCATCATAGTTGCTGTGTGTTGATGCCTGAGCCACAAGGCAGAAACGAGGAGCTGCATGAGTGAATTCGTGTCTCCCCAGAGGGTTGAGGCTTTCTGCAAAAGCTTGCAGGTTTCCCCTCATCTTCTGTTGTCCCTGCGTCAAATGATGCGCCGGCGCCTTCGCTATAAAAGCACCTGTCCGGGCCAGACATCTCGCATCTCACTTGGTCTCTCGCTCCCACACACTCACTCTCACGCACTCCTGAACTCCACACACTCACTCACTCTTTCTCTCCCGTACAGAACAGTGGGACCGGACACCAAAAGGAAACATGAGTTACTCCAGCGACATTTACAGCAGCAGCTCCTATCGGAAGATCTTCGGAGATGCCCCCCGGTCCGGCCGTGTGGGTCTGGGCAGCAGCAGCAGCAGCAGCCCGTCCCGCCCGCACTCTGCGGGATACCGCAGCAGCCACCGCACCACCTATGGTTCCTCCCCCGGGATGTCCTCCACCAACTACCGCAGGACAGCGGCTTCTGGTCGCGTCTTCTCCTCCATGCCGGACTCTGCGATGGACCTAACCCAGTCCACCGCGGTCACCAACGAGCTCAAGATCATCCGCACCAACGAGAAGGAGCAACTGCAGGGCCTCAACGACCGCTTCGTGTCCTTCATTGAGAAAGTGCACAACCTGGAGCAGCAGAACAAAGTCCTGGAGGCAGAGGTCACGATGCTGCGGCAGCGCAACAACGAGCCCTCACGCCTGCACGAGCTGTACGAGCAGGAGATCCGCGAGCTGCGGGCGCGCGTGGAGGAGCTGACTCACGAGAGGAGCCAGATGCACCTGGACTGCGTGCAGATGAACGACACGCTGGAGCACGTGAGGGAGAAGCTGGAGGAGGAGACCAAGCTGCGTGAGGAGGCGGAGAACACCCTGAAGAGCTACCGGAAGGACGTGGACGACGCCACCATGTCGCGCCTGGAGTTGGAGAAGAAAGTAGAGTCGCTGCTGGACGAGATCGCCTTCCTCAGGAAAGTTCACGAGGAGGAGCTGCTGGAGATGCAAGCGTCTCTGCAGGCCACTCAGGTACACCTCCCACTGTGACCTGTAGGTCCCAACACACAGAGACGTGGTACCCAGGGCCACTTGTCAGATTATCAATAGTTTTCAATGTCACACTGCCAACAAATACTCCTCACTCCTTATGGCCTTCAACTTTGACAATCTCAAAGTTAACATCCACACATGTTTGATAAGCGAATGTAATATTGCTACATGGAACTGTGGCTTGTGGACTGACTTTACAGTGACCGTATCAAACTTGATGGGAGGTTATTACCCGTACTCCCTAATAGACTTTAACATTCACCATACAATTATTGATTTGAAAGAAATGACCTATACACAGGTAATAATACTTAGTCAAGTGCACAGGTCCACTACAACTGTTGTAGGCCTATATATGATATTGTTGATATATTAGGCAGTTTCCCACAGTCTTACGGGAATTCAATAACCTGTTTGTTTTCTGTGTGCACGACAAACTGCGTCCTCCTCAAACTAAACATTGCGCACTTGATAATTGATGGCACTGCAGTTCCGTTTCAGCCCCACGCGCTGTCCTTCCCCCCTCCTCTCCTCATATGGGTTTCTTGAGCGTCCCTGCAGCGTCCCGCGCGCTCGGTCACGCCCCCGCTCAAACTTTAATTAAGATGTTCTGACTTGTAAAGAGTGTTTTCTTTCGCGAGTAGGTAGCTACCGGTCGTCGATGCCGGTTTGCGGGCTGCAAAGTATGCCGTAAATCTGAATTCTCTGTGGGAATATTACGCGAGTATCATGCTGCAGTGGTGACACTTCAAATATAAATACTCTAAGCGCAACGAGGTCACTATAAACTGTACGCTATTAGTCCAGCTGGCGTTTCGTTTGGGGTTATTGGCGATATTTTCATAAAAGAAGGCGAGGGAAGGGGGGCAGAGGGGAGAGGGAGGGAGAAAAATGCGGAGAAATAGCGCATAATCCAGGGGTGTGGTCGTCCCAAAGGGGGCAGCTGGCAGGACAAACCCCGTCAACTGCACTGGCAAGCAGTTATTTGCGTAGTTTACAAGCTAAACTGCTTTTAACAGCAGCGCGACAGTGAAAATAATGTCACTGTTTGACAAAAAGTTTTGGTATGTGAGGTATATGATAGGAGGGCAGCAGCAACTATCACTGCTTTGAGCAGAAATTAACTGTTAACTGTTAAATTAATGCAGTGGAGTTATGGTTGCTGGGTAGATTTCTCCAGGGTCTCTCCTCTTCCCTGCAGGGAATATAATTGCCATGTAAGCTATTGACAGCACAGCTCACATGGCAGAAGATAAGTCTGAGTCAGCAGTTGATTCATCAGTTCTGCAGCAGCGCTGCAACACATTATACATACATGTCACCAGAAGAGATGCAGTGCATCTATAGAGGAGTGTGCATTGAACACAGCTGTAACAGAACATGTAATCTATCTATAGGCAGTTTATACTTTATTACATTACATTATTTAATACAGTTAGATTTTAAATCTGAATCTGAGTTTGTGTAGTATAAAAAGCACATTTCCAAGTTCACTGTTTTCATCAGACTGGTCATTTTCATTAGTTACAGGTAGTTCAGTTAATCGGTAAAAATCAACGCATTACGCAAAAACACTAAAGCATTTAAACAGAATGTGAACAATTACGCAGTTTTCTAAATGTATACTCACATACATAGTGAAATATAAGGGTTATTGATTATTCAGGTTTAGTTTGGTGCTGCCTTTATTTACAGATGTTATTAAACCTACTAATAATGAATACTTGTGTTAAAAAAAAACCCTCTCATACATCCAGGTGTCAGTGGAGATGGACATGAGCAAACCGGACCTGACTGCAGCCCTGAAGGACATCAGGGTTCAGTATGAGAACCTGTCGGCCAGGAACCAGGCCCAGGCAGAAGACTGGTACCGCTCCAAGTTTGTTAGCGTGACCGAGGCCGCCGCCCGCAACCAGGACGCCGTCAAGCACTCAAAGGAGGAGCTGAGCGAGTACCGCAGGCAGGTGCAGGCCCGCACCCTGGAGATCGAGGCCCTCAGGAGCCATAACGAGGCCCTGGAGAGGCAGATTGCCGAGATGGAGGATCGACACAACAATGAAATGGGAGATATGCAGGTACGGCAATGACCCATTTTAGTGTGTGTTACGATTTGATTAACCTTTAATTAAGCAGGTATAGAGAGACGTTTGTTCAATGGAGATCTGCATGGCCGAGATGGCAGCATACAAGTTCATTAGCAATGGAGTCATTTTTCACAGAACTAACAATAGTCTTGAATCCTGCCAGAGATATCAGACTCATGCATTTAAGTCTCCAGGACACAGTGGACCCTGATGAAGGACACAACCGGGTTATGTGTCTTTTATGAATCACTTTAATATTCAAACTGAACGCACTCCTTATTCAGTGAAGACAACAGTGAAAATCTCTACATTGAATTTTCAATCTACCTCTATTCACGAGAGCATGAATTATTAGCATGTCGTAATATGACTTTGTGTGTGTGTGTGTGTGTAGGATACCATTCAGCAGCTGGAGGCTGCTCTGCGCAACACCAAAGGAGAAATGTCCCGTCACCTGCGTGAATACCAGGACCTGCTGAACGTCAAGATGGCGCTGGACATTGAGATCGCTGCCTACAGGTGGGCTTCACTACAAACACAACCATAATCAGTTCGGGAGAGTGAACTAACCTGAATTCAAGTGTTAGCTTTAACACTGTGCAACACCTGGTTAACGAGTTTCACTTCCACTCCAGCATTTACTTGAAGCATTTTTTAGAATTAAACTCTTCTGCAGCGTCTGGTGGCAAAGTGTACAACTGTATGAATACCCCTCTCTCTTTACCCACAATCCCTGTTTATCTCAACAGTTAACTGTCCACAAAATAATAATTTCCTTTCCATTTTAAATGTGTGGTTTAAAATGCTTGCATTAATAATCTGATAGTCCCTCTCGGTTCTTCTCCCGCTGTAATAAGATGATACAAGGTGAAACCTTACAATGATCTCACTCAGCAACTGTGGTAATGTTTTGGGACAAAATACCAAAACAGAGCAGAGGTGTTGCCACTGATACTCCAGTGACATTAGATCCCTCAGCAGAGAAACACTGAGATCATTTTAGTAACGAAACCAGATCATAGGTGACGTCATCTCTTGTCCCCCCCGTCTGTCTCTCCTTCTGTCTGAGCAGGAAGCTGCTGGAAGGCGAGGAGTGCCGCCTCAGCTCCGTGGGCGGGGCCATGGTCCAGTCGGGCTACCCGGGCTTCTCTTACATGTCAGCCCGCACCTACTCCCTCGGAGGCTACAGGAAGTCTGAGGCCAAGCCTGAGGAGGAGGAGGAGGAAGAGGAGGAAGAGGAGGCCGAAGAAGAGGTGGAGGAGGAGGACGAGGAGGAAGGAGAGGAGAACAAAGATGAGGGAGATGAGGGAGATGACCAGGAGGAGGGTGAGGGAGAGGAGGAGGAAGATGAAGAAGAGGAGAAGCAGAAGGAGAAGGAGAAGAAGAAGGAGGGCCCCGCCGGCAAGACCAGCAAGAGCTAAACCGCTAGTGTCAACATCATCTTCATCATTATCAAAAACGCATTCCTCATCCTCATTCCAATCACTTATATGGATCTGGTCTCTGTTCACATCATCTCTGTCAAACACAGTTCTGCACACCCTCTGTGTTTTTCTGTCTCTTTAATTCAGAAGTGATTAAGCTTTATTAGGCGGGGCTTTAGAAGGAAATAGATGTATTACAATGACGGAAGAGTTGGAGTCATAAACACGCTCTGCAGAGGTTGTCATTATTTTTACGTCACATTAAAACAGAGGGGTGTGCAGAAAGCTAGCATGATGCCACTCATTTACTTAAGTTTGAACCAGGATGATTTTTTTCTCACGTGAAGCAACAATAAATGTGCCATTAATGATCAATATTTACAGTAAGAGCAATCAAAACCATGAAAGTAACAGCTTTTGTCAGCACAAAGACTTTAAGAAAAAACGCACAGAGTAACAGCCAGTCCAACTTTTACGGTGCTATTTGATTTTTACATATAAAAGTTGGAGAGTACTGTAAGTTAAAAGAGATTTTATCACAGACCGAAGCTCCACCAGCTCATTCCTACCCCACATTTCCCACTGAATGCTTTTCAACCCCCCCCCCCCCCCCCACCACCATTTCCATTGCTCTGTAATTCTGCAAAATGTAGAGTTTAAATTGCTGCTATATATATATATATATATTTTTGGGATTCTTTGATTGATTCATTTGTCAATGAATTTAACGGCCATCACACCTGTCAGAGTTTAACATTGATCTGCAAGGTTATTCTTCTTCCCTACATTTTTTTTGTTGAGAAAACCAACCCTTTTTTTATTTCTCCTCATACAAATGTATGCTTTTGTTTTAATTTAGCCTGATGAAGGATTTGAGGTGAAGGTAAGCGTGGCTGTCAGTGTCAGGCAGCTGATGATGACACTGATGGCCCTCAGCTCAGACTGCAAGTGGCAGGTGGGGCAGAAGCCGCAGGAGTTGTGGCTGAATGGTACGGAGGGCTACTTTCACCATAACCCCTTCTATCACTCTGAACTGTTTCATTTCACCAGTGTTCATCAGTTCATCCTCTTGGAATTTTCTGTTTGACAAATGAATCAACCAACGGGCATGAATGCATGGCCTGACACTTCGAGCTTGAATATCTGCTGGATGGGATAGATTTTTTGCTTGTTGTGTGTTCAATTAAAAAAACTTGCCTTAATCATGACTGAAAGTTAAAAT
The DNA here is from genome assembly GCA_032191485.1 of Leptoclinus maculatus. NCBI lineage: Eukaryota > Metazoa > Chordata > Actinopteri > Perciformes > Stichaeidae > Leptoclinus > Leptoclinus maculatus. The sequence goes on from JAVDOI010000005.1 coordinate 27,780,724, forward strand.
ATAAAGATGTGTTCCCCTCCATCTCACCTGTTTCTTGAGAGGCTGAGGAGTGCTGACACTTTCCAGACCTCCGCTATACAACTGTGACTGTATACGTGCTGCTATCTCATGCAGTGTTATTCCTCTCAAAGCCAAATAAAGACATTTATTAACCAAACATTTGCTGCATCTCTGCGTCTTTAATGTCACGAGAAAGAACTGACATTTGTAAAGGAAACTATAGATGATAATAGTCTTCCGCTGCTATTTTGTACCTATTTGTGCTTGATTGTACATTATCTTTTCATATTTATATATGTTCATACCTGCAATGGTGTTAAGCAGCTGGAGTCTTTCCCAGCATGCCTGAGCATGAAAGGCAGTTGACTACAAGGCCATCATGGCTGATGGGACCCTATTTCAGCAAAAAATATGATTTCAGCGACGAGGGACAACTCATTTGAATGAATTAAGAAATGTGGCAGCTTGACTTTCCTTATTTTCATTTATCAAGGTTATGCACTTCTTTCCCGTTTACCTTCTTCTACAATCCAAATAGTCAAGCTAGCATGAATACTGAAAAGTAGCCTGTAGACGCCTCTGTTTGCGTCTGTCGGTAATCGTCGCCTTGAAGGTTTTTTCTTGCACAATATACCAGGACCTTGAAACTAAAGCAGCAAAATGGAATTAATCATTACTATTATAATTTGCACCTGTGCTGTTCCCACTGTGACCTGTGGAAAAGGTCTACTGATGTATCAATTACAACGAACCTATTCAGGTCTCGATCAGTTAAAGCTGTCTACTTATTTACGTACAGTAATACAAACTGTCTACTTCCAATCCCAATCTGCCGATCTCCTCAGGCTGAAGTCCACCTGATTGATGGGCGGAGCTGCATAATGTCTGCCGGGTGTTGTGATCAGCTCATCTCAGCTTCTGCCTGCCTGCACACAGAGGTGAAAGATGGGGTTGGCTAAGATGGATGATAGTTGCCTATGCTGGCCCACCAGCACAGCTGCTCACACACTGTAGTCCTGTGTGTGTGTGTGTGTGTGTTTGTGTTTGTGTGTGGGAGGGAGAATCAGCACAGCGGCAAAAACATTATCAGCACTAACAGACAATCAATAAATCTGTCAGAAAAGCACGGCGAAAGAAGCAAGGACAAATGTTTTGGGCTGAAGCATTAAATGAAAAGGAACACGCTTGAGTTTCAGGAAAGGAAAATGCAACGTGATACAATAAAGAAAAGGAACTGCTTCTCTGGACGTGCAACAATCAATACGAATTTAGATCACCATAATGCTGCTTTAGACACAAGGATCTGTGTATTGAGTTTAACTGCACATTTGCATCTTTTAGTGTATTTCTATCCTAAGGTCGTGGTGCTTTCTTGCTGAGAGGCTGATGAGAAGAGGAGAGTGGAATGAACCTCATCTAACTCTCTGCAAGCTAACAAATAAGCGTGTTTCCCTTAGTGTCAAACATTTCCTTCAAATGACACATCATTTAAATTAAAGACAATGCCGTACACAGCTTTGTCATCAGCCTCTAACTATGATGATGAAATACTGCCACAGTTACATTAAAAACATGAATCTTTCATTTGAATTAATAATTTGTCTGTAATTGTAAATCAATGCAGTATATTGTGTAAAAGTCCCTGAGGTGCCGCATGCTGGACTTCGAATGGTTGATGTATCTTTCAGCCGTGACACACGGAGAGTTATGACTTGGCATTGACCTCTTCGATGAAGAGTCAGACAGGGAGCGTGTCAGAGGGCGGATTTATTAAAAACTCAAGAGTCTGATCACTCCCACACCTCTGTGGGCTCGTGGCCCGCTGCTGGCCGGATTGGAGAGCCGTCCTTGATTTGGCCGTGCCGCTGCTGTGTGCGTGCTGAGCGCTGCTGTCAGCAGATTCTGTTGTTGTGGAGGTGCATACATAATTGAACTGGTCACCTCCTCCTCCTCCTCCGCTGCCCTCCCGCGAGACCCTTTAAGATAAAGCAATAAATACTCAACCTCAGCATTTAACAACCACCCTTCCCTGCTGGGAGTCCACAAGCAAGTAATTCCATTTCCTCTGAGTTAAACACAGAGATACTAGCAAACTCACTTCACTGCGACCATGCCACTGCAAGTGCTGACATCCTGAGTGGACACTTGGTTGGCTTGGTGGTTCTGGGGGTTTCTTAAGCAAATTAAGTGTTTCAAAGCTTTTAGTGTGCACAAATCAGGACTTGACTTTGTTTAAGCTGTAAAAGTTAGCATTTGCCATCAAAGAAAGTTGCATTCTGTCGGCCTTGTGTTAGTTTCCAGCTCCTTTTCAGTTCACGGTTCACGGTTCACTCCTATCACTCGTTGTCTCTCTCTGTCTTGTCCTTCCTCTCTGTCTCCCTTCACCTCTCTTTGTCTGTCTGTGTCTCGCTGTCTTCCTCTCTCCCCCTCTCTCTCCCTGTAACTCCACGGCTATATATAGACTTCTGCATTGCAGATGTCCCAGAGCCCTGCAGATCTGGGGGAGCTACTGAAGAGTCCCAGCCCAAAATGCCTGACATAACACACACACACACACACACACACACACACACACACACACACACACACACACACACACACACACACACACACACACACACACACACACACACACACACACACACACACAGAGAGCAGAAACAGCAGAGTAACTGTGCACTACAGGATGGGGAGAGTTACAGCATGACAGAAGTCTTCACAGTACATGTGCAGCGTGCTGTGTAACACTGCTGAGCAACGTCCGAGGCGTCACACTGCAGCAAGGATGAAGTGCCCCCACAGAATAGAGTCAAAAGCACTGCAGTCATAATCTGTGGGTGGGTGTGTGTGTGTATTCTTGTTGCCAATGCTTCTGAACCAATTATCCATGTTCTTACGTTCATGTTTTCTGCTGAGTCATGGCTCCATGTTTTCAGAAGCTTTAGAAAAGTTGAATAATGAATAAACACACATTCAATAACAGCGTTAATCAAATAGTTTGTTTATTGCAATAAATGTATTTTGGACGATGCAAGTCATGCAAAGTGACTGTAATTAATCATTCAGATGTCAGTCAGGGACAGATACATTTTAAATATTGAGAATAGAATGAGGAGGGAAAATCAATGGAGCCTTTCAGACATTAATATCGACGTTCAATATGATTAATTACCTGCAACATAGTTACAGAAATGACAGCAATGGTGACAAAAAAAAATCTTTATTGTTCTCTGATTAATCACAAAAACAGCATTCAAATTACAGGGTCAACGTAGGAAAAAGTCAAAGTGCTTTACAGAAGAAATAGAAAGGCATTAACTTAAACAAAATTGACAGAAAGCCAAGATAAAATAAAAATAAATGTAAGATATTTTCTAATATTAATATTAAACTAAAACAGAAGAGGAAAATGCCTCAAGGAAATACATAGATGAAGTAAGTGAACTATACTGTATATTGACAGCTTTATTAGGCAGTTTAGATAGTTAGTAATCTGTAATTTTGGATGTGTTGAACATCACCTGCACAGGTTTATTCAGTCTCTTCTCCATGATGCTGCAAAGATCTGTCATGATTGAGTGTGCACCAGCTGTGTTCAGAGGTAACATTAGCAATGCATTTTGGAAAAAAAAGTATTCAGAATTTATTGAAAGTCAGGCAATGGTGCATTGTAATAAAACTATTTTCAACTATGTTAATAGTCTCAGATTCTGCTGCCCCCCCCCCCCGTGTTCTCTTTCATTGGTGCTTGTTCCAGTGATCCAGCCTGTTAATACCATCATCACTGGCTACTGAGACAGTGAACACCCCACAGTATGATGTCACGTCCTATTGAACTGTTGTATTTGGCCTGCAATGCTCAACCCCCTTTCACTTCTGCTGCAACAGCGGTAGGGCATTAAGTATTTATAAATGCTGGCTGCTGTCAGGCCATAGAGCTGAGACACACACACACACACACACACACACACACACACACACACGCACGCACGCACGCACACACAATTACAGTGAGCTTTTGCTGCCACTTGGTGTTAAAGGTGAAAATTACAGATAGTTTTACCAGCAGGATCGCCTCAGCCATCTAGTCTTCGGAGAACATTGGCAGACATTACTATATTGAACTGATAATGCCATAAGCTTGTCGAGTAAATCGTCCCCTAAGATATTAAGATGCTATTTTCTTTCCCTTTTTTGAATGAAATGGACACAGACTATATTTTTCAAGTCCTGAAGAGAAGGAAGCACTATTGTTGATAAAAGATTTAAAACAAATGTAACTTGCATTGTAGTTGACAGTGTTATACACTCGGTTATCATATTTACAGTGTGGGTGTAAGTCATAATGTTTGAGAAAATGTGTGTATCAAGAGCAACAGTAACATTTCAGAAGGCCTCACTGGACCTGAACATCACCAGGAAGCCACTATTATGTTGCAATGAAGAAATGGCTACACATAGTTATAGCTAATGCTGTATTGTTTATTTTTATTATCTCCAATTGTAGCACTACCAACACATTACACTGTATTTGTCTTGAATATAGCTCACTCTTTCCATGACATCAGAGAACTCTGATAGCAATGTAGGCAGCTATACTTTCAGAATAAAAGCACGCATTTGCCATTTTGCACACAGCAAGCCGTAAAAGACAGTTAGTGTCCACCATTACTCCATGTCTGAAATGTACAAATACATTTGTATACCTGATCCATTTAGGAACTGTACACTTCCATGCCAGCCCAGTGTACATAGATGTGCTTCTGCTGCTCAGTTAAGTTTATAACTAGTTCCAGCTGTAAGAGCACAGCTGGAACTAGAACATGCAGAAAAGTAGATGCAGTGAAATTAATCATTAAAATGTATTCACTGTAAAAACAGTATGTAGACATCTTTACATATACATACTGTATATAATCATCCAGTCGATTTATATCCATTCAGTATTTATTTCTTTGCACTTTTATTGTTTATAACTTACAGAACACTTGACTTGTAGATACACATTTTATTTCTTATTTTATTGTTGGTTATTGGTGCTTTTTTAAATATATATTTATATATATTTACTATTTGTGTACATAACAGTCTTGCCTATTCTTTACCTTTAGCTGTTTATTTTTATTTCTGTGTAAGTAAATTGAGAAAGATGCAAAAAAAAAAAGACAAATTCCTTTTATGTGCTCGCATACTTGGCCAATAAAGGTGATGATGATATAATATGGACATTATTTTGAAAACAGGAAGTTGTCTGTATCCTTCATCCCTGCCAACTTGACACCGATTTTGTTCCTCGAGTGAAAAGTGTTGCTGTTCAAATAACAAGCTTAGCAGGAGACCTGTCCCCAAAAAAACGAGTCAGTGTCCCGGAGACACACCGGACCTTCTCTGTAGTCGTTAGGCTACAACCTGCTAAGATGACAGAGCTGAGGCACCGTGGAGGCAAAGACACCGACTCACCGTTACAGCAGCAACCGTCAGAGGACAAGGTACCGTTAGCCTCCGTTCTACCTACCAACTGACAGCGATGCTAACACGCTAGTTAGCCTGCTAGCTGTTGGAGAGTCCTAATGATTCATCCTGTCGTGTAGCTACAGGAAAAGTCATGTCAACATCGATTTTAATCCGACATTTTGACGTCGCTCACTTATCAGAAGAAGGACAACTGTTACCTAAAGTCTTCATACAAATCCGCCAAACTACTCACATTTTAGAGCTGATTGGTTGATGCTACGTGCAGGTCTTCCTGTGTGCTTTCGTCGTGACAACAACAGACAAACCAAATGCACAAGTTAAAATGGTATCGAAATAAACTCTGCTCTCTTTATCATATGACGTTATATGCCGACGTATATAATGGCTTGTAAGTTGTATTTGAACCGGTATTGTTTATGTCATGCTAAGCAAAGCAATAGTTCAATTGTAAACAATTTGAATTATGTGTGGAAAGATTTGTAGCCACATAAACGGTGTTGACGTCAGGTCTACCACGCGTTGAACAACAACAACTGCTTCCGGCGTTCTGCTGTCGAACAACATATTATAACTACTAACGTTTTGTATTCAAACTGAGGGGAAAACAAAAGGCATTTTCTGGATGTCGAAGTTGCTTCCCAGGGAATAGTCGGAGCCCACAAAGGGGCGTGGTTATGGACTCGCGGACATGATGATTACAGATAATTGAAGAGCAGCTTGAAGCAGATGTGAAAGTAGTCGAGGCATTACCGACATCCTTGCAACAAGCCACACATTAGGGCATATCATGGGAATGGTGGCTTATTAATGAAGCACACTCAGTCCACAAAGTGCCACGACTTTGTTATTTATTATTGTGTGTCTTTAGGCCAACAGTGAGCACTTAAAGAAGCTTCTGTTGAGGAGTGCTTGTCAGGTTATACCGTCAGTTAATTACTTTCCACAATCCGGTTTAGTGCTATTTAGGTCATAATTCTACAGCTTTAAAGAGGATCTCATGTCTCTCTTTTATTATTTAAATTAAAAAGTGACATTTACATCTTCAGTATGACCTGGTTTATTTAATTTGTTGTCGCTACAAATATGGAAAATCCATCCTGTATTTTTTTAAAGTAATCTAGCTATTTTTTTGTCAGTAGTTGGTGAGGTAAAGCTAAAAAATAAGACACTTGAACTTTACATGTAGACGGACAACATCTGTGAGATAATCTTTAACTGTTTTTTACATGTAGAATTAATACCAAAGCAGATATCTGGCTTAATCCTGCCTAAAGACAACATCCTGGAATTATATAATGTACAGGGTGATGGTATAATGGTAGTTTAGGGTAGGCTGGTCAAAATGCAAGTACAGATGTGGGACCCTATGTGTCCTATGTGGAAATGAATAGTTAATTGTCATGTGGTTTAGGTGAGGCAGGACCACATGACACACAGTCAACAAGTTCATTTCTGTAGGACATATACAGCTGTTCTGATGGACCCTGCTTCCAGCAACAAAGTGATCATACCAAGTAAGGTGGGGACAAAGTAAAACAAATAAAATAAAAAGGTTAAATCTATTCTGGTCCTGCTATGACCTTTTTGTGTTGATCAGCTTAAGAAGAACAACTCTAGAGAAAATGACATTGGTTTATGAGATGAGGAGAGCAGCTTAGGTAAGGTACTTTGTGTTTATGGTGTTTTGCATAAATGGTAGTAGTAAAATCAATAGTGAAAATCAGTTCACAGATTTATGAATGAGTCACAGTGTGACTCAATCTATGTAAAAATGTAAGGTGCCTCGAAATTCTGCTGGGAAAACATCGTGTGTGGAGCAACATCTGGTTGTTTCTAATTATAGACGTTGTGTGTTCGGGAAGTCTGGTTCTAAATGAGCATCTGAACACACGTGTGGTCTTTAGCTATTCAAAACAGTTGCTCTAAAATATTTGTTTTGGATGAACTCTCAGCACAACACAGCTGAGAAGGTGAGTCACAAACCTCCTCTTTTCCTTTTCTGCTGTATTTCTAAAGGGCTCACACTCCTCTGGGTTAAGATGTTTAAATAATCCCAGTACACATAAATGTTTCCTTTCACAACTGTCAGATGTAGCTTTTTTTCGCAATAAATTGGAGACAAACAAAACGGAGACACTCGATGTTGAAAGCATTAAGGGGGAGGAGCCTTTATGTGAAACGAGCGCCTATTTTTAACTCGAGCATCCTGAGTGACGGATGTCGTCTCCATAGAAACCAGTAGGCGGAGAATGGGCCTCTATGTGTTTTCTTGTTCGTCTGCATTCAGTTGAACTATTGACAGTGTGTCTTGTCAGAGTGTTGCATGAAGAAAAGCCAATGGACTTTTCCAAAATCTTGGAAAATATACAGTTTTGGTTTCATTTAGCCGAGTTGATCCAGAGAGCCAGTTAGAGAATCAGTGTTTTGTGTTGGGACACTGTGACAAAGGAGGACACACACCGACTGTTGCAGCTGTTAAAATGTGATCCTCAGTATTAAAGCTGAATTAAAGCTGTGAGCTAGAGAAAGCATTGCTGTTGAATAGATTTGATGTTTAAAGGAGCAATATACGACATTCAGAGCATCAATATAGCAGCAAACAACTAGTATCTATGTAGATATATAGCAGAGTAATGTCTACCTGAGCAGAGCATGACGTTGCTCTCCATCTGTGTGTTGTTGTCCGAGCTTCTCCTTGCTTTGTTGACATAGCCGGCGGGTGTCGTGCATGTTAGTGCATGTGAGCGTGTCCCAATGGTTGACTCAGAGCCGTCACTCTGCGCTGTGTTCATGAGGCGGTTACAGCTCATAACGCTGTTCGGACCGACTGTGGTTTGTACTGTTAGCGCTGTTAGCACAATTAGCTACGAGCCTCCCGCTCAGGTGTCGCCATAATGAGAGCCGCTGAGAGACAATCTTGTATTATGCACCTTTTTAAATATTTCAAATAAAATGTTCACACTTTTTTTATAAATGTTTATTCACGTAACTTTATTCATGTATTGCTTGCAGAAAGCTTAAAGTCTATATTATTTCGAACCCTTGTCAGAGCTCAGCCATGCCGCCACCTATCTGTGATCTTGAGTAACCACAGTTAGACGATATAAAAATAGAAACAATCGCCCAACCCTAAACTAAATGACCTGAAAAGTATCTTGTTTTAACTTGAAAGGTATTATTTTTAAAACATAAAAAAGGTTTTGCTGCTGTAGGATCAGTATATTATTGTCGATCTGACTCATTCAATGCAGATGTTAATCCAGATTGTGTAGATCCTTTCAAGACACAGTTGCATGGCACCGTCATGCTGTAAAACTAGAGTTAAGTGCAGATTTAAATTTAATTTAAGTGTACAATGTGCAAAATATGCTGGTGAAGCATTTCATAGTAGCTTGTTTACCCTGGAATTCTTAGGAGACCAGTGAATGACAAAACAATTACTTTGGACAGGATTTAGTGCTCTAGTTCTTATGTTATTAATTTGTCATTCCATAGATTGACATGCTTATTCAATATAACTTGAGTTGATTAATCCGACATGGTCACAGTCTTATATAATCCACCTTTTAACGGTAAATATGTGGAAAGGTGCAACACATGAGATAGAAAAAGACTAATACAAAAAACGGCAAGTTGTTGAGGTAAAAAGCAACAACGGTATGTTATCAGGAAATACCCCGCTGCAGTAATGTAGTAGTGTCTAGTAGTTAAAGTGTGAGACTGACAGTAAGCCGACCGTCTGCTGTGTGAATGTGAGGTGAGACCTCCGAGCCTAATTTGGTCACCAGCAGCAGAGACGTCAAACTGACCTTAAGAAAGCTCTCTGTTTGCATCAGACGAGCTGTAACCGCGTGTAACCGCCAGCGTCTGATGACGGCCGTCCTTCGATCGTAGCATAGAGAGGTAGAGACCAGTGTGTTGTGAACGGGCCTCCGCCAATGAACAGATGGTTCTGGGAGAGCAACAATATGGACGGAGATGATTTGGTGCAGCGTTTAGCCGCCCACACACACACACTCACTCCTACACTGGCAGTCCTGTTGCCGGTGTTTTGCTTTATTCTGATGTGATGAAGCTGCTGCTGTTTGTTCAGTGACGTATATATTTGTTTCACTACGCATCAATTCACAGAACACAGAAGATGTGTGTTTTGTGAATTCAGTGGATATCAGACAGGAGTGCCAACACATTACACTCGGTGTAGTGGGCGCATTCAAAGGCCTGGTTTATAGATTTTTTTTGTGATTCTGTGGTTGCACCTGTTGTCCTATCGCTACATTATACCTTTGCCAAATGTCTGTGTCTTATTTCTCCTCTCAGGGTTCAGACAGTGAGCTGAAGGTGGAAAAAGATGCGTCGTCGGATAGCGAGGCCAAGGTGGACTCAGGGGTGCCGGGCCCTGCTGATGACACCCCCGAGGTTCTGAACAAGGCCCTGTCTGGACTCTCCTCAAGGTACCGTTGCTGTTGAAGAGAAAAAAAACAACAACATATTGCTGGGTTTTGTCTGCAGTAATAAAAGTTGTTTCTACAGTATATGACTGTAAAGCATGCGGTTGAGGTCAGCATTGAATATAGGAATTATGGAAGTTTGACACCGTTTATCTGAGAAACCGCTCTGTATTCTGTTGTGAGAAAACTACATTGTTACATATAGAGTCTATATAGGACTTCAGATCACTGCTACACCTGTGGAGGTGTCATGATTCATACAAAGGAATCCCTCGTCACACATAGTTTCCTTTGAAGAGCAGATGTGACTCAGTTCCTTGCAGATACATTACTATACATTACTATGTATCCTATTTCTGTGGGTGTGTGTGCTGATGAAAGGTTCATGTTTAGGATGGATGAAGGGGTACAGTAGCCACATTGATTTTAATCTCTATTTAACAGTAATGTTATGGATTGTATGCAGTAATGCCTCTCTGGCTGTGTTTCCTTCAGATGGAGGAACTGGTGGGTCCGAGGCATCCTCACACTCGCCATGATCTCCTTCTTCTTCCTCATCATCTACCTGGGCCCCATGGTGCTTATGATGATCGTGAGTACCAACAACGTTGATGGTGCGGTGCAAAAAAGCTCGGAAGTTCATTTTCTCAATGAGTTGTACAGTGTATTAGGGTTCATCCAGTTATTTGTCTCTGCAGAGCGTTCAGTTGAACTTTACCGCACAAATGAAAAACGTAATCTCATGGATTAATGGGATTCAGGCTCTTTAATAGCGTGCAGGATTTCTGCTCCTGTCATCTGGGAATTCACTAAAAATAGGCCCGTCAGCCATTTTGTGTCACTAGGAGAGCAGGACGTAGGACACACACACACACACACACACACACACACACACACACACACACAGACTTGGAGATGCTCCAGTAGTCTCCTCCCTGGTGACGCAGTGTTTCTCTGTGCAGGTCCTCATTGTTCAGATTAAGTGCTTCCAGGAGATCATCACCATCGGCTACAGCGTGTACCACTCCTACCACCTGCCCTGGTTCAGGACGCTGAGCTGGTGAGGGCGCACACAAACACACACACAAACACACACACACACACATTGTCACACATTTTATAGAGGTGTGTCATTAACATCATCAAATATCCTCACTGCCTTCTTTCTTATTGTGTTGTTTCATGTGTTTATTTTATTGCAGACTTCCTGAGGTTTGTTTTCTGACCTGATTACGTTTTGAGTAGGTTGTAGATTATTAAGCCAATCAACGAAAAGGGCAAAAATATTGTGAATCATCAGAGCTGGTTGATTTTTAGCAATAGTGGTGTACAGTATAGTGCGATAGATAGAGTCCTGACATTCATTATGCCGTAAGCCTGAACAATCTAAAGTGTTCTGCATGTAGTTAGTAATTTGGACTTGCAGAACATTTGACCATCCAACTGTAGTCGTACAGTGAGTTTATTCACATGGCCTCACTGGTTTTCTGCAGGCATACTGAATGCAGAGTGTGATCAGCTGCTGTCATAAAGCCATGATACATGTGCATTTGCTCCACCCCTCCGCCCCACAGGTACTTCCTGCTGTGCGTGAACTACTTCTTCTACGGAGAGACCGTGACAGACTCCTTCTTCACACTGGTGCAGAGGGAGGAGCCGCTTCGCATCCTCAGCAAATACCACCGATTCATCTCCTTTGCCCTCTACCTCATGGGTACAAACGCTGAGACCCAAACTGCATAAAAAAGAATAATGTCTGTCTGTGAGAAGTCCCACTTCCTGTTCTGCAGGTTTTCAGTCGGTAATTCAGTTCTACTGCAGCTGCAAACAGGATGTGGTGAGGAAGGAAGCACCCTGACTGTTTGCTATCTCTTGCCTACTTGATTCAAGGTGAAACTGAAGGGCCCGGCTTTCTCACACGTCTTTAAACAGAAGGACTCTAAAGATAACCTTCAAGTCCCAGAAAATACTCCAATCTGCAGTGTTTTGGCACGACATGGCATTTAGTTTTTAAGATGCTGCAGATGTTGCCTCTTGGGAAAAGAGTAAATGTCCTTTTAAAACTTTACAGTGTGTCTGGTTTGACTCTTCTCTCAGTATCAGCACTTTTTTTGTCTCACGCATTCTCCTCACCTCAGTCTTGTGTTCGGTATAAAACGCTCCAGCAATCCTAACCTACTCACTGCACATTTACTCTGGGCTTTGTCTGAAATAGGTCAAGCTAAATTGTGTTGAGTTTGACCAAAGATGACCGGGATTCTGACTTTAATTAATCTCCCTCGTCTCTCAAGACACTGCAGCCCTGACTATTTTCCCCTTTGTCTTGTTGTTGCAGGTTTCTGCATGTTTGTGCTGAGTTTGGTGAAGAAGCACTACCGCCTTCAGTTCTACATGGTAAGTAGTGCACCCGGCCTCCTCCTGGTCTCCAGCCTTGAGGCTACTGTGTTATTGATGGGGCTCCGTCAAATACGGGCCCTCAAGTGTACGGAGAAGTAGGTTAGGGTCATCCCGACTCTTCAGTTGTGTTAACCAGATAGACTGAGCCGACCCCACGTAACTATCTCATGTCTTAAACATTAAGCAGACCCAGACAGATGCTTTTGTTCAAATACTGAAAGACGACCTTTAGAAGATATTGATCCTGGGAGAGTGTGCAGAGCAGAGGCAGTTCAACAGCTACACAAACATTTCCACTCGTTGGTCGAGTATGGCCACAAGATGTTTCTCTCTGTAAGTGAGCAGTGCTGCTGGCTCTTAATTGCGATGATGAGACGCTGCCTCCACTCACATTATCCAACCACACTATTGATCTAATCAAGCTGTTATCTGGTCACGCTTGAGCTGAAACCCATCACAGTAATCTCTGGGTGGTGTCTTATCAGAAAATCATGTGTGCTTACTATTTGTCCAGTCTGTCAATGGATATTTAGAACAAAGACACAATCATTAAATCAATAGTGCGGCTCTCATTTCAGACTTATCCTCGTGTAAACGTACTCGGCTAATCTTGTTATTTTGTCCCCACAGTTCGGTTGGACCCATGTGACTCTGCTGATTGTGGTGACTCAGTCTCACCTCATCATTCACAACCTGTTTGAGGGGATGATCTGGTAAGAAAACATATATAATATAGCAAATATATTTCTTTTTTTCTCGCAGAAAAATGGCTCCTTTCTGTAAAATGATGTTTAAATCCAATCATGTTAACTTTGTATGTTGATTTGTTGGAGGATTAGCTCGTACACTTTATTACTTTATCATGTTTAGTTTTCATAAAACCTGTTTCATGTCTCGTGTAAACTCTTCTCATCTGAACAGGTTCATCGTGCCAATTTCCTTCGTGATCTGTAACGACATCATGGCCTACATGTTTGGTTTCTTCTTCGGCCGCACCCCTCTCATCAAGGTTGGTCGTATCACTGTTATTTCTTTCTCCCGTTTGGTTGTATTGCCAGGCTAGGTCAACCATAACCAGTGTTTAAGAGGTCTGGGTATTGACTTCATGTTATGGAAACATAAAGATGATTGTGTGATGATATATTAACCTGGTATCCACACCGTGACTGTGTTCTCTGCAGCTCTCACCTAAGAAGACATGGGAGGGATTCATCGGTGGATTGTTCTCCACTATTGTGTTTGGCATTCTGGTAAGATTTTAATCTCATGTCTTTGTAGACAATTCTACATTTTGTCTGTTTTGATTCTCACCACAGCGTCAACAAGTTTTTACCAATTCCAGGCATTCCTTTTGTCTAAAATCACAATCTTGGGAGTAGTTTTAGTCTCTGGTTTAAATTTTCCTTTTTATTTTTTGGGGGATTTTTTTTAGCTCAGAAAGATGCTGAAATACTCACTTATGTTTTTATTAGTAGCTGTTTAGACTATTCTACTTTTCACTGGATTACCTAAGAAGTCTAAAAGCTCAGATACAATACTCCTTTATTAGTTCGACAACAGAACATGTGTCACAGCAGCAAAGGGAAGAAGAAAACTATAAGTAGTTCAGAATGTCTTAACTGAAACAAAGACAATGGATTACATTTTTGCACACTGCACTGGCTGCCTGTATCGTTTAAAAATGTATTTGAAATGTATTTGAAACTTTACTTGTTTCTTAAGCTTTTAGTGACTTTCATTGACACAAATGACTTCATGCTTTGCCTCCAAAGAATTTGCCCATTCGTGTGTTAGTCAAACAACTTAATTTACTTCACCATTGTGTTTAATAAAAGGACGCCTGTGTACACACAAGTCAACGTGCAGCGTCGTCTGGTTCTGACTGTATTAACAATAATTACATATCACTAATGCAACAAGTATTCATTTTGCCTCTGGATATTAGAACGGCAACAACTCGACAAACACTGCGGTGTTGCAGGATTTCTTCTTCTTCAGTCTGTCGTTGTTTGACTGAAATAAGAGCGAGCAGGCCAGTGATGTGACTGCAGAGTAACTGAAGCTTGTTCTCCTCCCAGTTCTCCTATCTGATGGCCGGCTACCGCTACTTTGTGTGCCCGGTGGAATTCAACAACGACTCCAATAGTTTCCAGGTGGACTGTGAGCCATCCGAGCTCTTCCAGCTTCAGGTCTACACTCTGCCCAGCGTCCTGGAGTCTTTCACTGGATGGGTGAGACTCACTCCTCCTGCTCTCTCCGACATCTTTTTGCTTTCACTGTGTCTCTTTGCATTACGGCTCTTCGAGTCACATACAATCTAATGGGAACATGAAAGGAGGAAATATTTATATTGCAAAATCCAGTAAATTGTGACGAAGTATCGGAGGAGTCCTATATTGTCATAGCATAGTGTATTTTCGCAGCATCCTTACCAGCTTTTCAGGGGTGGACAATGCTTGACTGATATAATACAGCAACTCTGTAAACATGTGAAAGAATATACTGTAATATGTAACTTTTTTGGTAAAGAATTAAAATGTTCTCTGTTTTGGTCAAACGCTTCCTCCTCGTCTCCACAGAGCACCGTGCGTCTCTACCCATTCCAGATCCACAGCATTGCTCTCTCCTCCTTTGCCTCCATCGTGGGACCTTTCGGTGGATTCTTTGCCAGCGGCTTCAAAAGAGCCTTTAAGATCAAGGTAGGAATGACAGACACCTGTAAAACTTAATAAATGACATCTGTTAATGTCTGTTGACTCCACTCTGTTTATATATATATATATTATTTATTGATTTAAATAATTGATTTATTTTCTTCTTTGTCCTTTCAGGACTTTGCCAACACGATCCCGGGTCATGGTGGCATTATGGACCGATTCGACTGCCAGTACCTCATGGCCACGTTTGTTAATGTCTACATTGCTAGCTTCATCAGGTAAACACACTTTACAAGAAATGACACTTGAATATGTTGATTAGCAGTTTATGGTAGTAACATGGGAAGATTTTATCATCAAAGTTAGTCGTAATTTTTTAAACAATGGGTCCTTGATTTCAGATTTCTTGCCGGCTACGATTTAATTTTGCCGGTTGAAATCACATCTGTCGGTGGATCCTGTGTGAATGTGTGAATTCAGCTGTCTATCACACAGAGCTTCATTTCACTTGGTGCTCAGAGTCCGAGTTCGCTCTGCCGATTAGACTCGGGTCGGTTCAGACATAAAAAAGAGAACTCCTGTCGTATTCGGGTAGGGCTTGGTAACCACGTTAGAGCAGACTCATACACTCTTTAATCCACTCCTTACAGGCGTGGCTAGGTTGCTAAACTGTGATTGGTCAATCCATGTTTCGGAAGAAGGGATTTAATAAAAGCTCAGTTCTGTAGACGTCATTTTGGATAGAGGGTGTACGATTATCTTCTCCCTCCTCTCAGGGGCCCAAACCCCAGCAAGGTGATCCAGCAGCTCCTGGCCCTCCGTGTCGATCAGCAGCTCCACATCTTCAACGCCCTGAAGGCTCACCTGACGGAGAAGGGCCTGCTGGCAGCGCTGGTTGACACCGTCGCCTAGAGCCACCCGACCCGAAACACCGGCTCGCCCTGAGAGGGAGACCACAGAGGAGGGCAGCACCCGAGGGGCCCCGTGTACCTCCGGAGCTCTGAGAGACTGGCAGTGCTTTTGTGTGAGCGAAAAACGCATCAGAGAGAAAAAAAAAAACAAAGAAAACTACAAAAAACTACAGTCTTGGGTCATTCCATTTCATTTGGGTATGGGACTCGAGTGTGTTTGTGTTCACGCAGTCTGTGAATCGTTCAGTGTTTTCAGGTTGAGTCAGTGAGTTACTGTGTTACTGTACCGTTAAACATTTCCATTATCGCCAACTTGTATCTATTCACACTGTTGACCAAGCTGTTGGTCCGCTGTACACGTCTACCTGTATACAAGGTATCCTCTATGTACCTATCGATGTGTGTTCACATTTTATTGTGCTCTTGATTTTAGTTTTTAGTTTGAATGCACTGCTCTCAACCCTGTTACTCGCCCCCTCCCCAGTTCAAGTTTTTATTTTCTTTGTTGTGATTGTTTCTATTTATACATAGATGGTTTTTATATTTGGTATGTTTTCTTATATCTTAATGTTGTGTCTGTTTTAGACTGAATTCACCTTTGCCATCTGCCACGTGCATTCATGTGTCTTTTCTCTGTGTTTTTGCTGCCATTCATCCTTTTTAAAGAAAAAGGCCTCTCTTACTCAGCCAAACCATTGACGACATAGTATAGTTTGTTGGTGTTGTGCTGTAAGGCGCAGTGAGCGCTGCTCCTTACTAAATGTTTTATTATGAAGGCCAGTGCGACGGATACCAGCACCCCTTTCAGCACGGTAGTCACAATCTTCCCTCACCTGGTTGCCATTTCATGTCAAAAGCAGAACACAATCATTTTTTCTTTTTGTTTAATTGACTCGTTCTGCGTTAATACTTTTATCTCTAACAAGGAGCTGGTTTGGGATTTATGCTCCGTATATTGGTGGGATCGTTGCGTTATGGCTTCTGTTTGAGACGTTGTTGGGATTGGACCGTACAGATGAGGCACAGTAATGGTTTCTACGCTGCCAAGAGCTGCTTCTCTCTGTTGTCGCCATGTTCACGGCGTCAGAGCAGAAAGCCAGAATATTCAGTCCGTCTGTCTGTCACGTGGTTGAGTTGACCTGTATGTGTGACAGCTGTTGTGATGTCATGCGTCTGATGTTCAGGTTGTTTGCCAACAGCAGTCAGTGCTCAAGAGGTTCTACAGTAGGATTCTGTGATATTTATACCACTGGCAAATGTTTGCTTCATTTGTTTGGTGGTAAAATATTAAAGATTCTCCAGTGTTGAGTTCATTTCTGTTTTGTTTTTTTGTTTCTTTTTAAGCATTGTGAGAGAATTCTGTGTGCAGTTATGTTACCAGCTGTTAAAGGGACGCCCCCGATCTTAACCGCGAAGATGAGTTTACTCGTATTACTATCCTGCAAGACGTTGTACAACCGTTTTCACAAGAGTCTGAGAAAATGGAAAATAGCCGTGATGATGTCATAGTGATGTTAATGGGGTAATCTTGAATTGCGTTTGGAGAATTTTAACATTAGGCCTGCGTTATGAAAAACATGGACATTTAACAGTCAGGGATTGTGTTGCCTTATGGGAAATGTAGGAGAATTTTATACACGTACGAAGGACTAGAAGTCAGGATGTCTCTGCCTGTGGTGCATCAGTCTGTTGGATGCTTCACTAAGACACTAAATAGCTGGAGTACTTCTTTAAAACTGCCAACACAATCTGTTCTGTTAACGTTTATAGGGCTGAATAAGTTATACATGGACACTGTTTTTATTTGACTTGAAATCTGACTGAGCCATTGAATCGATTTAAAGTCAGACTGACCAAGTTTTTAAAAATCGTTTAAGTTATTTATAACTTAAATGTGACTGGCTGACAACAGATGAAATTGCATTTTAAGACTTGGGGGGGGGGGGGGAAATGTGTAAGAGTTTTTGCTGATATTGTTTCCTAAAAGGTTTTGTAAATTTGGCTCGTTGACATTTTTGAAAGACTACAAAATGTTTATATTGTTAAATTTAAGATGATAATTAAATCTAATTAAATGGCCATTCTTATTCACATGTTTGTGGGTTGTGTTGTAGAAATGGTGGCGCTATAAAGGAGCAGCAAAGACATGTATTCAGTGTATGTGGGTCCAACTCTGGTTAGACGCTAATTACCATAATCATCAACCAATCACCTCAAGCTGTCCATGTTTGTGCACATTCATCAATTTGTTTTTATCCATTCGGAGAAAAGAATTGATTTATCGTTCTCCTTGAAAGCCACATAACTCTGTAGGTTTAATGTAGTATTATAGGTGTTGATGTTACGCTGACAGAACTACTTCTGTGCTCAATGTTTGAGGACGAAACCGCAATATGAACAACCATTCAGTAATCCGTGTAGCAGGGATGTGATCAGTATCTAGGTGTCCCTAAATGGTAATCCTATAAAACGGCTCTTATCTGTGTCCAGTGAATGACTGCTTCACCTAATCAACACTTGGCAAAAGTTTGCTCCCTTAAATTTCCTCTCATCAGATTCTGTCTTCAAGAACTTCGATGTATTTTTAAGAAAAGGACGCAAATGTTTTGTAACGCAAGAAAATTGCTCATTCTTCAGGATGCCAAATCAAGATTCAGATGCAAAGAACCACTGTATAACCTAAGCCTTCATTTATCTTATCTCGTCCTGTTTGAATGTCGCTCCATTCATATTTTTATTGATGTCATGTTTTTGGTTTGACCTGCGTGATAACCAACCCGTCTTACGCTTAACTTCTTAAAGTATTTATTTTATTTACTGTACGAAAACCTTTTTAAAGTCACTATATTGTATATTTAAAAAGATGTTTAGAGAAATGTTAAGTGTTCTTTAGTATTTTTGGTTAGAGGAATATTTAAAGTATTATTATTATTGCCATATAGGAGAGAGTATTGAGATAGCAGAAAAGTCATTTCTCTCTGTCTTGCTGTGACTTCAGTGCAGTTGGGTGTTTTCTAGGCTCTTCCGTCGTAGCTGTCATGTGTCAACTTCTTTGTCGCGGTGCAAGTTGAAGCAACGCAGATACTTGTAGCGCCGTGTTGCATCGTCTCCCTTTTGAGTAGGCAGGAAGTCTCCAGAAAGTAACACCAGGACTGGTGTCTCAGCATTCGTAGAAATCTTATATTTCTTCTGGCATCACCGCCTGCTGTGGTGGTTTGATGTCTTGAGTTTTTTTTTTAATCCCTGCAGCTCTGTACTGCCATTTCTCTGTCTGGTGTTACAGTCGGCCACTAGAGAGAGCTGGAGCTCCTGGTGTCGGCTGATCGAGTGTAACACTGATGCTGCGTCTGAGCAGAAAGGTTTGACCCTTTGCTGTTTGATACATTCCACTTCCCCTCAGATTTGCTCACACGGAGGCAGAATATAAGAGACAAACATACCACTATTAGAAAAAAAATCAAATAAAGATTGTTTTGGTTTCGTGGCACCCAGGGAACACCATGCCATTTAATCAACACGGTGCCACTTTGCTGTTGTGAATCCTGCCCAGCCAGGACCCTCTCAAAGGAATGTATGGGAGTTGTGACTGTCCAACATGCTGTAGGCTCCCCTCGGTGGACATTTTATTTTGTGGTTATAGATTCTCTTATGAAGCTGTATGATTTCAGTATATTGTTCTTAAACTGTGCAATGGTTTGTGTTGAGTTGTACACTTGTCTAGAGAAAAGTTGTACTCTTTGATGCTGAAATGTGCTTTGCCTTTGTTCAAAGAAAATTAAAGGTATAAAAAACAAAAGGGCGATGTGTGACTGGTTTCTTCCCTCTTGGTCTTCTTCCCCATTTTCAAATAGATATCTAGTTTCCACCAACTGACCAGTTTTATAATAGTATTTTATGTCTTTAAAGATGGGGGAAACATTGCAACCACTGTATTCCAAGGTCAGTAGATGATACCTCAAGCTTTGACGTATACTTTTCGTAAATACTCCCTCTCTGCTGCAGTCGCATGGCAGCCTGAGCTGTGAAGCGACACTGAAGGGGTGAAAACCATTTCCTTTAAAACACACCCGTGGTTTCTTTTTGTGACACCAGCGAACATTAGTCATTTGAAAAGTCCCCGCTTGAAGCCCTGGAGCCCTGCACCTTTTAGCGAATCAGCCTGGAAGCCATTTATGCAGATCTTTATCAGAACAAGTATGAACATGGAAGTAAAGGCAACATGAGGAGACGCGTTTAGAAGGGCTGAAAAAAAAAAAGAAGAAGAAAGATTAACACACAGGAAGTAGGAAGTATGATCTGCGATATCTCCAGTTTGTGTGATTGTGTTGTTTGAGTGTGTATCAATTTGTGTGTGTGTGTGTGTGTGTGTGTGTGCGCTCTGGTGGGCTGTACGTGTGAAATCCGACCCTGACCTTGAGGACAATGTCTCTGAAACTACCTCGCAACTGGGACTTCAGCACCTTCAAGGCTGAGACAGCTCGCATAGGTAAGCCGTTGGTCGTCGTTCACTGTCAGCAGAGTGGATGCTACACTTCCACTCATATTTGGCACTTTACAGTTTGGACTTTTAACTGCTACTTAAACTATAATTTTCTGTCAAATCAAAGTAAAAAAATCATCTAGCACAAGGCACTTAAAAAAAATTTGTTTGAGATGCCATCATATTGTTGGAGTGGAAAAGGGTGTTTTATTATAGAAAGAAAACAGATTAGTGACAGAATCTGTACTTTGCTTGAGCAGTGTTGGTTTTTGAGCATGTTGGTGGTTGCTTGCTATGTGGTGATGGTAACCAGTGTGTTATTGGACCATTTTTCTTTACACAAATCACTGTCATCTAATACAGAATGTATACTAATATATTATGGTACTATATTAAAACATGACTTGACATTTAAAACTTTAAAGTACTTTTCTTAAATGGAAAGTAAACATGAACAACTCTCTCATGTGGGCCTATAAAGTCTGGTGCTTCTAATGCATTGGGAAAGATGTTATAGATGACACTGAGAGCACCCTGGGATATTTTGCATTTTCTGTTTTAGAAGTGAGAACACTGTGTAATAATTTGACACCAAATATTGATTTAAAAAAAGATTTTATTGTTTTAAGAATGATTTTATTGCCTCTGCTAAAAACATATTCCGCTCGCTGTCGACGATGGCAGCGATCTGCTATATATATACATATACATATATATATATATATATCAGTGGTGGGCCGTCAGGGCCTGCAAAGCCTTCTCTGCTGGCCTAAACAGAATCACAAAGTTATAGCTATTTTATAATTTAATAATTTTTCTTAAACACTATTACACTATTATAATTTATAAAAATATTTTTCCCATTATCTTATTTTCTCATTGCACAGCTACTGTCTTCCTCAGTTGCTCTGCTTCCAGTGCAGCTTGTTTTAAGTAGAGCTTTTATCCAATCAGATGTCACCTCTGTGTCTCTAGGTAAGAAGAGAGGCCCGAGGCCTGCAGACTCACAAGTGAATCCCTTTGCAGTTTAAGTGAATGGGGACGATATTGTTGATTGTCATAGTCTTCAACCAATCAGATCTTTAGTTTGACATGTTGGGCGTATTCTTCGACGTGCCAGAGCCTGCTAGCTGGCCTAGCCATACGTGATTGGTCAGTGGGCTAGCGTGACATGTTGGGGCGGTGACAATCCCAATATCTGCTGCCTCTGTCGAGTGGACATTTTCAGCCCTCAAAGGCATTAAAACGTATTCAAGAAATACAACCCTGTAAGTCACCTGAAAGTAACAATATTGCAATAAGTCACCAGTAACCAACTGCATGCAAAACTATGATGAGTATTTTAAAGTGACTGTAGAGCCGTCTAGACTGACCACAGTTTGCATAGGGCGTAAACAGTGCAATAACATGCCTTGTACCATGTCTCAGGTTTGGATGGCACAACAGTTGCAACATTCATATAAAAGAGGATTGCACACAAGCAGTAATAGCATAAATGATCTGCTTTTGTTCATGGCCTGCATCATTTTCTCTCCAGCTCTAATCATTTTCACAATCAGTAGTACTGGTTGTTCAGCACGGTGGAAGGAAGTATCTGCCTGTTGCACATTTATTTGATCTGCTTCATGTTGACTGAATATCAGCCGCTATTAGTGTCACGCTCTTCCTTTAGTATGAAAGCATAACTTCCTAAGCTGGTGACCCCAATGGGATTCTTTTACCTTGAGATGCTTTATGGACCATGACTGTGACTGATTTTATACCCATGAACTAAAGTGATGCAGGTTTTCAACAGGAAACTGATGCAAGAGCTCAGTTTCTGAGTCAGTGTGAATCACCTGATTCTTCCTGATTCAGTTAACGTCGCTCATCTGCTGTTTCACTCAGGATTGAAGACAAGTGATAGTTGGACATTTTGGGGAATATGCTTATTTGCTTTATTGTCGAGAGTTAGATGAGTAGATCGATCCCACTCTCATGCATGTGCACTATATAATGAAGCTACATCCAGCAGCTTAACATAAAGACTCAAAACAAGTAGACAGGGGGGTTTTTGTTACCTTAAGACAGAGCCATGCTAGCTGTTCCCCCTGTTTCCAGTCTTTATGCTAAGCTAAACTAACCAGCTAACAGACAGACATGAGAGCTGTATCGGTCTTCTTAACGGTCAGCAAGAAAGCAAATAAATATATTTCTATTTCCTTTGAATATTAATTCTGTCATCTCTGACTGCTGCCAGATCATGAATTAATAGGAAGTATATCCAAATCTTGATCCAATTATCAATTAATTATTGTGCATGATCATGGATATTTAGGCCTCTACACCCAATTTTAAATTTCTCCAGGTGGATATTTAACCATGAAACCTGATGACATGACAAATGTCTCCCCCACAGTCAGTAGAAAACTTTCTTTCATTCTCCCTTGTACTTATCTTGATGTAAAAGCATTGCACTTAACATTATCTTCTCATGATAGTGGGCACTGGACGTATCTTTGTGGTGCTGTGGGAGCACGAAATGAGACCAGTTTGAAGTAGCCGTGTGTTTGTCAGCCGTGGGTGTGGTGTGACATCGGCCTCTGTGTGTGGGCTCAAGGTTCCTCAACGGCACTGTAACTTTCCACTAATCAAGGGAGCGCGATGCTATTAAAATTAGACCAAAGGACTCTCAAACCTCTAGGTGGAGACCTTCAAAGTGTCGCCGGCCATCCGGCGATGATGTGGTAGCTTCCTGTTTACCCCAGTGCGGCCCTGCTTCTTCTCTTCTGCGCTGTCATCTTGCTTAACAAGACACGGTGAATTTAAGAACAACTAAGCGTGTGGGCTCAATCTCAATCCAGCTATCTCTGCAGTCCACAGCCCTGCGTGTTACTCAGTCCATCCCCATCTGACTCTGTCTTCTCTGGGCCACGTAGACCTCTGCCTCTGTTCTTTCATCAAACCATCAACTCAACTGAAAATAAGATTTTTGTGCCAGTTTCAGGATACTCAATACAGAACTTAATGTCGCATCTTTCTCGCTGATGGCCGGACTTTTGCAAACCACTGTATTTAGAACAATCACAGCTGCATTTGTGCACCTTCCACAGGAGACGTGGTCAGTTCAGACCAACAGTTTCCTCTCAGCCTGAAACTGTGGGGAACAAAAATAAGCTACAGTGAGCAGGTCTCTCAAACTTGATAGGCTGATGCATATTCATATCTAAAAGAGGAAGTGCTCTCCTCCAGCTCAGTAGAGCGCTGATGTTTCGGTAATGTTTCACAGCTCCGGCTGTGACACAGCGAGTCGGCGTATTTTGTTGTTCACAACACTTTTACCAACAGCTTTCTTGTGGTGTTTGGCAGCGCGATCCAGGAGTGTGATTCCTGGAGAGGGAGGCCCCAGCCCGGGCTCACCGCGCGCCCTCAGATCCATGGAGAGGCCCCTGAAGGCCGGCTGGCTCAAGAAACAACAGAGGTCTTTAGTCAAGAACTGGCAGCAACGTTATTTTGTGCTGAGAGGGAGCACTCTGACATACCACAAAGATGACAAGGAGACCACTGTCCAGGTGAGACGAAGGGAATTTAGTCAATTTTACCCCGTACTACTGCTATTATCTTAATTATGATGTAATTCTTTGTGCTCTTCTTGTCCTTTTTTGGCACAACACACATGCACACATTATTTCCAAAGCAATTCATACAAAAAATACATATCAACATTAAAAAACTTCTTTAATTTGGCACATGCAGTAACTCATATCAAAATCATTTCAATACCTCAATTACATGTTCTACTTCTTTTACATCCGGTGATGTAAAAGCAAACCAGCATTATCTAACTATAACATCTAGTTATCTTAAATTAGCATTTTTTTCGGTATTAAACGTTGTTGATGGATTGATTATATAGGTTCATAAGAAATGTGTCGGTTATAATTTCCAATGAAGACCACAAACACTTTAGCTGTGTGGCTAACTTTGCACACTTCCTGTAAACAAAACAAATGGTGCTTGAAGCCTCGAAAGAGAGGCCTGCTGCCATTGAAAGACTTTTTTGTTACTATGTTATCTAATCCACTGGTTTACGCTCTTGAACATCTATCCAACCAAGATCCCACTTTGTCTTTGTAATGATGCTGTAGATCTGTCTGTGTGGGACCAACACAAGATGTTAACTCTCTCCTTACCTGTGTGGACATACCTTCATGTAGAGAGAACATGACTCTTCCTTTGACACCATATATGCAGGGATCTTGGTCAAATATGCAGACCATATTAATAATGTGTGAAATATTCAAAACAAACAAACATAAAAAAAACAAGTTTACTTTGTGTTCACCCCTCCTCTTACATGTGTTGTTCTTCTTCCTTCACTTCCTGTGTCGAAATGAGTGATGGTGAAACAGGAAGGGAGAGTAGCATTCATGTAAATGACCTTAATCACATTCAGAAACACTAAAGCACATTTATTCTTATTCTTTATATGTTTCTGCTTGATTTGAGTTGCTTACTTTACGATTGCTTTTGAGTTTATGTTTGCTTGTGTTGTTTTGTTGATTATTTGACTTTTGTGTGTGCTGATAGGTGTTTGTTGAGGTGAGATTTCTCCTATAAACCCAGACGGGTTAAATCTCACCTGTACAACTTGCTTCTTTTCTTTCATGGTTGTGTTTCTGCGGCTTTGTTTTATTGTGCAAACAAATAAATCTCAAATATCATCTGCAAAAGTCAAAGAGTCGTTTCCACGTTTGTCTTTGGTTTTAATACAGAAATAAAGTAGTGGAACAGTGGGTGGAGGTAGAGGAAATGGGCTGCGTATATGGTGAACTGGGGAATATACTGGACTGTACTGTATATGCTGTAATGTAAACAGTGAACTCATAGAACATAAGTAGACCCTTGTGAAATGATAATAGATGTTTCAGTGTGTTGTACATCTGCAAAAGCCCTTTTGATACAATGTTGCCACAATAAAATAAACTGTGCCACACCTGCAGAGGAAATACCTGCTGACACCTTAAAAAGACGCAAACTACATGGACTCTCTGGTAAATCTGAAAAGTGTACGGTTAATATTAGGGTAGCATATGGTGGTCTATGAATGAATGAATGTAAACATTAGTATAAATATCAGTGCTTGGTTCTTGACTTCTAGTTTGGACATGACACTGACATGCTTTTTTCCCTGTGTGTTTGTGCTCCTGTTTCTTTGGTCTGCAGGGAGTCATCCAGCTGCGGTTCAGTAAAGTTAATGACCTCCCTTCAAGCTCAGATGACCCCGGGAAGTACTTCTTTGAGATCATACCACGTAAGCATGTAATCGACCCTTAAAAGGAAGCAAAACTGAACTGACTTTACACTGGAAATAAATCAACATGCAATGTGTTTTTGCTTGTAATAAGAAAAGAAATCTGCCAACGGAATACAAATGATAATTTTTAAGATTTCTTGAAATAAGACAGAATATATCACCTATTATATAAAATGTTATGTGATTGTGTCTTATATTAATGGTGCAATATACGACAGCAAACAGTAATGTCTAATTGAGCAGAGAATTAAGTCACTTTCCTTCTGCGTGTATTGTTAGCCAAACTCCTTCTTAATTTGTTGACATAGCTTCTGGTTGCAAAAAACCAAGCAACCATGCAAAATGTCAAACAGGCTTCAAAACTGTAGTTCACAAACCATCCGGTGACATCACAGTGACTACGTCCCCTTCTCATAGACAGTCCGTGTGTGGCACTTGAATGAACTTTGTGTGCAGCAGTGATACATCAGTACTGTCCACTTCATTGCCTTCAGGTTACATGTTACATGTGCTTTTGCGGTATCTGTTATATGAGTCAGCACTTATGTACATGTGTAGTGGAAAGTCAGAAACCACCACAAACCGATATCAACCTCAATCTTCACCGGAAAGATTTATAGAAATGTCCCATGTTCTGACTGGCGTATCTGTCCTGCTAAAGGTTTTTCTGTACCAAGATGGATTTTTTTTCCAACAATACCCATCATTTCACAGGTACAACTAGAGACAGAGAGCGATGTCCCTATGTGTTCATGGCAAACTCCCAGAGTGACATGGAGGAGTGGGTCCGCACTCTGCGCAGAGTCATTGGAGTACCAACAAGTGGAGGTTCAGTAAAACCTTATATTGTTATGGAAACTAAGGTTATGTATGACACTGCAACTAGATGAATAGTTTGATATTTTGGAAGTGCATTTATTCACTTTCTTGCTGATAGTTCGATGAGAAGAAAGTCTGCACACTGAATATGTAGCTGGAGCCAGCAGCCAATAAGCTTAGCGTAGCAAGACAGGAAACGTGTAAACAGATAGCCTGGCTCTGTCCAAAAAGAAGAAAAAAAAGAAGATATATATATAAATCTGCCTCACAGCATTTCTAAATCCAGCAGCTGCTAGCTTAGCTGAGGATAAAAAGAAGGAAGTAAGAAAGACACTGCTCGCTGCTCAGAAACAGTTTGTGCTGGTTGGGGTTTCTTGTTACCTTTGGACAGAGCCAGGCTAGCTTGTTCCAGTCTTTATGCTAAGCTACTGTAAGCTAACCAGCTACTTACTGTCGCTTTAACTCTCAGCGAGAGAATAGGCAAGTTCTCAAAATGCCAAACTAGCACTTTAAAGTAAATAAACAACAGGCACCACTCTACAGTTACCGTAAATACCACGTAAAAAGGGATAATGGTGATGATTTAAATGTGCAAAATGTTTTCTGATTATACTGTATGGACATTACTGGTCCAATATGTCATGTCTTTCTGTCTGTCTGTAGTGTTTGGAAAGGGTCTCATGGACACAGTAACATATGAGCAACGGTTTGGGCCTCACATGGTGCCAATCCTGGTGCAGAAGTGTGTGGAGTTCATCAAAGAGCACGGCCTGGATGAAGAGGGCATCTTCCGTCTCCCGGGTCAGGACAATGCTGTGAAACAGTTCAGAGACGCCTTTGATGCAGGAGAGAGACCCTCCTTCCCCAGGTGAGGAACTCGTGTTTCCCTCTGTATATACTGGAGCCATATGAACCATTCAATGAAAACTCTTTAATGACTTTATTATTATTATTGTTTATTGGAAGCCTCTAACATGAACTGACTCCAAAACCTTTGATCTGATTCCACACAAGTATGTTTCAGACTTTAGTAGTATTATTGTGCATATGTATGTGCCATACTGTCTAATAAAAGGGGTTTGTATTGTTATTGAAATACACAGGCAGAACTGAGTATAAGTGGTTATAAAACATCACACATTTCAAAAAAGCTTAACAGGGCCAAAAATGTCCTTGGAAATCCTTTTAAGCCTTCTTTAAACCTAGTTGGTGTGAAACTTTAAGAAGGTCACTGCTATAAAAGGAGAAAAAAAATCCTTACCTCAATCAACCAGCACAAGCTTTCTGTCTTTCTGAGAAAGCAAGGAGAGATGAGAGAGATACAGAGCGTCGGATAGATTTCTGTAGGTGATACCACATCCTGTTCTAGCCGGCACACAGGAGGAAACCTGTATTACTCAACATCACAAGCTCCTCTGACAGAGCACTGTTGATTAAAACATCCATTTAGCCTAACTTGTTTGTCTTTAATCTTGTGTGAGCAGAGTCAAGGTGCACCCAGGGCTACTATGACATGCTTTATGTCAAATTTCAGGCCGCAAATAAAATAATGAACACAAGTTTTACTTTGTATTCCCCTTGAGTTGTAATCTTGGCAAACAACAAAACTGAATCCAAGCCTGCTGCACCTGCTACAAAAAAGACAACATCTTTGTAAATCTTATACTCAGTACAAAGACTTTGTAAAGACCTTGTTTATGCTACAACCCCATGTAAATGCTATTTTGTTAATCTAGTCTTTTTTTGGCATTAGTTGCCTAGTTTTGGAAATATCAGTCGTAGAGATGTTTTGTTGGCTTGTGGTACTCAAAACGCCAAAAAAAACAACTTAACAATAATGTCTCTTTTCAGAATTCATGACCCAGTTACATGACCTTGTTGTGAGCAGTTTCATGTTTGTGTGGAAAGAATATAGTTCCGACATGAAACTGGCGCATTAAGCACAAACAGAGTGCCATATAGTTCCATTATATTGGACAGAAGGCACAAATCTAGCCAATAACTTCACCACTCAGCAACTCACCACTAAAACAATCTAGATTGAAAAATAGTTCTAGAAGTAAAGGGGAAAATATGCACTTTTGACTGTGGGGTGAACTGTCCCTTTAAGGGAGGTCAACATTGTGTCAAAATGTCTATGTGGGCAGATTCCATTTCTTATAAAATACATGCCCACTCATGAAGGCCTCCTGGAAACATTATACACATGTCTAACATTGCGTTCTGTGTTTAAAGTGAGCATTATTTAATTTTTTTGGGGTTAACTGTCCCTTTAAGTCAGGTCAAAGGCTTCCAT
This sequence comes from Leptoclinus maculatus, assembly GCA_032191485.1. Classification (NCBI taxonomy): domain Eukaryota; kingdom Metazoa; phylum Chordata; class Actinopteri; order Perciformes; family Stichaeidae; genus Leptoclinus; species Leptoclinus maculatus. The sequence goes on from JAVDOI010000005.1 coordinate 27,809,506, forward strand.
AAACATGTAATCAAGCAAACTGCGTGTCAATGTGAGCAGGTTCCTTTTAAGGTTAACTGTCCCTTTGAGGTTTGAATGTCTGTTATACTGTAAGTGGATGTTCATTGGATGATATGCATCATATGCGCCGCAGTGACACTGATGTCCACACGGTGGCTTCACTGCTCAAGCTGTACCTCCGCGAGCTTCCTGAGCCCGTGGTGCCCTGGACTCAGTACCAAGACTTCCTGGACTGCACCAACCAGCTGGACTCCAGCAGCACAGAGGTGCGCTTATCTAACAGAAGGCTACAATATGTGTATGCTTACTGTACATTGTGTATGTGTGAACATGCAGGAGAGGTCCTGTGGTATTTTGAGTATGTGTGTCCTTCAATCTCTCGCTCTTGTGTCCTTTCAGGGTTGGGAAAAGTTGGAGAAACAAATTGCTCTTCTCCCCAGAGTCAACTACAACCTTCTTAGTTATGTTTGCCGGTGAGTAGAAGCTGGGGCACAAAGCATTATGGGAAATTCCAATAAAAAAAAAAACATGACGCCTTTGTGGTTAGAGTCAACATCCCATAATTGGAAAGATGTGTGTTCAGTGACATGCCCTTGACTGTACATCTACCAGAAGTTTGTCTGGTTAAAAACAATGCTGTTCTGAGATCAGTTTCCATCCTTTGAATCCGTTAACAATGCTGATCATTGTCTTTCTGCTTTGAAGGTTTTTGTTTGAGGTGCAGCTGCACTCCAGGGTGAATAAGATGAATGTGGAGAACTTGGCTACAGTGATGGGGATCAACCTGCTCAAACCTCAGATAGAAGACCCCATAACTGTGATGAAGGGTAAGAACGCGCTGCTGATGTGTCCTGAACTAAGCTGTGTGCAGATCCACGTTGAAATGATGTGGATGTGTCTGAAAATCTGATACAAAACAGGCTTATTAAATCATGCATTTTACTGTGTTGGCTGGAAAAACATCCTGAATCCAAATGATGTGTTAAGCAATTATTTCTAGTAATACTGCTCCATGACTACGTCCTTCTCCTTTTAGACACTATATTTAGTACAATAAACATTCTTTTACAAAAAAACTTCACAAGTATTTAAATACCCTAGTATAATTTGAAGAAGAAAGTGAAGTGAGAATTTGCATAGGAACCTAAAGAGAAGACTTTTTGATGCTAATCTTTTCACGTTTGTGTTTGTTTTTCTTCGCAGCGACTCCTCAGATCCAGAAGCTGATGACAGTGCTGATCAGACAACACGAGACTCTGTTTCCTCTCTCTAAAGACGTCCTTCCCTCCCCTCCCTCAAAGAAGGCTGAAAGCAAGAAGAACACTCCCCGAAGCTTCGTTGGCTGGGAGTCGGCAGAGGTACGAGCAGTTGACCACACATTAAGCCTCTGTGGTATTTTGAATGTCCCGTTTTTAGGGCATGTTCAAAATTAAACGGGATTAAACAGCCTCACGGTCAGAAACAATTACATTTGGTGATAAAGTTTCCATGTTTTCAAACAGTGATAAAAAATGTAATACGCTTTCACTTCCTTGCTGATAGATACCACTCTCAACAAACACTATAAAAGGCCTAAAACATATGTAATTGTCATCTCTTTAACCAGATTTATGTCTGTGCCATATTCATATTTTCAAAGCTACTTTGGTTCAGTTAACGGTTTCTCTTCAACTGAAGTTCATTTCTTCCCTCTGACTGTAAAATAACATTTGCACATAAAAGATTTGTATTTGTATTTCATTTTGAGTGATGTGTTTGTCTCAGATGGGCGATGCGTCGCTGTCTGAGTCTCCAGAAGAGGAGGAGGACATTGACAGTCCAGGTCCAGGCAGAGGGAACTGCAGCCCCCAAAACATGTGTCAGGAGCCCCGCTCCACTTCCACAGACGACTGGACGGGAAGTCCCCGCAAACGCACTCAGACCCTTCCCGCCTTCAACTGCCCGCTCACCGGGATGGCAGCCAAGGCCGACGCGCTCAACCGGTGGAGTCACATCCATGAGAGCGTGGAGGAGAAGAGCGGGACATTGTCAGAGGACATTTTTAAGATCCTGGACCTCCGGAGTTCAGGTTCATTGTTCGGGGGGCCTCAGATGAGCAACAAGGAGGGAGAGGATAAGTTATTAACAGCCCGAAGACGAAGTGACAACACAGGTTCTTCAACTGCTGGCTCCCAAAAACCTGACAGCGAGGCCCGGCCTGCCAGGCCTGTTCGGGTGCTGCTTCATCAAAAGAGTGTGGGGAACCTGACGGATTCAGACCAGCAGGTCAACAGCCGGTCTGAGCAGAAGAAAGACGGCCCGCAGCTTGTAGACAGGTGAGCTCAGCTGAGGAATCACAACCAACTGGCTGCACACCAGACAGACCCTCAACCACCATTACATGTGGTTCACACTTTTTAAGTTTGAAGATAATATCATCAATGAAACAGTTCAATGCTGTCAGGTGGAAACGTGGTGAAGAAATGATCTTTACAGGAACTATTTGGGCTTCAGGATTTTTCAAAAGATATATATATATAACACTTGCAACCCAAAGAGGAGAATGTAGTCCTTCAATTCAAACACTTAGATTAGAGTGACACATAAAGTTAAAAGGGAAATTAGATTCAGTTTTTTGTTGTGTGTATTTGTTCCAAGTGCAATATTTCTTGTCTGGGGAATATTGTAGAAATGAGACCAAAGCAGATCACTGGGCTGGAATCAACTTACTTACAGGAAACTCTCGAAACAAGTTGATTTATAGTGAAAACAGATGTTGTAATTCGCTCCACTGGCAGGATTCAATCTTTAGAACATGAAGTTTTAGAACTCAATACATGACAGCGACAGACATCTTTTTGGGTTGGATTCATATGTTTGATTTGCGAAACTATTTATATGACATGGATAGTTTCCAGTATAGATAGAGTTGCTTTTTTGACTTTTTGACTGTAGGTCTGATCCCTCTGTGTCTCCCAATGTATTTTGCAGTCTGCAGCAGGAGAACAAGGAGCTGAAGGCCACAGTGGCAGAGCTCCAGTCTGTCCTGGAGGCAGATCGCCGCCACGGGGCCGCTCTGGAGATCTGCCTGAGAAATGCAGAGCGCAGCCGAGATGTGGCCCAGAGACGCAACGAGGAGCTGGAAAGAGACATTCAGCAGTTCGTCACCAAAAAGACACAAGCTCCTACCTAACAGTAATTTTCAGACTCACTAGTATTTGGATTTATGACTCCATTAACCTCAACAGAGCTAATTTCACATGAACTGGTTATGGAAAATACTATTGTCCTTCAGTGGGATGACATTAGATTGTTTCCATTTGAGCTCTGTTTGGTCCTCAAGTTAAATGAAGATAATAAATGTTATTATTCACATTAAAGACATAATAACACAAATTCGTTCCTCCCTACGATGAACTGCCTTGATCTGGTGTGTCCATGGGGCAACATCAGCTTAGACTGAATCCTTTGAACCGAGGTCAACTGGACTGAGTTAATGTTAATGGTGGACAGTAGAAATACTCTGTGTCATATGTGGATTGACTAGTCCATTATTTCATGTGTTATTTCAGTGGTAAAATAATAAAACAGCACACATTTAAGTGATTTTTGTTGATGTATAAAAATATCTTGCACCCCATATTTACCACTTCTTCTTAACATTTTATAACATATTTGTTGAGTAGCACTAAACACAAAGTGCAGACGGGAACATCAGCAGTGTCGCAGGCATTTGGTCTTAAATTGAATTATTGGATATCAATCAATCAAACTTTATTCATATAGCACCTTTCAAACAAATCAAACTTTATTTCAAAGAGGTTTACAAGCCATTGACAAAACCTGGTTGATGTTTAAAGTAGTAAAATATGAATACAATAAAATAATTCATAATGATCAAAAATAAAATGATAATAGAATATGTACAAATAATATAACATCAAAGATTATGAAACACAACATCCTCTCCAGATGCTGTTCCAGTGGCTTGGAACGTAATAGCTGCAAGCAGCATCGCCAAATGTTTTTTTTTTTCTGCTTTGTGGAACAATGAAAGGATTGTGAAATTGTTGAAATTGACCATAAATATCAAACTGTCATGGGAGTCCATGTCATAGTTATTGATATATTTCTGTCTGGTCCAACAGACCGACTGAGCAACATGCTGCTAGCATGGCAGACATCACTATGATTCACCTCAGAGAATACAATTAGTTTCATTAAAGCTGCACTAATTAATATTCTTTATATAAACAAAGTCTCACATGAGTCTGTTTAAGGTGAGTTGCTTGTAGTTACACACCCACAGAGAATCCTCACCCAGCTCTGTAGACTCCCTCGACTCAGAGCTACAGAGCATCAGTGTTTTTCAGCTCGTCGTGTTTTACAGCCTGTAACTTTACTGTTTGAGTTCGCTCTCAACAACGTCAAAAGAAGTATGTGCGACACTTGACCAGCAAACAGCAGACTGACAAAGAAAGATGTTTCCCCTCAGGAGTGTGAATATCGGTCGTAAATGTGTTAGGCAGCCAGAAACACGACTGTAAAGGAATGCTAACATTACTCTGTTTACTGCATATGTAAATAGGCAGTTTTTGGTTACACATTCATCATAATGACTTTATATGGTGGTAATATGTCAGTGTAGTTCCAATGCAGTCTCTTAATGCTGCTTTAAATTTACATTGATTTCCTAAATTGATTTCTTTTGGTGGATCATAAACAACATACCATTGTGGGGGAAACAACAGATGAAAATCATTGAATTCGGATCTTTGATATCTGCACAAAATATTGTCTGTTGGAAGGTTCAATCCCAAAATAGCAACTCGGGCCTTCATAAATCCACATTTGTTACACCCATAGGTCCATAATACAGACCATATGTATGGGACCGACTGTGTGTGTGTGTGTGTGTGTGTGCAAAAGGACATTGCCATTATCAAGCCCTCTTACGGCCATCAGGAAGATGTGCGGCAGCAGTTTAACAGAGTGACAGATAACAGCACGTCTGTCAACTCTCAGCCTGGCAGATGAGTGGCAGAGGCAGGAAAAGCTCATTCCTTCCCATCTCTGTGACGCGCAGCAATCTGGAGTGTATCTGCAGGTCACACAAAGAAGCTCAGGAATGAAGGACAGTTGTGTAGTGGAATGAAGGTTCAGGTGACGAACGGGAACAGTTATTCAAATTATGCAGAGGAGCCAGCGTGAGTCATTGTTAATCTGATCAGAAAACATCTGACCAGCCTCTTGACTCCATGTTGGTAGCAGTGATAGACCGTCAGCTCCATCATGTTTAATCATGTCTCTGTGACGCTCTGTTTAGGCCTCACAAAACATGCTTCATCTATTCTTGCCTTATTTTGCGACCTTGCGCTTGCATTTTTTTAAGGATCCCTTTTGTGCCCAATTTAAGCCACAGTGTCAATTTACCAGAAGAGGAACTACACACTGAACATTATAGCAAGCACTGCAGGGGTTGATTGTTACTCTATTGAATGAACATGACTTGTAATGTCCTCCAGACACACCGTCAACCCAGTATCTTTCATCCTCGATCATTAAGGCCTCACACCTCATTGCATTTCAATTTCATTTGGCCAAGTGTTGTCTACTAGATGTGTCCTGTTACATTCAACGATATCAACAGAGCCTCGGTGTATTTTGTCAAAAAGAAGTGGTCAATGGAGCCTAGGCGGCAGCTCGCAGAACTCCACCATTTACAAAGCAAATAAACAAATGAAGAATATCAACCCTGGAGCACCCACCCAAACAAAATAGCGCGTCCACAAGGAAGAGGCTACAGCACCGTGTTTACAAAATCCTCATTAAGGAAGTTGTGAGATAACACACGCTCGTGTGCATCACACAAAGTTGAAGGCACGCACGCACATACACACACACACACACACACACACACACACACCAGTAAAGAGACCAAAAGCACTGAGCAATGCAGAGCCCACCATGTCATAGATAAGGGACAGAAAGAAAGAGCTGGGAAGAAGAGAGAAAAGCGCAGACAGAGACTGACAAGAGGAGAGGACACAACAGAGATGACTCGGACGGACAAAGCCAAGCCTTGGCCACCCTGTCACCGGAACTGCAGCCCTGTCACAAAGGACATCAAAAGGTGTGCATGAGAATAAATGCTGTGAGATCTGGAGGAAAGCAGCAGGAACACAAACTCCTGCAGAGCCTCACACTGGTCAGTGCAGGGGTCAACAACACGTCTGTCTACTGGATCCAGAACTTTCTTTGTCTACAGATAAACTGACCACAATTTCAATTAACCTTTGGATTAAGGTGTTCCAGATATCACAATCATTTTGTCTTACTGCTGCATCAAACTTGTCCATAGAGAACCCCAGAGGGCATACAATAGAAAGCTGCAGATTGTTTTTCTCATGGCGAGAATTTGGGTCTTTCCACTGGGAACCATCTGCAGCTCCAGGACTTTGCTCTTGCTCTTTTCCATCCTACTGATCCAGGGGCTCTGTGGACAGAGCAGCCCAATCTCCAACACCCATCAGAGGTATCGCCCCGCTCCGGGGCTGGGAGACGGGCATGGAGGGGTGGTGGATCCTTCACTGCTGGAGCAGGTCAACAACATGAACATGCAGAGCTTGCTGGAGAGCCTGAAGGAACAGTTTCTGCGGACTTTCAACCTGTCTGGCTTAGGTTCCCCTCCGCTGCCTCCTGGAGGCACTCGAGAAGAGCCCCCTGAGTATATGATGGAGCTCTATAACCGTTTCGTTAATGACCGTACTGCCATGCCCACCGCCAACATCATCCGCAGCTTCAGAAATGAAGGTAAAGACCCTCTGCTGAATATGATTATGCCCTGTTGATCAATTAGATTTATAAAATAAATTACAACTTTTTTTCTTTCAGTTGTTTCCATGTTTATTGAATATATTCATGACATATTTGATTTAAATATAATTTGTATTTTACTCATCACACTCTGCAATGCCAAAGTATGTAAGGAGTGAAACAGAACAAAGTATTGTATATTTTGTATATTCTTGTAGTTTTTAATTAGACTGTCGCTAAATCAAGATGTAGTTGTTCAAATCCAAGCCTTAGTCACGGCCCTGTTTCTTTTTACTTCTCTGTTCAAGGCAATGTTCATGTATATGCTATTATTTTTTTTGTAATGGGACAACTTGCAGTACCATTAAGTTGATGGTAATGATAGTTAAATGTCTCCCAATTAAGTGTGAAATTAAAGATGTCATCCTCAATAGGGTTAGAATAGGATAGGGTTAGTATATGTTACAGAACTCAACTGAAAACTTCATTAAAAAGATTATACAAAATTAACAGAAGTTCAACTTTCACCATTTAATTCTCTTCCCCAGATTCATCTCCCAGTGCTGTGGGTGTTGGAGGGGTAAGGCGTCACCCACTCATCTTCAATGTGTCAGTCCCCCATCATGAACGCATCACAGCGGCCGAGCTTCGCCTCTACACACTTGTCCAGACTGACCGCCACCTCTACGCTGGTGTCGACCGCAAGGTCACTATCTACGAACTGGAATTGTATGTCGGAGATGACAACATGACCGATGAGAACACTGTGAGAGGTGATGGATTCAGAGGGGGAGGAGAGCGGATAGAGCTGGTGGAGTTGGCTTCACGTCAGGTCTACAGCACCGATAACGGCTGGGAGGCCTTTGACCTCACTGCTGCTATTCAACGCTGGCGCAAATCTGACCGTGACACCACGCACCGTTTGGAAGTGCACATTGCCAGCATGGCTAATGAAGACAATGTTCAAGGTATGACAGAGGACAACAAAGACTCAGCTGAAGGAGACATGAAGATTGACACCAGCCCTGAGGAAAAACACAAACCTCTGCTGATTGTTTTCTCTGACGACCAAAGTAGCGATCACCGCGATGACAAGCGTGAGCTGAACGAGATGATCGACCACGAAACCTCCGACATTGTTCTCCAGAATGACTTGGGGATGGGTCTGAATGGGCTGTGGGGGGAGCTGGGGAGGGACAGGGATGAGGCGGATGAAGAAGCAGAGCCAGATGAAGAGGACCTCATCCAAATGCGCTCCAATCTGATCTACGACACAGCGTCCCGCATCCGTCGCAATGCCAAGGGGAACCACTGCAAGAAACAATCTCTGTACGTAGAGTTCAAGGATATTGGATGGGACAGTTGGATCCTGGCACCCACTGGTTACGACGCCTTTGAGTGCACTGGCATTTGTTCCTTCCCACTGACAAAGCATGTCACACCCACCAAGCATGCCATTGTCCAGACATTGATTAACATCCACAGTCCTCAGAAGGCGGCACGAGCTTGTTGCGTGCCCACCAAGCTGGACCCCATCTCCCTGCTGTACTTGGATGACACAGGCGTGGTCACCTACAAGTACAAATTTGAAGGCATGGTGGTGGCAGAGTGCGGCTGCAGATAGTCCATGTTTTGAGAGAGTTTAACTCTTCGTAAAGTCTTAAAATAAGAGGAAAGACACAGAACTAACAGTAAGCTGCAAAAGGAGGTTGGAATCTCTGTAAAAGTTAGTCAGTGAGATTGGAAGTGCACATTCACTACTCGTGCACTTCAATTGATGATCATTCAGACAGTGGAAAGACAGTGTGCTGCAGATGTTACAGTCAACAATAGAGATGCCAAGGTGTGTCCTCAAACCCACAAGAAGGAAACGGCACAAGACTTCCCAAAGGACCAAACCGGGCTCATCCTACAGTGTGTGGTGGGAACCAGTGGGCCAGTTATCCCCCTCCCTCTCCTTCCCCCTGACATCTGTCTTCCTCTCCACTTATCTCTGGCCTCCCCGCTCGATGCAAACACTAATCAGCACTTCATGTGTCCTGGCGCAGTGAAATGACCCCCAAGAGGCAACCTGACAAGACATGAACTCTCCAGGCCCACCTCCTGCCTCCTGCAGCCTCCTGATACGTAGGCGCTGTGCAGGGGTCCTATCTATCCCAATCCTGTTTCCAACTTCACATGCCTCTTGTCCACTCCCCCGAGCTACAGCGATAGCAAGGTGTGGGGGGTTGAGAAGCATGTATGCCACCACTCAGGCTTGGAGAACTGGACGGCATTCTGTGCAATTTTTTGAGGTGGTGGGATGGGGGAGTGGGACAGGACAAGAGTTGTCCACATTCCGAGGCAACAAACAATCTTAACTGGCTCAACTTACTGACCTAGCACCATGTGTCCCTGACATACCTCCAACTGCTCAGTTGAGCCATCTATCACTTTTATGGTAAAAATGGCCTTTTTGGACAGTTATCATCTGACGGCCAAACTCAAGAGTTGAAAAGGGGGGGGGCACTTTGTCACATTCCCTTTATGGAATACGACCCAAGGAAACACAGAGCTACAGAAATACAGTTTCTTTGTTTAAAAGCCTTTTGATACCTCTGCTGCTTATGTCGAATAAAAGACTATTTATTGTTCTAATTTATTTATTTTTACAACAGAGTAGATAGCTATATATATATATATATATGTATATTGGTAAGTTGCTTAGTGTAGAGCAGGTTTTGTATCCGTGACAATGCATTTGCAGCACAAAATGAATTCTGTTGGGAAGAGAAATGGTAATTTCTAAAACAATAAATGACTTTACAAATCCTACATGAAAAGTGTCCTTAACTGATCCTTTCTCTTTCAGAAAGTGTACAGACCATCAAAATGTCATTAGGATTATCTTATATCAAGATGAATGTAAATATTTGGAGCTCAAATGCCATGCTGATGTGTACATGATCTATTTCCCACATGACAATTATCAATCAAAGGATCTCGGTCTGTCAACTTTCCTTTCCATTATTTCAGGAGGAAGCCATTAGACCAATGATACAATGCATTTCTGACTTTCAGATCATTTAGTCCGACAGTATCAGCTCTCAGGTCATAGTTCATACATGACACACAAACATAGAACCATGGGAAACTGAGTGGAAGGCCCGCTAATGAACAAAATGGATGGCCTGCTGCTCACACTGACAGCTAGCAGATGCAGACAGCTGTGATGGAAGACCTGTTCATAAAAAGAAAATGTGAACAAAAAAACTAAAAAAAGATCTGGACTCCAGTATGTAACTCTTTCAGTTCTCATTAATTTGTCTACGAATGTTAAACGACATCAGAAGAGCATCTTGTTGTTCTTTTCATGTACCAACGCACTTCGAAGATAAATTAAGGATACAAACGTGACTTTCTAGATTCTTGTTGTCACTGTGAGGTTGTAATGCAGTTGGTGGATAATTATTGAGCTATAGAGGTGGACTATTTAACTATTGGACGGAGCTAGGTGTTTCCCCCACATCCACCCTTAATGCTAAGCTATGCTGTTAACAAACAGATATGAGTGTGGTATCAATCTTTCCATCAAATTCTCGGCAAGAAAGCAAATGCACAGATTTTTTTTAAGAGGTTACTGCAACATTAACAATTCTAATGCAGTCATTATAGTCACTTATGTAGTAACAGTTAACAAAAAAGAAGGTGAGAGGTATGTGTGGGGTAAATATCACTTATGCAATCAGAACACCATGGCTACATTATTACAATATGATGATTGTGTAATGCGTCTGCTACCTCCTACTGTCCTCTTTTGTGGATCACCATACAGTAAAATTGATGTAGATACACTGATTTCTCATCTAACTGTGTGTCGTAACAGGAGTTGCAGTTCTAGAAATATGTAGTTCAAAGCTTTAATTAAAAAAAAAGCCTTTGGCAAAAGCCCACTAATGACAAGTGCACTGAGATGTTTCAGAAAGCAAACAAGTCACTGACTGACCTCTCATGTAAGATGAGAGCAGAGGTCGTCTAAAAACGGTTACAGACCTGAGGGCAAGAACCTCCACCAGTGCCTCAGCTATGTGAAGCTCACTAATTGAATATTTACAGAATGGTGGAAGAAATATGAATCTGGCCTTTGTCACTGAATAGCAAACTTACAGGAAATATGATGAAATGGGAAGTCTTTAGTGTTTGCTCTGTTGATAAGGACTGGTGGAGAGTGCTCTGTGCTATTTCCTCTCTCTTTGTTTTGACATGGCTCCTTCTGTCGAAACAATTTGAGTCCCTCTTCTGGAGTGGGTGAAGTATTCTGCCTACGTGATTGATTTAGGAGCACACCTATCAACAAGTAAACAAACTGAACGTTTCAAAATGTACAGACGGTTCAAAGTGCTTCAAAATCCTGTAACGCTCCAGTGTCTGACATCGTGACGTCGGCTGCAGGACGTCGACGTGTGTCTCGCTGTGAACGTGTGTTTCGGTGTGTCTCGTCCGAAGCTGCATGACTCGCCCTGACTCTGACGTGGGGTCTGTAATAGGGCCTGATTGTTTCCGTTTTGGGTCACATGTTTATCGTTCCATCTCTTGGCATCACCACCACCCCTGCACTCATCTCTCCCTCTTTCCTCTCATCTCTTTTTGTTCCCATGAAAAGAACACTTAACCCAACATTTATTTTAGATCATGCAATAGTCACTCCAAATGTTCTAACATCTTTTAACAATTTGCATTTGACTCTGATGTTGCGAAATTGCAAAATGCCCATTGGAAGAGAGAGAGAAATGAAAAACAGATGTTCAGTGTAGTTATGACTTGACTACTTTCTCAGAACAGCGTGTTTAGTTTAAATGGAATCAATTGTCGTTCTCCAGTAAAAGTGATGACTTTCACTTGCCAGAGTAATAAATTACAGGTTGTTAGTGAAAAGGCTGCGTCTTGTGAGAAAAATCCAATAAATAAGGGGTTTACTTATTACACGTTAGGACCATTTTCAAAATGACACATCATTGCTGAGGTAATGAAATGATATATAAACTTGTTATCTCTCTACAAGAACTGCATTTGGCCCCCTGTGGTGATTCAGTAAGTGTTAGACCCCCTATCTCACTGTGATGAGTTAAAGGAAGCTCTTTCATGTGAACACAGCATGAGTGCCAAAGGAGAGGAAAGCTACAAGTCATCTGGCATGACTCCAGCTGCATTCTGTTAAAAATAAACCCTGTCCTCAGGGCATTGTTGGATTTTAAAGGTATTGATGACAATGCATGTAAAACAAATTACAAAGGTTGCAACTGCAAATAATGACTGAAAGTCTTCTCATCTCTGAAAACATGTGGTTTCGATAACTCAGTAAAATCCACATGGAGCCAGTTTACAGAGAGTAGACAGCTGGGAGGCCCAGGACATAAAACACAACAGAAACCTGAACCTGAAGTGAACAACAAAACCCCAAACGTGTGTCCTGTTTACATATGTTTTCTCCTGCGTGGATAAACAGAATCTTTACAATAAACTCATCAAATATGGTACAAATTATACAACAGCTTTTGGCTCAAATATCTAATTATCTAGGCAGTTTGACATTTTGGGAAATACACTTTATTTGCTTTCCTGACAATAGAAAATCGATGAACGGTAAATATGAATCTACAGCCAGCAGGCAGTTTTGCTTATAGCTTAGCATAAAGACTGGAAACTATAGGGTAACAAGATCAACCTAAGGACCTTAAGCTTACCTCGATTGTTTAATCTGTCTGGCTTTACGGTTTGTTATGTGCTGGACAATTTATTGGCCAGGCGCAGTCACCTCCCGCTGAGGCAGGCTAGCTGTTTTATCGTTTACAGTCTTTGTGCTAAGCTAAGCTAACTAGCTGCTGGCTGTAGCTTCAAATCGTACTGTACTACCTTGAGAGTGGCATCAAACTTATCTTTCCTTTAACCAGTTTGTAAAGTGACCTGGCAAGAGTGAATATCAGCAAACATTTACTCAGATTTGTGATTTTCTCTTTAACTTCACATACGATCTGCACTGACGGAAATTACACTGTCACGTATTTTCTGCCTTACGTCAACTGTACAACATGAAAGCATGAATCCATCCTTAAACACTCCCCATGTCATGAGGGCACATCAGTTACACATTTGTTCATTGTTTCATTGTCTTGATTTATTGTGTCATCTCTGCTCTCTCCTCATCTCGCGCTACAGTCACTTGATGCAGAACAGCTGTAGATATCGTTTCACATTGTAAATACTGCACCTGCACAGGATGTTTGTCCATGAACGTGGTGAATTCTGAGATTACTGACAAAGAAACATTGATAATGTAGTCTTGTTGAGCAAATTATACAGATTTCAATCATTGTTTATTATAAATGGCATTTTGTGGTCACAACTCGGAAAATGTCTTCTGACTGAAATGGCCGTGGTTGGTTTGCTGTAAACATGAAACATGAAACAGGATGATCAGGAACGACCAAAATCTGCAGAAAATATCCTTCAGTGCATCTTGGCAGCTTTGCTGGAACTTGAGCGATCCTCAGTTTTTATACAAGCAAGAGTTTTGTCACTTTGGACGAGAATACTTCACTGGTGCACGGTATGTGCCAAAGAGGACGTCCCAGTGGATGAAGTAGGGGGCGTAGTTGACACTGTGGAGAGTATGGTGGACTTGGTGGTAGGGGGCTCCTCCCAGACAGGGCAGCAGTCTGTGCAGAGCCCAGGGCAGTTCGTAGCCACAGTGGTCCTCCACCGCCAGCCAGCTGTTGACGAGGTGGAAGACGGCTTCGCTCAGAGGGTGGCAGCCCACCGCCCAGGCGCTGCTCAGAGACAGCAGCAGCAGAGACAGCAGCTCCAGAGAGCCGCTGTCCTGAGCGGCCAGAGCGAAGGGTGTGTGGTGCTGGTGGTGCAGCTGGTGAGCGTTACGGTAGAGCCAGGTAACCCTGATGAGAAGCACACAGACAGCTGAATTATAAAAGTTATGGATAAGACAATATTCCCAGAATGGCATAATGTCAGTGTGTCTGTGGAAGTCTACTACTTCTACTGGTACAACAACTACACTATACAATACTATTATGTTGTGTCTTATCAAAGCGCAACTGTCAGGGCACCTATGGTCACCGAGAAATTGAAGGATAAAGGGAATATTAACACTTTTGGACTGAAGATGCCAACAGCTAATTTTTGCTCAAGTATAGAGGCGCTTTAATGTTGGGCCGAACAGTGAATCCTGAATGTTACAACGCGACCCAGAGGCAACCAAAGAGTGAGGAGTCAATTTGCTCTGTTCCTGCAGGTATCCCCGGTTTTCGGAGTGTACTGGAGCAGCAACTACTAATTCCCCCTCTTTTATATTGGACTTTTATATTTCCTCCTTATAGTGCTTTTGATTCATTTAGGCTTCCTGTTTGAACTGTTTGTTGGTCTAGACACATGTTTATTGAGAATACTGGCTGAACCTTGATTTGTGCTTCCTGTTTAATTGTACACAGAGTCATGTATGGTATTAGAGTATAAATAAATGCTTACATTATTCACTGGTTTTGGTGTACTGTCTTAAAGACCAATGCAGCTCTTCCCTCGATTTAAAAAAACATGATCACTGGAGTCACGGACTCCTGTAGGTGGCGTTGTCTGCTATTTTTTTACATTTCATATTTATTTGTTTTAAGATAGTTATTGCATATTTTATTTCACCCTATTGGGCTTGACAATAGTACACAACTAACATGACATGGGGTGCTCACCTGTGCATGGACACGTGCCATATAAAGAAGAGCGTGTCAAAAAGCAGCAAACACGAGAAGACTTCCACAAAGAGCTGCCAGCAGGATGGAGCCAGCTGCGGTAACGCGGGGCTCCTCAGCGTGTGAAACAGCGCGGTGGCCGGGAGGACGGTAGTCAGGTATCTGTACAGCAACCTCCAAAAACAGTCAAACCAGCGGCGGAGAGACGGCGGCGGACCCGATCCTGCAGCGATCCTCCACGAGCGGACCCGCCGACAGACGCTCCCCAGCGCGTCCAGCGCGAGGAAAGGTGCGCAGAGCAGGACGTGGGTCAAGAAGGCGTAGGACGCAGGCAGGTAAGGGGACAGCAGGATGTCCTCCTGCCCTGATCTCACTGACTCCCATAGCCCCTGGAGGAGAGGCGCATGCTCTGTGGGGGTCACATTCATCACGGCTCCCAAATCACGATCTGCATCTTATTTCAGGTAGCGTCCTCCTGACTGTTATTCTTACGAAATAAAGAACTTATTTTCCCCTTTTAAAGCTATCCTCATAGGAATGATATGTATCCACTTTAAATTTCTCCGTAGGGATCAGTCCTGGATAAACTCTTCCATATATTCCTAAACACAGGTAAATTAGATGTTTTTCCTCGGCTGCCTCCTCGCTTCTTACAGGAGAAGCTTCTTCCTAATGCTGCTGGAGAAGTTTTCTCTTCACACAATAGAGGAGGAGGAGGAGCCCCAGATCTACTAGTTCTTCTATGTTGAGGTAATTGGTAACTAAATGAAAGAAGTAGCCTGATCCTCATCGCAGGTTTCAATTACGCACTAGAACCACACCTAAAAGTTGGCTGTTGGAAATGCAGGGGGTTTCTCTGAGAGGACTGTCACATTAAAATATCTTTTTTTCTTCATTGGAGACTCAGAAACTATCATTACACTACTGACTGAAGACAGTATAGATAGTGTCTCTCAATTTCGGTGATTTTTCAGGAAAAAGTCTTCCTCAGCTAGAACAGGATTAGTTATCAGACTGGCAAAATATGAACGAAATTATATGATTGAAACCATGAGAGGAAAAAAGCCTGAACATGTCAACATCTCATTGTTTTTCTTTGTTGTTTTTAATTTTCTTTCTTTTTGTGCACTTGCCTTAATAAAAACATTTAAAAAAGACAATATGCATGTGACATCAAATGAATCATTGCAAACGTGTGTGAATCATTGTGGCATCAAAATCATCTACTGTATATTCACTACAATTATTCATCAATACTTTCAGTCTGTTCACCAGTGAATCACCATTGCTTTCTCTGAGTAAAGCCCCAGTTCCACCGAAAGCCAGATGTCCCCGGATACACTACGGATCAGATCCGGGGTCATCCGGGGTCATCCGGCTGACAGACCTGCAAAATAAAGTATGAATCAAGTCTGTGCCCCAACATGCAACCATCAAGGTATGCAAATGTGTTTAAACTAGTCCAACACAGTCCCTCAATCTATATAGCTGTTACTCTTTATGTAATAACAATTTTTAGACCACTGTTACTCTGACCACGGCATGGTCCATCTGTTGGAATGTTCATTCTTGGAATATATCAAAAGAGAAGAAAGGGGAGTGGAGGTGTCAATATATATATAAATAATAATAATAAATAAGGTATAATGATTCTTAATAAAGAAAATAGTTATGATCAGTAGGAAATAGAAGTCTGAACCTGATGTGTGATTAGAGTGATTCACACTCTTTTACAACCTGGATAGAAGACCAATCGTATTTAAGGTCAAAAGGAAGTTTGTTAAATGATTTGTGATGGGAAATGCAAACAGTAAGGACGTTTTCATATACTTGATAGTACTTTTTTTCAACTTTTACATAATCCGATATGCAAGAGTTGTTTAGATACATTTTTGAATTTTAAACACCTCTATTACTGACAGACATCCTAAACATCACATTGAACTTGCAATGAAACTCTTCATAAGGCCATTAGTTTCTCGGTGCACCTATAGCAATAAGGGACGCAGCATATTGAGTTATCAGGGAACAAATGACAAACGGATACAGTGGACTATTAGTTAATGAGTAACTCATATTCACACTCTAATATGTAGCTAATGATTAGCCTAGTTAATGATTAGTTAATTCAGAAACAAGTAAAGAATGAATCAGTGACGACTTGATAATTCATGAATCTTAAAAAGTTCCTCCCTTAAAATGTCTTAAGGACTACATAGAAGACGATGAGTCAAGAGAACAGAATGGGAGATCCTATATTAATGAATCATTAGGTAATGATTAGTTCATGAATTCAGTAATAGTAAGGTATGTCATGAAAAAAGTCCTAAAAAATGTAATAATAAGGTATGTCATGAAAAAAGTCCTAAAGAATGTAATAGTAAGGTATGTCATGAAAAAAGTCCTAAAAAATGTAATAGTAAGGTATGTCATGAAAAAAGTCCTAAAAAATGTAATAGTAAGGTATGTCATGAAAAAAGTCCTAAAAAAATATCAGTACATTATGTCATGGAAAATGTCCTAAAAAAAGTCGTTGTATACTCTTACTCCAAAGGTTTGAGGATTTAGGTTTGTTTTTCTCTAAAGCAAATAATAATAAAAAAAATCAATAAGTGGATTCAACTATGTGGATGCAACCAATTAACTGCAAGAATCATGCACGCACATCAACGTCAGCAAAGAAGCTATTCTGAAATGCTTCAAGTGTTAATTTAACATCAATAAGAGACAGAAAATTATTTATTTTCATTATATAGGATTTCCTGGGCCAAGGTGCAGATAGCGTATGGGTTTTCAGTATGGGACGGAAGACGAGCTGAGTTTCTGCTGTCCTAATGTCAATGGGGAGGTCATTTTTATTGCTCAGGTTGCAGCAAAAATAATAAAGACGTTTATTTATATAACACTTTTCTTAAGAAGGTTACAGCAATGGGATTTCTGAAAAAACCCCAGATTAAACCATAAACAGTAAACAAACAGGTTGATCTCAATAGGTAGAGCATCACACAGTCTGAGAGCTCTAATAACAGCAAAATAGGATAAGCTGATGCCTAAAAGTGTATAGTGGAAGGATCAAATCACGTTTTCTCCTCAGTATTGTGAAAAACAAATCTTATAACAAGCAGGTAAATTGTGGACTTCAGGAGTAGCTGACCGAGATAAGGTGCTGATACAACTGATACTTGACAACCTGGGGAGAAAGCATCAAAACCCAACTCTATACACTGTATAGTCCAGACATGACACTGAATTACCCCACTCGAGTACAATCATATGGTAAAAGATGGCTGGATGACGGTCATCCTCAGTTTTTGAAGGGAACCTCTGCACACATCTGGAGAGAAAAGAAGAGGACAGCATAAGAATGTTCATTACATTCACATACATATGTGACTAAAACTACATTAAAAACTACAAACATACTACATAACAGCTGCTGAAACAAGGCTTCTCAAAGTGATAACCTCATGTTTTTTGACTGACAATACCAGACATTTTATGATTTTTTTCACGACGTAATATAAGATGACAATTTGTTTGGCTTTATTCATGGCGTACTATTCTATAAGGTTTTTTATATATTTTTTTATGAAATACTATACTATGACTTTTTTTATGACATACTATACTATGACATCGTTTTGGACAATTTCCATTCAATACTATACTGACATTTGTTTGTACTTTTTCTTGACATTCTGTTCTATAAGATTTTGTATGGCTTTTTTCATGACCTACTATACTATGATTTTTATGGCATTTTATTACATCTTTATTATGACATACTATACCATGACATTTGTTTAGGACGTTTTTCACAACATACTGTACCAATTTATTTTTTTAGGGACTTTCATCATGACATTTCTCTGGATATTTTCATGTCATGCTATACGATGACATTTTTATGACATACATTATACAAAAATGTCATAGTATAGTAAGAGGAGACACACTTTGAAACCTTGAGCTCAATGGGGTATATTGGAGTCAAAATATAATTTCTGATACAGCTTTAAAAGTGTAAAAGTGATAAATTGCATACTTCATTACATATCAATATGACACAATGCATTTTACGCCTCACTTTACACATTTTGCTTTACTGCACCATCTTTACTGTTTTTGTACAAAGTTTCTTAATCACTGTGTTGGCCTGAACTGTGCCAATATGCCGTCATAGGTAATCTTTAGGTAAAAGCATATTTCTTTTGAAAATGTGTCAGTGTAAACTTTCCGCGGATGAAAACTTTGTATTTAAAAGCCTCTAGGCTTTAGTTGTATAATAAATACACTACATCAGATATCAGGGTACATTGGTGCAAATATGAACAAAATCCAAGCAATAAGTGAAGAATGACATGAGATTCAGTTGCACATTTTAATGGTATACTCATGCTCACTAAAAGTACATTATCCTTCGGGATACTCGTTTCATCCAAGTGTTCGGCTGAATCGTTAAAGATACATGTATCCAAAAACACTCCCATGTCACGAGTGCACATCAGTTGCATATTAGCTCAGGCATTTGTTTATTGTTTCAATGTCTTGATTTATTGTCGTCTCTGCTCATCTCGTGCTGCAGTCACTTGATAGAGAACAGTTGTAGATATCAGTGTTTCACATTGTAAATACTGCAGCTGAACAGGATGTTTGTGCATGAACTCAGTTACACAGATTTCAATCTTTTTTATTAGAAATAGCATTTTGTGGTCACAACTCTGAAAATGTCTTGGCATTGTAGGATGTGTGACTGAAATGGCCATGGTTGGTTTGCTGTAAACCGTGGGATGACATATCCCCGATGCAACATGAAACAGGATGATCAGGAACGACCAAAATCTGCAGAAAATATCCTCGAGTGCATCTTGGCAGCTTTGCTGGAACTTGAGCGATCCTCAGTTTTTAATACAAGCAACAGTTTTGTCACTTTGGACGAGAATACTTCACTGGTGCACGGTATGTGCCAAAGAGGACGTCCCAGTGGATGAAGTAGGGGGCGAAGTTGACACTGTGGAGAGTATGGTGGACTTGGTGGTAGGGGGCTCCTCCCAGACAGGGCAGCAGTCTGTGCAGAGCCCAGGGCAGTTCGTAGCCACAGTGGTCCTCCACCGCCAGCCAGCTGTTGACGAGGTGGAAGACGGCTTCGCTCAGAGGGTGGCAGCCCACCGCCCAGGCGCTGCTCAGAGACAGCAGCAGCAGAGACAGCAGCTCCAGAGAGCCGCTGTCCTGAGCGGCCAGAGCGAAGGGTGTGTGGTGCTGGTGGTGCAGCTGGTGGGCGTTACGGTAGAGCCAGGTAACCCTGATGAGAAGCACACAAAAAGCTGACTCAGCTTATACTTTCACCGTTATGGATAATCACTATACTCCCAGAATGGTACATGTCACTATTTAATCTTGTGAGGGGCTCATTGGGTGGAATATGGTCTCAAAAATATATAAAATGCAAGTCTCCTTCAAAAACAATCCAAGGCACACTGTAGGGTTTGTGCAATATTAAAATGTCTTTATTTAAACATGGCAATATGTATTTAAAATGACCAACGCATTACCATCAAGGTGGTAGATACTTAGTTAGTTCTACTACTTCTACCGGGACTAAAACAGTCCCAAAGTCAATGGGTTTATTGAAAGGGTTTTTGGTTTTGATGCCTTTATTAAGTTCTCTACAAAAGTTTAAGAGATTTAATGTTTTGTTTAGCAATATAAAATATGTCAGTCAATATCCCCTTTGTGAATATAATTTCAGAAGATCTTACTAAACAAAACGTGGAAGAATGTTTGTTTGCCACAGTGTTTTTTTTTCTTTTTCCAGTAATCCAAATGGAAAAATCTCATTGGCTTTTTGTCAAGGGAACCAGTGACATGCCAATTCCCGGGGGTTGGACTACAAACATAACTCATCCCTGCAGGACTCTATAGCCATGCTGTTGATTCATGGGGAGGCCTGTATGATGGGCGACTTCCATTGGAAACGTGTTGGCAACATTGCCTGGGTTTTATGGTTGGATCATTTTTTACTCTTGCTAGTTCTCCAGATTACCTTTGAGTGCGGTACTTGAGTAAATAATATACGTAGTTACTTTTCACCACTGATCACAATATGATATACAGATAGGGACAAAAACATGATTTTTTTTTGGACTGAAGCTGCCAACAGCTGATATTTTGCTCAAGTACAAAGGCTCTTTAATGTTTTCTATTCTTGGCAGGATGGAAGAAACTTCATGGGGGAACTAAAACTCATAAAATAACCTCTATGTAACATGGAAAAAAGCCCAGTCACATTAGAATAGTACACGACTAACATGACATGGGGTGCTCACCTGTGCATGGACACGTGCCATATAAAGAAGAGCGTGTCAAAAAGCAGCAAACACGAGAAGACTTCCACAAAGAGCTGCCAGCAGGATGGAGCCAGCTGCGGTAACGCGGGGCTCCTCAGCGTGTGAAACAGCGCGGTGGCCGGGAGGACGGTAGTCAGGTATCTGTACAGCAACCTCCAAAAACAGTCAAACCAGCGGCGGAGAGACGGCGGCGGACCCGATCCTGCAGCGATCCTCCACGAGCGGACCCGCCGACAGACGCTCCCCAGCGCGTCCAGCGCGAGGAAAGGTGCGCAGAGCAGGACGTGGGTCAAGAAGGCGTAGGACGCAGGCAGGTAAGGGGACAGCAGGATGTCCTCCTGCCCTGATCTCACTGACTCCCATAGCCCCTGGAGGAGAGGCGCATGCGCCTCTCCATGCACTGTGGGGGTCACATTCATCACGGCTCCCAATTCACAATCTTCTGCATCTTACTTCAGGATTCTTACGAAAAAATAACTGCAGCAGTTTTTTTTTTTCCTTTAAAATATCCTATTAAAGCTAATATGGTCATGCATTTCATGTCTCCACGTTGAAATACTCCAGATGGAACTGTCCTGGATAAACTCTCTTCCATATATACTGTATTTTTCCTCGGCTTCCTGGAGAGTCAAAGCTTCATGCTGCTGACGTTTTCTCTCCACATACTAGAGGAGGAGCTCTAGATCCACATTATTTTCTATGTTTATGCAAGTGGTAAATTAGGCTGATCCCAACCAGATTTCAGTTTTACGCACAAGAACCACCTACAGTCGACTGTGGGAATGCAGGGGGTTTCTGTGAGAGGATCCGACACCGATACTGATTAAAGCAAATTTAGATTTAAAGAATGTTTTGCTTAATTGGATATTTTCCGGTAAAAGATAAAAAAGGATAAAAAAAAATAACATTCCAACATGTCATTAATTTTCTTTTAATTTTTTTAATTTCTCTCTTCTTTTTGTGTTTAAGGAGACAGACTACACAGCTGTGAAATCAAATGAATCATTGCAAATGGCTGCAGATTTATTACTGATACAGTTGTCGCAACCTAATTAGTTAAATGTGCATTTGTGTGGGATTGAATCTGTGCTACAAAGTACGATGTCAACCAGAGGTTCCTGCAGGATTACCTAAACTCCTCGGTCTAGAGGGGTCATGGGTCAAAATGTCGTTGAAGACTTTAAGCATCTATAATCAATGTTGTTTCAAATGACAATGAAAAAAACACTGAAAATATAAAAAGGGGTTGGTTGTAGTGATGAACCTACGGATCATTATTATTATTTGGAGCTTTAAAGTGAGATTCAGCTTATTGTTTAAGTTGTGGTTCACTCTCATAGCAGCCAATGCCGTATTGTACTGGTTCTTTATTTCTTTACGATTCCCTGAAAGTTTCCTGGAAAAACACACCCATTTGACCATAATTACAGGTAAATAATACCCATGGACAAAAGTCTACAAAGCATGTGGTTCAACATTCAGCCTATAGAATATAGTTCAGGGTAAAACTTTACAATAAGGTGCAGGCGCAACAAAAGTGTTAATAATGGTGATATGAGGATGACGTAACGGGGGTTTAACAGGAACTTCTCAGCATGATGCGTCTCTTTACTTAAGGGGGCTCAAGCTTCATTTGAAAAAAACAAAAAACTTTTTCTCCAGAAAAGGGGGTCAAAGATATTCATGAGTAACGATCAGTTTTGTGCTTCTCAGGAGCTGGTCTGGAGTACATCCGAAGTGACTATTATTACACAGTGATTCATTAATAAAATATGTTCATTCTCCTCCACAGTAACTTATTACTAGTGTCTCTGAGGAACATGTGCAACGCAAACTCATAAACTCAGTGATCCAGGATTCCAAGGAAGCTGTAAAATAAAGTATTACCCATCTGTGACCTCTGCGTCACCCTAAAATGGTATGCACTCGTGGTATCAAGGTGTGCGAGATGCATTTCAACTAGTCCAACCTTTCAGTCTCACAATAGCTTTGACTTTTTTTAAAATATGTTTGTAATGTGTGATTAGAGCACTTCACAGTGCTAAACTCTCCTTTACAACCTGCATAAAGGTCTGATTGATTTGTGATGGAAAATGCAAACAGTAAGGACGCTTTCATTCTGGTATAATCGTTACTCAAAAATACTTTTTTAACTTTTAAATAATCTGATATGCAACAATTGTTTAGATACTAAATGTTTGTGTTTGAAACTCTTATTAACGACACACATCCTATACATCACACTGGACAATGCAATGTAAATAAAAACTCTTATTAATGCGATTGATTACTCAAATAACAACCCACAGTACTTTATTGTCAAATGACAATATCTTGATTGCATATTCACAATTGAAGTGCAAAAACATTTGCCTTTCAAGTCAGTGTAAGTCTCAGTCAATAAGAGACAATAAGAGTAATAAAATGACAACTGGAAGTCAATTTGAGGACCAACTTTAAACAACAGAGGGGTGCCAATAACACATCATATAATCACTGTTCGCACAAGAAGATCATTCAAGTTGTATTGGGTTACAGTGAATTCAGGACACAAGCCATTTAGCTTCAGGCTTCAGAAATATTTTCTCACCGCGACAGCGTCTGCTCAACCAAAAAAAAAATGCCAAGTTCAAAGAATCAACACCTAGACAGTCCCCAGTCCCCCCCGCCCCCCCCCCCCGAAGCTACATTATGAAATGAGTCAATTTTGGATGAAGAACACATCCTTTGGTCGATAACTCATACTCAGATATCCTGTGCAACACATCACTCAGTTGAAATAATCCCGCAAAATAATTGCCAAATGCCAACGAATTTCTTTAGTAATCTAAGACGGAGAACACAGGAGATCAAACATGAAGTGAAGTTTGGTTTTTGGTACCGATCAAGTCAAGACTGTTGAAAACGGACCCCCGGCAGACAATGGTGACATACGAGGTCGGTAGTATTCTACAGCGAGTCCCTCGGTGTTAATCTGTATAGTCCAGTTCAGCAGGTCATGTTGTCAAAGGCTCAAAGCCAATTCACTACTGTGTGTATATATTCTGTAACCATTCATGAAGTGGTTGTATTAAATCATCCAACATAGCTGAAAACTGCCCATTGAGAAAAGATGTTGCCACATGTCTGTATCACAGACTTTATATAAGAGTATATACAAGAGTACAACAGCTGTTCGTGTCATAACCCAACATACACTTCTCAGAGCGCGCCCTGCTTGGAATAAAACTGCACAATAGACATTAAGAGCCAAACAAACAGATGCACAAATATAGTCTCTCCAACATGCTACATACATGTACTGCACATGTGGTACAGTTGCACGAATTCAATTAAAATTCAACAACCCTGTGCTCAAAAGTTTTTTTTTTTTTTTTTTTTTTTTTTACAGAAACATAAAACAAAAAACAAATAGAGTGATGCTATTAAAATCTGACAGGCAGCAGCTACGACACAGTACATTCATCATCCCTGTGTTTGGTCTACAGTCAGGGGCCCGTATTTTTCAAGCACTCAGAATAATAAATCACAGTCCAACATCCTCAGAGCGACACACATTTGGTCCTACATTTTTCAGCAGTATCGACATTTAAATAACTTTCTTGATCACTTCAAGTCGTTCCTTGTTCCGTTAGATTTAGCGGAGCTGCAGAGCTTTCCCGCCCAGACATGTAAGAGTGTGGTGGAGTCGTGTAGCGGGTTAAAAGGTTTATTTTTCTTGGGATGCACCGGCTTCATTCACAAAACGTTGTTGCAGTTGATCTTTAGCAAAATCCCAGCATTACACAGCGATTGTCCTTTAGTAGTGTGCTTTGGGTTGCAGAAAGAGTGATATGCAGCTTTTAAAAAGTTTGGTAAAACTTCTGCATCACCTTTTTCAAAACCAAAAACACAAGAAATGGATTAATCTTTGTGTTGATCCGCACTATCTTAAGCTACAACTGTTAGCATATCCAGCTAACTAGTTTACCACCTACAGCAGCATTACTTCCAAGGCAAATAATTAGCATAGCACTGACCAACTACATTCCTCTGTGAGGTTACAGAGAAAAAAGAAGCCCGTCCCCGACAAGCTTCACGTCTTCTACACGAGTCATACACTGATGAGGGGGATGACTTTTTGCCTGCAACATGCAGCTTTAGCCTCAGACTTTTAGCACGATATTTAGCCATTAAGTGAAGATTTAAAACCCAATTTTTCAACCAACACAAATGCTCAATGAGAACACATGCTTGTGAATGGCTAACACAGTATGAACACATAAGTAGTAATGGATTTGTGATCCTTGACGTTGTGGCTAAATTAACTGGGCACAGTTGATACGCGGAGCTGAGCAGCAGGAGGGCGAGTTGCTTAAAATGGTGGTTTCGGCTAAATGACGGTTTTAAAAGTAGCTAATTATACACCCACAGATGATGCCATTTTATTTAGTTTTTCTTCCACATAATTGAATAGTCCGCCTAGACAATCTCATTCTCTATCAGAACAGAGTAGAAGCATAGGAAGCCTCTGAAATGAACTCCTCTGCTCTGAGGTTGGAGAATATGACATGGTAGTCATACTTGCAGTGTGATTTATAGCAGTTATTCTGAAGTGTTTGAGAAATACAGACCCTGGTCAGCAGAGCTTCTTCGAGTCAGAGGGATAAGTTGCCAGCCAGCCTGTGGGCCGGGCGCCTGCCCTCCAGCAGACAGTCCTTCCACTCAGTCTGGGCGGTCCCTCACTAGTCCAGGTCCAGGAACTGCTCAGCAACGATGTCCATGGCTGCAGAGCCCTTGATCGAGCTCCCTGCAGAGCCAGAGTCCACAAACATCTGGGGAATTTCGCTCCCAAAGTAGATTTTGCTGTTTGATGCGATGGCCTTGTACTTCATTAGCTGCAGGTACTCTGGTGTCAACTTCAGCTGCAAGAGGGGACACGGCATTACAATTACAAACGAGCAGTCTGGACTTTCCAGTCCATATTTGTCTCGGTTTAAGCGGGAAGTGTGTTTGCGTCATCTCTGTACCTTATTGGCCTCGGCAGCTCTCTGTGATGTATAAAACTCTGCATCTGCCTTGGCTTTCTGCCGGGCCACGAAACCGCTGTCTGTGAATCACAAACAGTCAGAGTCAACAGCGGCAGGTCGGTTTCATTACAACACAAAGCTGCTTTCCTGTTTAAAAAGTAGGAAGCTGACGTAAATACTGTGAACTACAAGCATGAGTAACGCATAAACAACTGGGTCCCCGACTCAAAAAAAAGCAAACCAGTGCTAAAAACAAACAGCTGCTGAGACCACATAGTGATCTAATCATCATCATTCTGATCTGCACTTTGTTAGTGTTCAGCATGTTTGGTTCTTTCTTATATGAATCAAACATTTTGACTTGTCCTAGCAGGAGAAGCTCAGATAATCTGTGGTGACAGCTCAAGGCTGTAGAATTAGCAGACGTAAACCGCATGCAGCAATTATTCATGTTATCACAGGTGAAGTCAAAGCCCGTCTACGATACGAACAGTGGTGGGAAAGTGACTATTTATTATATAAGCGCATTTATTTAAGTACTTTATGCAAGAACTGCACAATTTTAAGGGTACTTTCACCACTTTCCAATTCATGACACTTAACACTTCTACAAAAATATGTCATCCCTGCATTACTCTGTACATACTTCACATAAAAGCGTATACAACACAATGTATTGTTAATATCAAGCCATTGGTTTGTGTCTGGTGCACTGACTGACTTCAAACCAACTCCTTTTTCATGTAGTGTTTACATTATTTTGTACACCCCCTGACTCTCTCCCTAGTTGGCGTCAGTATTAAGAAACTAATTATGTGATATATAATAATATTTAAATTAAAAAAGGGACATTTTCTTTGGCTTTACTTTTGATAAAAGGAAAAGTACCGGAGAATTATATGAAAATATTCTTTCAGTGGCAATCTTGAAGATTTTCATTTCAATAAATATATGTTGAGTCACTAACTATCGCCGAATGAGGCAACAAAATACAGACGGAAAATATGACCCAATAGTCGACTAACGCTCAAACGACTTTGTCAACTAATCGATAAGTTCATTTAATCGACGGATCCGTCGTACTGAGTTTCTCCACAAAGAATCACAAACGCACCACTTTAAATCTGGTGTTTACCAGAGATGTGCCGATACGTTTCTTGGAAAGAAGTCATTCAGAAAAAAGCATAAAAAACGACCTATTAATAAACTAAAACCAAACCGACCGATTAGACTAATTGACTAAGAAAGGTCAACCCGAGTATTAAGTTACTGCCAACACAAACCCAACATGTCCTACTTCTGCAGCTTCATGTTGACTTTTACAAGATTACACCAGTAAATATGGTGCCGCCTAATCATCCAGAACTAAATCCTTAAGGCTCGACATTTAAATAGGATTTAGAATTCAGGACTTTCCCTTGTAATAAGAGTATTTTGACATTGTTGTACTGGTACTTTTACTTCAGCACAGGATCGGAGTAGTTCTTCCACCGCTGCATACTAACCTTCGATCTCAGAGATCCTTTTTTCCGTTTCCTTCTCCATGACTTTCTGTCCAAACTTGATCTCAGACACTTGTGCCACTTTCTCAGCCTCTATTAAAAATAAAAGAGGTATATTTAAATTTTCAACCGTCAGTGTTTTAAATGCACTTCTTCCCGATTGTTTTCCTCTCTTTCTCACCTATGATAGCTTTGATCCGCTCCGTTTCTGCCTCTTTCTCCACAACCTTCTGCGTCTGTTGAGAGATCAGCAGTTTCGTCTTCTCGCTCTCCCTGCAAACAACACGAACAGATGCTTTAACATTAAACGGTTTACATTTACATTTACAGAGCAGGCTTTATTGACATATTGATACTCTTCAGTTGGGGCATCTAACACTTCAGGTCGTGTCACCTCCGAACAACCGTGTGGGTGTTCGCGGTAAACCGGTATCACAGTATGCATGTATTAAAAAGTCATGGTTATCATATAATGTACATTTCTACGGTAAAAAAAACAAAACAAACTTGACCCCCATCTAAACACTAATGAGCTGTAAGGCGTCGTAAAGCACACTTCATTCAAGCGTAGATGTATGCAGGCAATGTCTCGAAGTCCTTGTATAAGACATTTTATACAATCTCGCCAAATACAAAAGTAAACTCCCCAAGCCGTCTGTCTGCATAGCAGCTGCTGAGTGGCAGCGATGTACTCAGCAGTGCGTGTACTGGTAGTTCCAGTTCTGTTAGCCAAACACAAACTGTTACACACCCCCCCCCCCCCCCCACACACACACACTGCGGGCACGGTGTAATGGCAGTATACAATAGGTCACAAAAGGTGTTTTGAGAAAGTGTGAATCACTGCAACCACGAGAGGTTCTTCAGCATTGCGCCATAATTGGAGAGTTGGTAATGTACTGTATCCGTCACATTTGAGTTCAATTACCCATCGACTGGGACCAACATTGGGATCAAACCCTGTGCCATCACATCACATGGAACAGAATACTCTGCCTAAGCAAGAAATCTCTGCTTTGCATCTTCATGCCTTTGCCTCATTGGAAGAAATCCTATTACTAAATGAACCACATCAATGAGGGTCTGAAGGCGTTTTATCTCTCGAGTGATCCTTTGAAATTAAAACAACATAAGTGATGATTTGAAGGGAAATTGAGTTTCTTTTATAAGTTTCTACTTCAACGGTGTGGCCCATCTTTTCTGTAATCACATTTGAACTGTTGAGACGTGTTTATATTACTGGCCTCCAGGCGTCTAAGACAGACTGTCTCACAGGCTGTAAAAACAGAGTTTAAACATCCTGAACAAATTAGTAGAAGGTGAAACCAAAAGTACAATTACATTTGGCAACAACTACAGTAATTGCAGTGTATGTAGCTCTGAAGGATCTAATGTTTTGCAGGATAAAAAAAGGACTTCAACAAGGGAAACTGATCACTTCTGTGGTTGTCTGACTGTTGAACCTCATTTACAGGTATCGCTGCCTCTCCAGATCTCAGCAATTCAGTTGGTGAATAATTGGTACCATAACCCTCAGAAGTGATGGCAAAATCTACCAAAAATAAGAGTATGTTCACTATTTTATATTTATGTTAGAAACCGTTTTGCGTAACAAAATCTGCATCAGTTTCTTCCATCATTGCAATGAAAAAAAAAAAAAAAAAAAACTATGCAGAATTGCATATTTCCTTAAAGTGTGCAGGAAGCTGCTTGTGTAACAGTGTGTGATTGTGTGTGTTGTTTTTGTGTGGATGCCATCAGAGTTTTGGCTATTGTTAACGGCTCTGTCCTGCTCTTTGTTGGATTTGGGGAAGTTTACAAAAACTCTTTATCTGAAATTGCCAAACACATGGCTCAGCCTGAAGCCTTATTCCTTTAATCCTGTATCGTTCAAAGTGAAAAATGAACTTATTGAAAATAAGTATGCAGGCTCTCATTAGAAAGAAATAACATTACGACCTTACATTTAGAGTTGTTGGCTAAAAGTAAAAAGCATTGTTTTCCCCCCCGCTTTGTCTAAAATCATGGAGCTGTGATTAAGAAAATGATTAAGAATTGTGATGCTAAATGTGCCAGCGCTATCATTTGTGAACTATGTGCCATGCGAGGTGTAACAACTAACTAAGAGCGACGGGGCTCAGTGAACGCTCCACTCTTCCTTTGGAAAGCACAGTGAGGAAGCTGTGAATGCTTTGCTGTAGTTAAAGGGGGGAGTTTATGCTGATGCCGTGCAATAAAGAACTGAAAGATACTCCTGGGAAGCGAGGTCCTTCTCCACTATACAATGTCCCTTTGAGTTAGACAAATACAACTGAACCATCAAACAAACATCTGTAAGTAACAAAGTAGAGCAGTCCAGGGACCCTTTACAGGAGGGAACCCCCCTCTTAATAGTAAGACTGATTAAGCATCTACCATTTGTACTCTTACGCCATTGAAACTATTTGTATTCTATAAATACTTCAGTCCTGTTTAGTCTTAAAAAGGTTTCACAAAATGAACAATTGGCAGACTGGCACAATAAACCGGACCATTAAACTCAAAGTGCTTCAACTTCAAAATAATGAAGTCATTGCCGTGTTTCACCAAGGTATCAGAGTTTCTATTGGCCCAGAGCTAACGTGGGTGTAATGGACACAATACTCTTGTTTTATTGGTGCAAATGGTCGCCAACTGTAGATATGCACTTCTTAAATGATACACCACAATTCTATAATTTATAGCAGACTATTTCACCCCCTGACAGAGTGTCAATGACCCCACTTGGAGAATCACTGGACCAGTTGACACATGTGTGTTGCATTAATAAGGCTTTGTGTGGGTTCTGGAGCAGAAGTCACACATAGTGCCTGACTTTAAATTAAACAATATCAAAATGATTTCCTTCTTCTGTCAATGTATGCATGCGACTTGAAGACTTCCACTTTCCACCGTGGCCGATGCCTCGCAGTGCTTACATGAACCTTCCTGCAGCTTACTGTAAATCCTCAGTTTCCTCTCTTTATCACAGTCACTGTGACAAAGCCCAGGCTGTCGATTCATGAGGCCAAAGTGAGACGTTCACAGACAGATTTAAAAGCAGCCCCGTCTTGGTTGGCTGGGGGACTTGGATGAACATCAGGCTTATCCACGTGGGAGGGAAAATCATTACACAACACATGAGTCAGGGATCAGGGAACATTCCTTGATGGGAAAAAACGGAAAACTCACATTAGCTCGTAGTTCCTGCGAATGCTCTCTGGGATATTGGGCTTTGTTACACGGACCGCCTGTGGATCAGTGAGACGGACAGACAAAGAAAGAGTTAACACTGAAGTAGGCAGATAAAGACAGCGCAAGTATTAAAAGCAACATGACTCTAAAAAGAGGTTTTCACCACAAGGGGAGTTATCCCAAAAAAAAGGGCAGTTTGAGAGGAGCCCCGAAACAAAAGCAGTCCTGTTTTAAGGCTCTCTGAACTGTACGATTATTGGTTTTCTCAGAAAGACCCGCAATTGTTATTTCAACTGTTTCTAGAGATTTACAGGAAACATAAGGCCAGAGTATTAAAGCCCAGCGGAGCGTTTAACTCTCTGCGGGTATGGAGGAGCGGGGGGGGGGGGGAGATTCATTAGTGGGGGAAACCACTCAGGCTCCTTTTAAAGTTTAAAGACACAACATTGTCCTCTATATAACTCTTCGGACAAACAAGGTCTGGTGTTGTAATAACAAACTGTGCAGGAGAGCGGCTTCATAAAAAGGCTGTGAAAGTCAATGTAAGGCTGTAAACTGTAAACGGAATCTCATTATCAAGGACTCTGTATACAGTTTCATTAGGTTTACATTACTACTTCAATACCCGGGTTCTGCACTGCAGTCTAGAGTTTAGATGTCTTACTGTGTGTTTTTAATAATCCTTCTAAAGAGAGACAACAAGGTGACAAACGTAAAAACGTCTCCGTCTTAATAAAGTAAAATGCTAGCGCTACTTTGTCAGTCCAGATAATAATAAATAATTATGTTAATGGTTAGATAATATCAATCCACGGTGCTCGGTGCATTTTCTTGCCCGTCCCCTTACGGTTAACCACATTTCCCAGAATACACGTGAACAATGCCCAGAGAACGTGCATAAACCTGTTGCTTTCAATCAGAGGTGCGATTGTTATGATAATACACATAAAGCTACTGTAGCTACGGAACACAATGCTAACAGCGACGGCTCCAGAAGCAAATCTTTGAGCTGGTGTTACTGATCCCCAACATCTCTAAACGTAAGGACCCGAGACGGTCATGAATTCAGCCGCTGCGCCTGACTAACTTTGTCCTGACTGCAGCCTTCCTGGTGGTTCTACTGTACCTGGATGATGAGTCCAGGAGCCATGGATGTTAGGTCCTCCTGTAGCGTCAACTTCAGGTTTTCGTCGATTTGGTCTGTACGAGATAGACACAAGGCAGGTGGGTGAGCTGAAGTCAGCCGAAATGGTTTGGTTTCATTTCAATGTCATCCAATGGGGAGAATGTCAGATCTGAGTCGAGGTCGCAAAAAAACCCAATGCTCAGCAAAACAGGTACGTTTCAAATAATCACACGGCCAGAGAAAGAGCACAGACACATTTCATGTGGGACTTCATATTTTAAAGAAACAAAAAAGAATACTATTAATAACAATTATTCTGCAGTCAAGTTGCATGAGCAGTGCACATCATCAATATCAGTCAACTCACTGCCATCAGGCAACAACTGATCCAAGTACAGACATCATCAGTACCGGGCTCAGTATCAAAATGTACTTCTTTAGGAAGTAGTCTGCTTTTATCCAAACGTATGGTAGTAAAACCATGAGAGGATTCTCCATCAGAGTCCCCATAAGCAGAGATCGGTAACATAAAAACTATTTTAAATAAATACAAATTCTTTAAAATACCGATACACCATCAGTATTTGAATATGGTTCACTTTGATTTATTGCAACATAGCTAGAGGGAAGTGTGGCCTCACTTTATGCACAGCAGTAGTTGTAGCGGGCGGCTGGCCACCCGATGAGACAGCCCATGAAAACGTAGGGTGTTCTGAACCCTCGGCTGTAGGCTGACAACTTGTTTATGTAGACGTACCATTAAAAGAGTTGCTTCAGCACTTACCAAACAAGCCGATGTAGACCTCCTGCAGTGAGTGGACACTGCAGAACTGGTTGAGCTCATGGTGAACTTTGTTAAATATCAAAGCTTTGTCGTAGTCTGCCGTGAAGTTCCTCACTATGTCGTACACTGCAGAGAGGGATACAAGTGCTCAGTCAGTTCAGAAATAAAAGCAAGAACACAGAACACACGTACAGTATGTGGCTCTGAGGTAGACGGCTGCAACAAAAGGACGTCCGACGTGTTTGTCAGTGCCAAGTCGTCTTAAAAAAATGAAAAGGGAGTTCAGGATGAATTCATTGTTTGCTGTTTTTGGCTCATTGAACACTGGTGAGTTTACCTGCTGATGGGACGAGGAAGTTCACCACTTCTATACGGTCAAAGTAAATGATCACTCCTCCACTGAAAGAAAGCAAATACATAACTATTTGACAGCCACTTTCATCCAAAACACCAGTACGAGATAAGATAAAAAGGGTTTGTATTTTCAGTGTGGGTGAAGCCAGTAGTTCAGATGACGAGATGACTCCAGCCGTGTTGGTGGTGTTATAATCCACTCTGCATTGTGTGGGAGCGTTTAGGTTACAAGATGAATGCTCAGTGTAATAAGTATCGAGAGAAACCACATCTGATACTACTTAAGCCAATCACAACAGCAGACCTACCCTGTGCCACACGGTACATTCTTCACCTCATCTGTCTGCAACGTCGTCTAAGAGACAAAAACAAAAGGTCGTGCTTTAATTAAGTTTTCCAGAAGTCAGGAACACAAAAACAAGCTCCTGAAATCATAATAAAAACACCGGACAGTAGTAGCGTTGAAATCAGACAATACAATGTTCTGAATTGAAGAAACCTGGATCTCATTTGTACATGCAGGAGAAACGCAGACACAGGAAGTCCTGGTCAGCATCATGGAATGCAATACAACACCACGACGAGCTGAATCAACATCTCCACGACACAACGTGTGAACCGTAACTCAACCTTCTGAATTAACAACGGTAGTTCATATTACAGGGCTGCGAACAGAGATCACCATCAAACTTCCACAGTTGATCTCTTACATTAAGACAATTATTTTTTACGTTACAAGTTTTCTGAAAATAAACGTTTGGATATGCAAATTAGGCACCATCTTACGAAATGTGTGCTAATGTGCATACATTTCCAGAACAGAAATCTAAACATTGGATAAAAAGGTTCAAAATTCTTGATAACAAATTCTGAAATATCACTCATTATTTCTGTACATACGATATCGGTTGCATGCGTGTTAAAATGATTGTTTTTTTGGGAGCTTTCACTGATCTGAATTGAGGCTCTAAGGACACAGGTTGTCGAATGCTGTACAGATTATTAGCGTTTCTGGTTTTTATGTTATAAATTAAAAAAGCTGACTTCACTTGACTCACCTGGACAGGCTTGTAGGTGGTGATGAATGGAAGCATGAGATGGAAACCAGGGCCGCTGGTGGTGGTCAGGAGAGCCCCTCCTCTGTGTTACAGACACACACAGACACACACATTATACCTTTGAATAAAACAATTCTGATTATGTGTGTTAAGATGATTTAGGAGACAAACAGGAGCAGTTATGGTAGTTTAGTCAAAATTAGCAGTTAGGACTCAGGTGTGCTCATTTTTCAAGTACAGATAGTCCTTCCTAATGTCCTCAGACTCGTTTCAACTCATTTATCAGGGTTTAAAATCTACAAATGAATGAATTTCTTCTTGTCATAAATGAATCAACCGTTACTCTCGGATGACACCATCATGACTCACACGAGACCACAGTCTCAGTCGCAACTCATTTGTTTTAAGAGCTCCAGTAAAAGACAGAAGCTTATTGTATTTAGTTTGTTATGAAACGCAGATATTTACTGCATGCCTGTGCAAGTATTAAACTTTCAACAGAACCACAGCTGGCTTTTTTTTTTAATGCCAAGGTATTTATAGTAGTCACTGTTAACAGTTGTTTATGGCAAACACCTTTGAAGCAGATGCTCTCTTTTTTTAATAGTATCCGTTCTACAACAGTGCAGTTTAACACGAACGTCTCAGGCACAAAACAAAAACACGTGCTGCAGACTCACCTGTAGTAAACACCAGTGTGTCCCTCATCGATCTTGTGCACAGAGCCTAAGAGAGCCGCTCCTCCGAGAGCAGCAATTATCGAGAACACGGCACCCCACTGTGCCATCCTGGCAGGCAGAAGAGGAAGACAGCATGTGGAAATGAGCACATGGGAACAGAGTTTATCGTTTTGATGTGTACACGATGTCCTGCTTTGCTGTGCTCCAACTACAAGTGCTAATGAACGACCCACCCAGTGAGCAGCCTGTGTTGTATGATAGTAACACAGCGCCGTTGGCTTCTTGCTCACTGGGTTATCTCTTCTCAGCTCGGGCTTAGCCGGGCATCAGCTGCTACTTAGTGACCTTGTCACACTTAAAGAGGAATGAGGCTTAAGTGTAAAAACATTTTAACCTCTCGTCACACATGAAATGAATCTGCCAGCACCATCTACAACGGTGTCTACATTCACGTATATGTGATAACGTTTATTTCAGCTGGTTTAAGATGAAAGAGTTGGATGAAGTGCTGTCTTAACTGAGGATTTCACAAAGACAACCTCGTGACCCTTCTGACTCAACACTGGACTCGTCTCAGAATCAGTTTATACAACTTTTGTACATCAGTCCCAATTAATTATACATTTTATTTGCTTTAACATTATTTTGAATGTGTTTTTTTTTTGGTAAGAAATTGGTCTGTAACCCTTTGTTTTGATGCTGGTGGAATTTTTCTTGGGAAGCGAATAAACAAAGATACAATTACATTTAATTGAGCTTATAAGCAATTTATTTGCGACAAGAAATGTGCGCTAACAGATTCAAGTTAGGTGGTATGAAAGGTATGAAGTGAACACAAATGTGTTAAGTTACAACAGTGGTTAAAATATTGTAATAGCTCTTCTGACAAACTCTGAATATAAATCATCCACCAAATAGAAAATGTCTGAATTTAATCTTAAATGTTCGAAAAGCGGCGCACGCAGCTTCCTCTTCTTCACGTTAACGACTGCAGCTTTACAGCAGTTCAAAGTGGAAGGTAAACACAAAACGCACACCAACATCTTGTAAAACACACGTATGCCGAATGACAGGAGCGAACCTAAATATTGATATTCAGCCGTTTAGTAATTAAATCATGAAAGGAATAGATGACTTATTAGAAGGTCAACTTCAAATATCCAAACATTTGACTGCAATTTGGTGTCGGAGCTACAGTTAAGCTAGCTGTGATAGCATAACGTTAAGCTACTATATTATCGCTTCCTCAAATAGAGGAGCCTTTTCAAAACGCAGACCTGTTTAACTTATACTATCATTCACAACGTAACGTTAACTACTGTTGGCCTCAAGGCACAAGACAGCGACACATATTGCTTAACCTCTGCTAACGTTACAAGTTAGCAAAACAATATCAGCACGTGTCCTCTTCCTTTTGATATGCTACTGACATACTAAACGAGACGGGGGAGAGCAGAGACTTTGTTTAAATAGATGTTAACACATGTTCTTGTTGCTCGGTCGCTCTTACCTGTAATTTATCCTGAGAGGACACTAGCAACAGATACTAGCAGGCACCTGCTATCGTCTTCTTCTTCTTATGCTTCCTGTAGAATTTGACTGTTTGTTGTCCAACTTGTTGCATCAGCGCCCCCCCGTGGCTGGTTGAGCAAACAACCTTTTTGGCCTTTGTACAGTGCTCGTGCTGGACCACGTTTGAGCCTGTTGGCCACAGTGGCCTGAGCAGCTGCCTGGCATGCTTCAATAAATCAGAGGCAATGATAAACGTGTTTATTTAAAATTAAATAAACTATTTACAGTCCTTACAAAACAGGAGAGTGTGGGAAGAAACCAGAGGAAACAATAGGAAACTCACAGCAACATGGGACAAATATGCAAACTCCACACAGAAATAAACCGCTCGACTTCCATTACAAAACAAGGGGCCTTTTCATTGTGAAAATAGAAAAAGGCTCATCCATTTCCTGACATTTCTCTGTCATAAAATACCCCAACAATAATAAAAAGGACACACTCTTTGGTTTAGTCACATGACCCAATGGTGACCCTGAAATGTGACATCAGAACCGTTTATTGCCAAGGTATGTTGCACATACAAGGAATTTGACATGGCGGACATTTATGTCTTCCTGTTTTTCACTCTTTGAAGCTGTTCAGTTCCCACTTGCAAATAGGTGTATTTTGTTGTTTGTTATAAATGTTGGCAATCAAGTTTCCTCTCGAGTTTATGAGCTGGAACCCACAAAAACGTAGCTTGTTGCTGAGCCTCCACAGTGTTTGCATCACTACAATTTCGCTGCGGTAGCCTTGTAATGGAGGTAATTCTATAAACTCTTTATTGCTGAACTTGAATCAGAAAAACTTACCACAGAGTCTTCTGCCCATTATAGTGACATTAAAATGTCCATGCTGTGGACTGGTAAAAGTATTAATTTAGTTTTTATCAACAACTTCTACTTCAGGCTTTATTATACAAAACTAGTCTGTTAGGTTCCACTTATCTGTGAATATTGATAACACCTGCAAACCGTTTCTCTACCAGGAAAGTCTGATCAACTGCAAGATCTGACACTAAACACTGTGATCTCAGGTGTGTGTTTTTAAATACTTAATTTAGTAGTTTTCACTTGTTTACTTCATTGTGGTAGTGGTCTATGTTTTTGGCATTATTGTAAAATACTATACATGTTCTTGACCCTCATGTTAGTAACTTGTTTTGCTTATCTTTCAGTGAATATTTGAATACTGATGAGAAAAGTGTTACACGCACTTTCCTCGTGTGAACAGCAGATGGCGACACAGACCAGCGGTGATGCAATGATTCATTTCTATGAGAAAACTGTAGAACAGACTGCATTATCCTGCTGCCTCGGGCTGCCATGATTTTAACATTTAGAGAGACTTTTGCTGATATCTCGCAGCAGAAGTTTATTACATTGATTTTCAGTGGATACGGTTGGCTGTTCGCAAAAGCAACAAAAGTTTCACATTTGTAAAAAAAATTAAATATAGAGCAAGAATCTACCCTTAAAGAGGCAATCACTGAAAATCTCCAGAAGTCAATTAAATTCCTCGTCAATCAGCAACAAGCCACTGGAAGTGACACACAAGTAAGGGTCTTGACATTAAAATGGCCGTGGCGCTTTATTTTTAGACATTGGCCTCTTGAGAAATTTACAAAGGACCAGAGCTAACCCCTAGGTGCTGCAGTGGCAGCTCTGTGCTGTGCATTTTAAACAGAGATGGGGGGGGGGGGGGGGGGGGGGGTGGAGGGGAAAGGGAACAACAGAGCAAGGGAAAAGAAGTTTGTCAGAGTTCATTAAGTATCAAGGGAACATCGCTGGAACTGGCAGCGTAAGCCGCGCCGGGGCCCTAGTGCCATTAATCACGACTGACAAGAAACCAGGGGCCGTGGGAGGAGGTGGGAGGGAGGGAGGGCAGCTCTGCCAGAGACTCTGGTAGTGATTATAGAACGGGGTCCAAGCAGTCCGGGCCAGGGGTGTTGAAGGTAAAACACACCGCGGCCGAGGCTATAAAGTTCAGGCACCTTCACAGAGATCACACTCACATAATCACAGATAGACTGAGAAGACATGTGACTCCATGACTTTGAAAGCGTGACAGGGTAATTGGAGAGAGAGAGTAGAATATTTTGGTTTGAGAAGAGACGCTGAGGCTGGATCTCTCCCTTTGTGTGTTTCACCCTCACTCCCTCATTTATGTGAGCCGAGCCTCTGGCTTAATAGCATGCAGGAGCAGGAAGAGAGTGGAAGTGCTGCAGTAACAGAGTGTCGCCCATATATCTCTGTCGGCCTGACTTATTTTCCCTCTGCACCCCCAGAAAAGCTCGTGGTAGCTCGCCACGCTGCTGCCACCCTGGAAGAAAAAAAAATAAA
The DNA here is from genome assembly GCA_032191485.1 of Leptoclinus maculatus. Classification (NCBI taxonomy): domain Eukaryota; kingdom Metazoa; phylum Chordata; class Actinopteri; order Perciformes; family Stichaeidae; genus Leptoclinus; species Leptoclinus maculatus. The sequence continues at coordinate 27,848,006 of JAVDOI010000005.1, forward strand.
TGGGAGAGAGAAAAGAGAGAGGGGAGAAAAGAAAGAGGAGAGCTCGTGACTCGTGAAGATGGAGGCCTCTGTTAAGTGCTGTGCTTGAAAGCCCGTCCGGCCTCATTAGCTGTCAGTTGTAACAATACTGAGCTGGCAGCGAAGACTGCTCCCGGTCTCGGTGCCATAAATCACAGGCTGACAGGGCCCTGACAGGGCTGGGAACCAACACACATGCAAGACTTGCTTGCTTTCTGTCTTTCTGCTGTTCCCTTTTCTTTCTCTTCTCTCACACTTTTTCCACTGCTCATTCTTTTTCTTCCTTTATCTCCAATTCACCCTCTCTCTCTCTCTCTCACACACACACACACACACACACACACACACACACACACACACACACACACACACACACACACACACACTTTGCAGCATGTCAGCAGACAGTCCAGGAGACTTTTTTTCTTTTTTGTCGCTCCATACTGTATATAAGTGTGTTTGATGGGTTTGGAGAAGTCTGTGATTCTGTGATGGATTGGATGTGTGCATGTTGTTCTTCCTCCTTATTCTTGGTTTCTCTAACATTAAGAGGTTTTACAGTTTTGTTTTACGACATAAAATACGTGGGTAAATGTCCCACACGTGAGCGTTGAAAGCTTTTACGTGCCTAAATTAGATCATAATTTGATTACTAAACGACTGCACAACAATCTTTAGATTCGATCCTGCCACTCGGCATTCCTGTGTTTTGTATGACCTGCTGTAAAATGTCATCATGCCAAAACAATGGTCCACCTTTAGCTTTGTAGAGGTGACATGAAGTCATGTGACCATTGTGTATTTTGTTTATGGCCTAACGTTGTAAGGAACAAGGTAGGTTGGTGTTACAAAAGCAATAAGCGTATTTCCCCCAAATCTTGAATTGTCACATTAAAATGATAGTGTAGAAATTCCCTCGCCTGAGGTGTGGACAATACCCAGAACTTACTTTAACAAACGTTGAATTGGAACTAAAAAAGGTTTCTTAAAGTAGAGATCATAACGCTGACCTCCACTTAAGGTCAGAGGAGGACACATTTGACTGACATGTAAGGTCTCCCAGAGCAGCTTTAAATGCAAACGTTTGAGTGGATTTGCATGTGGAGGATGTTATGGTCTGTTTGTATCCATGAGGCCGAGCAAGAGCTCCCTGCAGCCGTCTGCCGGCGTCCATTATGGTGACGCGTGATGATGTGTGTGACACGACTGGAGAGGAAGGAAGTTAAAGAAAGCAGGGTCATTAATCACTGGCCAGTGACACATGAACACACGCGCACACATGTATATTTCTACACACACGCACACACATGTAGCTATAGGCTTGGTGCTGAGCTTGCAGCTGGACATGTATACACACAGTAAGGGAATATATACAGTGTTTACATACACGGAGAATGAGCTCACAGCTGTACTTCATGCCTCAGATCTGGATGGACTCCCACACTCCTCCTCCATTCCAGAGCTGCATACTCGTAATCAAAACCCAACAGGACTCAGCTGGTTCGGGTCAGCTCAGGTTGGATTTTGCACCTAAATGCTCTACCCTGAACAAGGTTTACATACAGAAAGTTTTTATTTATTTATTAGTAATTTAACATAAATGTTTGCAGTATGTCGTTAACACCACATTGACATAGTATTACCCTTTAAGTCAAAATAGCGATCAGACACGGAGCAACGTTAGCATTCATTTGGAGTCATGTTAGTCCATCTGATGCATTTAAGTCCAATATTCACTGTCCTGGTAGCTCTGTTTTGTTTCTCTGCCCAACTCCTGACGTCTTTAGCTGCTTAATGCTCCACTATGTTCACCCTCAAATCTCTAACTTTGTCTTTCTGCTGGTTGGTGCTGAGCAGGTTGTGAGTTTTTAGAGGTTTTCTTTCTGAAAACAGCCGCCTCCTCTGGTGAACCAAAACAGTTAAGTTGTGGGCCGCAGTCAGGTGATTATTCTCCGTGGGTTTGTGACCCATTTCCCATTACACAATACATTTGTTTACCGTAAAAAATGTTGATTATAGCAACTTTAGAGTGAAAAATGCATCCCGTCTGTTGGGCCCAACACAACAGTAGTGACACCATTAAGTCATGATTTAACTTTACAGCATAGGACGCCCATTCTCATTCCTCTCTCCTTCTTTTCTCAGTATCAACCGTTTCCACAACAGTTTGAGAGTTTAGGATGTTCTGCTCTTCACGGTGCTGATGAGTCCCAGAGGAGGTCCTGGCACAAAGTTACACAACTGGCCTCTCTCTGCTGCGCTACATTAATCTTCCCCTGGTTGCAAAAATCTCCCTTTAACATCTTCCTCATGCCTGCTTTGCTTCATGGTGAAATTTATTAGAGGATGTGTGTGTGTGTGTGTGATTATGAGCATGCATGTGTGGGCGGACAGGGTAATTGGTACTGTGAATGTGCTCGGGTCTGCTCAGGCCAAACGATGCTTCACTGTATACATGTACAGCGTGGTGCTGTGCTGAGCTGTGGGGGTGTGGGAAAGCGATCACTTCAGAGGGAGCTCAGGAAGAATGAGGAAATTGCAGACAGATAGGCCTAATGGTTGTGCTGAGGGAAGAGGTTGTAGGGCCAACAGCTGTTAGCCATCCATCTGGACCAGCCTGGAGAGCTGAACTGGACCGCTCCGCGGTGGCGTGTTTGCCTTCTGGGGACGAGTGCACTGGGACTTTTCATCAGATCAGGGTCAATAAGGACTTGCAATAAATTCATGGAGTTTGTTTTAAAATCCCTTGAAGAGCTAATTTATTCAGAAGCTTTAAGAGGAAACTTCAGTTATGGCTGTGGAGAATCTTGAAAACAGAACAAATGGGTTTTATAATCAATAACAAATGTATTTAAAATACATCCTACATAATTCCAGCACAGATCAAACTTTTCAAACAGCTCATTTCAGGAATCCGGAAAATGAATTCAGTGGTGAAATCTCTTGTGCTCATTGTTCTTCATGTTCTTCATTTCTCAGAGATCAGCTGTCAGACGAACGAGCGAGAGATCATGAGACGCATTTTTTCTTCCATTTTTTTTGTTGGCAAAGTTTCCGTTTCTGTAGGTTGCATTCTTTTGTTTGTCTGTGGTTCCCAGGGATTTTTCCTGGGAAATTTCATTTAGTAATTCCTAGCTGTGAAATATGACTCTCAAAGCTTTTCTCCTAGAAAGTTTTACCGAAAAGTAAAACGCTTACAATAGCAAATTTCAAATATTGCTTTACAATTTACTTTGCTCACGATGATGTTATGTCAATGGATGACACAGAGTGTCAAAATATATGTAAATATACAGTATATATATATATATATTACTGTAAGCCTTGTACAGAATGCAGTAAATCATCTTAACTGATCTTGGAAACCTACCAGCATGAGTAATCTTGTCTCATGAGTAAGACAAGATCGTGGGCAAGAAAAAGTACCAACATACTGCAACAGTGTCTCTGAAACAGAATACTTATTATATGTTGGATGTGAATCATGTGAACACGATGTACCTCCGTCAACAGAACAACAGTAACTAGACACGACATTTCCACCTGTTTGTCAGAGTTGGCTAACAGGTTTGGGCAACCTAACCCTAACCCTAACCCTGATTCCACAGAAATCAAAACTTTACTTTCAAACTGCCTTTTTCTTTCAAAGTGTGAAACGTTCCTCTCTGTGCTCAAATGGAGCGATTTGCAAGTTAAAGGAATAGTTTGACGTTTAGGGAAATCTGTTATTTAGATTTCGATGAGGAGAAACCACTTTTATGTCATTATGGTAAATATGAATTTTTAAAGAGTAGCAGGTTAGCTTAGCTAAGCATGAAGCCAGGGCACAGAGGGAAACAGTTAGCATAGCTCTGTCCTAAAGTAAAAACATTGTTTATCCCGTTACATGAACCAAAGTAAAGAACCTCAAGTTGTGGTTTTACTGGGGGTTATGGGGCTAACGATTTGTTGGCTGTGACATCCTGACGTTCTGTCATAATTAGATGAATTGTATACTCTTTGCACTCAGCCATGGCTAGCTGTTTTCAGTCTATATGCTAAGCTAAGGTAACTGGTTGGTCTTCATATTTACGGGAGTGGTATCATCTCACTCCTTGCAAGAAAATGAGATCCTTTGTGTGTGCACACTTTTTTCATCTTGAAAGGAGCAGGCAGTAGATTGATACAGAGATAGCATCACGGATGTTTCAAGCTTGCATTTAAAAAACGAGCAGAGTTTTCAATTCTGTATAAAGCTCCTGTTCTTTAATAAAAAAACGAACACATTCACTCTAACAAAAGTTCCTTCACTTGCCCACACATAGGGTTAGGTGTTATGCTACGCTAAGCTAACCGGCTGTTGGCTCTAGCTACATATTCATTGATCTTCTCATCTACCTCTCGCCAAGAAAACAAATAAGTGTATTTCCCAAAATGCTGAAAGAAAAACATGTCATGACACTGTGCTGTTTATTAAGTTCTAACTGATCAAGCCTTGCCCTACAAATAGGTGTTGTTGGTAATGTTATCTACAACACAGCCAGATAAACATCAGTTACAGTTGAGTAATGAGAGAAATATTGCATATTCTGTTCCAATCTCATCCGCGAGGAGGGATATTGGCGAGTGACGGATGAAAGCGCAAGTACCTCTGGACAGCTGTTTGATTCATTCTAGATGTAACATCGATCCTGTTGTTGATGTTCAATCATGGAGCCATAAAATAAGAAAAAGGGCTTAGCTACTTCTCTGGTTTGTGTAGCTGATTTGTCAGCACGAGGGGTGAACGCTGATGAGGAGAATTTACTCACTGCCCTCCTCTGTTGCCTGATTCCCTCCTCAGCTCCTCTGGTCATGTGGACGAACACGCCACCGCACGTATGCATACATGCACACAAACCCCCAGTTTCACAAGCACTCGCACAAGCAGGCATCCATATGCATGCACACAAACCAGCATGAATGCACGCACGCACACACAAACTCACACACACACACACACCCTTTACGGGCGCACACAAACACACACCCTCTAACCTCACTATGGTCTCACACAGCAGGCCTGCCATAAATCAATGGGCAGGATCGTGTCTGCCAGTTAGACTAAACAAGAGCATTTGTGAGGATTTGCTCTCAGCCATTAATCATCTTGACAGCTTGAAAAACACATTTCCCCTTTAATGACTGTATTTGGATAATCAGCTCTGTTTCCCTTCCCACCCTCTCCCTGGCTCGCCCTCCTGTCCCCTCCCCATTTTCTTCTTTTTTTTTCTTTTGCCTCAAGCGCCATCAATGACATGAGGGTAACTCACTATTAGAGGAGGAGAAGCTGGAGGAGGGTCTGTGGAGGTGAGGGAGGGGTCTTTCACCTTCTAAAAGGGTTTCTCCGAAAAAGTAAAAATAATCAAGCTGCCTGTGGACATTTTTTTTTCACCTTCACTCAACAAACCGCAAGGCCTCTCTGCTAATATAAACTTGTGTATGCGAGAGCACACACTCACACTGACACAGTCCCACTGAATTAAACACAGAGAGCTTATGGACGGACAGAGCTGCAAACATTAACCATGAACGTCCTAATGTGTGAAGCTTGTCAGGATCTTAAAAACATAAACCCAGCCTGCGATGTGAAAAAGTGATACAAGATGTGTGTTGTAAGGATAGTAGTTAATTTGACCATAACATGTTGCAATCAACAGACCCACCGTTATATAAAAATCTCCCCCCAAAAAATGACTGAGTTTACTGTAAATAAAATAGACTTTGAAAGATTAACATGTTGTTTAAGATGAACTCCGAGTGAAAAGGGTTGAAGGAAATGGTCAAAACCTTACTGCATGTTTAACATGGTGGGTAAAATGATTTCAGTCTAATTTACAGTCCGTCTGTCTATTTGTCTGCAGTGCCGGACAAAAACTCTGAGCACCTTATTACATTCACTGTGAAGGAATCAGGCCACTGTGTCACACTGGACTAACAGTGTCCAGGGACACGAGCTGTCAGTGCAGCACCTTAGGGAGACAAGGGGAGTCGAGCTGAAAAAGAGAGAAAACCTCTTCAGTTTAAACAGCCTTTTCTTTGAGTTTAGTTAACGTAAAGGACGGAAAAACTATTTTGATGCTTTATTTAAACCTGCAATTACTGATTTTTTGGTCGTCTGCTGCGGCCAAAAACAATACAATGAAGAGTGAACCAAAACAGTTAATTTGGACTGGTAAACCAGAACAATGAGCGGAAAGATGTAAAATCACTCCACAGAGCTGAAGGGAACTGCAGAGTCATAAATACAGATAACACAAACTTTAAAATAAGATACTGCCCAGTCAGCGTTGTCTACCTTCAATATGATGAATGAAAAGCAGATGGACTACTTACAGTGTATTGATCAATGTATCAATGCAAAACTGGGTATCACTGGGAAAGTGGCATTGATTAATAACGCTAAAGCTACGGTTGGTAATGTTAAGAAATTAGTAAGAATAGCCGCAACTACAGCCCGTCTCTTCAGGTCTCCCTCCAAAGCCACTCCCTGAAAATTATATTTGAACATAAGCATATCATAATAAAATGTATTGTTTGTACTCACAGCTGTTAATCTAGCAGCTTGTGGAAATGGCTTGACACACAGCTGAAATAATCTCAAACCATGGCGGGAACACTCCAGAAATGTAAGTGTTGTGTCAGTTGTTTAAGATCAAACTTTTCAAAAAGTACGACATCTGTACCTTATTGTCACAGTAAGCCACGTTGTGAATTGAATTTAAAGTAAGTATACAAGTTGTCATGAACACTGGTATGCTCATCTGACAGAGATCATCAAATATTTGGGGTATAACAACACAATGGACAGCTGATGCAGATGTGACACACTTCATATCTAAAATGACGGCTCTGCGGGGAGGATGTTTTATTTTGTTAAAAGCCTTTGGCCTCGACTCCTCTCTCCTCGTTGCACTAAGACGAGAGGAGAGGAGGCGAGAGGAGGAGGCCAGGAAAGGAATCGAGGATGCACAATCTGTGAAATAGGAAAGGCCCCCGGTATTACACATGCTGGCTCAGTGACATGGCTTGTAACACTTAATGGAACTACGTCATCATTTATTTTACTACAGTAATGGCACAGTGCTTTTCCGACCATGACCAGACAGATCAAAATGTCTGCTGTGAAAAGCTACATTTGCACTGATGTTTTCATTACTGTTGTTGTTTTTAATGGCGTGTTTTAGGGATCCATAATGCTCCAAGTGCAGTTTTTTTCCAAAATAGGAAGATGAAATCAAACTCTGGCAAAATTTGAGACATAGTTTCCTCACCAACCAGTAAATAACCATTGTTGTTGTACACATACAACATTATTCATAGCGTTATTGAACCCTTACACAGGCTAAGAAACACAGCTGACGTGTGCTATTGAGTGAATGTGTAATGTATGTTGATGTGTATTACAGCAAGTGTGTGCATGAGCCGGGCTCCTACGATGTGTTGACATGTGTAATGATGTATGTTTGAACAGTTGTGAGACAGCTATGTCTGAATACCACACAGATGAGTGATGGTGGCGGACAGACACAAGGAAGTCACAGTCTCTCAGTTACCAAACATCTCATGTGTGTTAAGTGACTAAAGAGAGATAGTGTGACATCTGTGGCTGTTTTTTTCAAAGCTTGGCTGAGACTTTAATTTACACGACACACACAATCACACTCGCCTAATTACCAATTTGCCCTTCTTTCTGTTTTTGCAATTCATCCTCTTTCATCTTTATCTGAATTTTTTATCATCCAGTATGTGCCTATTCATTTATTATCAGAAAGGTACAATCTGCCTTAATGTGGCTGCAATAACCCTGCAAGAAAAGTGAAGCAGTTGTTGATATGTAAGTGGTGATGAACTGTGTATCCTGACTCGCAGTGCAGCGGTCAGCGGTTAAGTGTAATCATCATAATGGCAGCCTCTGAGGCTGGATGCCCATCCAGAGGAGACATTAAACAGACATCAGGATCATGATGCTCAAAGTGAGTACATGATGACCACAGGGCGTCCAAAAGTGGAAGAAAAAAACATGTTGTCAATCAGAACATGAATCCCGACCGTCAGAGCTGCTCCTCGTTCCCCGCCAAGTCACGTTCATTGCCGAACGCTCGTGGCATCTTCGCCGGCGATCTCCCAGCGTGGCAACACATGGAATCCAGCTGGATACGCAGTCCAAGTGCTATTAGCAGTGCACCGTACTATAATTGAAATGTTCATTTCTCCACCGGTGGTTAGGGACGGCGTGTCTATTAACGGTGCTCACTCACACCACTAGAAACCTTGGAGAGGCCACAGCGGCTCTGGGCAGCTTTCCATGTCGAGGCCAAGTGAGGTTTGCCAAGGTCAGGGCTGGCTGCACATAAAATCAGAAGCACTACTTCTCTATCTCTAACAGCAGCTGAGCTGGCAGTCCCTCTTTGTTACCAATCAATAGATGAACCAATTATTCAACCATCTAGATTTGAGCTTTTTTGTTGCACTGCGATGTGTTAAAATTTGAACGGTTTTAAACAAGTGTTTGAAATGTTTCTATGTGCATGTAGGCGAAGTATAAAATTCAAAAATTACTTTATTGATTCACAGCACGAAATAAATATAAACTAGAGACCATCCTATGATGGGATCACACCTGCAGCGATGCCAAATTGGACCAGAGGCGTAAAGTGGTGTGTGTGTGTGTGTGTGTGTGTGTGTGTTTGTGTGTGGTGCCCTTGCTCGGACCACACCAATCTTCAAACTCAGCCTTCATTTTGTTCTCAACAACACACCTTGAAACTCCAAGGTTTGAGACTGCATTATACACGGTTGTGAAGTTATCGCAGTGACAAAATCTGTCCACAGACAGACAGAAACATAAACACCTCAAACCACAGTAATGTCGATGTCTGCAGGACAACATTTTGTCATGATGACACAGACGCACAAGGTGAAAACAATACCAGCATCACTGTCCCGGCTGGTAAATAACCTTTTTAGGATCAGTGCCAAAAAGTTGTCAAAAACGGTTGTTGCCGTTGAAGGTCTAAAAGGAAGCAGATCCCACGCAGCAACTGGTGTTGCAACATATTTCAGCCCTGAAGGTTAAAGGTTAAAAAGCCTAATAATAAGGCTTTAAAACTATAATTACAATACAGTATTGTCATTGTAAACCGCAGCATCATAATTTATTGCCTCAATATTTACAAGCGCTGTAACTTTGTCACAGAGCTGTCAATGTCCTTGATGACTGATTTTATGTCACGTATAATGGCTGATACTCAATCATCAGCCACCACTGCAGCTCAACGCATAACACTTAACAAAGTGAGGCAGCTCACCTTCAAACTGAAAGGATGGCGTTGCAGTCATTGGATAGAATAATTGCTAAAATAATCACATAAATTGAGTTTTGAAGGACATGCACATTGACAAACAGTGAAAGTAAAGACTAGTGACAATTGCCTTGTTAATATTTGTTTATGTGCCTGATGTGAACAGTTCTTTTTTTAAATTTGACATCTGTAAAATTATATATTTTAGTGAGACCTTAATTCAAATTTGCTAACATCAAGTTCTTATCATCACGCGCTATTCGCTTTCTTGCCGGGAAGATTGATTCTACTCTCATATCTGCCAGGGAACAGTTAGCTTAGCTTAGCTTAGCTTAGTGTAAAGACTGGAAACGGGGGGAAACTGTTTTTTTAAATGGATTTAACAAATAAGATATAGGCTAGTGTTGTAATTAGTGATCTTAAGAGAGTTATTGTTTGACAGACCCAGGCTAGTTGTATCCTCCTATTCCAACACTTTGTAAGCTAAGCTAAAAGCTAACCAGCTGCTAGCTTCATATTTGATAGATAGTTAGTCTTCTCAGCTAACTGTCCCAAAATGTTGAACTATGTATTTTAGGTGAAAGCAATTGTAGTGCTTCTAACATTGAATCAATATGTTAACCTAACGTAACACTGTAAGTGCCTCACAGTGTTCTCTGTCAGCCAGTAGACACTCACCACACTTGCTTCTCAAATTACTGTAATTTTTCATAATCACATAAGAACAACCGTGCTTAGAACAAGATAATTGATGTGGTAAGTTCAAAGTTGTTTTCGAACCTCTTTTACTGAACAATTATGATGCATTTAGGTGGGAAAATGTCAAACCTGGTACATACAACGTGGCTGCTATTTTCTACGCTCAAAACCAGAAGGCAACAAAACATGAACCATTATGCTTCAGTTTCAGTGCCTTCTAGTTTGCTTTGACAAACCTCAATTCCACATAACTTTTATGAGAAAGTAATCATATGTATGTGGGCTATAGTAACCTGAATCTACTTGTATATCTATATCTACAGTATACACACTGGGTCACCCTTCTAGCCCAGGGTATTGTACAAACCTTTATTAATTCCTTCCCTGACAGAAAGTAGTAACAACAGTTTGAAGTGATGTTTGCAAGCTTAGAGCGCCAAATGCTGGAACAAGTTTCCACACAAATAAAAAGCAGGTTAAGTTCTGATCATCATCTTATTAATCCTCTAATCAAGAGAACATGATTGCAGGCTACTTGTAATTGTGAGGGAAAGTTGCTCCAAACCAGCACACATCCTGCTCAACAACCTGGAAGTCTGTTATTGTTTTCACAGCGAGCATTGCAGCATCGCTGACTGCAGCCGTAAATGAGAAGAGGGGTTGTAGCAGGCATGTAAAATAGTCAGTCACAGGGTTTGTGTGGAGAAATAAAGCAGAGGTTGTGTGACAGGCCCTGATGAGGGATGTGTTCACGCCATCTGGGTTGCTTTAACACTGCGGTCACTGTTGGATGCCGAAGGCTCTGTATTGTGTCCTGATGTTAAACACAGAGGTGGTAGTCATGGAGTTGAGGTTAATGTTTTGTTCTGGAGACAGAGAGAGAGAGAGAGAGAGAGAGAGAGAGAGAGAGAGAGAGAGAGAGAGAGAGAGAGAGAGAGAGAGAGAGAGAGAGAGAGAGAGAGAGAGAGAGAGACTCCTCTCCTCTCTCTCTCTCTCTCTGTCCTAGCTGTCAGCAGGAATGGTGAGCCGGGGTAGAGCTGGCGTCTAATTGAAGAGCAGCTCCACACCCTGTCGTCATTAATCACCAGGCCTGTCAGCCGGCTGCTCAGGACCTCACAGTGGCACTCTGCACCGTCTCTGCACTGTCGCACAGAGGGGAAAATATTAGTCCCCTCCATCACCATCACCATCTCTACTGATACTACTGCTACTTGTCTGATTACCACTATCATTCTAGTACTATTGCTGTTGTTACTATTGCTACCACCAAACGACTAACACTATCCATAACTGCTACTTTACCTCTAACTGTTAATTAGTGAGCTTTAAAGCTGGTAGATGGATTTTGATAGCTTTGGACAGAGCCAGGCTAACACACACACACACACACACACACACACACACACACACACACACAAACACACACACACACACACACACACACACACACATATATATCTATACTGTGTGTGCATATATATATATATATATATATATATATATATATATATATATATAATACAAATAAAGAATTCCACACTAACATAGTATTTAGTAAGCTAAAACAGTATGTGAGATGTTTTAGTATATATGACACTATAGTAGAAAACCAATAGACCAATAGAATGGGCATTGCATGCTATTTGTGAAATATTACAGCATGCAAAGACTGGACGTTACGCCAGCATTAATATCCCACAATGCAATGCGGTAGTGACAACAACGTTAATGCCAACAGACGTGGTGGACAGCTCTGTAAGGTCAATCACGCTTCAAATCAAGTGTAAGTGAAAGAGTTCACTCTTACCAGGAGTAATGTATTTCTTAAAATTAGTTCAGACTTTATGATTCTCTCAAATTTATGTTTTGTCACATGAAGTTGTCATGGGTTACTATGGTCTCAGGTATTGACATGGTAATAATTACAGTGCATTGCATCCAAAAAATATATATATTACTGCTTATTTATGAATGTTGAGCGATAGTACTCATATAGAGTATCTAGTGCATCGTATGCAATTTTGCACGCAATCATAGTAACTTTTTTTAGAGGAAGTTTAGGTTTAGGCAAAAAAACGTGTTTGGCAAGAAGGCTGATTTTGATTTCTTTCCCAAAATGTAAAACTCTTCTTTTGAATAATTATGAGGTGAAGAGTTTTACTTATGACAAGTGAAATTCCACTTCCTGCTGTTTTTTTTATTATTTTGATTTATTTAAATAAAACCCCTGAAGTGGGTGAAAATGTACTGTACACCATGTAATTTTGTGCCGATGGAAAATCTTTCTATTTGTGTGAGAAAAAAACATACCATTTGCATTGTATTTTGGTAATATGTACCCACAGTGTCGGACAGAAATGTTTTGAGATGATAATAGTAACTCCTTCATTTTAACAAATGGATGACAATTTGGGGGTTTAAGTCTCCAGAAATGTCCCTGAGGTTTGGTGCTTATTTGAATTTTTATCGAGTGACTGGACTTAAATGTTAAAACTGGAAGATTTTATAACTTAAGACTCTCAGCCTCACGTGTGCCACCGTCCGTGGACAAAGGATTCAGGCTGCATACACATACTTTCACAGACCCTCACACAGGCGACATAAATGTAGTGTGTGGGTGTTGACTCAGCTGCGAGTGTGTGTGTGTGTGTGTGTGTGTGTAGGGGGGGAAGATAGATGTAGGAGATTGATGAGCGCGGGGAAAGGGAGAATAGTGAGGCATTTGATGAACGAGTGTAAACTGGCAACAGTGGAATTAATTCCTCCTCCCCGACAAGATTGAAGGTTCTCCCCTCTGCATGACCTCCAGTGTGAATCATCTTCAGATTCAAGCCAATGTAACCGATTCTCTATCTACAGTTTGTAAGATGTATTTTATTACCCTATGTGTAAGAGAGGTACCTGCCCTTCTCACACAGATTTCACCTGTACTTCACCAACACAACTTTAGGGGGCAACACAATCCAGTGAATCTGTAGTGGCACAACTCTGCAAGTTACAGAGAAATATGTGCAATATATTAGAACCAGAATATCCTTGACCTATTTTATCTAAACTACTTTATAAACTCCATCATAAAAAAAACACAGCAACAAGAAAGTAAGCCTGTCCTGTTCCAGAGAAGCACATGGCTCCAGTTCCTAAAGAATAATAATAAGTGTATCGTCCCAAAGAGCTACGCGGAGTGGTGATCAGGGCGCCGTGACCTTGCTGGTGTGGCAGGGGCTGGATGTGGTTTGGGAGGGCCATCCATTTTGTTAATGGTCCTGTCAAGTGACACCTGTGCTCGCCTTTCCCCTGTCTGGAGTGCTAATGAACCGCGAGAGTAGAGGAGTCTGGGAGTCGGGGTCAATAGCCGCCTCGGAGACTGCAGCCTCTTCGCTCTGTGCCACCTACAACCTGACAGCCAAATAGAGTGGAGACGCAGGAACATTATCGAGGCCGAAACGCTCTAATGGCAGCGGTGTGGCTTTGAGATAGACCGACTCCTTCCCCTTGAATTAGTATCTAACTGCTCTGAGTCGAGAATGCTGACTTCAGTTAAACCACAGCGCAGCAAGAAAATGGCTCTTCACATCAGGACGGGAGGCCTCCATGTTTGCGGTTCCTGTAAGAGAGCCCGCTCTCCTCAGGGGAGATGTCAGGACTTTGATGAATATTTCTCTATTAACCGCCTCCCATTGTCAGCCCTGGCCTTTGTGTTGCAGACCAATCCGTCAGACCGTGAGGGGATCCTGGGTCGACACCTCCCTCAGGTCATTATTGAGGTCCCAGTGACCCGGCGGCCACTCCACACAGTCATCCACTCTGCTGAGGAGGCTGTTTTCAGGCCTCACAAACAAGAATCAGCAATTAAAAGCTGCACTCCCAACAACAAAAGCAATGTGGGTGATGGAGAGAGGAGGAGGGATGGAGGTCCTCAGAGACTACCTAACAGGCCTAATGTGACCCTGCCTGCCCTCTTTGGGACAGCCCTGTCAACTGATATGAGCCATGAATTATTACACACAGCCACATATAGCGTGGCCGTAACAGCCATAATGATAGATAGACCTAGATAAGTGCAGTGCAGTAGCCTGGCGAGATTTATTCCATCCTCTCCCGCTTTGACAAAAAAAGCTACTTCATGGTACTATTTAAAGCAAACAATAAGGAAGAAAACAAGGTGAAATGCAATCATGTATCATTTATTTAACAAAATAAGACCGTTTCCTGTTGGTTGGATAGCACAGCCACCATTAATTGTTTTTATTTATGTCATCTTTTCTAATCTTTGTACCATTTGCGTCTGTGACCCCAACTTGCTGCCAAGTAAGCTTGAAAAAATATTACATCTTTGCATATTTACAAATAAAAATAATGGCATTGTTCAAGGTAATTCTAATGGACATGCAAATTCTCCAGAGTCTGAATAAGATGCAGAAAAAAAATACCAACACAAGAGAGGATAGAAGATGAAAAGAGGTCCCCAGAATAAAGCTTCACAGTCCATCTTCATCGTGGTGCAAGGTTTTTATTTTTAGAGTGTATGATAGGCAGAATGGTACTATACTTATATCATTCTCTTTCAGTTAGAATATTTCAGAACAATTTATTCGGACAGCAAACCCCCCCCCCCCTCCCTCAGAATACCAAGCGCTTGAGTGAAAAATAAATACAGACTTTCAGTTCTGGGAGACAGATTTAGAGAAAAACTAAATAAAAACCAAAATCAAGACTGTTGTAATAATCCCACAATTCCATTATTTTCAAGCTCTGCCATCACTAAAGTCTGTTGGTTCTACAGACAATCCATCACGGGGTCTTGTGCCTTCGGAGCGCCAGTCACAATCCTGGGGCTAACAGGTGGTATTCCTGGCAGGCAGGCCATCAGGCATGATGCCCTGTATTGGTGATGACCCCGATCTCAGGAATCCATCTTCGGGGACGCTCTGGAGAGTCCAAGCTGGTGCCTGCAGTCTGTGGGAGCGCCAACACTATTTCTGATATCACTGGTATCCAAGGGCTGAGGCCGAGGCCAGTCTCTGACTGTAGAGTGCATAGGGGGAGTAATAAGCCGAGGAGGGGAGGTTGGTCATAGGAAATCCTGGTGCTCCTTGCAGGTGGGATTTGCTGTAGGGGTGGTAGCGAGCCAGGCTCAAACCAGGAGAGCCTCTGAGGGAGAAGGAGCTGGGCAGGGTACCCGCGCTGCTGTGTGGAGGCAGGTGGAGGTGACAAGAGGCTGTCGATGAAACCGATGAGGGGTAGGCCGACAACAGCTTGCTGTCCACCATCCCATGCAGGGCTGTGTGGGTACGTAAGTGGGCTAGTAGCTCCTCTGACGTGGAGAACCGCTTGTCACAGGGACCTCCGACAGACACCCAGTTACAGGCGTGAGGCTGCGGTTCGTTGGGGAGCATGAAACCGTAGGTGTAGAGGGGGTGGGACAGGGTGGGGGCGGAGGTGGCAGACAAGGAGCCGGGGTGCAGGGAATGGAGGTGGTGGGAGGGGTAAACCAGAGGGTAACCAGACTTGAGGCTGGAGGGATCGTGGACGCAGGTGGAGCAGTTACTTCCTCCTAGGTGGGGTGCATTGTGGTAGGTCAGACAATACGGGTCCCGACATAAGCCCTGCATCAGGGATGGAGGTGAGGCTCCAGAGAGCGGGCTGGAACTGGGGTGCTTCCCAGGAAGTCCCAACCCCAAACTAGACTTGGTGTGATCCAATCCGGGAACAAACTGGGAGGGGTAGCCAGCGTAGGCTCCCACTATGGAGCCGTGGTAGCCCATGGTAGCGGGAGGCAAAGGGAAGACAGAATGTCCTGGTTTAAAAGGGGAGACGGGGGCGATGTGCCCGGAGCCCAAGCCAGGCTGTGAGGAGACCTGTGAGTCGGCCTTGCTCTCTGGCCGCGGGCTGCTGGCAGAGCTGGCATTGCTGGAGTTGGCACTGGCCCGTATGTGGCTGGAGTTGGCTAACTGAGCCCCATCCATCCCTGACTTAGCTGCATCTGAGTCTTTTTTGCCAGCGCTGTTGTTATTACTGTCCGAGCTGGACTGCTCTGAGCTCCCAGTTTTGCTGTCCATGTGCGAGGCCTGGGAGTGTGACGGGGGCTGCGTGGAGGGGGAATGGCTTTGTCTGTGGGCCTGGCTCTGAGTGTGCAGGGGAGGAGGGCTGGAGCTGGGTGACTGGGAATGGGGAGGAAAGGATGGACATGAAGCAGTGACACTGCTGGAGCTTCCATTTGGCACCCTGAAAGCTGCTTTATCTGAAGTCCCCTTTGTCCCCAGAACGTCTTTACGACAGTCGCCTGATGACTTGGAGTAAGGCTTGAAGCTGGACTTGTCTTCCAGGGACTGGTGCTTCTCTCCAGACTTGGAGGATCGGCTTGATGATTCCTTGTCTCCCAGACTGCCTGAGGAGAGGGAGGCCAGCTTGGAAGAGGAGGGGGGATCTGGTTTGCCAATTTGAGAGCAGGTCTGGGCCAGCAGAGCCAAAGGACTCTTCTTGGCATCAAGCTGAGAAGGAAAAAAAGAGAGCAAGACGGTGAACAAACTGTTTGTTTATACTTTGATTTAATTAAAGCATCTTAAGACATAGGAACTCTATTGTAATTAAAATATGCAATCATCAAAATTGTATTCTTATTATATATGGCCAAACCGTGTACTAAGTATATATAACAAAGAATGTCAAGGGTGCAAAGTTGACGTTTAAGAAAAACAGAAAGAAAGAAAACATTTCGAAAGAAAAAATGTCATTATAATATATCGGTCAAATGAACAAGTAATATTACTTTAAAAACGGTTTATTATCTGCAGTAATTTACATTTGGAACTCTGGTGCTGGCCAACAAAACGCTGTGCGTAAAATGGCGCATATGCTGGCATATTTGTCAAGAGTAACACTCAACCTACGCCATGGAATTATATTATCTCATTAATATAAGAAAGAAAAGCGACATCAGATGATACCAACAGTTCTTGGAGTAAATTTAATTTATTTGTATTAACTTACTTCAATGCTGACTGGCGCGGATGTGAGGGGCTGGAGATACTCCGGGTGCAGCAAGTGGCCGCCGTGCGCCGTCAACATATTTACGATCTGGATAGGAAGCCTTTTAGCGTGGCGCAAGGGATCCGTTAGAGAACAAGAAGTGGGTATGGAAACGGACGGTCTCTCCGCTCCTCTCCGGTGATGATCACCGCTGGCGCCGGCGACGCTGCGCTCCGGGGACTGTCTGCGTAAAAGCGGTTCAGGTCCACCGGGGGAATCTCTCATCTGGATCGGGGCTCGAAGAGGGATGGCGGCATGTAACGAGTGGACTCAGGGTTGAAAATCATTTACCAGCACGTTTCATGATGGTACATTAAATATACGGGAGTGTCGTAATCCGGAAGGACATGTAGCTGCGCAGTGCGCGTCCTCCGCGTCGGACCCAAGCTGTCTCTAAAGAGGAACAAATTGCCCAAATGTCATCGTCTATCGGGCTCTTCAATATCACCCGCTAATTATTCCTAAATATCCCGTCATCCAGTGCTGAAAAAGAAAGAATGGAGCAAGAAAAGAGAAAAACAAAACACCATAGGTAGCCACTGCTCATCAAAATACGAAGTGCAAGTAGAAGGAATATCCACGCAGAGGTTGGTGTGTGTGTGACGGTCCTCCTGCGAATGTATCTCTGTCCCTCTGCAGCAGTCTCTCTCACAGTACCTCACTTCTTCCACATACTAACGACGTGATGGGAGGGATTTCAAAGCAATGCCCCGCCGCCAATCACAAGTGTCCGCATTCATAAGCAGGGGCGGGGCAATGTGACGAGGCGTGGTTTGTGTTCTGGCCTCACCCTCATAGTCAGGCAGCAATGTGGACTATGGGTGGAAATCTGTGTCAGTGACCTCCATAAGCCATATGCAAACTAAACCTGCCAAATATAAATACTGTTTCATAGATGTGACATTTTACACGGTGTGACAAAAGACTATTAACCCCAGTAGGCCTCAACTATGGAGAATTAACTGTCAGTCTCCACCCCCTTCTTGTAAATAGGTGCATTCAAAAATAACCTACTGTTCATGAACCAGAATTTCTGGTATGTTAATCACTTTATTGCATTATAGCTGCGACTGCTACTGGGACTGATAACTGATGTACTTTGCTGTGACAGTGAATGACATCTTCAGTTTTTGGCATTGACAGTCACACACTCCAAAAACAAGTTGTTTTTATTCAAGTTTTAATTTAAGTATAACAGATGCACCAACGCAATACTTTAAACGTTTTCTCCAGCTTGTAGAGAAGAACAAAACGTAGGAAACAAAAAGATTGTGGAGTTCCTCCTCGGTTGCCAAGTAACTTAATTTACAAGGGGTTCCATAAGGGGATTTCCATCCTGGTTGCAACCCCTCTGGCTTGACCCGAACTACCCGATCCATAATCAAAGATATTACAACACTGTCTGTTTAAAGTAGTGTCATGGATCGTTGATTATTGCCTCGAGAGATCTGAACAAGGCTTTCTTCTGAGGTTTAATAGGTAAACTTGTTGAACATTTCACAACACAGGCTGGCCTTATCAAACCGTTGCCCCCAGCCTGCTCTTTGATCATAATGGCTGCCGCCATTTATCTGCAGCTGAGGGGAGGATGAAGTCACTTCAGCTTCACTCAACAGCATCACTGTTTAACCTGTCATCATTAGGCTTATTCGTCACTCATCGCCCACGCACTGCCACTCACGCTTCAATGACCTGCAGAGATCCCGAGAATATGCGAACGCAGACGTGCACGCCGCCGGGCTAAGTGCGGTACACTCTTCTTTTGAATGCGTCTGTTTGTTTAAAACTGTCAGTCACCACCTCGGGCCGAGACACATAAACAGGTGACGCACAACAACTGCTTTCTCACTGCGAGATTCAAAGGTATTGCCGAGAGCTTAAAGGGGATTTCAAACATTTCTTTACAACTCAGACTGCTAGTTAAGTTGCGCGGTTTCCGATAGCGCTCTTGTTTGTCACACAGTCATCCACTTGTTAAAAGGGCGAGTGGGTAAGTCGCTGCAGTGTGGGTGGAGTTGAATAAGGAAGAGGGGGGCGTATAAAAGGAGACCAAAGAGGAGGGCATTGGGAAAAGCCAGACAAAGGCAGCGAGAGAATGAAACAAGGGAGGGCTCAAACAACAGGGAGCAACTCCTTTCATGTGCCCCCTTGATGTAGGCTGGTAACAGCTGTTTTGGCGTGTCGATGACTGATGGCTGTTTCCTGTTGTGGATATTTTAAGAGGACAGCTTTCCCGTTAAAGAGGCTTCTCAGCATGTCCAGGTCCCGCTGGCCCTCGGGGCATTTCCATGCCTTTCCATGGGCTGTGTCAAAGCAGTGGGTTTGACTGAAACAGCAGCCAAACAAAACCCCCAGGATGAGGCTGATAGAGCCCGAGGAGGAGTGAGGAGGAGCAGACCCCACATGCCCCTGTGATCCTGTGATTTATAGAGCCGCTGAGGCCTGTAATGGACGCCATAGCTCTGTGGCGGGGCCTAATTCATCCCTGTGTTGAAAGGCTGATGTTTGCCTGACTCCAGAGTAAATATATAATGCTGACATTAGGCAGCTGAATTCTTCAAACCTGGCTCAAGCAAATCCTCGTCTGCTCGTTTGTCTCCTGCTCTGTTTGGAAGTGCTGAGGTGTTTTGTGGCACACACGGGGATTAGCGTTGTGTAGATGCTCCGTGTGATTGTTTAATGAGGGGCTGACATTGATGTGAGCTCATGAGAGTCTTGTTTCTTTTTTTCTTTTCAAGTTCTACAGGCCTTCACTGGTGTCAGCCAGATTTTGACAAGGTCTGGCTGCATGTAGTACTGTACAAAGAGAAGGGGAGAGAAATGATAAAAGCGCCAGAGAGGCAGAGGAGGGAAAACGAGTGTAAATAACTTCTATTTAATTATCTGTGACTGACTTATGGGGTGTGTGGAATGGGAATAGAGGCCTGAGGCTGGGGCTCTGCTCTACCCCGAGTGTTTTCTCCAGCAGTAATAAAACCAAGGGAAAAAAAGTGGATTAAGACAGTTTCATGGGGTGTAGCAGACATGGCATTTAGACCCAAACACTTAAAAAGAGCCTCGCAGGCAACATTCCAGCCAGGACAGAATGTTGAAACAAGGATTTCCTTGAGCTGAAAGGTCCACAAACAATATCTACACAGTGTACTTAATGTATTCACACTTCCTCGTTTATCTTTCTGTGGTCGCCTCTCCCTCTGTCTTAGACATACACATACTAATCCTTTCACAGCTGAATGTGTATGTGCTCACGCGACAAAATGTACACCGTGCACACAAACACAAAGAGACAGGCCATACTGTGCAAGATGCCATCTTAAACGTGTGTGTTTGGGTAGTTCTTATGCAGTATCATGTATCTGACTGTCTACACAGTATATTTGTGTGTCCGTGTGTGTGTGTGTGTGTGTGTCAGAGTCAGAGCTGCGGCTGACAACCTTATCTCTCCAGTTTAGGAGGGAGATTGTCTCTCTTGTCAGCTCATCACGTCTCGCAAGCTAACGCTCTTATCCACTCTGCCTACCTGTCGTCTATCTGTCTGCATTATAATCACACTGGGATAATAGGCTTCCCTCTCTGTTCGCAGATTGGCACTTTTATTTCCGAAAACTACACCGCGCAGGGTTCCGCCTTGTCGTACTCGCTACACCTGAAACGCATTCGCAGACAGTCACGTAGGCTGCACACCACCCACACCCGTGCAACCTCAAGTCCCCTCTCCACGCTCGGGAAACAAAAGCCGCCATTGTCCTCCACGCGGAGAAGTTATCATGTGCACGGAGCGAGGAGGAGGAGGAGGGAGAACGGGCCTGCTCTGCCAGACAGCGCCTGCCTCAAATCAGATCGTCCTACATTGTTGTGTGAAATTTCAGATGACATGCGAAGATGTTTTTTTTTTTTCCATTGGCCTGATGACGGAGGGGGGTCATTTTTGATAGAGGCACAATCAAGGTATTCACGAGCTGGAGCCGTAACAGGTCTGGTAAAAGGAACGACAACAAGCCGTGCAAAGAAAATCTTCCCAGCACAAATTCCTCACGCTTGTTAAAGTCAGTGCTGCTTCCTGCACTCATGGTCAGAGTCACCGTCTCTGTGTCTTCATCACCAATCTTTGTTGAGGGGGAGGCTGCTGGGAACACACATTCTATCTTTCTTTCTATCTATGAAACAACTTTTCTCATGAAATCAAAACCACAACACATTTTTTTACCGGAAAAAATAAGTTTTGAAAAGGAGAGTTGCTCAATTTAGCTACTCAAACATATCCACACTAAGAAGCACTCTCTCTGGCATTCATGACCTGACAAACAACAGGAGTTACTGGAGGTTGTAGTAGCCACAAAGTTCCTGGCAAACATAACCGAGGACGATGATGAAGGATGGGACGGGCGGGGCTCAGCGGTGCATGTCAATCATCGCAACCCGCAGTGAGGCAGAGTCATGTCAGCTGCCATATCTTTGATGTGACAAGGGATGGCATTGCTCAATTAAAAGCCTATCAATGTGTAAGTAAATCAGAGCCCTTCAGGCTCCACACATCAAACAAACGGTTATTGAAGCGGCCCGCCCATGCTATTAATCTCTCTGCATGTGCATGCCAACCCTGGGTCACCGCAGGAGCAGAAAAACCTGCAACAGTGAGAGTATTAAATGCAGGGAAATGTCAATTTAAGCCTAATGGAAAACAACACATGCAGTGTTTTTTTTTTTTTTTTTTTTAAACAAACTGTTTTATTGAATTGAACTAAATGTGGTAAAGCAGAAGTTGGGAATAAGTTTTATGAATTCTCCTTCAATAAAAAAAAGTTAGAGAACAGGCGGTAATGGAAAACGCATTCCAGACAAGACCTCGTGTGGCCAAAATATTTGTCTCAACAGGGTCCTTGTAGTGACAAAGCACCGTGCTTGTCCCTGGCAGTAATTCACCAGCTCAGATGAATACATGAAAGTGAAGCACTGCCATATATCACGCCCCCCCCACCCCTACATGCCTCGCAAAGTCACACATGGCCGTTTGTTATGCGACCGTGCATTCTCATTTCGAACTCTGCGTTGAGGGCTACGGGCCAAGCTGACACTTATGAAATATTTCCCTTGCTGACCTTAGCTACTGCCTCAGCTGGGGAGATTAATCCTCTGTCGGCAGACACTGGGAGCAGAATGCAACAGCAGCCAACACACACACACACACACACACACACACACACACACACACACACACACACACACACACACACACACACACACACACACGCACACACTCCTTCTGGTGACTACAAAACATAGCAGTAGCAACAGCAATGGAAACAACTCTGTTCTGTTATAGTAGTAATAATTACAGCTTCTTGATTTATTTCAGCTTTACTTGATGGAGTGCCAGTTACAGGGGAGGTTGGAAGAGAGTTGATAGCATGCAATGAAAGTTATGAACCACAATGCAGCAAATATTGCACACACATCCAAATGAGCAGACAGTAATGGAATACAGCAGCGTTTGTGTAATTTGATATTCAATACAACCTCACCCAGATTTGTTTTGGTATTCTCAGTATGGAAGCAAAGAAAGGCTGCAAGGACTTTTCAAACAAAGTACTTCAAATAAACTTAAAAATGTGAAATTGAAATGCTACTCAATAATGTTGAAATGCAAATACCACTTCATTTATAGTCTTTCTGTCTCAATTTATGTGGTTTGAATTCCCCTCTTAAAACTCAAAATCAAGTTTTAGAAATTTCTGCAAACATTTTTTTTAAATCTGATTCATAAGAAAGTAGGCGCAAGGACGTTGTTTGCTTTTAAGAAAACCATAAGAATAGTTCTACATTTGCTGGTCGAACAATAGACTGTTTTGGATCCCGAAGGAGGAGCGGGTAACTTGCCCCGTACTCCGCCAACTTTAACCTGCAGAAGGAAGATTCCCGGAATCCCTGTATTCTTCAGCGGAAGAGAAGGATTACTTTTGCTCCCCACTCTCTTCCTATTCAAGTCGACATTGGCCGGTCGTAGGAGGAATTCAACCGTCAGTGTTCACTCTGAATGTGCAACAGTACTTTGACTCTTGACATTTTGAGTGAACACCAGTGAGACTTAATCCATAGTTTGGTTATTGGTCCCTGATCCCAGAGTGGTGCCCTGTTATTGTTAATATATGTTATAATTCTATTAATATTAATACTTTTATTGATATCAATTATTTAGTTTTCATACTTGCTAATACCCAAACCCGCTCTTGTCATGTGATCAAAGAAAGGTAAGTTGACATGTACGACTGGAAACCTGACTGGACATTTGAATTTTACATCTGAATATATAAACCTGAAAAGAAAAGTCATAATATTTTGAATTTTATACATAGAATTTGTTCATGAAATTCAAATTACTATGGCCTTTCTTTGCTTCCATATATCAGCACTCTAACCCTAAGAAAGAAGAGTGTGAAGGATTGTGTGCGCATGTCCAGCTCTGTCCCGTCTTAATGTGCAGCAGCAGATGACTTGGCCAAGTTTGGTCTTTTGTGAAAGGTTATTTAGTTGCCAGGAGAAAGAGCAAGCTGCTCTTGCAGTTCCTGCCAGAAGGTTGCACTACCGGTGCATCGTAAATTACTCAAGACAGCGTACAAGAACGGTGTCGGGGTGAGGAGTGGAGGGAAGATGGGAGAGGAAGGGGTGAAAGAGTAAGTGCAGTTTTCTTTTTGGTCCATGGTGATGAATGAGTCTCTGAACAAGGCAGAAAATACATCATATCACCTTTAATGGGTACACATTTCTGCTGCCATAACTCAGTGTTTAAAAATAGGGAGGGGAGGGTGAAATACAACATCATATATTCCTCTCAACGACACTTTTACGAGCCCTCCCTGCAGTATAAAGGCATTGATTGCTATTTCAAAGCTCCATGTTAGAGTCAGTGCTGAGTACCTCCAGCTGCCAGCAACGAGGAAAGACAGAGAAACCCTTTTAAAACATTGGAGCCCAAACTGTTGTTTAGCTCTGTTGAGTTGAATCGTGGTTTCTGTGGTTCATACATATTGGGTAAAACTCTGACTTGAGTCTTTTATCACAAAATGTGAGTGTTTCAGAGAGATTAAGTGTTTTTTTCTATTCATCATAGGTGGTCAGAAAGTAGGAGAACAGAGATAAATTGGGGATAAAAGAAGAACATTCTGATCTCTCACAGAGGCAGTTTCAATGATAAAGGATTTTTTAATTCATTATACTTGTTATTCCATCTTTTAGTAAGGTAGCTAGTCAGGGGAGATTTAAAGTGTTCTCGTTGTGGGGATTGCAATATCTAAAGACTAATTAATTAAAGGATAACTATATGTGTACCATAAATGCCTAACCATACTATCATAGATACATAGTTACTGTCGTCACTTTTTGTTGTTTAATAAATCAAATCATTTATTTCCATCATTTTCAAAAGCAAATCGCTCAGTTTTTGCTTGAACCTTTCATAAGGAGACAAAATTGCGATTTTCTGTCATTCTGAGGCTACATCCACACTAATACATTTTCGTTTTAAAACGGAGCCCACACGGCGTTTCAGCATCGTTTTCGAAATGATCTCCGTCCATATACGAAAATGCCTGAAAACGAATATCACGTGACTATTCACGTACACTGGGCATGTGGGTGGGTGCCGGTGCAAACAGGAAGTAGATTGGTTGCTTAGTTAAAAAAATACGACAGAGTAATAAAGTAGTCTTTAATAATGAAAGGTCGTGTTTGATACTTAAGATATTCCTCTAAAATCTTCCTCTATAAACTCAAACAGACACATTTCGTGGAAAGTTTACAGTTACAACGCTGCGGGTCTCGCTCTATCGCTCTCTCACACATCAAATTTACAAATTTACAAAAGTTGTACAGAACAAAATATAGATTAATAAGGACAGGAAAGTCCTCCGTTTTGTGTCCGTCCTCCTCAAAGCCGCTAACCAAAGCCGTGACTTCAGACGTCCGCTCCGTAGGTCTGCTAACGCCGCTGGTCACGCCGCTCGCTAATCGCTCAAATAACAGCTGCTTCCCCGCAAAAATGCAGAATTTAACTGGACAACAGCTGCTAGTAAAGACAACAAGGTCAACAACACCATGTAATCAGTTGTCATGTTGAATTAACCTGGTAGTCGATTGGTAATCAATGTTGTTGTTGATTTTCTGGGAAATGGTTACGTGATATAGGCGTGACGAATCAGGGAAAGACACGTCATGACTGCTAAGAACCAATCAAGTAGCGAACGCGCGTCTATGTCTTCGTTTCCAAACGTATCCATTTTCAACCGTCCACACGTAGAGGCAACCCCGGAGTTTTCAAACTTATCCGTCCTCGGGAGCGTTTTCAAACTCCTCCGTTTTCGGTGCTTGAAAACTCCGGTGTAGTGTGGACGCTCAGTGTAAACGTAGCAAAACATAAGCGTTTTCAAATGGAAACGGAGTAGTGTGGACATGGCCTAAGTGTAACAAGACCACAGCTATACTAGCAGCTCTGTCAAGCTGAACTAAATGCTAACGTCAGCATGATAACATGCTCATAATGACACACTACCGTGCTAATGTTTAGCAATAGAATGTCTACTATTGTCACCTCTTTAGTTTGCTGTGTTACCATACTATCATTAGCACTTAACAAACTACACCTGAGGCTGTGGTTAGTTTTGCAGGCATTTGGCCATCAATGAAAACAATGGACAAATTTAAATTTGGGATGGATTATCATATGCAGGTTGAACACTTCTGTAAGAGAGAGAAAAAGAGAAAGTCACTTATCTACTGAAGAAGTGTGAGACAACAGGATGGAGACACAGTTAGAGTGAGAGACTGCTGACTGGATTTATGGCTTTGGAAAATTTGAAGTTCTTTTCAGTGAGCAGTTCCAAGCTGTAAATTTACAGTGTTTGTGCAAGCTGCTATTAAAACCAAGTCCATGGCCTGGCAGGTCGTTCATTCAGCAGGCCTGCAGGGAGGAATTCTTCTCTTGACAGACTGGCTGTCTTTCAAAGTAAAAGGGAAAATGACGGACAGGGGGAAGCCAAAATGTATACATGCAAATATATTAACCTGTCCTTTCATCAGATTTATAGTTATGCTTCCAGACAGTTACGTAGTGAAATTTTCCATGATAACCTACACATTGAGTGAAACAGACCTTAACTTAAACAGTAGTCTAAGTTATGGTGGGTGCAAGTAGACCCTTACCTTCAGCTGTGTAGGCCTACCTCCTTCTGAGGAGAATCTTTTACCTTAGACCGCCATGTCATGCTTGTATGAATTTATGTATGTATCTACTTATACCCGGGGTCTCCAACCTTTTTTTCTCTGAGAGCTAATTTTACAAAACAAAAGTGACCGGAAGCTGCTCATAGCTCATATCAAATTAATGTAAATATTCTTTGAACCGTTAGTGAGACACTCAGAAACGGGTAGCGAGCTACTGGGAGGTAGCGAGCTACTTAGGGCGGGCTCACACCTTTGCTTTCACAAAGACAAAACTCAAACGATCTGGAAATTGTGAACAGAATGTGGTGGAAATGTTGCTCGATTATTGGTCATACAGTTGGCCCCTCATACGACTCAACAGTTGTCTCGTTTTTCCTACGCTGTGACAAGAGTGTGTGGATTAAGCAAAAATTTAACTAATTTAGCGGCTGGCTAGTTAGCGAATTCCACCATGCTTTCATCCTACAGTGATTAACACACAGAAATTGAGCCAAACACCTGGTGAAGCTGTGACAAGAGTGTGTTGATGAAGCATTAAGTTGTTAAATTTGACTTATTTAGCGGCTGGCTAGTTAGCTAGCTAATTCCAGCGTGCTTTCATGCTACACTGGTTAACACAGAAATTGAGCCAAATTGAGCGGGGCGTGAGGAGAAGATACCGAGGGGTGCGCTAGCTAGCTAATTATTGTCTAATTTGTTGTCTGATAAACAGCAGTTATCAATTTCAGTGGTAGCAAATGAAAACAGGAAGAGACAATGTTTTTCAACCAATGAAGGGGCACATAAATGGTATTTGTTGGAATGACGTTCACACCAGAAATGAACCGCTCCGGAGTTCACTTGACAGCGGAACGAGACCAGCCCTTCTAGGCGGACCAGAGATCGGTTGTTTGGTCCCACCAGAGTTCGAGTCCGGCGTTCACACCAACCCAAACAAACTGAACAAAGAGGCAAACGCTACAGGGTTCAGTTCAACCGGACTAAACAAGGCTGGTGTGAATCAGTGTTTTTTTCATCCAACTGTTCTAAATTTAAGTGACTTTAATGTCTGTCAGCAGACATGACCTTATAAGGTAGGCTACATTATATGTTCTCATTTTTAGGTGACCTCATTCAGTAACACAGCTGTAAAAGTGTGTGTGTGTGTGTGTGTGTGTGTGTGTGTGTGTGTTTGTGTGTGTGTGTGTGTGTGTGTGTGTGTGTGTGTATACATGCGCACACCTGGAGAGCAGGCAGCAGCGATTTCATCACTGCTTATTACACAAAACATAATGAGAAACACAGACATTGTTCCCTCACACACACACAAACAGAAATTATTTAAAGGTTTTCTTGTAAACTCTTCCTTGTCCAACTGTGTCAAGACCCCAAGGATGTGAGTTGGTGTATTGTATGTGTGGTAAGTAGAGAGAATCTGCCCTTTAACAGGAGGACCTAAGGTCAGGGCCCGGGAGTCTCTGCTGAAGTGCCCCTTAGCAAAGACACAGAGTCCCTGCCAGCTCCAGGGCTGCAGCTCTGACCGTGTCAGCACAGTATGTAAGCAAATAAGTGTAAAGAATGGATTAAACAGCATGTTTTTTATGTTTTTGTTTAAAAATGCATTATTACTTCCAGTAAATGAAGCCACAGAAGAACTACAGCCTAGTTTTGACTTAATGAAACATGATTTCATAACATCCAATCTTTGGAGTTGGGTCTCCAAAGACCCATAGAAATGTCAAGTGTAGTCACAGCCCTGTTTCTGTCGATCAGTCTAATAAAAACTATTCTGGACACTCGCAACAGGCACATCATTTATTTAAGCTGAGCCAAAGGAGAATTATTGTGGTGTAAAATCCAAAGCCTTTTAGAAGATCAAAGTTCCGCAACATTAATCACGTTTCCCTGCAAATCCAACACTTGCTTTTTTTTCTCACTGCAGCACCCACTCACACATGTGGTGCACACACACAGCGTCCACATACTGTATTTACACTCACAATGCCACAAAGATCAAACAAAAGTGCACAGAAATATCCGTCTTGCTGATCATTATTTAATACCTCCATGATGTTGAGAATTCAGTGTGTCAGAGCGTTATGATTAACCAAAAACCTTTATTTTTCAAATGCATTTTGCATACACAACCTTTCATCCATCTTTCGTGTTCTCAACTTTGCTTCCAGCCTTTGCCTCTGCCTTTTCATTTCTCTACATCGATCCTCTCTGCACCTCCACTTTACTTCTCTCTCTCTTCCTTTATTGTTTTGTGCTTCTAGACATCCCCTCTGTCTCCAACGACATCATCTGTATAAGAAGTATAGAGGGGATCTGCTATAAGGCAGCTGAAAGGAAGTTATTTTGCACAGAGATTTACTGGCTGTTTGACCCTAAGGGAGAAGGATGGGGGCATTACGCCTTGTGCAGGTGTATGAATGATCTCTCAGGCTCACCTTTCT
This sequence comes from Leptoclinus maculatus, assembly GCA_032191485.1. Lineage (NCBI taxonomy): Eukaryota > Metazoa > Chordata > Actinopteri > Perciformes > Stichaeidae > Leptoclinus > Leptoclinus maculatus. The sequence goes on from JAVDOI010000005.1 coordinate 27,876,732, forward strand.
TTATATCGAGCCCTGAATAAAGGATTGGCAGGATTTACCTCTTCATCAGATGAGGATTTTAACATCAGAGGGTAAATGTTCTAAACAACGAAGAGGAATCGAGGCTCTCTACTGTTTTTATTCTCCGTCTTTCTTTCTCTCTGCTGGATCAGAGTCATCCCTCAGGCCAACCCATTATTGTAGGCAGAGCTTTCCGGAGTAAATCATCTGGTTAATTCCTCGCCTTACTTTCTCACCACCCGTATTTGTCATCACCGGTGCTTTGAGGCGTTGCTCTCTTTGATGATCCAGCCAGGCCGACTTGTCACGCTGTTTGCCGTGAGACTGACAACAATGAATTACAGTTGCTAATGATCAGTTATTATGTAGATATGGTAGAAAACATACTCCCAGTTTTTAATAGACACAATAGACTTGTCACAGGTAAATTATAGGGGCAGCTCACATGCTGACATGACTGTCAATGCCTGTTTGACAGTTCTCAAAGAAGCTTCTATTATGTTTTGGTTGTGACTCATATTGGCACCATCTTTTAACAAGGCACTAAGTATTTCATTTAGACATATATTAATCTATACCTTTCTCAAAATTAAAGAAATCTGCAAGTGGATTGGAAAAAAAACATTTCTTTGAAATGTAGTTCAACATGAGGAAATTAAAGTCAACATGAAATTAAAATAAGAAAATAACAAATGAGTATATTGTTGGTGTTTGTATTGACATGAGTCCTTTTTCTGGTGAATTTTATTATTTATTTGTCAAGGAGTTGAATATTTGGTCCTGACTGACCAGTCTGGTCTCACCAAATGGCATACGAATGACACACCATTTCCTTAAGTCATTTCAGGTGTTATCCGAACACCGTTGTTGCTTTTGGCGTGTTATTTCACACCATTTAGTCTGAAATGACTGCAATGTAAACCCAACCGCGTGAATATGTTTCGCTCAGAGCAAGTAACGTAGAATAACGAGCAATGCTCAGGCCAAGCGAAAAAGACCAAGTGACATAATATAGAAAGCAAAAAGACTACTTAAACAAACACAGGACTTTCACAAAGGAGACTGGTGTTCATGTCCTGTGTGAACCAGAAAGTCTTCTAGACTTGTTTTGATGTTTTGTTAGTGACATTCGTGACGTGTTTTCCGTAGTTATGTTACGTTGTTATGTACGTATTTTAAGTCCAATCAGGATGTTTTTCCTAACCATTACTAAGTAGTTCTGTTGCCTAAACATAACTGCGACTGTATTGCGTTGCAATGGTGTGCTTTTTACACGCCTTTTGATGAGATCACGTAAAATCTAAAAAACTTTTCTTTTTATGAGCGCAGGGGTAAATCTCTCTATCACAATATAAAATTACACAAACTTCATTAATTTCTAGTGGTACAAATCCTGAATAGATCTATCTCGATATCTTTATTTTAATAGGGCCAGGAAGAGGTGGAATAAATGTAGAAAGCTGTGACCATCAGTTCTTAAACACATGTAAATGTTCTCCCATTTAAATAAAAAACAAGGAATATTATGATGATTTATCCGTGGCTGTGGAGGCGAGCTTCCTCCATTCTTCAGTGTGATCTGCCACGGCTCGTGATGGCTGGCAGATTGTATCAGCAAACACGGCAGCTGTACGTACTGTACATGCTGCGAGACAAAATAAGAAGAAGAGGGTTTAGTGATAAAACTGTGAAGGATTATCTGTCATTTGGCGGGCCCGTGGTGATTTGCTATCAAAACGGATTTTGCGGAAAAAAGGAATGACAGGAATGGAAAGATGATGGAAAAGGATGGAGAAGAGGAAGAGACGGAGTGGGGGCGGGGGGGGGGGATTGAAGATGGCAGAAGGAGGGGGGAGTTGTCATGCAGGGAGGATTTTGTTTTCTGTTTAATTTATTGCCCCTTTCCCCTCCCTTCCTGACACCCCCCTCTTCTCCTCTTCCCCCATCCAATGAGCTGAGTGTCAGTCACATTTTGAACTTGCCAAGCAAACACAGTAGAATGATTGGAGCTGTCAGTCAAAGTAATGCTTTGTTTGCAACTGTAGGAACTGGGAGAAAGACAGAGGTAGGGGAAGGAAGAGAGAGTTGTAACTGTGGAGAATACATCACGTCTTATAGATACTCACTCAACATTCACGCCTGAGATCACAAACAATAACTTTGAAGGTGACAAAATAGATGCACGGGTCCACAATCCTTCCCTTGACTCAAACAGCACATGTATCAAACACTGCGGCTCAACTTTAACCTGTGTTGCCTTCGGGGAAAAGCTGAAATGAAAAAAAAAAAGTTCTTGATGCAGACTTTCTGTAAGCATGTCGAGAGTTTTGATTTATCTGAAAGTTTTATCTTGAGGCTTTTGAAATAACCAAACTGGAATTGTTAACCAATTGGACACATAAAAAAAGCATGGCGTTTTAGTTCCCAAATTGTTTTGTCACAGATAGTAAAGTACGAGTGGGTTTAGTGAAGGTGCTAAGATGCTTTGAACCCGCAAAAAAAAAAAAAAGTATGCCCCCTCCTTCAAATTAACCAGCATGAGCCTAATAGCATGTGACTGCTTCTCTCCGGCCCTTTGACTCGCCCAATATATCCACTCCAGCCAAAACGCCCCTATTGTGCTAAACCTGTCACCCCACTGACAAGCTAATATCCTCATTCCTGGGAGCTGAGTGGCCGTCTCTTGAAGTTTTAAAGGGAGGTGTGAGATGAGGCACCTTTGCTCATCAAAGACAGCACAATCATCTCTCTTAAGCCCATGACACTCAACACTGAAGGTTACTGAGTGCCGGAGGTGGTTTTACAGCACCCAGCTGGCTGCCTATTCAGCAAGACTGACAGAGGAGGTCCAGGAGGTGAGGAGACCCCCTGCAAGCAGTGGGGGGCCTTATGTGGAGTGGAAATTAATTTACACTAATGCGGATGCAAATGCGTAGACAGTTTTACATCCGTACATGATCATTTTCTAAAAGCCTCGCAATCTGTCTGAGCTCTTAAAATGATCTACGAAATTGCCCCTGACCTATAATATTCATCATCCTACTGTTAAAAATGTAGTTATCAATATCTCATGATATAAATCATGAGATATAAATCAGATTACTCCATCATCTGCTTGGAGTGTCCATTGCTTATAACTCATCTTCATAACCTCTCATTTTGAAATCATTTCAAAATAAAAAAACAAACAATATACAGCACCATAAAACAAAAACACACATGAGCTGTGTTGGGGTGGATGTTGCTAAAGGTACCGGTGAGACAATAGCCCTTCCACACAGTCTCTTTCACACATTGACTGCAACCCTGAACTTATCTTGACATTACCCAGAGGAGCTGTATGTGAGAACGCAATTGTCCGAAGCAGTTGGACCGAACATTAAATGGACTCTACCCTGCCAGCTCCATAGTACAAAGTCAGTGTAATGTCTGATTGAGTTTATGTGTGAATAGAGACGGTAATTTGTCGGGGAATTTGAAAGGACGTGTTGATGATGTTTACATTCGACTGGTGCGAAACTGGAGGAAAACAAAGATCCGAGGGTGAAGGAGAGGGCACCAACAAAAACCTTTAACTGGAGAGACGAGTTTCAGAGACCTCTGTCTATATGAACCAACGCCAAAATCAAGGAACGGTAGGGTTTTTACGTCAAGTCCTTCTTCTTGCATGCTATACCCAGGCTCCACCCCTCACCTAAACCAAACACTGTATTTCCAGTATAGATGACACTTCTGACACACACGGTCTTCTGTCGTGTGCTACATGTGTGAAAAGGGCAAACCAAGGACAATGTCCAGACTTTACTCTCCAAACATTGTCCTTTAGCCTTAAAAAAAACGGTTAATGACACCTGATCCATGAAGTTCAGTTTGAGTGATGGATCCCGGATTTTTTTAAGCTGATCAGATGCCAAAAAAAGTGGATTAGAATACTATAGAACTCTGCGACCCTGCTGTGCCGATGCAGTGGTCTCATTGAAATGAATGAGGGGGTTGCGTTTTGTGACGTAGTGCTGTAACAGGTCTAAGGATGTCCGAATAATGGCGTGAGAGTATTTTCTTTGCACTCAGAAGGCTGTAGCTCAGCGGGAAGAGCTGGTTGTCCTTTGACCACAGGGTTGGCAGTTTGATCCCCAGCTACTACTGTCCTTGAGCGAGACAATGAACCCCAAATTGCTCCCCCGGTGCTTTACAGCAGCTCACTGCTCCTAAATGCTAAGGACAGGTTAAATGTAGAGGTCATTTCATGTATTAATCTGAATAAACATCACCATTGAAATGTTGTTGTTGACCCAACCACAGCCCTAACTGACAGGCTGTACGTACAAAGAAAAAAACAACAAACTGGCTTTGATTTAATGAATCAATTCAACATTTCATGAACATTATTATTCAGGATTCTGTAGCGGGCGTGGTGGTTAAACTGTTGTGTACCACAGATGTCTCTACGTAAAGGAAACACTGGTTTACATTGTCAGACAGGTTTTGATTGACTTCTTAATACAAACATGCTATGTGTGCTACAGCGACATCACTCTTTGATACTCCTTCAATTGTCTGACAGCAATAACACAGTAAAGTAGCTGGGCTGCGTCTGTCCCTCCTTACCTGATGATAGCTGTAAAACATGTATTAGTGATGTGTTTCCAAAAGAGGAATACGATGTTTAAAGGAACATCGTGTAGGATTTAGAGGGATTTATTGGCAGAAATGGAATAAAATGCGTATAACTATGTTTTTGCATATTACCTGTTGTGTTTTCGTTGACTTAGTTTGAGTTGTTTGAATCCACATTGTGAGCAAGCCCTCTCTTCACACAGTAGCCCTGAACAGACAAACAAAACATTGGTTCTAAATAGAGACTTTCACGTTACATTACCCAAAGGCCACTGTAGGCCTGCTCTAGTTTTGATATACTGTTACGGGAGAGGTTACGCGAAGGACGGCTCCAGTGCATTCACAGTCTTTTCCCATGTTTTCAGCAATATTTTTTTACCATGTATAAGGTCTTTAGAAACAGATATCAGATTTTACTTCCGGACTGTGTGAGGAGGGCCTAAAACTAAAATCTCAAATCGAGCTTCATGTAGGCGGAGAAGGTTGCTGGAGGACATCTCGCTGACATCTTCTGTTAATATTATACCGGTCAACGCGTATCGCGTTTTACTTTCTACAAAACTCCTTAGCTTGCCTACAACTACCTTCACAAGAACAGATGAAGCCATTCACCTGCTCTGAGCAGCCCCATCACCTCCAGAATGAAGACAGATTGGCAGGGAGTACGTTTGGGTGGGGTGCGGGGGGTGGTAATTAATGTTTCACAAACTCAAACCTTTCCCTCAAGGCAAACTCTCTCCTCATCATCTTTCTCTTTCAGGAAATGAAAAGATACTCCTCTTGTCTTCCTTTTTGCTCCTGCCCTTCTGTCACCCGTGCGTCTTTGTGTGAACTTTAAGGGATTAGGCTTGCGAGGGCTGGCTGGTAGTTATGGCTGCAGGGAGGACTCCTCAGGTTTCACTCAGGGCCGCGTGTCTCCCCGAGGCGACAGGGAGATGTCAGCCTCTGTCTGTCATCTAAGCCCTGTCAGCGCCGGCTCAGCCAGCGCTCCATCACGGCTCTGTCGCTCCGAGTTTCCTTCTGGTTTTTGATCTGAGACAACCAGACAGTGCAACTGGCTTCACAGCCCAACTCGCCTCCCCCCTCCGGCCCCCCTCTCTTCGGGGCGCTGATACCTTACGTGACACAACAAACACAAGGTCAAGGTGTCTGTCATGTTTCACCGTGTGGGTTTGAGTGTAAATGTGTGAGCGCTGCGCTGTTGCCAGTGCTGGTGCATGAAAGCCGGGGCGTGTCACCTTGCCTGTGTGTACGTGTGAGTGTGTGCGAGTCGGGCTGTTTTGAGTGACAGTGTGAGTGAGGTGCAGCCAGGCGGCGGCTCTTTGTAAAAGTGCACCTACCTTCTCTTCCCACAAGTCCCTCCTGGCAACAAACTGTCACGGCTGACAGCCCGCACAAAAGAAGGAGAGGGAAGGGAGGCAGGGGGTACGGGGATTAAAAAAAAAGTTTAAGAGATGAAATTAAAGCAAAGAAGGGAACCTGACAGCACCTTGAGAAGAGGCATTGTCTGTGAGGGGAAATATATCTGTGCGAGCGGGCTTTGATCAGTGGAGGATGAGAGCAGGGAAGAGCTTGTAAAGCTGGCTCCTGAAGCCCGTTGAAAAGACTGGAGAGAAGAAGAAGAAGAAGAAGAAAATCATCCCCACAATTACTTTCCACCCTGGCTCAGAGGAGAAACTGTATATTCTCATTAATAAGTATGGCATGGACTTTATTCTCTCCCTTTGTGGTACACTTTTCTGTGCTGGTTCTCTTGGCTCCTTTTCCTTCCTGTAGTTGCCTTAGATGCTGGAAAGTACTCCATGGTCAAAAGACAAAATTCAGTAAAAGTATATATAGTAAAAAGTGTTTTCCTAAGAACAAAACAGCTGTTTGAAGGGTGGCAGTGGAGGGAAGAGGAGGAGGGGAAGCAGGCGGAGATGAGGTGAAAGAGGAAGTTTTGAGAGAGGAACCTTTGAAACACATGAAGGAGAAGCTGCAGGGAGGAAAAGGGAAAAGGAGGTGGAAGTCCTGGTGGAGGTGGGAGGAGATAATTACTTTTATTTTGTGATTCAGTGTCGGGGGGGGGGGTGTAGCTGCCCGGCTTTCTGTATGAGGAGGGAGGGAGGGAAGTGGCAAGGAGCACTGCTCCAGTGCCCCCTCACTGCTATGGGAGCACTTTGATAGACAAAGCAGTGTGCTGAAGGGGAACCTCCTGCTGGCAGGATCTGAGGAGGCTGTTTACAGAAGAGCTTGTCTCATCTAAAGCCCTGCTCGCCCTCTTGTATGGAAAACACTCGGCCTTTGATGTCTCTCTCCCTCTCTCTCTCTCTCTAAATTTCTTTCTTATTGTATCTTCTCTCCATCTCTCTGCTGCTTCCTCTCAACGCTGGTTGACATATATCAAGATCTGCATTGCATTATGTACTTTGAACCATAGGAGACATAATGTATTCTGCTACATGTTTTAACATGCAAGTGCATAACAAGTCTTTAAAGTATGTGTGGAGAGTGCACACAGGGCTCGTCAACAGGCGGTCTACTTTAATGTGACACATTAATGTGGCCTGTTAGTGCCAACAACTCTGCACAAGTAGCACATGTGTGCATATTTATTAGAGTCCATAACTTTTGCTCCATCATAAAATATTATACCCCTACTTGTGCTGTGGACCGTGAGTGTGTTTAAAAACCAGCCTGCATGTTGTTTTTCAGTGCCACCTTGGATACTGGATTCAATATATGTTGACAATGAAGTGTGTGAGAGAGAAAGAAACAGAGCGCTCAACCACAGGAAGCTTTCTCAGCACCAAGGAATCTTGTTGGGAACCCAAGAACTTGACGAGTGTTTTGGCTGGATGAAACAGGCTCTAAATTGAATTGCTATAGTTCTGGGGCCCCCAAAATGTCCCTGCTCAGCAAAGACCCAGGAACTATCAGAATTGTCAACATTGTACGCCACTGAGTTGCGCAACACAGACCTCAGGCTGCTAAATCTTGTGACAAACATTCATTCATACAGTGAGGAAACACTAAAACTAGAATCAATAATTAAAGGGTCAGATTAGCATAAATGAAATGCAGTGGTGGGCCGTCAGGGCCAGCTAAACCTTCTCTGCTGGCCTAAACAGAATCACAAAGTTATAGCTATTTTATAATTTAAGAATTTTTCACAAATACACTACATGTATTATCATTTTTTTCCCCATTAGCTTATTTTCTCATTGCACAGCTCCTGTCTTCCTCTGTTGCTCTGCTTCCAGCCTGCAGCGCTGCTTCCAGCACAGCTTGTTTTAAGGAGAGCTTTTATCCAATCAGATTCAGCCCCTATGTCTCTATGTAAGGAGAGAGGCCCGATGCCCTCTAGGTAGACTTTGCAGATTAAAGTATATGGGGACGATATTGTTGATTGTCATAGTCTTCAACCAATCAGATCTTTAGTTTGACATGTTGGGCGTATTCTTTGACGTGCCACTGCTACCCAGGTAGCCTGCTAAGTACGTCTGCATTAACGTGCGCCGTGATTGGTCAGTGGCCCAGCGTGACTTTTGTCAAACAGAAAGCTAGCTAGCAGATCTTAGTATTTAGTAAGAGTTCAGGTTGAAACATATGTAAGAGAAGTTATGACATTTTTAGCGTTTTGCTTGGTGTAGATTCTTTTTTTTTTTTACCTAGCTGTGTTTTTTAACACTCAATGGCTGAAGGAGGAGGAGAAACGGATTTCTCAAGACCAGAAAAAATGTACATCGTATCAAAGGGTCGGTCAACCCCACAGCTAGCATGGAAAAGGATTTGTACAAACGGTATTTCTGGCTGACAGCGGCGGAGAAGCGCTGCACATTTTATGGCTAAGAATGAAACTTTTGGAGAGACCCGAGTGGATTTACAACTCAACGAACACGTTCGCAGGAGGACCTCTGACTGGAACTGAACTGAACCGATGTTCTGTACAACCGCGGTATTAAACTCTTTGTTTACAAAGAAAGGAGGATGGACTTTGTCTTTAAGTGAACAGCAGCTGTGGTAAGTGAAGTGCTTTTGTATTTTTACATCTGCAGTAGCGTTACTACTGTTAGATTTTCTATCGTGTCGTTTTTATGATATGGTGAATATTGTTCCCTCTGATGTGAATAATAGTTGAATGGCTCGTGCTCTTCAGTGTGCGGCGGAATACGCGTGTTAGCGCTGCAGTGTTGCTGGATTGATTTGTCATGCTTTGTTGTCATATAAATATATGTGACTGGTTCATGTGAGTTTGTTCTTGTTATTGTGTTAATTACATTGATTCTGACTTGTCCGTTAATGACGAAGCATCCCGTCATCGCGGGGTTTGCCGCGGTTGTTTCCCCCGTTAAGCTAGTTCACAACATCCATGCTCTATGGATAGTACTTTCCGATGGCCCAGGAACTATCAGGGAGTAGTTGGTGCTGAAAATTACTAATTGATGAACATCGACCTCAAGCTTCTACAACTGGTTGCCGACAATCCTGAATTATTCACAAAAGAGTCAATGAAAGATATGTCCTTTCACTCTCTAAATCCTCTGCACATTTTCACCATCATGTTGTCAAAACCCTAAGTCATTTTTCTGTAAAATCTGCTGCCAATCTCCCCACTCAGCACCTAGTAGCATTTACTTAAGTGGGTTTGGGAAATGCCGAGCCAATGGGATAAACATTCATTTAACTGCATAACTAAGTTTAAAAATCATTAGAATTTGAGTTTTTGTGAGCAGGGAGAGCACTGAACAGGAAAAAGCAGAAATCTATATAGAATGGTCATGTCATGTGTGGAAAGAGTTGGCATGGAGACCCAAAAAGCACAGACTTACAAAGAAATGATGAAATGTGTGAGAGGAGTTATAGGGAGAAAAAACGAGACTGAGAAAGATGAATAAAGTGTTGCGCATGCATTCATGTGTGTCAGAGGTCTGCTTTTCAAACTAATGGTGCACATTATTGAAACAACAGATCACTCTGTTCTGGAATTGATTTATACTGCCTGTTATTTCACTTTAATCTATGGACATTATCTACACAGGATTTATGGACCATTAGCTCTGTGAGGAGCTGGAATGTAAATGAGACACAATAAATCAAGTCAGATGAAACACTCAGAGCATGACAAGTTACTTGTGCTCATATGGAGGCCTTGGTAACTGCATTTAGATAATCAAGTCCTTGTGCTGTATCATTTGTCCTTTGTAATTTGGCCAGAATCGTAGTGGAAATAAGCATGCATAATGTTGACGACCAATGGATGCATAGCCTTTCAAAGGATTAGTCTTGCATTAACAACAAAGTGACAGAAATAAAACGCTCAAAGTGCCTCACAGAAGCATGAGACACAGAGGATTTGGTAATGACGCAGAAGAAACACGTAGCCTTCGTGATGTGACTACCATACTGCATCCCTCCCACTGAGTTACATACTGTATGAGATGGAAGCTCTCCCCATGGCATTGTGGTGTCACTCTCTATGTTGTAACATATAGTATTGTTATATGTTGATATATGTATTAGTATCAATCACCTCTCTACCAGATCTAAGATCTAAGGATCTCCAGGTTTTACGAAATCCAAGAAGATGAGCAACTCCTCTACTCTCTGGCCGCAAAAGCCTCCCCGACAACAACACCAACCTTCTTTGGGTTGGTCCCAGATCTCTCTCATTGCAGAACTGGAGCCGCCGAACGTCAGATCTATCCATGAAGTATCCTGGCTCAGGCTTGGCTCAAAACCCAGGAAATGGACCTGTTTCACACCTGCTCCTGGATTGCAGTCTAGGGCCACAAGACACAAGATAGGAACCCCCTTATACTCCTCCACTGGGACTATTCAGCTGGGAAACAGATTTCCAGGTGTCGGAGTAGCTGGCCACACACCGTTGTTACTGGTTAGTTAATCCCTACTTTACACTACACGACTTTAGCCCTGATTTTACGCTTTTGGACAGTTTTTGGAGCTCCTGGACAAAAGCCCCACATCAGAAGCAAAACCGCTTTGGCTCGACGCTCGCACATCGGCGCTCGAGAGCTATGTGTGAGTATCTGGACATGTCGGGGAACTACAGCCAATGATAGCACAAGACTCAAGTTGAGGTAGTAAGTTAACTAAGTAATATGATAAAAACACAAGTATAGGAAACACGTCACAAACAAAACTAACAGAACTTCAAAATAGCCCAACAACACTTTGGGACACAACCACCAGTTTCCTAGTTGAAAGTCCTGTGTCCCACCCACCATAAGCAGCCATTGATACTTTTTATACCACGTCACTTGCTCTGAGCATAGCATATTCACACGTATAAGTTAACATTGCAGTCAGTAAAGACTACATGGTGTAAATGACATGCAAAGAGTGATTACGCCATTGTTATTGCACACTAAATAACTTACAAATTGTCATGTCGTACATACATAATTTGTTTAGACCGGGCTGACAGAACATATTGATATGTATTTCCAAAATGTATGCGTCATGCTGAGCTGAACAAGCTACCTTCAGCTACCAGCAGCATTTAGCTACTAAGAGAGCCAATAAACATACACTTCTGTATTCATGATGAGTAGAATCATAAACTATAAAGGCGCTCTCCAATTATGTAAGCACATTTGCATTTTCATTAGCAGCCGACTCAACTGGGAGCCAATTAAATTAGTGACTACCATGGGTGAGCTAAATAGCCTGTTAGCTAGCTTGTAGCTAACACAGATTTTATCCTTATTCCTTGCATTCTGCATCGTTCTTACTATCGTCATACTATTGTCCTGGATTACAATGCTGTTGCCTCAAACTTGACTATGACGAGGATGAGATTTGGTCTCCGGGTCATCTACCGGCTAAAACTGCCCTCTAATAACGAGGAATATTTAGCATTTACAGAGGAGATTGAGATGAAAACCCATTGGAAATGACAGATACCCAGCTGGATGTCTCAGGATGTCAGCATGGCCACCGAGGCCCGACTCTCCCCTTCGCTTCCCCTCTCTGCACCCCTCCTCCCTCTGTGTCTCATCTCCACTTACTTTTGTTCCTTCTGTCGACTGATACTGAGGCTTCGTCTGAAAGAGCAGCCAGAAGCCCTCAGCCTTGACAGGTTGCTGGGCTTTATGACCATGCCGATGATCTATCGGACAGAGACAGATGGAGAGATGGAGAGAGATAGATAAACGGAGGGAGGTAAAGAAGGAGAGAGAAAGGGAGGACAGTGATTGCTCAGGGGAGGCTGGTTCCAAATAGCTGTAAAAACACTCCGGAGTAGAAAAACAGGGGGAATTTCAACTCAATCGCTCAAATGTTTCAGCCGCTTGAACACAAAAGACCCAACTTCTACCAATTCCTCTGAGTCATTCCACTCAATTGGAGAACAATTGGCTTTGACTGAACTCACGCCCTGCTCCCCCCATCCCATAACCCCTCCTACCCCGTCTTTCCCTCTTGTCAGTCTGTATCTCCTCAATTTACCCCGCTCATTGAGTTGAGCAGGATTTTCCTGAACACACACACACACACACACCCTGCACGCCTTTCGACACAGTTTCCACGTCAACCAGTGTGACAGATTTGATGATGAGACACATGACATCAGTTCAAACGGGAGACAAGAATAAGATTTGACATGTGATTCAGTGTGAAGAGGTCAGCGGGAACGGTTGCCCCGGCCCCCGCAGACACACATAACCTCCATCCACACCACAAACAAAACTAATTGTAAACATATGACCAGCGTTCTTCACCGCGGTCTCCCTCTCTTGCTGTGTAGACCCAGTTCCAGCCTAGTCACTATCGAGCCCCAATCAAAACAGGAATATGAAGAAAAGCCAGGGCCCGCCGCTAGTGTGCGGTGGCTCAAATTGAAAGTGACAGCTTGACACATAATATGGCACCCGTAATGTGATTAGGCCAGCGTGGCACTCTCTTCTTAAACTCCCACATCCCAAAGAGCGAGCCTCACGTCCAACTCCGCCAAACACACTCAAGCTCTTGCCTCTGAAATGGGGGCAGAGAGGGCCGTCTTGTCTCCCACTTTAGTTTCTCTTGCGATGCTTCATGCTTTGAGACGAATTGAGATGATGCCGCTGTTGAATCATAACCCCCCGGAGGGGAATTGCAAACACATGTCGGGGGGTGAGGGAGAGAGAAGCTTTTTGGATTTAAAGACATCGATGCCAAGAACAGAGGAGCTGAGTGGGAGAAAGTACACAGTGGTATGGATTAGATCAGCCTTTATCAGAAGCAGAGCTGGCCCGGACTTTGCTGTCAATCCGTGTGATGTAAATGAGCAGTGACATGACAATGATATCACCCACAGCTACTTCTGACAGAGTCGAGAGGTGAAACTCAAAGAAATATCAGTGAAAATAATGAGAAATCCAGATGAAGAAATAATGATTGCAACTGATGCAGTAGGAGAGCTTTTGAAAAAAAAAAAAAGAAAGAAAGAAAGTGGCTTCAAGACTGGAAAGCAAACTGGAAAGGCTTAGAGGTTGACCATGTTGCAAAAGGCTGTCAGAGACATAAAAGGGAAACAGCAGTAGGGAGCTAAACTGGGGTAAAATGAAAAAAATGGACGTTACAGCTGAGTCCAGCAGGAAATTCAATAAAATTCTTCAAAAGGCCGTAGCTGACAGTGAAAAATCACAAATTTATAAAAATTGTACTGGAGAAATGAAAAAGAATTATTGTATTTGGCAAGGCCGAGAGGGAACAAGAGCCCAAAGCCACATTTCCAAATGAGCCGTCACAGATTGAGAGATCTTGGCTCTGTTCACGTTTAGCATGGAGGGGAGCTGGTGCACACTTCTTCTAGCCTTTCCCGATGAAGTTTCCCTTTCTCCCGGGGAATTCCCTATCATGTTAGCGATGACAGAATGTAAGATGTAGCAGAGGGCTTAGCGGGGACAGGACTTGGGAAACGAATGGATGGCAGACCCAGCAGTTGACAGGCAATTGGGAATCCAAGTGAGTTGCATCGGTTTGCCAAGCACAGTAAAATTGAAAGGCCTTAGGTTTCCAGAAATGAGGGTCATTTCTCAACTGTGTTTAAAAATGTGTCAACAACTAGCAAGATGGACTCAGCCTGCCAGTTTTCTTGCCCTTTAAACCATTTATATCCATGTGTCTCCAACTGAATTGCAAAAATAATTTTCGCGATACGGTGAGCAACGCCAAAACCTGCAATGTGTGCCTCATCATAAAAGCAAATCAATGTTCGACATCAGCCTGTAATCCTCTTGCTTGACTCCTTCAAGATGCATTTTTTCCTCTTTTTTTCTCCGGTCTCTCCAACTCCCCTCCCCAGCCTTTTAGTTTAAGAAAAGCCTGTCAGAGGAAATCAAGTCAAGCCGAAGACATAGTTGAGCGCTGGTGACAGGCTGAAAGCCACTCAAATGGTTCTATAATGAGTCTAATAATGGTGTGGGTAAGCATAATTTACCAGGGCTGAGGCCCCAGTGAGGCTGAGGGAGCCGAGGAGAATGATGACTGCAGCACTGGTTGGCAGGCGATGATGAGCCCTCATTCCCAATGATGCGACAAGGCCGGAGCAGAAGGTGGACCAGCTCCAAGCCCGTCAGTCTCCCCGCGGGCCGGGCCCTTGGGGCTGAGCCACGGCCAGACCTGCTCATCATGGAGCAGTGGACTGGAAAATCACACATGACTGGTTGCTTCCACAGGGCCTCGGCTGGCTCGGCGGCGACCCTGTCTCCTTTGAAATACAGAACTGGGTGACCTCACACCGCCTAGGGAGTACATGTAAAACCGTATCTCCCCTTCCCAGTGTGTGTGCTGCAACTTTGTGTGTGCGTGTGTGCAGTGAGGTGGAGGGAAGTGGTGACAGGTTATAGCCACAAGCTGATCACCCACGCTCCCCAGGGAGATGGCTCCCTCAGGACAGGATAATCAAATGTCCTTTCGCAGAAACCAGTGGAATGATGTAAACACACACACAGGAAGCAGCAGCAGACATACATACATGTCCTTGTTTGTACTCCTGGCGCTGTCCGTGTTGCAGACAGGGTGGTGCTGAAAGGTGGCTCTGGCCGCGGGTCTTTCCCACGAGGCTTCCACGCAGCAGGTTGACCTCCATTCTCCCTCAGCTGTTTACCCTTCAACGTGAATGTCACCAGCTGCTGCTGTGTTTCTACCTTTTGAAATCTTTGATGTGGTTGAAAAATATCCAGAAACCTCTCAAATGTAGGGATCTGTCGGTTACGGTATCGAGCTGCTGTTTCACATTTCCTTTCCTTGTCTCAATGATTTCCTATATGCTATTCAACATGGAAGGGATGTGCGTCCCCTGGATAATTTAACAATCCTTTTCACACATGCACTGCATCCCTGAACTTATCTAGACATTACCCGGAGGTGCTGTACGTGGGAACGCAAATGTCCAAATCAGTTAGACTGGACATTAAACATTTACCCTGCCATCTCCCTAAACTTTGTGTAATGTCCGATTGAGCCCACGTGTGAATAGAGCTGGTCATTGTCCGGAGAATTCACAGAAAGCCAGTGGGCGTGTGGGACTGCCGCGAAACCGGAGGAAGACGGCAACAAAAATGTCTGGAGATACAACGAGATTCATGGTCGGGGCTGACGCAAATCGTCAGGGAAATGCAAGGAATGGCAAGAGACATTGGTTGTCTATGACCAAAATACTAAGGGTAAACCTGCGTTTTTTTAGCATCATGTCTTTTGTGTGTTCTAACAAAGTGTAATTCTGAGCTTCTGCTCACTGTCAGCAGTGCATGTAACAGAATTTTAAGCTTTGAGATCAGATGTTTCTTAAATGCTCCCTGGGAGTCGTAGTTGACGTCTTTCCTTTAAAGGGATAGTTTGAGTGTTTTGAACAGGGGTCCGTATGAAATTGTTGTGTGTCCAGATCTGGTTCCTTGGCCGGTAGTTTGAGATCCCTGCTTTAAAGTAACTGGAGCAATAGCCTGAACTTCTCACACATCCACAGCCTCTACTATGTCTGTCATACAGGATACACGGTCTCAGCATTAGGTGAAAATATGTGCAACATCTCCTGTTTGTGTTTTTCCTCTTTATGCCAAGATAATTAGTTGGGCTGTGTGACAGGAGGCTGTTAGCCCTGAGGTGTGTGGCAGAACAGTAGAGTGTCTGTTGCAGTCGTAGGATGGCATACACAGCTGGGGAGTGTGTGTGTGTGTGTATGTTTAGGTAAGCAGCAGAGCAGGGGGTTGTGGGAGACAGCCATCAGGGTCAACGCAGTGCCTCCAGTGAAGCAGGTAGATGTGAGGACTGCCTGCCTTGGCCGGCTGCCACCTCGCCAAAGTCACTTTCCCAAAGTCGCGATGACGCACGGCGCCCCGAGCCGCACGGTTTATGTTACAGTACCGGTAAAAGGGATAATGGCCTGGCATTTTGACATTTCTGTTTGGGGGGGAGGAGCAATGAGAGCAACGGGGTTAGAGTTGGACTTAACCTCTTTCTAAAGATGTGAAATTCTTAATCGCTCCACTAGTTTAACTCATTTTGACTTTTTCCTGTCATGTCAATCATGTCTCTCTTTTCCTCTCTCTCCCTCTCTCTGAAACCTAGTCCCCCGCACACACACACCTCCCTGTCTCTCTCCGTTGACATTTCTCTCTGTCTTCCCTCCTGTCTGAGGACGAGCGTGTCCCAGTGCGTTTGGCACTCTGACTGTGTCTGATGGCTAAACTGAGGAGACAGGCTGCTGACAGGCCCTGTGCCAGAGCAGAGTATGCCAACAGGGGAGATTTGTGAAAATATGCCCTGTGTCATTTCCTCTCCATTTCCCTGACAACTTCACTCTGTCAAAAAAAGCCTACGTGTGAGCGCATGGGTAGGTAGGCGGGTGGGGGATGGTGTGTTTGTTTGTGTGTGCATGTATGTGAGGGATAAGACGTCTCAAAGTGTGTGTGTGTGGGTGGGCGCGTGAATGGGTGGGGAACATGATATCTGCATGTGCGCTGTGACAGAGAAAAAGAGAGACGGCAATGAATTAAGCCCATGTTATCGCAACAAAGTCTGCAAAAGTTGAAGCCAAATGATCAAATCTGTCTACCAGGCATGTCTTGAGTGCATCTCTTCCTCAAAGTTCACGTCTTTTGAGCCCGCACTTTCTCCTTCTGGTGTGCCTGCTCATCAAACGGCCCCCCCGAATCTACCCTGAATTTAATCTTTGATCCCTCCCCTTGGAATGCAAGCTGAAAGATAACATTTCATCTGAAGCAAAGCGGAAGAAAACAGCCTGCAGAAAGCCAGCGCACTGAACATGCTCGCTGTCAGCCGCTTTCGCTTAATTTGATGCCTCTGTCTCTACCACCGCCAGTTGAGTCTAATCTCGTTGAGCGCTAGAAATGAGTGTTGGTGACAGGGATGTCAACAGCGGTTTGTTTCGAGCTCGGCGGGAGAACAGTACCTGCCTGTGTGTCTCTGTTACACAAGTGCCCCCAGTCTTTCTCCCCCTTGTGTGCCCAAGTCAGCTGGCGTTACTGTCAATCCCACAGGCCAACAGCGACGTGCTTAATCACTCTACACTGCTACTACACACACACACACACACACATTCGCATGTCCCTCTGGCTGACAGCTTAAATAGATTCTCACCACGCCACACATTTCAAAACACCCCAGCCAAAACCCTATGTTTTCATTTGGATGCAATCCGCAGTGAGTGGCTTCCAACATGGCCGCCAACAGGTGAGAATGTGTGTGTGTGCGAGCTGGCCTGGCAGTTTGTACAGGGATCACGTCAGCTTGTGCGACTTTACAGATGTTGAACTCGCTCTTCTGCTTGCTGTTGCTTGACCTCAGAGCTTCACCTCCCTCTCTCCCCCACGGCTGTCAATCACCCAGTGGGCCTGCTGGAGAGAATCCTGCAGAGAGACTGGGTGCGTGGGAGGAGGGGGGGAGTGTTAGCCAGGGTCACAAGTTCAGAGTAAACTGATGAGGGGTGTCGTGCTTTGAGTTTAGGAAGAGCGTGTGTGAGTTAAGGTGCGAGTGGAAAACTTTCAGCACCATTAGGCTGTACATGGCTGTGTGTGTGTGTGTGTGTGTGTGTGTGTGTGTGTGCGTGTGTGTGTGTGTGAGTAGAAATCCTCGCGGCAGAGGCAGCAGCAATGGCGGGCAGATCCGGTGCAGCAGCGAGACAGCGAATCCGATTCATTCTGATCAAAGGCTGCTGTCAGCGACAAAGGACCGTTTGTTTAGCCTCAGCATGACATGTATCTGAGAGCCATAAATTACAGGGGGAATTAGAGAAGGTTTGGTGGATTTCATGCTCGTGTGCCTGTCTGTCTCTTTGGGTACAGCGCACACACACATATGCATTCACAGTCACGCAGACCACACACACATACACACACACACACACACACACACACACACAAAAGGGGGGGTGGGAAGGGAAAATGAATCTGAATGTGGCTCTAGAAATGATGATGAAAGATGGGAGCTGGCATGTGTCAAGTACTGGATGAGTGGTTTGAGAGCAGAGGAGGAGGTTTTGACAAGGACCACAATGAGGACTGTGCCTATGGGCTGTTAACACAGGCATCACATTGTAGATGTGTACTAGCCATCGGGAAGTTCAAGAAGACTCGAACGGTCGATCGATTCCAGGCCGAAGCGGCCTTTGGTCATAGAGCATTAGCTAGTTTCTAACTTTTGCCGTAAGTTACAGCTGGGTTCCCCCTAACGCCCTGGAGAGAAAGTTGATTCGAAGATATAATACACAAGATATAACGAGATCATTTGTGAGCTTTAGAGGTGCTGATAGGCAATAAACCAACATAAATTGTTGGTAGGAAACATGAACTTTAGAAACTTAAAGAATGTAAGTTGCCCCATAACAACGATGCAGTCTACCTCAGCCCTATTAATAGTCTTGAGTACCCTTCATCGTATACCTTCCATTGTTCTGTGCATGTCTGCCTGTCGTAGCTGGAAGGTTACTAGATATTTTAACAATTCATATATGTGAATTTCTTTTAATCAATTCATAAAAGCTATAGCTGATGCATTCCACAATCTGGTACCTCCTGGAACGTGTCGGGGTTAAAGCTAAGGTTGGTAATCTTCTTCAAAAACATTTGTTGTATTGGTTGAAATGCTCTTTACATCCCGACAGCAATCAATAAATCAAATGTTCCGACAAAAAAAGTAAAAAAAATCAGGTATCTGTGGCTGTAAGACTGTAATAAGCCCGTCCAATCATTTTTTTATGGACCGAATGATACATTTCTCGCTCGATTTAGTGGTGATGGCTACTTTATTTGGAAAAGAGTTGGAGTTTTCCTGTTTGATGATTTTTTAAATCTAGCGTCTTGCT
The DNA here is from genome assembly GCA_032191485.1 of Leptoclinus maculatus. Classification (NCBI taxonomy): domain Eukaryota; kingdom Metazoa; phylum Chordata; class Actinopteri; order Perciformes; family Stichaeidae; genus Leptoclinus; species Leptoclinus maculatus. The sequence continues at coordinate 27,895,654 of JAVDOI010000005.1, forward strand.
AGTTTCTCAAGATTACCGACCCTTTAATGTACCACCTACAATTACCAGATACATATAACTGCTAACATGTGTGTGAGAGAGAAAGTAAGGGAATCTATGTTTACAGTGTGCATCCTGTCAAAGGGAATCAGTTGCAGGAAAGGTTACAGTGCATTATGGGTATTGTGCTGCACAGCCTTCATGCAGCAACGTTCTCTCTGTCTGGCCTGAATGACATTTGTTTGTCTGAAGCTCTGAGCCAAAGGCATCATCTGTGTTTACTCTGCAATGGCATGTTTGGCAAAAGCTTGTCAATAGTAATTATCCCACTTTAGCAGAACACGACTGCTAAATTAACAAAAATACAAGTTGTTGAGCTGATGAGCCATGAATGTTGATCTGATGCCTGGAGGTTCTTCAGAGCTCAATCCCCTTGACAAGCAACCCATGGAGATAAATTGTACTTGGATTAATTCAAGCGTCTTTCTGTGCAGGGAAATTGATGGATTTTGGTCTCAGCACACGTGATGATACAGTCAAAGGCTTTTAGTTTCCAGACTTATATTTTCAGAGTACTGCGCGGTACTGGGAAACACTTTTCTGGAGGCCTTTTGGAAAGAAAGAAAAACTGCTGTAATGACTTTAAACGCTGGGGGAAAAAAGCAAGCAAGGTTTGACAAATGAGTTTGAACACTTTTGACTGTCAAGACGTTAATTTATGACTGAGCAAACTTCAAAATGTTTAGCTTGGACGCCTAACACAGAGGCCCACAGCTCTTGGAGGTGACTGTTATATGAAATATGGAGGCAGGCGTGATATTTATTTATTTATTTCCTTGCCTGGCACTTTCATGGCCCTATTTGTTTTAATCCTCGCGAGTGTTGTAGGAGAAACCGATTCCTGTTCACATTAATAAAAATAATATTTTGCGGAGCAAGGTCTAATGGTCAAAATGTCACATCTATGACTCGCTCTTTTTCCTACCCGCAGCCATAACTCAACAAGCCGCTCTTGTATTTGCTTCGTCCCGAGCCACCAAGGACACATCACCCTGTAGCTGTAGTTTGTTGGGCCTGCCTGCACAAGTGGTGGTTCAAATTTAGGTTTATGGAGCTTAGATGACAATGGCAATTCTTTTTTACTACTAACATGTTGAAATATGACAGGTTTACAGCATTACAAGCTTCTGAAACAGCACTTAGACCGTCATGTGATGTCAAAACTCCATACTAATTGAATCTTTTCAGTGGGTTAGCAGCTCCTTTCGGCATGGTGACACAAAGTTCAGAGCAAGATTTTCAGGCTGTCACTTCTTAAATCTGTCAAGCCTTTATCATATAATCAGTGGAAAGCATTGACTGATGTGTGTTTTCATTTTAATAAAAAGCCACTAACAGCGCAACGTATCAATCCTAAATGTCACTTTTTGGCCTTTATGACTTTCCAAAATGCTTTTATTCTTCAGCTGTGAAGACCCTAAAAGCTCTTTATCTTTCTGCTTGACTCTGAGCCTCCCCCTCCCTCCCTCCCTCCCTCTTTCTCTTTCTGGGATCACTCCCCTCTGAGGCGTTTGACTGAAAACATGCGCTCTTTAATCACTGGGGTGACAGTCCCTGCCCTGTGTTTGCGCCTCTGCCCCGCTGCAACAATAAAGGCAGGGTCACGCTCAGTGTCAGCTCCAGGCGTGATGTTTGAAGGAGGGAGCGAGGGAAAGGAAGAAAGAGAAAAAAGAGGGAGGGCGAGAGGAAGGGAGGGGGGGAAGAGAATGAAAGCAGGAACTGAACTGGAGAGGAAAAGCTCATGGAAGTATTGAAAGCATGTCTGCCACAGGAAGAATCTCCTCTCAACAACAAAAATAGAGGAACTGATTCAAAGTCAACAGGATTCAGGGTGGGGAAGAAAAGGAGTTGACAGAAGTTTGTGGGTTAGTTTGACTGGCTGGAGTATCTAAAATGTGTGTGTGTGTGTGTGTGTGTGTGTGTGTGTGTGTGTGTGTTGAGATCCAGGGTAGCAGGAGAATCACAGGATCCCATGACCCTATGACCTGGGGGACCTTGTGCTTCTGTTTGTCTGGCTGATTGACAAATGAAGGGGCATGCAGCAGGGGGCTGGGCCTCTGTGTGTCAGTGTGTGCATGACTTTTGCTCACTTGCCTTTGTGTGAGCATATGCAACATGAACGAGAGTGTGCACGGGTCTGAATTATTAGTTGTGCGTTTCAAAGCATGCATGCATGCTCTTAATGCGTATGTACATGTGTCATGAGATTTTTTGGGGTTTCAGGGCACATTTGAAAATCACATAAACAGGTGTGAGCCAATGACTCACAAGCAACATGTAAGTTTCAGCATGCGTGTGTGTGCTTTGTTGTGTGTGTGTGTGTGTGTGTGTGTGCGTGTTTGTCTCTAAATTCCTGTAGAGTTCACGGTGAGGCCAGGCCCCATGGCGCAGTGCCGGGAGAGCCCATTAATTACAGAGCAGTGACACCGGGACGGCCGGGGCCTGTAATTGATGCCTCCTGTGTGGCAGGAGAGGCGCTCAGTCACGCAACGAAAGGACAGGGTCACCCTGCCGACAGGCCAAGGTGGGTGGTGGAGGGTGGGAAGGGGTGAGGGATGATGGTGGAGCTCTCATATGGGACACCGGGGTAATTTTTGGATGCTGTTGCTTTAGCATGTTTCACCGTGTCACGCAATAATAACACTCATAATCACTATCATTACTACCACCACCAACTGTACTTATAATTGTCAGCAATACAATGTGAAAAAAGGAGGTAAGGCCTAAGTAGAGAGACTTTACTAGGTAGAGAAAAGTATGTAAACTATATATTTTACTATATATATATAGGTTAAAACAATCCCCTTGAAATTCATGATGAAGACAAGAAAGGAATATCTAAGACATGTTTTAAAGCTTGCCAAAGGCTCTTTAGTACTAAATACCTTTTTGGGAATATTTGTATTTCCTTTATTGCAGAGAGTTAGATGAGAAGATTGATACCCCTCTGTCTGTGTGTTACGTATTGAGATGGATCCTCGAGGCAAGTAGCTTATCTAAACTTCGCTTACTTTAGCTTAGCTTAAAGAGTGGAAGTGGCTTTGTCTAAAGTAGAAATAAACCTACCAAGACCCTACCAGCTCACAGATTAACCTTTTATATTTTGGTTGTTTTGACCATACACAAACAGAAACTTAAAAATGACAACTTGTGTTTTTTGTTGTTTGTTGCGCAAGAGTGACTTCTTGGAAAACGACAGTTGGGCACAGGGACTCCCCGTAGTCTTGTAATCACCATGAGGATGGCAGGCGAACAACAGAGAAGCCGCACACAAGTGCTGCAGATGGAAAAAAAACTGTTGTTTGACAAGAAAATAGTTACACCACATAAACACAAGTTATACTCTTTTAAAAAAATGTTTCTTTCAAAGAAAAAAATCCAAATCATGTCACTGACTTTTAATATAATGTGAATATGAATGTGAATATGAAATATGAGTGATTCCACAGGATGGTGACGTTGTTATATACAAAGAGTTGGAGAGAAGTCCACGTCTTCTGTCACGATGCAGTCAAATCAGCCACATTCGCCTCAATCGAAGACAAATTGTCACATAGAAAATGAGCCACATTTCAGGCAGCAGCCTGGAGCGGAAACAGCAGTCAGATGGAGAGTGTGCCTCCCTGTCAGCTGAGGATGAGCGATGGCCTGCCAGCCAGATGGACTCCTCCTTGTCAGGGTCCTTTCACTTCCTGCGGTTGTCCTTTGATCTGCCTGATGACTAATGACTACCCTCTGAAGAGCCAGGCAGGCAGACACGGGATCCCTGTGTATGTGTGTGTGTATGTATGAGAGAGGCCTTTTACATGCTGCGCAGGAGGTCCCTCTTTGGAGGCTTTCACTGCGAGGGAGCCCCCCCCCCCGCTCGGTTTGCTCTCCTGTTGCAGAAGGAGAAGAAGAAGAAGAAGAAGAGGAGGAGGAGGAGGAGGAGGAGGAGGAGGAGAGGTGTCTGAGGAGACATGGGTGATTGAGAGAGGACAGAGAGGGAGGTCAGATACAGGGCATCAGGAGACACACTCAGTAACCCACACACACTGTGACAGGGCCTCTTCAGAAGACATGGATACCCTATCTGACCTCTTAGAGTGGATCATGAGACCAGCAAAGGACTTTTTTTTACTCACTTTATTATTATTCAGGAAACCCATGTTTCACTAAAATGAAACTGAGAAATTTGCCACGTTTGATCTCACATTTTAGTCCTCATGTCGGCCCAACTATCGCTTATATAAAGAGATTGTAAATACCGTATCTGCATTTTAAATCTGCCTCTTGGACAGTAATGGTTTATTTCATGTTGGCAGCTGAACCTCTACCTCCACACACACAAAGAGACAGACAGGCAGCTCTGATGGAAAGTGAAATGTGAGAAATGAGAACCAGGTGTGTGAAGGACGGGGGTAAGACTGGGCAGACAGACCTAAAGCTGACCTGAGCAAAAGGCCAACAGGTCAGTCAGAGGTCAGGGTGTGCACGGGAGGGGAGAGTGGAGGTGAGAAGGTTAGAGAGGTGAATCCAGAGGAGGAGGGGGGTGGGCTAGTGGTGTGTTAGTTTAAACAGGTCACCTCTCAGCCAGCCGCCAGGGGAAGTGACCCCGAGCCGGCCCTCTGATTGGTTACTGGTTAGCCGACAAGCATACTTTCCCTTTGGTTAACTGGTGTGGCGTGTTTCACGTTGATTCGTCGCTCTGGAACCAAATGAGTGACACTGCTGCTTTTGCGGGATGTCTTTATCTTGCCAATTACTGTAGCCGGGCCTTTTGTTGCCTTCCTGCCAGCCCTTGGGAGAGATCACACGGGCTGTCAGTCAGGGCCGACTTCCCACAGAGACACGGAGTGATTGACAAGCACACGGACTGACAGATTGCTGCGGTGGCTGTGTGTGTAGTGTAAATGGCTGCGGCTGCTTCAGCATGGGGCTAATGAACGGAAGATATTTCTATTGTCACTCTTTTATGTGATATGACTGATGAAAAATAGCTTAGGTGGGATCAAAGTGGATTAAAGTCATGGAATGCAATCTGATTTGCAGTTTAGGCATTTGAAATGGCACACTGAAAAGAGTGACTCATGCATGACAGGCACAAAGTGGCTGTTGCGAAGTCTGCATGTCTGAACTTTTGGCTATGTGACAGCCTCTCCAGCCACTGAGACACCCTGTCTCCAACTGTGATTTCACTTTAATTCCACTTTTCCGCCAAGCCCATAGGTATAATGTTACCTAGCTCACGCAGTTGACTGAATCATTTCAATGATAAAGCAGAGCACCTTCACAGGCTCTTTGACTCATCTGTCAATGAATGATCACGCTGCACCAGGAGGGTCCCAACCTTATGCAAAAGACACACCTTTTGACATTTAAATCAATAAGCTTGGGCTGCCATTCGTCCCCAGGACTCCAGTGAACTTCTAACACCGACGACGGCGCTTTGAAGAATGCAAATATGATCCACCCCTCTTGAAGCGTTTACAGGAAACTCAACGGCAGCAGCAAAGCATCTAAACACTCGCAGGTGATTTATCACCAACAGGATACATCGGCTCGGGTTGAAAGGGGATGAGGAGCAAACCAGTCCAGGATCAAAGATAAACAGGAATAAATCCAGTGAAAAGGGGAGGGAGAGGTTCGGGCCTGGAAGGATGTGGAAATGGGAGGAGGTGGCAAGAGGGGAGTGGTGGGTAGTTGATTTATGGGCTTTTTGGTATTTAAATCACCCACATCTAACACCCCTTCTTGTGAAATCATGTGCAGCGTTTCCCACCTTTCAGCCCGTTTGACCCCCAGCTGGTGACTCTGATGCTCCGGTGACAGGGCCGCATTTTTAACCCAGGCCGGCCAATAAGGCAGCTTCGCCTTCTTGTCCTCCATCATGGCCGAAAGCCAGGAGAGAGCTGAGAGCGCGATAGCCCACGAGTCACACCCGTAGCCCCTGACAACTTATTGTCTGCTAGCAAACTTTTTTGTATTGGCAGAGCAAATGATTAAAAAAACGGGGAGGTGTGTGTGTGTGTGTGTGTGTGTGTGTGTGTGTGTGTGTGTGTGTGTTGGAGGGTGAGGGTGGGGGGGGGTCTGCAGGGTGTCAAAATGATGTAATGATGATCGTCAAGCCATGAAAGGATGCCTATGTTTCATTTTCCAAGCAGTGAGAAAGAACAGGAGGAAGGAAAAGAGAGACGTCTGGAGGGGAGAGTCAGCGGGGAGGGAGGGAGGGAGGGGGGGGAGGAGGTGAATGAGCAATATATGAGTGTTGAGAGAGCAGAGGGGAAAAAAAGAAGGAACGCCAAGGCTTCAGGTTTGATGTGGGCGTTTTTTTTGACAGCTATAATTCTCCAGCCTACAGAATTTCATCAACACAAGTTGTGTTAAAGCTGTGCCGCAGGGCTGCGGCCCTTTCAAGTTCCAAGCTCTGACAGGTAGATTTATTAGTCCTGAAATTTGTACAGATCAGACGTCACTCATGGCAAACTGTCAAAGTGTCAGCGCTGCAGTGTTCCTGCAAGGGCCCTTTGCTTTTTCTAGGCATTTCTGCAGGGACAGAAGATTTTTCACCACCACTCCAACTTAAAACATTCTCGCTGTGTGAGCCAGAATACGGAGGAACAGAACTCATATTCCACTTAAGTCTCCTGATCCAAACATTTTTGACATCAGGCGGAAATAAAGAGTGACATAAATCATGAAAAAGTACATTTGTCTGAGATTATCTGCGAAAAAAAAGAGGGGAGTAAGTTTTAAAGTAGTATCTGGACTCCTTTTTTGAGTGTCTGAGAGCATACATTTACCAACTCTTAGGTCTGGTTACACTTTCTGGGCGTAAGCTCAATAAATCAGTAAAAACCCAAATCTTTGGAGCTTGAGAAGAAAAAAGTGAGCCAGTTGGTCAGGAGGCGAGGGAGAGAGGAGAATAAATTAGGTGGAGGTGCTGAGTGACACAGAGGGGAAAAGGGGGAGGAGGTAAATACAGGGCATGTGCAGGTTAACTTCACACTGCCAGATTTATGACCTGGTGCAACGTGTTGGTTCTCAACAGGATGGCTCAAACTTCTGAGGAAGGTGTGTGTTAAAAAAAACAAAAAACTGAAGCCAAGAGTTTGGTGGAGGGCAGGAGCAGGTTGGACGGGGGTGAGAAAGAGGAGGAGGGCTGTTGCAGGAGGAGGGAGGTAGGAGGTGAGCCGGCTCTCCTGGCTGCCTGTTAAGAACTTCCTTCAGCTCGACATCTGGTTCTGATATTTCAAAGTTAATTAGTCATATTGAGGTTGTCTGAAGATAAATTTATCATCCGGCAAAGAACACAAACATTTTGAAAAATGAAAGGAAGTGAGGTGACACATTGCCTGACGTTTAAATAAATCATTTCAACATGATTAAAAACTAACGGCCTGTTGATGGGAGCGAGCAGCGCGAGAGGGTGGGTGGGAGAGGAGGGAGAGAGAGAGCCTATCGTACAGGGAAGGCCTTGTCTCAGCATTTTAATTACTGCGCCTGATGCATGTGTGGCTTTTGCTCCTCGTCTTCATGTAGCAATAAGAAGAAATTAATTTGTGGAGAAAGAACATCTGTGACACCTCTTACAGCAGCTCCATATGTTGTTTTTTTAATGATGCGCTGCACTACAATGTTGTGGATCATGGTTGCCTTCAAACAAAAAACATTGTTGGATGAACATTTATCACATTTCATTTTCATTCCTTTGTTGTTTTGTATGTTCAAAGGTCACGTTTTTTTTTCTTTATACAATACTCTCGTGGTTTCCTTAATATTTCCCTCTGTCCCTAATAAACATGGTTGTTAACACAACTACAATGTGAGAAATAAACAGTTTTCCTGCTGTGCAAAAATGCATTCTGAAGGTTAGCCGAAGCTAATACCGGTAGCCTCTCAGAATAGTGTATTTTACAAATTTACAGTTTATTCAGTACAGATCTCTGTTTTCTGTTTTCCCCCCAAACCCTGCTAAACCCTGTTATCTAGCTAGAATTAAAATAGCTTTTTAATATTTTTGTGTATCGCTGGACAGTGTTTCCTTATGAGCTAGCGAGAACTAAGCTAGCTAACTAGCCAGCTACTTCCTGGTATCTGCATGTGTTGAAGTTTTGTTGACGGAACTGTCTTACTACTCAAGGTTTGCTAAAAATGAATGTGAAATTAATTTCCGCCTTGCTGTATTCAAATTTGACTTCCTGAGTGTGTTGCAGGCGATTTTTATTAGTCAAGAAGGGATCAAACGGTATAGACGTTAGCTGGAACAAAAATACATTTACTCTCGTTACTGTAACAGTCGTACTTTCTTGTACTTGAGTATTTTTAAACAGTTTAATCAGTAATTATAGTTTTACTTAAGTACTATTATTACTAAGTATCGTAGAGTAAAATCAAACGTCACATGAAAACGCCCTGATAAACGGTGTGAGAATGAAACAGAAGAAAGGAGATAAATCAGCAGAGATTTGAAGCAGAGAAGAAGCTGCAGTTTTGACAGCGGCCGCAAAAGGGCAGAGCTCCAGAGAGGAGACACTCCGGAAATTAAACCAACGTTTACTTTACGGCCGAGTTCGCGGGCCGAGACCACTTCAAGCTCAAGGAAATGAAAGGTCACGTATGGGTTGTGGTTACACTTATCAAATGTACCTCGGCGACGTTAAAAAAAAAGTTCACAGATTTAATGAAGCACCCAGTGAGCACGCTATTGTTAAGTGACACACCCACGATGGGCTGGTTGACATGCTAACATGCTCTTGGATCCTGCAGCGGTGACTTCTGTGTTCAAACTTCTACCTTCAGTGAGATGTGTTGAGGACTTTCTGCTGCTTGAGAACTGTTAATCCCGATGTGACGGTAGAGCCTCGTTCAATTTAAAACGTTTTGAATTTGAGCAGCTGCAGTGGGTTACTGTCGATTATTTGTTTGTTTAATTGTCCGAGTATTGTCTCTTTTCCGATTGATTCTTGTTACACTGAGGAGGACCGGGGTATATTTATACTTGATAATCAGCTGTATGCTCGGACTGCAGCGTGCTTGTCTGTTGGTTTGGACATAAATGGCCCTGATGCTGATTGTTGTTCTTGTTGTGCTGATTCTTGTGTATAAGTTTACATGTAATGCAATACATTTTTGTAGCCCAAGTAAATTCATTATTTTAACAGGAGTATCTTATATCACCCCCTCCTCCCCTCTTTTAATGCCAATTTTACTACAGGAGTACATTTTTACACAGGTACTTTTACTAGGGTAAATTTTTTTTAAAGTAACAGTACTTTTACTTGAGTACAATATTCTAGTACTCTTTCCACCTCTGTTGATTTGGCGAACAGAGATTGATTAAGTTTCATAGTTTGGGCAGAACTGTAGGAGATGTTGTGCATTTTTTGTACCACTTGTAAACATTTTTAGCACATGTTTCTTGAGTGACATGAGTTTTGTATTAGAATAAACATGAACCTATCTTTTAGGATCCTAGTTTTCTAATTCACGAACAATGCGTTTGTGTATTAGTTTTGCTCATGATATGATTGAAATGGCTTTATACACACAGAGTAACTCAGGCACTGCTGCACACAAGACAATGGCTTAAGTCAGCCTTGCGGAAGGGCCTGAGTAAAAAATGACTGGCAACCAAAATGGTGTCTGTCAAGGAGAAAAAAGGCAAGATGAAAGAACATGTCAAGGGAGAGATGATATCTCTTCTGAGCCTGAGGCTGATGCATGCACATACACTCACTCACTCTCTCACACACACACACACACACACACACACACACACACAGACGTATACAACACACACCCTCTGACAGAGTTTTAATAAAACCTGTCCGACGCCCTCTCCTTGGGTAAAGTGTGAGTGATGGCCTGGATAGACTCCAGGCTGAGCGGCAAACAGCTAGCCAGCAAGACACACAAACACACACACACAAACACACACACACACACACACACACACACACACACACACACACACACACACACACACACACACACACACACACACACACACACACACACACACACACACACGCACAGGTGAATCGACAGACAGACAGACAAAGAAGATAGGATGATCTGCCCTGATTGACACTCATGTCTCACGCTTGACTTCACCCTAATAGTTAGCTGCCTTTGAGCTCACTTTGTGTGTGTTTTTTTGTGGCACACATGAATGTTTGTGTATGAAAATATCCGTATACATAGATATACCGTGTGTGTGTGTGTATTTGAAATCAAATATGGCGAACAACACCTTGATGAGACACTTGTTTCTGCGTGGTTGCTCTTGAATCACTGTGGACTGACCCTTTATCAATATTTGTGGAGTCAAGAGGGTGAGTTTGTGTTTGATGGAAGGCCTCCAGCTTCTAATTACCTGCAGGACAAAGTGTGTGTGTGTGTGTGTGTGTGTGTGTTTGTGAGGCCAGACCTCCATAGAAGAGGCCTGTCTGTTTGATGTAATTCTGCCTGGTGAGCCAACCAACTGCTCTGCACATCAGACTGACATACCCAAATAGCTCAGCGATTTCTATCTCCTTCAGAGTGTGTGTGTGTGTGTGTGTGTGTGTGTGTGTGTGTGTGTGTGTGTGTGTGTGTGTGTGTGTGTGTGTGTGTGTGTGGTCATTAGTGAAGGCACAACAAGACCAGCAAGATGACACTGTGCAAATGTCATGTGAGCAGGGGGATGTTGACTGCCTGTCATCATAGTGAACATGTCAAATGGTGGTTGTGTGTGTGTGTGTGTGTGTGTGTGTGTGTGTGAGAGAGAGAGAGAGAGAGGAGTGAAAAAAAGGAAAGAAAGAAATTATTAATGCTCAGTCATCAAAGATTAAACCATGGTTGGAGGTCAGCCTCTCTGTAACTTGATTCAAGGAGTGAAAAGACAGAAGAGACACGCGCCTCACTTATGATTTCTGCTGTCAGAATCATGGTTGTATTGTGAGCATCTATCCGGCGGGTGTGTCTCAGGTCTAGTGGAGACCGGACAGTCAGGGAGAATCAGCATCAACACCTCTCTGCTTGACACCCTGCTACAGGACACACACACACACACCAACACAGTGACGTGGTCACACAGGAATACAATAGACACTTCATATAGGGGTGTGTATTTTCCCTCTCAAACGATTCAATCTAGAAACAATCCACGATCAGAAACAGTAAGTTTGTAAAAATATAATACACTTAAAAGCTGTTTCAATAAGATTCAGACCTGTTTAACTAACTAGCCAACTAACAGTGAAAATCCACTGGAAGCCAACTACATTGTGCTACATTGTCTTCGCAACGTCTTGCTTGGTTTTGGCTAGAAAGGATCCGTCCTGTGTAAAACTCTCATGATGGCGTGAAGCAGGGAACGTTACCCCGCACATACTGACAATTTCATGCAGAATTTGTTGGTGGTTTTCTGATGTCGGTTGATCTTTACATCCCTATTCTTGTATCAGAATCCATCTTTTATAAAGTGAAATAGTAGGCCTGTGAATGCCCTTCTTGATTGCTCACCTGCTGCTCACAGTCTTATACGCAGAGGTACACCAGCTTTGTCAGCAAAGTTGGGCAGGCAGGGAGCTGGCTGTCTCCCCATGCTGGCCTCGGACGGTGGGAGGGTGGATTGTTTTACCGCAGCCTAATAAACCTGCTACTTCATTAAAAGGCTGATGAATGGGTGCAGGGTAAACGGGGCAGCGGTGCTGACAGGAAAGCGATGACTTGTGGTGGCCAGTTTCTACGCCACAGCCAGGGGAGAGGAAGCAGAGGACACGGAGTCCAAACACCGAGGCAGACAACCATACTCACACACACACACACACAAATGCGTGCATGTGAGAAATAAATTCACAAGTAAAGAAGCGAGAACAATTTGAACATTTACATATTAATTCTTGTCAAATATTACTTTTCAGCATGGCAGAAATAATGAGTCATCTCTCTTTGACTTTGTGATTTAAATTCATGAAGAAATATAGTGATAATCCCATTTAACCTGACTGCATAGTGAAATGAAATGTTGGCAAATGGTGTCACGTAACAACAGATGGATGAAAAATTAAAAAAATGAAGATGTTGTGAATCTTAAAGCCTACTAAGGACTACCTGAGAGGAATCACCCACTGAGGATCTCTCAGGAGAACTACAATATGGGCAATATGGAGAATATTAAATATCAGAATGTTTTTGAACAAATACCTCAAACAATATTGCGACAATATTGTAGGGTTGATCATTGGTGCTTTAACAAAATATTTACGCAATGAGATTTTTACTAAGTGACTAAGTGGTTAAAAGCTAATTATAATACAGGTAGTACAGTCTGGTAAGTTCAGAAACATATCACTTGTAATTGAATTGGCTATCGTTCTTTGGCCCAGTGGGTGTGTGCTCATGAGTGTTTTCTGTTGTTAATGCAGCTAGCATTTTTTTTTTAAATTACCGGTGCTGCATTGGCTCACGTGTTCATGGTTCCTCTTGTGCTGGGACAGTATCTACTCTTCTCTAAATAGGAGCTAAAAAGTCCCTCAAAACGGCGTTCTTAGAACTACAATTGTTCCTAGTTCTTGTGATGCCTCTATATGAACTACATAAACGAGATCACCAGATTGGTCATTTCTAGATAGTTATTCTTAATGCTTGTCATCGGTGCCACCGGGTTGGATTCCACAAAAAAACAGACAAAATCATGTCGGGTCACCAGAAAGTTCACCGCTTTTGTCCACAAATAACAGCAAAATCAACACACAATGAAAGTTTCTTGTCGTAGCTTTAATTTGGCTTTTTCTTGTCATTGGTCACCATTCTGCAGTGTTAGCTCAGCTAGAGATTAAATATCTTTGTTTCACTGTTGTATTCAAGCAAGCTGAAACTATAGTCAAGAACAATTCAACTGAAGATTTCAACATTTTGTAAATTTATAAATTTCTGATTTAAAAGTCAGTTTGATTTTAGGAGTTTTAATGTGAAAGGCAACAATGACTCATCCAGTAATTTCACACACAAGGACTTTCTGTATGTGGGCTACATGTGACCAGTGAACTGAAACAAATTGCCTGTACTCAGTGACCTGACCCTGTTCCCGAACTTAAGGACTCAACGTTTTCCCAACGGTGGCTGTCCAATAGGAAACGGATGTAAGGATGACCACCAGAAGCACATTGCTGGAAGTATTGACTGGTAGTGATCCATCACAGAGTTTCCTGCTTCGGACTCTTCAAAGCCTTAAGAGACAGGAACTCTTAACTCTTTTTGATTCCTATCATAACACAGTAAATAAAGTAAATAAATGTGGTCAAGAAGGTTTGTTGAGTGGGTGACCGGGCTTTTTCAAACTTCCTGTAGTGTCATTGAGACTTTGTTCATTTCCAGGATGTAGGATTGATTTAAGAAGAACATTAAGAATGCAGTTAATGACAGAGGGAGTCACTTTATTTCCTTTACTGATATGCACATGTGCAGTACGTGTGCTCTACTCAGACTTGTATCTTCGTGCAAACTGTTGACATGAAGAGAAAAGGGGAGGAGTGGGGTTGAAATTGATGAGAAGGTACACAGAGGGGAGGCTCTCAAATCTACCTTTTTACTGACAATGGGAAGATTTTTTTTATCAGTTAATGCATCTAAAGACAGTTGATGTTGAACACAGCTGCTTTTGCAACCAAACACCAGCTGCTCATTTTAAGCACTGGAGGCTGAACTGAGCCCAGTTTAGGGGAAGACAATACACCAACCAGCAATATCTAGGCTCAGATGTGGATAATGTTAATTAACTGTTATTCACTAAAAATAGACAAATGAACAAAGTGTTTTAGTCTGGAACAAGTCAGGACTTCTTGAACGCAAAATATATTTTCAGATAATATTAGCCTATAAAAGCTATGCACTTAGACTGACAACATTCGGCTGTATCTTGCGTTCGCATAGTGGTTTTGCTAGCTAGTTGGGCAACTAGTAGCCTAGCAAAGGACATCATGTTATTATAGCCTTATTGAACAGTGGCATTTATCTGTGGTTTTAACAGCAGCTTAATATCACATGTTGGAGCCGCTTTCATTACTTTTATTTTCCATGAAAATATGATCTATTATTCTCATGGATAGAGTTTAGATTAGCTTAAATATACTGGAACGAATTTAGTACATTTTCGTATTTCGTGTCATCAAGATTTATGACAGTTTCACAAGGTGGTAAAACCTATTCTGCACTTAAAATCAGGGGTAAACCGAATTTTGTGTGCTGGGTGTCCCTTCCATCACATTCTGTGGTTCTCCTTCCACCCCTGTCTGTGTGGACTCAAGCCCACGTGTGCTGGTATGCACCATCGGTGTCACAGCTGTGCCGCCTGTCACTCAAGAAAGGGCCCGATGAAAGGAGCTCCATTCCTCCTCACTCTACCTCCTCCCACTCCCGTCACCTCTTCTGTTCCCTCTCTGCCCTGACAGCATGGCTGACCCCTTTTCCCCCTGTCAGCACCCAGGTATAATGTGACCTGTCACCAAGGCCCATTCCACCTCAGGAGGAGCCCTGCAGCTGGCTGCCCCGTGGTGAGAGCCTAAGCAGGGAGGAGGGGGTCATTTTGTTAGGTTACGTGGTTCAGGTACGAGTTCAGTTGGCTGTGGCACTGATTCAGCTGTTTTAACCTTTTATAAGGTCAGTTCACCCAAATTATGAAACATTTATTTTCTAACTGCCTCGTGAATGTTTAGCCATTCAGAAGGTTTTTGTGTCACTTTATTCGTCCAGGTTGTGAAATTTCTGTCTGTACCATGTTACAACTGAAGTGATTGGAGTTTTGTTGTTGGTGCTAACAGCAATGCAAAATACAAAAAATTATACAATAGAAACAGCTGTTTTGGTGTTCGGTGCGTTGTACTCCATCATTTTATAGAAAAAGAAAAAGTAAGGAGAACGGTGGCCTCACGATTTAAGGGCAAATCTTTCAATCAAATGTAAATATTTTTGACTCATTGATACATATTGACCTAAACTTTTGTAGCCTAGACCGAGTTATTACCTGGTGGCTTGTCTTTACTGTATTTGCAAGCATGTAGGTGCTGCAGCTAGCTTACATCTTAGCAGCTATAGTTTGCTAATAGAGGAGCTTAATGATTTGAGGAAAGGAATGCTGATGCTAACAAGATAACCTAACTTCTTTTGGCGGAGCCTGTTAAGGAACCAAATAAAAACAACCAGGTGAAACTCAAGAAAAGAAAAAGTCTCTTCCACTGTTTTCATCAGAACTATTTCTTTGAATTAGTTGATCCACTGAACACTATTAACAGCATGTTCTATGAATTATGGGGAAAATGTGTCTTTTTTTATGTGAGTAAAGTAAAACCTTTGATGTCAGACATGTTCAATAAAAGCAGTTAACACAATGACAAAGAAAGTGAATGATAAAAACTTTAACATGATAATTTCTTCAAAGGGCAATACCACGGTATATCAATGTGCAAAAATGTACCTTAATAAAAAAAATTATTAAAAAAAAATGATAAAAAACAAAAAGGTCATTCACAAATACACAAACTCAGAAACACTTCAAACACACTAAGCAACAAATAAAATGTCCCACGCTTGGGTACCCGTTCATTTAACAGGCCTCTCAGGAATTTCCCAGCTGTGTGAAAAGAAATGGCCAAGACAAACGTGTGGATGAAATGTCACGAGAAAGAAGAGAGAGAGAGGTAGTTACAGTGTGAAGATTTCTCCTCTGGGGGTTTTGTTGTCAACTGGCGAAAGGGAGGACCTAGATTCCTATCAGTGCTGCAGGGGGAGGCTGAGAGGGTACTGTCACAAGATGAACAAGCTGTACCTAGTGGGAACACAATGTTGCCTGACGCTTTACTATTTGCATGTAATGATTTATGGACACACGCATTTAACCACGTCAAGGGGCAATGTCTCAGCCTATTTGATGGCTATCCAGCTGCCAACAACACTTGTGTCATGTGAACTGAATTCGACCCGACATACTGTTGATGTTTCTACAGTTACGCCCTCCAGCTTCTCAGCATTAGACCTGTTATTGAGCTGTAATGTAACATAAGTCTGTTGTGCCCACAGTCACGAGAAATCCCAAGAGTAACCAAGCTGTTATATATCGCAGTGCATGTCTTTGTTAAATCTCACTTATTCAGATGGTGGGTTCGAGGACCTCTTCCCAGGTGTTTGATTCAAAGAGACCCCCCCCCCTTCCATTTCAACGATATACACACACATACTGTATATATACACACAGGTGACAGTGTATGTTTGGGTACGGGGTGTGTGATTCAGTGCGGTGCAGGCTGTGGATGGGCCGACCCCATTAGGAGCGAGGGAGGGGGGAGGGGGGGGTTGTTGGCTCGGCTGTGGCCTGGGCTGTTCGCTCGCAGGATAATTTACGGCCCCTTCATCCTGGCGGAATGTGTTTGTAGCTGGGCGTAATGGAGGCCATCCATTCTCCCTGTCAGCATTGGGAAACACTTTTTTAGCCGGCTAAGGGAGGAAATGTTTGACAGAGAGAGGGCAAAGCTGTTTCTATGCATGGTAGCTTGCAAGGAAAAGAGCACTTGTGGGCTTCAGTGTTTGTGGGAATACGGGTGTGTGAAAGATGCAGTTTGTTTGAAGCATTTTTCATCTTATGAATGTGTCCACTTATGGTGCCATAATTGCGAGGGCTACACAGTCTACTGTAGGTTTAGGCTCACAGC
Organism: Leptoclinus maculatus; assembly: GCA_032191485.1. Classification (NCBI taxonomy): domain Eukaryota; kingdom Metazoa; phylum Chordata; class Actinopteri; order Perciformes; family Stichaeidae; genus Leptoclinus; species Leptoclinus maculatus. The sequence continues at coordinate 27,912,363 of JAVDOI010000005.1, forward strand.
TATTGAGAAATATTTACATGTGCTACATGTTCTGTTTAACTGTTTGTCCATGAACCCTGTACAGTCTGTTTATTGCTCTGCCATCAAAGACATGCTATTTCTAGAAAGCCATAGCGGCTTGTCGTCGGCATATTGCTGCATCTTCACTACATTTTACAAGGAGTAGAGGAATAACCAAGCAGAATTATTTGACAGGTCCATTGATTTCTTCCATTGCAACAAAGCCTTGTTGTGAGGACACAAGTTTGGCGTGGATAAAACAGCTGTGGTCTGACAAAGTCTTGGAACCAACCTGATTTAAAAAAGCAGCTGCACGGAGAGCAAGAGACAGGAAGGACAATTTTGGTAAAAGACTGTGAAAAGAAGAGGAAGACAAGGAGAAGTCCATGAATTTCTTGTCCTTGGCTTGGCTTTGAATCATTCCAAGGCAGCTGTGGGAAGTTCTGAAGTGATGGAAGTCAATGTATCACACTTGATATTATTCACAGACCTCTGTGTTGAGTTTGCCAGCCCCCTGAGAATCTGCAGGCCTCAGGCAGACATGAAGGGAGCTAAGCTCCAAAATGGCTGAGCAGCATCACCTCTGTTCCTCAGCAGAGCTGTCGCATCGACCTTCACTGAGATCCACAGCAGAGGGAGGGCAGCGCACGGGAGCAAGGGAAATAAATCAAAGGCTTATACACTACCTGTATGTGTGGCTCTGCGTCTGCATCTGTTTATATGTGTGTGCATGCATGTATCTGGTCATGTGTTGCCACTTTAATTAATTTCCCTAACCCTTCCCACTGGTAGCTCCTCCTCTCCTTGTCGTGCCTTGGCAGGTGACTCTTGTTAGCTGCACAGCGAGCGGGAAGTGACTGTGCCTGACAATATAATTTACATTGTCTGCAGAGAGCGATCGGCGCACAGCAGCCTTATTTATGCCACATTAGGGGATTTGCCTGTCCAATCCATCAGATGGCTGTTTTCCAATGCCGCTTTATTGGAACGTGCCCTTGAGAGACTGCTGAGTAGCAGGCAGCGTGTATCTGTGTGGGACAGTGTGTGTAAATATGAAGGCACGTGAGATGGCTGTGTATCTGTGTGGATTGCGGTGCTTCTTTTTGTGTGTGTGTGTGTGGGTACTCCTGCATGAGTGCGTCGATTCAGTCGACTCACTGTGGCCAGCAATGTCAGACAAATGGATTCCATTCTACGACAGACCAAATTACAGCTATAACTTCAGAGGGGGAACAATGATTACTAGGCCATTGTCATATCAGTGTGCCTGCACAGCAGAAAAGTGTCTACTTTCCTGCTGTGCCAGGGCTTCTTATGCCGCGTGTCCTCTACGGGAGCGCTGAAATCCTTCCTTCTTTGGCTGTCAGGTCTTCCTCTATTGACTTGTCTCCCTTTGTAACGGTCCCAAATTGCAGTCAAGTCGTTCCCTCGGTATTGCCTTTCACTGGATAGCTGGCTCGATAAGTGAGTTAGATGCAAAGTGACACGGACACCCACACGCAGTACAAGCATGGCACGAGGCTCAGTGTGCAGGAATATGCATGGGAGAGTTCTGGCAGTGGAACAGTGTAATGAACGACAACAAGGAGCTCATTTTTTACAGAGGATACAAAATGTCGGGTCCGGAAAGACATGTCGGAGCTGCGAGGCGGCAACACATGCGGCTCCAAGTGCTGCTCATTAATCATAAGCCGGCGAGCAGCGGCGAGGGGACCCATATCCATCTGTAAGCGCACTTATGAGAGTATTATAAACGTGCAGTGCAGCTGGTTGACTGAGAGAGTAAACAGCCGAGCAGTGTACTTCAGGGTGTGCCCTTACAAGGGCACTGAGCCTGGAGCACCTGTTAGGACACACTGAGGGTGTTTGGTCACCTGGCCTGCAATGCCATCATAACAAATAAACCCAGGACTACTTAGTCCATATTTAGGTCAAAAACAGTCTGGCTTATTTTATCTTTTTTGTTGTCTTCAGTTCTGGTCTTGCCTTTGATTTGTCATGTTTAGATTCCTGATTCACAACTTAAATACTCCTGACTTTATATCTTATCACTGTAAAAGCCTCGCTGTTCCAAAAGAGAAACTTTACGGGAATAAGATAAACGAAATGTTGCACCAGTAAGCACCCTCAACAGTGATGTCACAGCGCACTGACACACCCTAGAGTACACTTCTACATCACTGCAGCAAGATGAGAAGTTAAACCACTAAAGGTCAGCAAAAACAAGATTTTCAGCTGCATAAGTTGGTCTTTAAAAATGTGGAGCATGACCACCTTGAAAGTAGTCTGGCAATCCAACAATAGAGTAATTCCTTCCACTGCAAAAAGTGGGTTCATGTAAAGGGTTCCCTACTCCAAACCTGCAGACAACAGAATTATGTAATTCTTTCTCACACAACCACACACCCATGTCTCCTAACTCCACCCAACCAACCCCACCTAAATCACCCTTGCCCCTCTGCATATCCCGGGGACACAGAGCAATTTAGCCTTTAATTAATTGATGCTGCTTCCTTGCTGTAAAAAGACAATAAATGAGGGTCGGGTGTGGGCTGGGGCGCTGTGTCAGTGTGTGTAGCTAATGACTGTACGGGGCTGTGGAGGGAGGGTGGTTGATAGATTAGGCAGGAGTGAACTTTACACCCCGCCCTTACCACTGGGAGTGGAAGAGAGGGAGACGGCGAGTGCATGAGCAGGAGAGAGAGGAAGGGGAGAGAGAGAGAGGATGACAAAGCCTATCACAGTGATGGAGTGGCTGTGCTGCTCTTGGCTGCACACTGCTGTTTGTTCTCATTCTCATTCTCCGCCTGTTCAGAGACACATACAGAGACACGCTGTTTTTCAAACACACGTCTGCCGTGTCCCTCTCTCCAATAAAATTGTACCGTGCCCCTCAGATAACATATTAAAAAAAACTACACAGTAAGCAAATAAACCTTGGACGTTAAGAGAAACACTCTTTTTACATACAGTAATCGTAGCTCCATCTCACATTGAAACACCTGCAGAATGTAGAGACTGTTTATGTGCATGTAACAACTGTTGCCCTGAGTCTTTACCTCTGATAACTTGAAACTGGGTTTTACAGGTGCTGTGAAAAACATTAATCTTCCTACTGACTAAGTCATTGTCAAATATTTAATAATTCAATCCAAGGTCAAATGTATTGTACCTGAAGTAAGTTAGTGATGCCAAAAGGGGAAAAAAGGATCGTAAATGACAAAATAACTAACATTTTTGGAACATAGTAGACAATAAAAGACAATAAAAAAGACAGAAGAAATGTTTAAACTCTGGAGGAAAAAAAGCTACCGAAAGATAAGGAATGCAGTTGGCCACCTTTTGTTGAGTGGTGACAGTAGGGGAAATAAATGATTTTATTAATAAAATGCTTTGATCGCTGTGCTGTGAAGACCATGTATCTCCCAAACTTCCAACTTTTCATGCGCTAAGATAATTAGGCAGATCACTCCTTTTGCTTTTTCACAAGCCATGTTACAAATTTATATCAACAACATAACAACAACTTCACCCAGAGCTCAAGCTTGTAGGTTATTTGAAGAGGCCAAATGACGGATGCCTCCCCTCTCTGTCTGCAGTATATACTTTCATGTTTTCCACTCCATGTTCCTCTACCCCACTGAGGTGATAAGGGACCAACTAGCAGCGCCTGCACACTTGTTCCAAATAAACACGTGTTCTTTGGGCCCCGCTGAAAAGAACAAGTCTTTGATCAATGAGCTCATCATCAGATATTAAAATTAATGAGGACCATGCTATGTTTTGAAAATGATCGCCCTGGCCTTTTATTCTAAAGGACAAAGCAGGCAATCTGCGCTGCTGGCTGGATGCCCCCCCCCCCCTTTTAAACACACGCACACACACCAATACACACATACTCACTCACTCACACTTTTAGCTTCTACGCCTATGGAGTGTGTATTGCTACAGTTGTCACAGCAGTTAATTTAGGGCGACAGAGATGAGGTTTGCACAGGGCTTCCAAACTGGTGGTTGTGTTGAGATGCTGGGTCGCGGGGGTGGGGGGTGGGGTTGATAAAGGGCACACACAGCAGGAGTGTGTATGTACAGTGTTCATATGAGCACAGGTTTTTACCTGTGGTTAACCTGTTTTGGGGTCTTGTACCGGTAATATTTAGTCTGTGCACAGGTGTGTAGCATGTCTATGTGTTGCATTGTGTTTAGGAGGGAGTATGTAACGTTAAAGGGGGAAAACGTTAATGAGTTGCGAATATGCTCGGACTGCAGATGAGAGAAGACAAATGGTTAGTCGGTTCATGTCCTCGTAATTAGAAATCACACCGCATCTTCCAGCCTGTCGGGTCCATGGTAACGGGTTGAATTTACTGACATAAATGTAAATTTAAAACTCCCCCAGATTGATCCGAATGGTCGCTGGAATTTGTTTCACTCCTTCATATTGATTTAAATCTGTTGCTTAAAAAGCACTGATTAATAATGATAATACAAATGTCACAGGTAGTTAACATCAGCGCCTGATGTTTTTTTTTTTATCTCCCTGTTTTCTTTCTTTTCTTTTCAGACCGCCCTTTAACGGCACGATGCTCAGGTTACCTGCATGTGACTTCTAGAAGAGCAGTAGAACAACATTTTGTAATGACAGGAAATGTATATGTAACTCTGTTTCAAATGATTTATGACTTGATTCTTTATAATAAGCAACCTAATTACAGGAGCTATTAAAATTACATGCAGCCAAACCAATTAAGTTGTCTGGCTCTCGGAGTGTGTTTCCTGTGGGGACATTTAAGGTTCATCAGCAGTAGAGGAGAACAGTGATTTTATTGAGATATCAGAAAAGTGTACCCATTGAACCATTACAGCATGTACAACTATGTAAATGTATATGTATGGGTATTTTTGTACGAGGATAGCTGGAGGGTCAGAAACACAGTATGTATAATGCCCATTGGTACAAATAGGTACCCACAGACCCGGTGGCAGAAATAAAAATCCGTGGTGGGGGCATTTGATTTCCATAAGCGGGCCCAATGTAAACATGACTGTAATGTATGTCTTTTTATCTGGTTGATTATACAATCATAAGTACATCCTCCCTATCTATACGTATCATATGTGTGTCGCGCAAAGTCAAAGGATCTATTGCAAACAACAAAGGTGAATATATTGACAGTTAATATATTTATTAGGCCAGTGGAAATCCTGCTTAGCAAATAGAACACATTTTCTGGGGTGCTGCCAAGATGTGGACGTGATTTAGAAACCAACCAGAGCGTTACAGGTAACAATGACATGAACTTTGGGGCTTAGCCGGGACCTCCGAATTTTATTTCATAAACAAGCTCTATTCAGTCAGGAACACTCTCGTCATAGATTTTAACCATTTATTGCAATAAATGGAAATACAGTTAAACTTGGCGATGAATGCTCCGCTCCTTGAATGCTCCCCGGATTAGCCAGGACCAAGCCAAAACGGGGAGCATCGAGCAACAACCCCTAAGGGTTTACAGGAATAAGCCAGAGGTACTAATACATTTCAACCATTTGCCATGAAAGATAAACTCTGAACTAAAAAAGGTTTGGAGGCTGGGGTAGAGGAGGCAAAGCTTTGCCAGCGTACGTCTGTAACAGTGTAGGTGTAGAATGAATCAGTGAGGAGGGAGTGATATTTAAATAAACCTCCTTGAAGTGAGAGTGGGCTGTGATTGGTGTGCGGCCGATTGGAAGCTATATGTTTCAATCGGCTGGCTGTCAGCTGGTTACAACTGGGGCGTATGACTTCCGTGTCCTCCATGAACTAACACTATGCTTCATTCTATGCGTTTTTATGCACCATGGCACCTTATATACATGCAAAGTGAGTCATCGTTGACACAGTAACTCACTCCTGCTTCACACAGAGTTTACTCTGAGCAGTAAGTCGCTAAAAGGGTCTGAAAAGTCACAAAGTCCAGCGAGAAAAGAGACAAGTTAGAAACACTGTACATGCATGTGTGTCACATGAGCGGTCTTTAAACGTAACCAGCATGACCATGTTATTTATACAATGTTATTGAAAACAATGTTAAGAAAAAAGCACAAGGTCAGCGTTTACTTTTGTTTCACGTGGGACACAGACAGCGGTCTCCTGGGTGAAAGTCCTGTTTGTTTGACCCATCCACCACAAATGTTACTCTTTACCTCTTTTGGCTGTAATTCCTCAGCTCTACTATGTCCTTTAGTTTTTTTCTCCTGCGCTCCCTCTCAGGCCTTTCACCTGTCTTTGCTCTTTGTTTTCTCCTGGTGAGAAGGAGAAAAGGAGGGAGGGTGTAAAAGAGCTGCCGTGTGAAGATAAAGCTATTTGGTACTGTCACAAGTCTCCCATTGCCGACGGATGGGGGGGAGCTGAACAAGCGAGGGGAGTGACGGAGGAGTGGAGCGGTCCATCCATCACGACCACGCAAGACTGACACAACAAAAGATGGAGTGCAGGGAGAGGCCTCTCAGCTGCGAGGGGCCGGGGAACTCGAAACAATATTTTTTGGCGCCTGTCAGGCTGTCCAATAAGGGAGGCCGATATATGAACTATCTAGCACTGATGTAATGCGCCTCATAAATCTGCTTTAATTACTCGGCGTGGGGACAGCCAGTGGGAGCCCGCGCCTGGATTTATGGCGTCTCCGCTTGGCATCTTAACGACTCTGTGCTTTTAATATCATTACCCTGTAATTTATTATGCTGCCAGGGTGCACACCCAAACCTTCCGCATAACTCTTGTTTATTTATGCCCGTTTAAAGGCCACTTCAGTGACACAGGCATTTAGCACATTTCAGTTGGGCTTTAATCATTTGTCCTAATGAGGCCATTATGCAGCGGTGTCCTCTGGCTGGCTCAGACTGTGGCTTGATAGTTTGGGCCAAACCCTGGGAAGCCCGTGGGGTGGCAAGACAGAGTTTGCTGGGTCACGGTGCCGTGTTTGTTTGTGTGGGTCTTGCTCCTGCTCCAGATCCAGTGCCACTCTCTGGGAGGCCAGAGTCTGAATGGCAGCATTTAGTTCTGGGTGTTCTCGTCCAGCAAGACTCACATCAGCGAGTCTGGCAGAAAATGTCTCTTCTGTTTCTTTATCTTCCTTTTCCTGTCTAATCGTGAAAAGTACCTCGGCGTTCCCCTTCGTTGTCCTTACTATTTCCTAATGTTCCCCTCTAATTACCCTTTCACGTCTCCTTTTCTCTATTCATCCCGTTTGCACCCTTCATTCCCCCAATTTATCGTACTCTGCTCCTCACTTGTCTGACTGCTGAGGAGAATGGACAGAGGAAGTGGGAGGAGTTAGACAAGGGTGGGGGAATAAAAAATGAGTGTGGAGTGAGGACAGGCTAGGTTTCAGCTGCCATGTCATGCTAATGGTTTCCAGATCAGGCTCCATATTACACCCAGGCGATAGCCCGTCTCACCCGTCTCCCTAATGCTAGCTGCTAAATGCCTGTGCAACCGCCAGTGACAGTGACATATTAGTTTTGCGTCCCTCTGCAATCTGATACCTCTGAGTTTGCCACCATACTAAAGATTTGATTAATGTTGTTCCATTTGGAGGCTGTAATTGGCTGCGACTGGAGCGCAGAATAATCAGGCGTTCCTATTCAGAGCAGCAAGCGGGTAGAGAGAGAGGGAGGGAGAGAAAAGGGGGCAGCAATGCTAACGAGCAAGCTAGTTAATTAAGCCTGCAGCACAGTCGCGACAGTTACTGATGACTCCTATGACAAACCGCCCCGTCTCCCCTCCTCTACCTCCTCCTCCTCCTCCTCCTCCTGCTCCTGCTCTTCTCATTTCCTCTTCTCAAACACCTCCCATCAATGTGGAGCGAGGTAGGATGTAACATTCACACACAGCTTGTACTTTTTGAGTGCTTCTGTTGAACAGTGATGATTATTCAAAGTGGGAACAGGTACATGGCAAAAATATCACGGGTTCAGCTTTGGGTCATGACTCTACTTATTAAAGGTGCTATGTAAAATGTAGCCACATGCTCCAAACAAATAGCTTCTTCTACTGGGTCCATACAGTCTAAATGTACAGTTATGGTTATGAAAAACAGCCAACTAAGTAACAGGAGGGCAACAATACACACAATACGACCAAACAGCTGAACTACTGAGAGCAGGTCAAAATAATACGCATATATTTTATGATCTTCAGGAGCAGTGGGCTGCTGTAAAGTGGATTTTTTTTCAAGTATATGTTAGTAGTTTTCACATGCCACACTGATCACTGGTCACTGTAATAATTTCTCCTCTCCAGACCAGCTGTGAAGATAATATAGGCCTACCTTTTTAGAGTGACTACACTGTAAAAAAAAACTAAATCCACAGTCCTTGTTTGTACAAAAATGTATTCTACAGTTTAGCCGGAGTCATTGGCTGTTTGAGTTACACAATTTAATGAGTACCTTTGTCCTGGCAGTCGGTGGAGGTTTATGGCTGGTGTGACACACTCGGCTACCAGAACATATTAATGTCCAGGGAAACATTGAATATTGGAATTTTGTACTGACTTTGGTAAATACCCATTTGATTTGGCATGGGAGTGTTGAATTAAGATAGATTTGAAATAATCCTTTCAACAACAATACATTTGTTTTTTTTTAAACGACATCAGCCCACTGAGTTATTATTGACCCTGCTGGACCCTTCAAACCACATGACCACAGCAAAGTTGTCCTCAAAGATCTCCACTGTGGTAAATGTAATTTCACATATTAGTGGTACAAATTTAGCTTCTTGATTTTAGATTTCCACTTCAGATCGGTGTTGTTTATAATCTGTAATAGCCTTGTTACATTGCAAGAAGAAGATTTGTCACGTTTGTGCTGTTTTTTGTCAACAATAAAAATACTGGTTCACAATGCGGACTGCAGTGAAGAAAACAAACTGAAATTTTGTTTTTTTTACCTGTGCAGAAAGTTAATCCAACAGCACTACACGGATGAAGAAAGATTGGAAAAGAGGGAACAACAAGAGAATACCTTTTCTTTAAACACAGTTTAGATCTACGCCGTCTCCTGCTGCCATAACACCTGCACGCTAATAAAGCTTTTTAATAACATTGCGTAAAACATGGTATTGTAACTGCTTCTACAAAGCAACCCTTAGATCACAAAACATGTATGGAACTCTGAAAATATGTGAACAACAAATGTGGTTGCCAAAGTGCATTGTAGCACATGTAGCTGTAATATGACCTCTCCTTTTGGCTGCAGATAGAGTGTAATAGCTTCAACACTATGCACGTAAAGTTCACAACAAACTTGGGGGGGAAGAAAAGGTAACGCTGTTATTATGCTTCAGTGAAATAATTGGGAGTCAAGTTGTTGCGTCGTGCATTTAGCTGATGGATGTCAGTGAACTGTAAAACAGCAATTAAATGAATGTGGGATTCATCATGTTCATGTCGCGGCCTTGTCTCCTGGCATCGCTCTCGGACACAGAATACCGTCCCTGACAGATAATCCATCAGAGCCCATCAGACAGTTAAACTAGTACCTCTCTATTAAACAGTAACACTATAGGAGCATGAGATATATGTGTTACATTTATTGTCTCCTCACTATTTGTCACCTTAATGCTTGTCTGAAGAAAGGGAATGATATAGCTGAACTGGGATCAGGTCTCTGTGTTTGCAACTATCTGCCCCGATGACACTTAAACACTGAAGCAAATGTGCATAGTTTCTCTGGATTATGACTGATGAGGCTGTAATTCATAGGGTAACGTTTCAGGCATTAGTGGGATGTATTGATGAGCATTGTTGCACTGATTACAAGGAACCATTGAAGCGGATATTTGACTCTTCTTTATGTTCCCTGTTTTGGAGTCAACCGGAGCCAACGTGTCTGCACCACCAAACAAGGAAGTCAAAATATATTGATACTTCCCAACTGAACTTGTTGACAGTGTCAGCTCACTCTGCATAAACAGCTACAGCAGATACTCAGATGAGTCCAGATGAATGTAAAAGCTACCTACAACACATTTTTCCTCAGTGGCCATGCATTGTCCCAATAATCATATAATATAAACGTTTCATTATTGGGTCTACTGAATAACGCTTGGATCATAATATAAAGAACATTACAAAATGCATTTCATTTTCTGTTTGTTTTAACAATAAAATGACACTGAAAAAAAATCTGATTATTTTTAACATGAAACTCTTTTATTTTGAAGCTACTACGAGGGACTTTCATTTTGTGTAGATGTTGGCGGTCCCTGTGGACGGAAGTGGTAGTGTTTCCGAGCGCCAGACTCACTTTAGAAAACCTCTCATTTGTTCCTCGCTCAGTTCCCCCTTCTCTCCAGGAGACCCAGGCCCAGTAATACGTCCTGGGTCTCCCGCAGCGAGGTTTAGACTGCAAGACTGCAAGTGACCCGCTGGAGTCTGAACTGAAAGAGTTTTTGATGAATCTGCATGATTTCATCCAATTTCACGCGGAAACTTACACAGTAGAATAAATGTACAGACATAGCCAGTCTTCTCGCTGATAGTCTTGTTTACTCATGAGGGTCATGTACAGGCATCAGTATTAAATTGAAACTGTTTCATAACCAGTAACTTTAACTGATCAGATGTGTAATGTGACTCATAGTGAAGTGATCACCCAACTCTTTGGTTTCTCTACAGAACATTTGAGTGTCTTTCAGCTTGTTGTTTACGGTTTACGGCAGGTTTTAACAGCAGCACGCAGCTGTTTTCAGTGAAAAAGCTCTGATGAACTAACAGTACACTAACCTGCCAAACAAAAAACAACAGACAAACAAAGTTAGCAACCAGCTGCTAAACATAGCGGAACATCTAGCAGCTAAAGACAGACATTTCCCTCAGGAGTTGGAGAGCAAAACAGAGCTAAAAGAGAGTGAATATCGTTTCTTGCATTCATCAGGTGGACACAAACACAACTCCAAATGAAATGATAATGTTACTCCCTGTCTGCTCGATGTGTAAATAAACTGTTTGCTAACAAGTTCATCATATCAACCAAGGAAAGTATGTCAGTGTTGTCTCAGCTTCCACAAAAGGCCCAAAAAGTACATGTAGAATCCATAATCTTGAATCAAACAAATCACTTTTTCTTTCCAAGTGTACACTTTCTCTTTCTCACACCCTACATTTTTAAACTGCATGTATTTAGGACTACATGTTGTGGTAAATTAAGAATTTGTTCCAGATATGCAGAAAACATGTGGAGAAAGAACAATAATAGTCAATTATTGTTCAGCAGCACTATCCCACGGTGTGGTTTTTGGCTTCCTGTCAACAAACTACAGCTGTGCCACAGTTCCATACTATATTTAATCCTAAGGGTTGTAATGCGTAGTGGTGTGTTTACTGGAAAAATGGCTGGTACACTGGTCTGTTGCTCAGGTCTGTAACACTTGGAGCAACTTTTATTAATTTAAACAGTATTTATGTAAGTATCTGCAAAGTACCTATCACTGCATCTACTTTTTAGTATTTGGGGTCCTGAGGTGGCTGAATGAGGACTGTTGGAGTCTTGATGAGTCTCAACATTAGGAGGGCCGATGAATTCACAATACACAAAGACCAGCTCACTGGAGCTCTTTAGTCCAAATATGGCTGCTTCCTCAAACCTGTTGTTATTGGGACGCTGTACCTTTATATTTGTCTGTTTGAGAGAGTGTTTGTTTGTTCACGCGCGTGTGTGTGTGTGTGCACCTGTGAGAGAGAGTGTGTGTGAGTGTGAGTATGTTCAGAGCGTTGAGGTGTGAGAATAGGAGTGATGACAGCAGATGAGTGCTTTGTTTGGAGAGAGCTTTGGCCTTCCACAGAATAAGAGATCGCTGTGTTGTCTACATGCCAGCTTGCTCTGTGTGTGTGTGTCTGTGTGTGTGTGTGTGTGTGTGTGTGTCCTGAGCTGCCACCCAGTAGACAAATGACAAGACAAACAGCGGGTTAATTCTGTCTCTCTCACTACCTGTGTATGTTTATGTGTTGAAAGCTCTCTCCCTCTCTGAGCTCCCAGACAGTTGTGACATTACTGAACAGCAAGGCCAACAGTCCAGTGTGTGTGTGTCTGTGTGTGTGTGTGTGTGTGTGTGTGTGTGTGTGTGTGTGTGTGTGTGTGTGTGTGTGTGTGTGCGTGTGTGTGTGCGTGTGTGTGTGCGTGTGTGTGTGTGTGACTGATGACAGCAAACAGAGAAAAACAGCATGTGCAGCCTGAGACGGCCTGGGTGAGGAGGACAGGGGGAGGAGAGAAGTGATTCATGTGTCAGGGAGGAGGAGGAGGAGGAGGAGGGAGAGGAGGAGGAAGAGGAGGAGGAAGAGGAGTTTCAATGGAACAGCTTCTTGAACTGACGCTGACCGTAGAATGACCTCTCTGATCTCTCTCTGACCCCGGACCCCTCCCCAGGGCCCCTGCAATGGGCAGGTTGAGGAATGGTCTAGGGACTTATAAAAGGATCAAAAAAAGGGTTTATGCTTACAATTGAGTTTTTTCTTTCTTCGGGAGACACTCATGAGGAGAAAAGTTGTATTTGAATGTCCTTTAGGACCTTTAAAGTGGCTCAGTAGCACTGTTAGCCTTTCCCCTTGCAGTTATGTGAGTTTGTCTACCTTAACTATTAAAACATTAAAAGTATGCAAGGAAGTATTGAAGTCCAGGCTGCCAGGGTTCAATAATAATAATATTAAATTGTTGTATTATTAATATGAATTGCATTATTATGTATTAAATATAAATTAATAAAATGTATTTATAGCATTGTACATAAAGAGACAGAAAATGTGCAAACTAAATTTTACTTTGAATTACCTCCTGATTTTAGCTTATTTCCAAAGAAAATGAAATGGAATTCTCCTTTTTTACAACAGTAAAACAATCCTCTCTGGCAACAATTACTCACCACTCGGTAGGATATAAATCTAAATGGCTTAAATGCACCATTCAGAGGTAACTATCCACTGCTGTGGTTTCCCACCAGGGTTGCGTCATCTATCTGTTATACGCAAGTTATGTATCGTATTTCCAAAGAGTTAATGATTGCAATGCCATAGTTTCCCACAGTGCATTGTAGCGGGGGCCACCTCCGCTGACCAGTTTCCTTGAGGAAACTCTTCATTCTTCAGACAGATTTCGATAACCTATAAATGCATCATGCACATACAAATTACATTTTGTTTTTATTCCTAAACAGATTTATTTTTTACATTTGCATCTCTGGACTTCCGTATCTGGCAGGTTGTTGCTGTATTTTTCTTGTAGGAAGGAGAGAGAGCAGGGACAGAGAGTAACACTCAATCCCAGTCAGCCTTTTTAACATCTGTGCTTTCCCAATGCCCTTCACAAAGGCCCCTGGCTTATACTAACTCAGGGAGGGTTCTCCTTTTGAAAGCTACCAAGCAAATTAGGCCCAGTTCAAAAGGTTCTGGGCGTCCCATCCATTTATACGGGATGATTTATTGTCCAAGTGCTCCTCCTTTAAGCGGGGGCTGGAGGAGGAATGGTAAACATTGACATAAATCTCAAGGGATTTTCCCAATTGCAAATTGCGGCTCTCTCACTTGAGCCTTCTCTCACACAGTCTCTCCTCCCTCGTTCCCCTGAGAATCAACACAAAATGTCTTGTAAATAAACCCACGTGTCCACTGCCCGCTCCCACTCTTAGACTTCAAAGGGATGTGATGATATTTGGAATGACAGTCACTTTTCATTGGTCACTGTGGTAAGGATGGAGTTTCCTTTACTGTTCCTAAAATGGCCTCTTCATATTATGGCCTTATATGACATCTGACTGAATCCAAGAAGCACTGTATCATCTATGTGCCTACAACTGTTCTCACTCTGTCATACAAAGAAGTAACTTATTCTTTGGATAGAAATGGACAGCAGTGTCTTTTTCTTTCATTGAGAAATCTTAATAAGTACATTGTAAAGGTCTCGCTTCAGATTTCTCTCATTTTCGGGCTGGCTTTGTGGAATTTGGAGTTAGTCATGGTTAACTGTTGTGTGATAGTAATACTTATTACCTGGACAGGTTGGATGGAAATAAAAGTTTTTAAAACGTAATGTTTCCACGTAAAAACCTTTGGAGATAACATTAGCAGAGTACGTTAGCACATCATTAACTAGCACTACTAACAAGCTACTGAAGGTACACTGAATATGTACACACACGCCGCTACCTACCCGGCTTTATTGCGATCGTCATACACATACAGGAACCTACATGAAATTTGACCTCTGCATTAAAGCCATCCGAAGTATTTTAGGAGCAGTGCGCTGCTGTAAAGCTGCCAAACTTTAGGTTCAGTGACTCGCTCAAGGACACTTGGACATGCGGTCAGTAGGAGCCAGGGAGTGAACCCCCATGGTCAATTGGTTCGAATTGAAAATATTCTATTTTTTGCAAAACTATGCTCATCCAGTCGTTAAATTTGCACAAATAATGTAAAAAAAAATAGTTTTTTTTTCTCTGCATATTCCTTAAAGCTGGTGTTTTAGGGTCTTTGAGCTCATTGTTTTGGTTTTACAAACCGCAACTTTACTGTTTTGTTTCCAGCCACAGAAGACAGATTCTTTCTACAAACTGATTGTATCCTACGACCAAGCAGCAGAAAGGTTTTTGCAGGTTTAAGGAATTTTGATACAAAGTTCTAATAATTATTTTCACTATGTGGCTAAAATCTGCTCCCAATAAGCTAGGGATGGATTAAATGCAGATGTTAAATTTCATGTATATGTACAATGTATATGACGACTATAAAAAATGTCATAAAAACACAGGAAATAACTTGTGTAATGTGGAACAGACGAAGGAGTTACAGAATGATTCACAAGCAGTGTATTTAAATATACCAACAGACAAATGTAGGAACTTTTTTCCTGCACTATGACAAAACATCCGGTGAAGAAAAATAGAAGCTACAAATCAAAAGCTCATCCTCTGTCGCTGGGCCATTTCTCTCTGTTTGTGTCTCTCTGTGGGAATGTCGGTCGGTCAGTCGCCGCCCACACTGAATTGTTCCCATGAAGCACTTCATGTCAGAGGGCTCAGCTGTTTCGACAGGGAGCTTGGACTTGTTGCAGCTGATTTATGGGCCCGGAGCTGGTGAGAGACAGACAGCTAAAGAGAGAGAGAAGAAGGGACAAACAGAGAGACAGTGTGGGTGAATAGGCCTTGATCACTTGTGTCCTTTGCTTCCTGCCAGTCTGCCCGCTGGGCTGTGGCTCTGCGGTGTGTCGACCCCCCCTGTAATTACACTTTACGACTTGCTCAACAGTAAATGCTACATAAATCTTGTGACGCCCCCGTTTACATCCCCCTGCCGTCCCCCCGTCCCCCCCCCACACACACACACCTCTTATCATGCAAACATCGTAATCCTTGCCCGCAATTTCCTCCCTTTATTGGCAGTCACTTCTGATTTAATGGTGCTTTGATGATTGCACAGTAAAATGCTACATGGGGTGAGATTGCTCCAGATTGTGTGGTGGCAGAGTGTGTGTGTGTGTGTGTGTGTGTGTGTGTGTGTGTGTGTGTGTGCACGTCCCTGTCAGCTCTCACTGTCAGTGTGTTTGCTGACAGAATCCAGGCCTTGCTAGTTTTGGGTTGGCATTCGTCAATAGAGGCCTGTTCAGCCCAGCCAAGCCTGTGAAGTCATGCTGTTTTTCTGTTTTAAATTACCGTAAACACCCGTCCCCTGTTGCCTCTCTGGCACCACAGTAACATAAAGGAATCTTGACTCTCAAAGACAAACAGTTTTATACCCAATCATCGTCTGACGGGCTTGTCTTTGGCCCTGCTGGCCTCTGATGAGTTATATGTTGCTGAACTGGGGTTAAGCGAGGTGAGGGTGCGTTGCGTTCTCAAACCAATCAGAATGTGTGGGTGGAGCTTTTTGCAACATGAGTTATGTTATGAGTCATTGAAGATTCAAAAAGCTAAGATGCTTTTGTCTAAGTTGTGTTTGCTTAGATTTCATGTTGATAGGGAAAGACGATCTAAGTTGACTTAGTTTATCCGAAAGGCTCTTCAGAGAGAGTGAGCAGGTCAACATTTTTTTTCGATTGTTGCCAGGTGCTAAAAGGATATTTAAATTGTCATAAGATTGCTTCACTCATATGATGCTAATAATGTACCTTAGACGGTATCCTACTGTACTATATATTATGATCACAATTTATTTTATGTATTGGATATTACTAATAGTCAGCTTTTTATCAACTGACTAACTTGTGCTGCCATAGTTGGACGGCCTGCTCTCTCTACGGCCCCCACCCCCCCACACCCCCCACCCCCCACCCTGGGCCCCAGGGCAACTGCACTGTCTATATTTAAGCCACTGAGAGTGAGTGAATTGGAGCAGGCAGTAGAGCAACAGGAACAAATAAGTGTTGAACAGTGGTGTACATAGAAACAAATCTGCCCTACAGCGGTTTATATAGATCACTTACAGTTAGGTTGTATAAGATTTGAGGGCGTATGGAACATGTGATCCTACATGAACTGCTGGAAGGCCTTCCAAATGCAAATAATAACTGAGAGACTTTTTGTCATATGAATAATTGAAATAAAGTGATACCTGCTGCCTTTTTGCCTTTCAGTCACACTGTAGAGCAACAGCTACAATGGTGGGATTATTATTAGGCTAGCAGTGGAGAGGCAAAGGAGTGGGCAGAACCATCTGTCATTACCTCTGTGTTTGTGTCCGTGTGGCTGTGTGTGTGTGTGTGTGTGTGTGTGTGTGTGTGTGTGTGTGTGTGTGTGTGTGTGTGTGTGTGTGTGTGTGTGTGTGTGTGTGTGTGTGTGTGTGTGTGTGGCTCTTCCTGCAGTTTGTTCACTCTTTAGTCTGGCTTCTTCTGACGCACCTCTGTCATTGTTCGTCAAGGACAGCTAGGCCACGAGGTCACAGAAAGGCGTGGGTGTGTTTGTGAGTGTGTGCGTCTGGGTGGTAGAGCGGTGGGCTAATGGTCTCACAAAGTGAGAGTTGGTAATCACTTGGGACATCACGAGCTTTATCCAATGAGGTTTTAAGAATTATGCTCACAAATAAACATATCTACACAGACCTAGGTTTGGGCGATTAGGCCCAAATCTTCTATCACGATTTTTGGTTATTTCATAAAATAACATATTTCCTGTTTTTTTCTGGTTATTCATTGAATAAATAGTCAACATAATATGAAATAACTACAGGTGGACTTTTTTGTAAATTAGCTGTATTTAACATTCTGAACATTAATATAGAAGCAAACAACAGTTTGTTATGTAAAGATTTAGTGGAGTAATGTCTACCTGAGCAGAGAATGATGTGTGTTGTTTTCCAAGCTTCTCCTAGAGAGGCAATCAAAATGCTCCCAATGTTGGATATTGCACTTTTATATTACTGGTTTCAGATTAATACATTTGACTGTTGCCACAGTGTAGCCTAAAAAATAAAAAATAAAAACTTTGATGAAAGTATATGTGGAATATCTTTTCATTCCACTTGGATGTGTTAAGAAAAACCAGGCTGCTCTAAAGCTGCTCTGCTGTCCCGGGGTGTAATGTGTGTGTTGTAAACACCAGCGTGCCACCATATTGTCTGGCAGCAGATCATATTTTAACATGTTAACACACCATCTGTTTACCCTCATAAGCATTCATTACACATAAATGAGTACACACAGCAGGCTGCCACATCAGAGAGCAGTGGCACACACACACACACACACACATACATACCTACACAGATGGACAAACACGTTCCCACAGAGATACACACAGACACACACATGCATTATATAAATGTATACAGATATACTATACATGTTGACGTAAATTAAAACACATAGAAATATGCATGCACTGTATAATTGTAGGTAGTACACTAACTCGAGTCTTTCAAACACACACACACACAATCTCATTAACACACACATACTCCTTCAAACAAACAGCTGGTCTCTAGCATAGCATCAGCTTTACCTGTATCTCTGTGGGTGTTTTTCTGCGCATACACAATAAAAGATGTTGTTTTGTTCAAACCATCACACATAAAACACTCTGATGGCACTGACCATACTAAGACTGTCCTCAGGTGGCAGATATGAAAATGCTCACATAGAGGCATTCAAGTTTAAGACACTGACTATTTTATTGCAACATTTTTGTATGTTATTCGTCTCCTGTCTAATAATGGCCAAAATGCAAGAAAACCATCATATGTGTTGTTACAAAAGGCACTGACAAACACCCTTTTTAAAATTAAAACCATGACATGGTTGAAAGCTTCAAGGAAAGCTAGTAGGTGGATCTTAAAGGACAGGACTGGCCATCGGGAGCACCGGGAGAATCCCTGGTGGCCTAACAAGCTGAGAGCAGACCAGTGTTAAAAATGAACAATGTGATGGGTAAATGTAAAACAAAAACAACACGGGGCAGCTACAGTCACTGAGAAATATAGACCATCAGCACCTCACCTGCTTTTTTATCATCTGGGTCGCACACACGTTCGGATAAACGTTCAGTCAAGTGCGCGTGTGGAGAAAAGGTGGAGCAGGGAGGAAAAACGACAGGAAAGTGCTGCGAAATGCTGCAAAATTACATATATGTTCAGAAGAAAGGGACACGATTACTGCTATTAAAAAAATACAAACTAGCATGAATGTTCTTTATTACATCTGCATAGCAGGGCGCTGTAGCAGGTCATAATATCCCAAC
The DNA here is from genome assembly GCA_032191485.1 of Leptoclinus maculatus. Lineage (NCBI taxonomy): Eukaryota > Metazoa > Chordata > Actinopteri > Perciformes > Stichaeidae > Leptoclinus > Leptoclinus maculatus. Next base: position 27,931,062 of record JAVDOI010000005.1, read on the forward strand.
TACCCCTCCCGACTTGATTTTCAAGTCTGTCTTAAAGCAGTAGTCAGGCCAGTCATATGGACATTGAAACAGTCTTTGATTGCCTCTTGTTCGTACTATTAAAATATTCCTTACATTCCTTCTATTGGCACTTAACATTGTTTTCAGACAGACTTGAAAAACTGTGAACCTATATCCTTTAAGTTGCATGTTTTGTCAAAGCACTATTTTAAGATCAAGAAGAAGAAGAATAAACCTCCACTCCTGATATAAATACTTTATATCTGAGGATTTGTTTGCCATACATTTGTTTATCCATGTACTTTTATCTTATAGTTTCACACATTTTAATGCGGAGATTGGAAAATTGTCTGGGAAACCTAATGAAAAGTCACATTGCAGAGCATTCATGACCCATACTCGCTGAGCTAACATTGCTATTACACAACGTTTAACAATGACGAGCTCAAAATTGACAAAAACAAGCATGGAATGAAAAAAAATCTAAAACGACTGCATGAGAGTCTATGGAGCAGAGCCGTAAAGTTGTCAAACCCTGGTCGGAGCTGGCTAATGCTACGCTATGATTGGCCGATCTGCGTTTGAGGTGCGGTACTTAGCGACCGGTCATTTAATTTGGTGAGTACAATATTATTATCATAACTGATAGAAATGATGGCCAAAACCAAGAGCCCAGAATAGAAGAAGGAGAATTTCCCAGTAAAAGGTTGAATCTCTGTTCTGATGCCTCCTCACAGCTGCATATTTTCTCAGCCTCGGACATGGGACGTCCCCGACTGAGCTTCTGACAACAGACAGGCTTATTCTAATGGACATGTAGCCCCCGCTTAGTGAGAGGGTATTTACCCATATCAGTGATGTTGCCAGCTGCCAGGGAGAACATTTATAGCAACAAGTAAACAGTTGCTTCTAAATGTATTTGCAAACTGGTATTGGGAAAGAAACGACTAGGACGAGAGGGAGGGGAAAAGAAAAGGGGGAGGGATAGAGGGGTGAAGGGGGTTTTGGGGAGAGGAAGGTGGGACAGGGGGAAAGAGGTCTGGCTGGACTGACAGAGGTCCATTCATCCTCCATGCTAGAGCAGACAGAGAACTGGCACTGAGGGACAAAGCCCATAAATCAGAAACCATCACACCCCACTGGCACACACACACACACATACACACACACACACACACACACACACACACACACACACACACACACACACACACACACACACTAATACACAGAGAAGCAGCTACACACACAGTCCTCAAACACACGTACCTACAAACACACATATAGTATGGACAGTTTTTATGCACACACTATCATACTGTACACACACACACACACAGAGCAGTCTGCATACACAGCATGACATGCACTCATAGACACATTATTCTACCTGCACAGCTGCTGTAACACTTAACCCATTAACCCATCCTGCTGCAATGTCAGTATATTTTCGTATAGTGCTCTATAGTCCCATGTCTCATTACCTACACATGCATGAATATAAATACAATGATTCACTGTTTCCTTTACTTTCTATCACAGCACAGAGAAGCTGATCCGCTCACTTAACATCTTATAAAAACTGCCTCCATCCCTCACTCCCTGTGTCTCCTTTCTTTCTTTTACATCCTTTGTTTTGGTCCGTGGGTCTAATAGAGGATGCACTCTAGCAGGCTAATGATCGCCTTGGCCGGGGGTTATTGATCACGCCCATGATTGATCTGAGGACCCCTCTGATTATTGGGTCATTAATCAGGCCTGGATTACCCTATCAATGGAGCTGCCACAGACTGGCCCAGTCTGGAGATGGATGACTGGGGGCGGAGGAGGTGGAGAGAGAGGAGAGGAGGCAAGAAGAGGAGACGAAAGGAAAGGAGAGGAGAGTAAAAGAGCAAGCGGACAAAACACTTAGTGTCAGTTCACCTAAATCACTCAAATATAAGGCCCAGGCTGATATGAGAGGTAAAATATCTAATATTAAATCAACTGTCATTTTACATAAATACAAAACATAGACAATCATTTTTCAGTATCCCGTTCAGTATCTTTTAAATTTGTTTTTTAAAGAATTATTACCACGATTTGTATTGAGCGGGACATTTAGATCTTCTCAATGCTCTCTGGTGGACAGGTAAAGGAGATACTGTTGTCAAATGACCTCATCTTTGGCAATGCTGCAATTTCTTGATACTTATCCGCTGATATATCCACCAGTCCTGATATATGTGCAAAAAGCTAATATATGTAGGTTCATCGGCCGGGCTGATTTATCTTATAACTGTCCCTTAGTCTTCTGTCATCACCCCAAACGGTGGAACTGTTGATGCGATTAAGCTAAATAAAAGAATGTTTAGAAAAGTTCTCAAAGGTTGCAGCTTTAAATCCCAACAGTAGTCTGGGGACTGTGAAGGCACCACATACACCACCACTAGTCTAGCAGATGAGATTTCAATTTTCTGCTGAATTTGAATCCACAGCACCACCGACACACTTCTGCTAAACTACTGCGATGCTTGTCATTCAAGGTGATCATATGATATTAATCATGCTCCTCGTCCTTTATACGCCATCAAAAATCACAGCCATCAGTGTCCCTACAATGAAATGGGCACGTTACCCACAGTGGACGCACTTTACTGATGTTCCATGTTATAACGGCTAACACTCTAGTTTCACTTTCCTCTCATGAGTAATTTGAAATACTTATCTTGCTGGTTTCTCTTATGTTAAAGACCCGTTATTGTCTGTCAGTTAAACATGTTGGAAGTGACTTGGTTTGGTTGATTCACTGTGTGAGCCTTCAAAGTGGTCACATACTCTACAAGGACTCACACAAATTGAGGCCATCAGGCTTGATGTGCTCGCTCCCCTAGGAGAATTTCTCTCTAACAGAGTGCACCATGGGAAAGTGTGTGTCTGGGTTTAGCTGTGGTTAACCAGCTGAATGTGAGACTGTGAGATTATGTACAGTCCACATATCTGTGGTGGCCTATAGATCATCATCTGTGTGACAGCCTGCTTCTCTCCGTATTATCACTGTCTCAATCTGTCCGTCTCCAGAGATCACAGAAACCGACGGACACATAAACTCAACAGCAGCACCGTTTGAGGATACAGCCGAGTGTCTGGTGTTGGGAATGTTCAAGGAATACTCCAAAGGGATTTGGTCAACAGTCTACAACACTGAAATCATCCATGTGTCCCTCATAAATCATTTTGTCGGGTGCTTCATGTCAACTGTTCAGCATGCATTATGTTGAGTGATAGAAGACCACCGGCATTCAGAAGTGAGAAAATGAGAATGTGTGGTGGCTCTGAAGCCTATTATCAGTGCGGTCTTGCGTGTTTTCTGGAAATTTGTAAAACTTGCACCTACTGCTTTTAAAACACAGTGACCATGACATTCTTGTGTCTTGGCAACCACAATGCCATTCAAGGATCAGTGGTTTCTGGTTCCCATTGGCTTCTAAAGAGCCATATATATATACTCCAGAATCAGACAGCGGAGGCACATGCCATTTTGTTTATGCTCTATTGGGTGTCTGCATAACATGTACATGCACATGAATTTTGCATTCAATCCGCTGTCAGAAATGTTAGGCTGTACACTAATAAAGGCCTTCATGGACATGGGCAGATAATAAATTATGTTGCATGTGCAGACTGTTTTTTTAGCCATGCAACCATAAGGCCTCTAAAGATGGTTCATCAATTACTTGGTCCAGTCCTTCCACTTTGGTCTGGTGGGGTGTAAGTGGTAGCGTCACTATAATATAGAGGGAAACAACTCTGAATATCCTCAATCACATCCAATTCTGTTCAGATTGGTTTTATTTTTTACAGAGGTCCTTAAAGGTGCAATGTGTACTATCTGGCTACATGCTCCAAACAAATAGGGGGCAGCATTTCACCTCTATACTGGGTCCATGCAATCTAAATGTACAGTCATCAGTTATTAAAATGAAAAAAAGTCAACTACTAACTAACAACTGGGCAAGAATATGCCAAATTCGACCAAACTGCGGAGGCGAGAGAGAGATGGTCAAAATAACACTGATATCTTATAATCTTCATATTTGGTGTCGGCCTACAGTTTATGTTAGCCATCTTTGCATTTACTCTGAGACTAACTGGAGGCTGTACGGTCTGTGTACACTTTGATAGTTTGTTTATAGGATTAAATCTAAAGTGGTTGGATGAATGATACAGCTAACTGCTAACTGCTAACTGAAGGTCCGTTTCTCTGAGCCGCCACCCATTCTCCTTCCGGAGATGCGAGTAGTTTTCTCGTTTCTCCTGTTTGGGATTTAGTCAATGCAAAAACCTTTTAAAATGTACAATAAGCAGGAAGATACTAAAACAATGATTCACCTGAATTAAGCCTGAATCTGTCACATTCATTTAAAAAAATAAAAACCAAAAAAAAGAGAGTGTGTGATAATAAAAATTACACACATCGTAAAGAGTGACAAAATAAAAGTAATTCTGTTGCTGATTGTGTAAGCCTTGCCAAACTCTATCAATGGCTCTAGCTGTTACTAATTGGGTAGCCAGCAGATCTTTCCCTTGAGAGAGGGAAAAAAGTAGTTTCTCTGGAGAGAGTATTGATAAGGTTGTGTGTAATGGTCCCTTTTGTGTTTGATCCATGTATGTCTCTTTGTGGTCCCAGTCCCCCGCTGAGAGACAGACAGATATAGGGCCCATTATGGATGAGTGCCTGTCTATGATCGATGACCTGGGGGACTAAACACAGATCAGCCATCGATGCATGTTTCAGCGCACGCAAACTCACACACACACACGCACGCATACACACTGCTCTATCTTGGATACTGATCCAAGACCCTGGCTGTTTGTGTCTGCAGGTCATTTTAAAGTCGAGACAGAGATTGTAAAGAAGGAGGCTTCGTCTTCTTCTTCTTGCCTTCCACTGTCCTCCTTTTGCTGAGTGTGTTTACATGCTTTTATCAGTATTAATATCTGTTTCCATGCATTGTCATATCCAGCTCACAAATAACACTGCACGAGTGCACAGGATGTTCTGAACATCATCGTTTAGACAAACCATAAAGAGATGCTGTTACAAGGATGAGGTTCTTAGACCCTTTACGTTAATGGTAGCGCTAACAATAGGAGCAGTAGTAGTTTAACAACAAACACAGTTCAAGTAGGTTGCCCTCAAGCAGGAAAACCTCCGGAAATGCATGTTCCTGTTGAATATTAGCCCGGGCCTGAATTATTCAATCAGACCTAGCATTACTGCTAGCCCTCATTCCCACTGTTAGATAATAATAATATGATCAACAATGATCTGCTCATAAGTTAGCCGGAGGATACAACATTACTTAAACTATTCAATGGGAAAAGTATTTAGTTAAATTACTCTTTACATTACTTTTGTTACTCTGACCCGTGTCAAAGGTGCATTTAAACACCTCTAAATCCTCCAAAACACACGTCACATTTTCTGTATTTCACACAAAACGCAGGACATTGTGGTTTAAGATGCAGCCGGACACATATTGGAGGTATTTGCTGACTAGAACTCCCATCCTTACTGTGAAGCTGCAGGTTCATGCCGGTGATTTATGAGCGTTAGCTTAACATGGGAAGACGCAACATGTAAAGAAAGAAAACTTTGGCGTTACCATGAGGTGAATCTCTCCTCTTTTGGTGGCTGAGCCGAGCTAAAGCGTACTGGAGCAGTGAACCCACCGAGCGACCGAACTCATGTCAACGCTCCATGAAGCTCCGGTGAAGACGGCCAACAAGCTGACCCCTAAATCGTTGGCTTCTGTTGGACATGAAGTTTGAAAGGTGTGGTTGTTTACCAGACATACTTTGAAACAAAAGATGCCACTTAGTTGTAGGATCCTTTTGTTTTTGTAGCTTGACCCATACTGCTGCTGCTACTGCTGACTGATTTTGACCATTCTTACTATAGTCTCTCTCTCTTGTGAGTCCCATAACTTTATGGAAGTACAACACTAAATCAATGCAGCGCTCCTGTAAGTCAGTAAGGGACTGTATCGGTCCAATGTTGTGGCAAGTTATTGTGACAAATGGGGTGGAAATAAGCACGAGTATATGTTTCTTCTTACATGAAGAACATTTTCTGAATGCGGTACCTTTTTATCTCTAGATGTTAAGTGTGAAATGTTCAGGTGTGTTCAGCAGTGCGGTGTTTCGTTTGTCCGTACTGTAGTAACATGGCAGTGCAACATAGTGGACTCCATTAAGAGAGCCTGCTCTGTATATGAAGGACTCATTCTAAGCTAACAGAAACACAAAGATTCTTAGTTTCAGGTGATTATACACTAATGAAAACATAGTTATGAATATATTATTCTATTTCTGCTAATACAGTCCTGACTACGGAGCAGCCCCAGGGGGACAGTTTGGGTGGTTTGGTCGTTGGTGGAGGAAGAATGTGTTGTTCATGTTTCTGATTCCAGATCCAGCACCGGTCCTGGGATCCTGATCCCAGGCTGCCATTATGATGTCAATCAGTACTCCGAGCGTGCCGTCTCAGAGTTCAGCTTTACTTGTAATTGTACACAAAGCCAAGTACTCTGTGCTTTGCAAGTTGCTCTGTTCCCATTTTACTCTCCAACTTTTGATGAAGTTGTTTGTGTATACAACTTGAAATATGGTGCCAAAAAAGACCCTGCACTTCTTGCTTGCACTGCCTTTCCAAAACTTGCTCATTTCGCCTACACCTCCTGAGTGTTTGTGTGTTTGTGTGTGTGTGTGTGTGTGTGTGTGTGTGTGTGTGTGTGTGTGTGTGTGTGTGTGTGTGTGTGTGTGTGTGTGTGTTTGTGTGCGTGTGAATGCACGTGTGACGAGACACTCCCTGTACTGCTCACAGAGATTAAATTTCAAAAGGATCAAAAATACACCAGACAGTCCTGCTAGGATAATCAATCACCACACCCAGGATGTGTGTGTGCGTGTGTGTGCGTGTGTGTGTGTGTGTGTGTGTTAGAAGGAGAGAGAGAGAGAGAACAGAGAAACAGATAGAGACAGAGCTTAAGATAGGGGGAGTGAGAGAGAAGTGTAGCCAAGGAGAGGGGGGAGAGCTGTGGGGGAAACTAAAATACATACATATAGTTGGGAGTGTGGCCTGCGTCTATGTGTCTGCGCTGGGGAATTGGAGTCATAAATCAAACAGCCTGTCAGAAGTGGTGGTGGGGTTGTTGGAGAACATGAAGGGGGGAGACTGTTATGGGGGGGGGGGGGGGAGGAAGAGGGGGAGAGCCTCATTCATTCACACACTGCATCACACACTGAGCCTGAATGCAATTTCCCCTGAATGTCAGACAGAGATGCGAGGTGGGGCAGATAAGAAAGCTGTGTGTGTGTGTGTGTGTGTGTGTATTGGTGTGTGTCCCTGTCCCCGTCCCTGTCCTCGACCCTAGGACGCGAGACACAGGCCCAAATCTCATTATGCTGACATGATAGAATTTGCTCTCTGTGTAACCTCATTATCCTCACTGTTAGATAAGGAGCTGTAATTGCTCACAGCAACAACAGCCCTATAGAAACGTCTGTTTCTGTGTGTGTGTGTGTGTGTGTGTGTGTGTGTGTGTGTGTGTGTGTGTGTGTGTGTGTGTGTGTGTGTGTGTGTGTGTGTGTGTGTGTGTGTGTGTGTGTGTGTCTACACTGTGTTAGTATGTGTTTTGAGGCCTGAGTTGGATCTTTTTAAACCAGGCAGCCATTATTCTGAGCAATGATATTCCTGTTTAGATTGTCCATCAAGAAAAAGTGTTTGAAGTGTTGAACGGCAGCTCATTTGAGTAGGTCATTATTTTTATCATAAATGCCAGCAGCGTACACTAAAGTGACTGTGTTTCTGCACAAAGTTCATGATTTACAGAACCCAGATCAAGATCTTACTGTATTAAAAGAGCTGAATCTGTTGCGCCTCCGTGAACTTGAGCCAATGCAACTGCATCAAAGATGCTCTACAACAAAGTTGATGCATTACAAGCTCGGCCAGTGGTTTGAAATTTCACACCCTTACTGTCTCCGAATTCAATAGGTCATTGCCTATTTACCTCCCTTTGAAAGTGTCCTTTCATAATAAACTTCTGTCTTCACAGGAAATTAGGTTTAGGCAACAAAACCACTTAGTTACGTATAGGAAAAGAGTGTGGTGACTTGAGTCATTAATAAGTGATCGTCAACCACACTCTTTCTACTCTATCGAATGAGGTGACAAAGCGTTAACTTTTACTTTTGCTAGGGACATAGGCCCCCGTCTCCTGGACAAAAGTCCTGTGTTTGTTTGACCCATTCATCACCACTCCCGGCCGCCTTAAGCAGACTCTCACACACTCAATACAACTTCACATGCTCTTACCATCCACTGATTCCGTGGGAGGGTTAGCGCTGTTTGCACCGCTAGCTGCTAGCTGCGCGCTCATCAATCGCCATGTTGAGAGCCGTGTGGAGGCAACCTCTCAATCATAGACATGCTCTGAATTTAGAATTTAGCACTTTAAAAAGAAGGCTCAGCCTACTGTCAAACCAATGAAACATGTACATCTCTATACTATAGTAAATATAAAAGACATTTCAAATGTGTGATATAACATTATCAAGTACTCTAGCAAAGGTCACGACAGAAGTCAAACTACTTATCCATTTGGTACTGTTTTGTAACTTTTTTTATGAAAAAAATAAGACTTGAAACTAAGAACATACAAAGATTTTGCTTTCGACAGATAATTAATTATGGCGAAAAGAATCTGTGATTGGCTGTGATGTGTTTAGGAAATGTCAGTTTCTTCCTGGAGCTCAATGTGTCCAGAAGATGTCTTTGTAAATTTGCCAGTTATTCTCAGTCTTTTGGCTTTTTATGGAATTCACGTTCAACAGAGGAGCTCTTCATTTCCCAGTCAGTGTTTTTCTTTTTACTGGAGCAATTATATAAACTCTACAGTTTTATTTTTCCACAATATCATTACATGGTGAAACTGTGGGCAATATTAACTTATAATAGCAGTTTAATTTCAAATACACTGGAAATAATCCCAAAATACAAACTACAGTTCCTGGAATATGAAGACCTCTAAAATGGTAACCAGCTGTATGACCCCTGGGGTGTGAGGCAGATAAATTGTTTTGCATTTGAATTAGTGTAGCAGTTAATATGAATGATGAAGAACACACTTTTCTGTGTGCCTTGAATGGCAAAGTGCTTGGAAGAAATGAGAGACAGCAGCCTTGTAGGAGTAATTAGAAGCCTGTCAGTCTGGGACATTTTGTTTTAAGTGTTCATTATAGTTTTCAGGCTACAACAGAAGAAAGAAGGTATAGCTTTTAGTTACTCATAATTCATTAATATCACCTTTATTGCAAAGGTTGAACCTCTTCAGTTTGCTTCATGCAATTGTTAAGCTTAGATCAAGTTTACTCATAAAAAAACAAACCACTTACTTTAATTTCACTGTAACAAATTAATTCCATTACTCCGTGACAGAAACAGAAATTTGCAGGACAAGCACAAACACTTCCTACTGACCCCAGAACCAGAAGAGAGGGCTCATGGGAAGTGCAGACATCCCACATGCTTGTAATCCCTCAGCAGCATTTATTCAGCTGTAAGAAAAGACTGCACAATGTATCCTTCTGGTAAGAATAGCAGTTTTGTGGTCGATCCCGTCGAAACTGAATAGTATGCGGTACGCGTGTGTGTCTGTATGCATTGGTTCTTACAACCTTCGACCACCCACAATACACCTCGCTGGACTTCTCTCTCGCTCCTTTTGCCAAAAGCAGCATGGAAAAGCTAGCTTTATGAGCTTGTGGGCAGCAGAGGAGAAGACGGGAAATGTAGATGATTTGTAGGGAGACCATAATGGAGACAGATGATCCTTCTCTGGGTCTGTCTGGTGTTGAATCAGCGCTGCCACCCAGTTGGGGAGTGTGCATTTTCTGGTCTGGCTCTCTCCCCCTGTTATTTCTGTTTTCATACTGCTCCTCATATAGACCTCCACTGCAGTCCATTTCACATCCATCCCATAACAGACTGAGCCATAAGGCAGACAGGACGTCAGACAGCACCATCACAATCTTTCTTTCTCTTTCCTTGTAACATTGTTTAGACAGAGCTTGATGGGAATGTTGGCATCAAGGGCCGCAATACTTAAGATTAGTGAACTTTGACATTCAAGTGGTGAAAATGGGGTTTACTACTTTGTAAAAAAGACATTTTCCGACCTACCTGCTGACACCACCTGTCCTACCTCTTCACCTCCCACTCCAACTTCCGACTCACCCCTCCCTCCCAATGAGGTACTAACCCTGGTTTCCTCCATCCGCCCAACTACCTGGCCTTTTGACCCTATCCCCTCCCACCTTCTCGGTCTATCGCTCCCAACCTCCTTTCTTTCCTCAACCACCTCATCAATACCTCTTTGACAACTGGTTGTTTTCCGAACACTCTGAAAACAGCTGGAGTGAACCCTCTTTTAAAGAATCCAACACTCAACCCTTCCGATGTAAAGAAACGCAGACCTGTCTCTCTTGTTCCATTTCGTTCTCGAACACTTGAAAGTGATGTCTTCACTCAACTTTCTGCATACCTCCACCAGAACAACCTTCTTGACCGCCACCAATGGTTTCAAGACTCCACATTGCTAGACCAGCCTCTCTCTCCTATGGACCACCAGATCTTCTGCACTCCTACCTCAAGGACTGCTCTCCCTTAGAGAAGATCTGTGTCTGAATCTTGTAGCCGCTGTAGCCGCTGTAGCCACTGTAGCCGTAATGTAAAAGTCATTGTACTATATGCACTTACATTTGGAATTAATGTTTGATTTGTTTATTTTAAACCTTGTGTCATTCACACAAAGTTGACCACTGGATCGCTTGTACATTCTAAGCTTTTCTGTCTAAAACATCCAATGTACCGACTGCACAGACATTAGCTGTAAGCTAGCTGGAAACATTGTGCTTTTGGGAGTGGGCGTGTTTGTGTTCAGCTCATTCTCTCTGATATCAGAATTGCAAGTATTTGTCAAATTCACATTTTGACCTAATGGTGGCCCTAGAGTCAAAGCTAGGGGATCACCAAAGTCTGCAGGATTCATCCTCTGGGGAACATAAAAGTCTAAGTTTCATGGCAAACCATCAAATATGTATTTCAGTCCGGACCAAAGCAGTAAAGCATTAAAAAATGTTAGTTATTCTTTAGTGTACTAAATGATGTAACATGAACTACGGTACATTAGCTATAGTTTTGAATCCCTCGTATAATACTGGAATATTTTCACAACGTGACTTATTGTACAATAATATGATACGTTGTTGCAGTAGCAGCCTATACGATTGGGGATTGGGTAAATCATCTACAACCTAGGGGTCAGGACCCCTTAGGACGGGTCCTGACAAATCTGAGAGGTCACAAGATGGTTGAAGAGATAGGAATCTCAATGTGTCTTTTTTCTTTGCATTAAACAATCCATCATGGACAATCTGAGATGGACAAATCCCTCTGTGGTGTCCACTGAATTACAACATGTTATACAGGTTAGGGCAAAGGTAATTTTTTATTCTGAAAGAGACACTGAGTAAACTATTTGATTTCATATTGTATTAAGTACAATACTAATGAGACTTGTATACATCGTTCAGTGCAGTAACATTACTATTGATGCACGGAACATGTGTATTTCACGTTATTAAAAACGTTGATATCTTCTTTAATGCAGTACAATCAATATAATTAATTAAATGGAATAAAATTGTGAAAGTACATGAACACACGTACACATCATATTTCAGTAGACAGCAGCAGCTGACTTCATCTTTGTCCTCAATGTCCAGCCCAACACACTCAACTTGTTTATTTTGATTTCTTAATCCTTTTCTGAATTTAATTCTTACTTAATACACTTTTTTACATTGGCCACCTGGTTGGTTAAAGACACACTGAATGCATCTGGATAATGCACAATATTCCCCTTGCATAATAGGTCCCTTAAGGAAAATTCTCTTTGCAGTCCTCCTCCACAGAGACATCAGAGGTCAGGGTCAGCTACAAATCTGCAGCCCTGAAGCTGGTTGTGTCTCTGTTTCTTAATGAGGGACACTTAAGTAGGACTTAAAAGTGGTTGAAAGACTGCCTCTATAACACCAGGCCCCCCTGTTATTGTCCATTTAGCACGCTACATTGTTTTCTGTGCTAATATTTGGAAGGCAGACACCAAGCCGTCCTATGTGCTCTGTTGTTGTCTTGTTTTCTACTCTTCTGTATGTACACAACTTGGGAGCAAACATTTTAGACAACTCGCTGGTAAGCATTGTGTATAATCTCCATGATACCCAGAGGGGCATTCTTTAGCGCCATTATGGGTATTAGAGATGCAGACAATGTCTATCAACAACAACCTCATACCCCATAATCACAGTCAGGAAACCCTCACAGCTATTACTGTATTTAAATCGTGAGATAATAGACATCATCATCTTATCTTTAAATAAGGATTGGTGATGACAGGAATGTAGCTCAAATATTAAAATTAAACTGAATGCCATGTAACCTCTATTCTCTTCATTTTGGTGTGAAACTGACCAAACACTAAGTGGAGATTTGTGCTTGTGTAAAAAGTACAATTACATAATCTGTAAAGCATTATATTCAGGTTTTAACACTGCCAGCTGTGGACTTCTGGGAAGTGTCTGGGACGCTCAGCTGTGGTTTTTGGCTAAAAGCCATCATGTCCACCAGAGACAGTGTTGGACTCCTTCTCAAGTGAAGGACTAGAGAGACAGCAGTAAATTAAATGTGGATAAAGTATTCTGATCATCACACGGCCAACAACCACTGAAACAAACGTATACAACTGGTAATATTCCTTAATGCCTTTACACAGGCCTTAAGGAATAGGCATATTTATTTCTGTATTTTTTTCTGTATTTGTTGTTGTAGTCTAAAAGAAGAAGCTCTTTGAGTTGACTCGAACCGAAAACTGAGAGTGTGGGAGGGGGCGTCGGGAAGGAGGCAGGACAGAATTTGGACATAGCTGAGCAGACCCATCAGTGTGACTGACAATCGGACAGGCCAGCTGCTGTCCCGCTGCAAGGAGGGAGGAGGATGGGAGGAGAGATGATGACAGGGATGTGTATGTGTGCGTCTGTCTTTTTGTGCGTGCCTGCATGCCTGAGATTTGAAGTCACTGTGTCGCCGTCATCTCTTTTGTGAGAGTCCCACATTCTGCCTGCCTCTTGCTGCGGGGAGGCTTGACAGGCTGTGAATGGCCGTCCCTGCTGTGGAGCGGCGGCCTGCCGCGAGGAGTCAAACCTTCAACAGCCCTTATTAGTGTCAGCGGCTCGGAGACACGAGGGGCCTCCGGCATGTGCATGAGCAATGGTGTGCATGCGTTGTTTTTTGTTTTTTCTTCACTTTTTCTTTTATCATTTTTATTCAACACTATTTTGATGTTTTGGGAAAACTGTTCATCTCTCAAGTGGAATAATTGAATTGAACTGAGAGACAGAGACACAGGAGGTCTGTGAAAGAATGTGTGAAACAGAATGTGTGTAGGAGAGAGGGAGTGCGTGTGTGTGTGCGTGTGTGTGTGCGTGTGTGTGCGTGTGTGTGTGTGTGTGTGTGTGTGTGTGTGTGTGTGTGTTGCCACGTCAAATGCCACCCACACCTCCTCCACCTCGTCCTCCCTCCCCTCCTTTCAAGTCTGACAGTGATTAATGATGCTCAGCTGTCAGGTACATTACTCACTATGCTTTCTCTCTCTTACTCTTCTTCTGCATCTCTTTGTACTTATTCTTTTTACTTAGTTCTGTTGGACCTGGTGGGGTCTAATGAGAGGATGGCATGGACACCACCGGACATAAAAGACAACCTGAAACAGTGAATCCCACACTCTCTCCCTCTCTCTCTCTCTCTCTCCCTCTCTCTCTCTCTCCCTCTCTCTCTCTCACCCCCTCTCCCAGGGGGGAGCACAACCAGAAAAGACCTTTCACAACCGACCCGGTGTTGAAAAGAATAATACCACTAATGAAAGGCAAGAAACAGAAACGTGAGCCAGAATATATTCACTGGTCAGTGTGTGTGTGTGTGTGTGTGTGTGTGTGTGTGTGTGTGTGTGTGTGGGTGTGTGTGTGTGGGTGGGTGAGTGGGTGGGTGGGTGTGTGAGCATACACTTTTCTTGTGTGTGTGTGTGCGTTTGTTTTCACATGTGTGTACGTGTGCGAGCCATGAATGTGCCATGCGAAGGCGTTTGAAAGAGGCCAGACGTCGGGTGTCAGGCGTTGCTCTGTCTTTCCTCCCCCCCTCTCCTCCCACCGCTCCCTGCCCGATGATGGATGATGGCGAATGAGAAGTTTCCTCTCCTGCAGCCGGCTGCCGTCAGAGGACCGGCCATCTGTTTTCCATTGCAGGGGCCCTCGGTTTTGGGCTGCGCTGGCAGCACGATGGGGCTACAGAGACAGCACGGCCTCGAGGGGGGGGGGGGGGGGGCTTCGGGAGGCTTCGGAGGAACGAGCAACCCTCTGAAACTGACTAATGAAACATAGGAAATAACGTTTATTTTCAATTTTACTGAAATCGTGATTTATCAGTCTGGATCAATTAAGTGTTAAAGCTCCTGTAATTGGGATTAATCCCAACACTGGCACTTGAATTTTCAACATCCACAGTTGTGGATATTTCCTCTGATAATAATCCAGCTGGAACTGACTCCTCTGAAAGGTGTAATGTGATACGTGAGCAGAGGCGTAGATGACTTTTTGAATCCTGCATACTGGCAGCATGTTTAAAGGAAACCACTTTATTCCACCCCAATTGTCTTTAGCTGTTGTAGATAAGTATCCTATGTAGAGTCTTGACAAAACATATGAGTCTTTAAAGTCCAAAGGTCCACTCACACGAAAGGTGAAGTTAATCCACATACATTTTTAACTTGGGTTGTCTGTATGATAGGCACCGGGCTTTCAAATAACTCTAATGTAAACCCATCTGCGTCATTATTAGACGCTCAGTGCAACTGACGTAGTATTTAGGCTACATCCACACTTATACGTTTTTGCTTTAAAACTAAAACAAAAAATCTGTCCAGACTAGCGTTTTAGCACCGTTTAAAAAATGATCTCTGTCCATACCACCACGCCTGACAAAGCATATCACATGACCAGGGCTGAAAAAGCCGCTGGACACGGGAATTGTCGCGAAGCACTCAAATAATAGTTTGCCTCCTGCGCATGTATAGGCAGTAGTAACATCATGAAATGCAGAGAAAACAAGGACAATAACACTTGTAATTTGTTATCCATGTTGAAATTAACCACTGGTAGATGAGCCTGTTGTTTGTTGTTAAAAATCAGGGAAAGACACGTTGTAACAAAAGACCCAATCCAGAAGCGAACTGGTTAGCTGCGCCATCGTTTTCAAAGGTCTCCGTTTGCCGTCTACACTTAAAGCCGCCCCAGAGTTTTCAATCTAAAATGGCTTCAACAGCGTTTTCAAACATCTCCGTTTTAGTGGTTCTAAAAAGCCAGAGTAGTGTGGACGCTAGGCGTAAACGTAGCAAAAGTTATTTGTTTAAAAAAAACAAACATATTAGAGTGATGTGGCCTTTGGAACAAGAAGTATGCCAAGGGAAGGTGGAAGGGTGGGTGAAGGCTTATCAGACAGTGGTTTTTGTAATACAACTCTGGAAAAGTTTCACGGCTACAATAATTGTATCTTTCATTGGGACGTTGTGATGTAAACTGTGGAAATGCAGCAGTTATGTTTCAAATTTATGTACCAGGAATGTGCGCTTGCATGTATTTGATTGGCCACCGCAGCATTTTGCATTCCGCACGATCTTGCGTTTTTTTTACCAGATATCCGATCCACTGTCTGTTTCTAATAACGACCAGTATATCAGTAGTTATCACCACATGTTTGATAGATGGACCGGTTACTGTTTCCTGGATCCTGATGGTCCGTGTGCAGTTATTGTCAAAAGCAATGCAACCAGGGAGAGGAGGACACATATTCATCCAACATCACACCAACTTCACAGCTTTGCAATGTTGTGGAATGTCAGAAAGTTAGCGGCAGGGCTGGAAACTGCAGATTTAAACAAATGATTTGAATGAGAGTCCATCCAGATTCGAGCCAAGCCGCCGCTTGTATGTCAGTTCTGATTCATTAACCCTGGAGGCATTAACTCGGCAGGAGATGAGGAAGATCACTGGCAGCACAGAGCAAAGAAATCATAACACAGAATGGGAGAAGAGAGAGAGGAACAGAGAGGAAAACAATCACTTTGCTCCCCGGGATTCATTGTATGAATATTCCTGACAATTATTCTTTTTGCTGAGACACTGCAGACCTCCACACTGACATACACTAAGCATCAGCAAGTCACACAAGTTGAACAGAGGGTTACCATTACATTACACTTTCTATGTCATATTTGTATTCTGTTATTTAACTGTTTTTTTTATGTTTTGGCTATTCTGTACATGCCAATTTAATAGGCCTTTCATGCATAGTGAATTAAAGTGAAACTGAAAGATGGAGAAAGAGAGAGAGGTTTGAGGCCCACAGCCACAAATCAACAACATGTGAATATCTCTTTGTGAATATAATTGAATTTAACTGAACATGACATTGTCCTTTTTGTAGATACTTTTATGCAAAGAGTCTTAAAGTTGAAGGAGAGCTCACACGCTTGACTCTCACCCAGGACATCCAATACTTTTGGGGGTGAGGAGGGGTGAAATAGGGGAGGTAGTGTATAGTTATATAGTAATGGCAATGGGAATCTATGTCATTTAGTTATAGTTATAGAGGTGTATAATTACATAATTGTTATTACAGTTACATATTTACATAATTATAGTAAAAATTAAAGCTCTTACAATTATATAGTTGTATCATAATCCTTATGTAGTAATGTTACACTTGTATTATATCTTCATCATTTTATAGTTATAGTTACATATCTATGTAATTACAGTTACATTTGAGTTATATTGTCATTTGTTGAATAGCTATGTTGCTATTTCTTTATATTTGAAGTGTATCGTTATAGTTACATAATTATTGTCATTGTTAAATGATACAATAACAAATAATCAGCCCCGGTGGGGCATGTGCAGTTGTTGTGTAAACCAATCAGAAGACAGGACGTTTTGCTGAGTCATCATGGTTTGGCATGCGGTGTCATGGGAAAACGCTCCCAGGTGAATCTCCATTTCCACAGAAACCATCAATCATCATCCTAGGATTTCTGTGTTATCCCCATCCCACTCCTTTCATCCTCCACTCCCACACACATCCTCTCCATTTTGTTTCTGGTGTTTGTCTCACACACTGTATCCTCCCATGCCCTCTTCTCCTTTTTATTTTTAAGGAGAGTGGGCTTTCCACTTCCTTTTGTTCTTTTTTTAGATTTAAGAAATGGCTGGCAGCAGAAGAAACGCAGCAGAGTGTTGTGATGCATGCCCAGGCAGCGAGGTAGCGGTTAGTGGTGAATGATACGAACGTCGGTCAACTCTGACCTCCGTCAAATAAAAATGGACACAAAATAGGTGGATAGTAATTTATTATTTACTCTTTTACACATCCAACGATGGGAGGTAACACTTAACCAGAGCAGCACATCCATCATATCCTCCTTACTCCCTTGACTCTTGCCAAATGTCTTTCTATCACACTGGTGGCCAGTAAGCATCGACAATAGACGTCGCAGCAATGTGTGGGTCGGTGTTATGTGGGTCACTGACTGGGAAGTGAAGGGTTTTCATGCCGTCATCAGTCGCCTGCCAGTTTTCTGACATCTCTCTTCTCCTTTTTTGCTCTCCATCACTCCTGTCTTTCTTCCACTGACACCTGTCTTTCACTGAGATTATCTGTCTTTCCATCTGTGTGTGTGTGTGTGTGTGTGTGCGTGTGTGCGCGTGTGTGTGCGTGTTTGTGCTTGTGTAAATGTGTGCTGTCTGCAGGCCTGTGTGTCTTGGTTTTTTATCTTTGTGTGATTGCCTGTGTTCACACACTTCCAGTCGACCGTGCACTCAGGCACACGCGGATCGATCGGGGTCTGGACCGACAGGGAAAGAGGTGGGAGTGGGCATTGATAAGGCAGTAAATAAAGTGATTGGCAGGATCAATGGAGACCCCAAGGGAACAATGAGCATTTCTGCCTGCCGGTCAGTCTCTCTGGCTGCCGGTCTGTCGGTGTGGCGAGGTGGAGGTGGAGGTGGAGGGGTGTTATGAGGAGACAGAGACGGAGTGCGTGCACAGGCAGAATGTAATACATAATAGAGCTGGCCACGGCCTCTGTTGCTGCTCTCTGCCTCATCCATCCATCTGACAGGACAATGGCCCAGCATGGCACAATACTGAGCATCAGCTCCCATTGTGAGGACAGTCAAAGGACGAGGACACCATCCGTGCACTGTAGTTGATTCACAACCTCAGACCTAAAACTGTGTTTTGACAATGTTCTGTATCTTGTCTGCGTTGTTAACTCATTCATTTATTAATTTAAGTATTACATATCAATACTTATCTATCCAATATTACTTGAACGTTTCTTTATAACTTATGCATTTCGTCAAATAGAAATGTAATCTTCTATTGAATATGCTTCCAGTCAAACCAGCACTTTTTGTACACATAGAAGTTGTATTTAGGTGGTCGGCGGTGTTTTCAAAGAGGAGGAGTTTGACAGTGGAGACCGATATTTGCATCCTTTAGTTTAGGTTTAGTCAACAAAGGCACTTTGGTTAAGGTTGAGGAAAGATTGTAGTTTCTGTTTAATGTTAACAAATTGTGTCTCATGCTTGAAGTCACTTTTTTAAATATTTAACCAAGATGATGATCTTTCCTTAACAAAGTGCTGTGAGTGCCTAACCATGAAAAAAAAAAGTGAATCATGCTTTAGCCGCTATCAGTAGACGTTAAATTACAGAATCGGATATTGTAGGGAAAACTAATTGGATTCTAGTAGCGCTGTAGTAGTTATCGCTGTTGTATTGGATTGCATTAGATTGTACTCAACTCAGCTTTATTTTGTAGCCCCTTTCAAAGAATCATGTAGCCCAAAGTGCAAGACTAAAAATTACATAAATAAACAATTATTGTAGTAATTATGTAAATAAATAAATAACAGTCACAAGAATAAGTAAACACATGGGATAACAAATAATCAACCAATTGTCAAGACCTAAAAACTAAGGCAACAAATGAGTAAAAGCCAGGCTAAAAAGATATGTCTCAGGGTTTCTTTTTAAAAAATGTCCCTCAGAACCTCAGGCAGATTGTTTCAGAGACGAGGGCCACAGTGGTTAAACGCTGACTCCTCATACGTCCCTGGGACGACAAGGAAGCCAGCTGCAGAGAATCTGAGGTTCATGTCTAAAAACATGTCTGAGAGATGCCAGGCCCTTTAGTGATTTTTTAAACTCGTAACGAAAACCTTAAAATCAATTCTGAAAACTGATGTGTTATTGCACTGCTGCCTTCTGAACAAGTTGTAGGCAGCCCACAGCTCTTTTAAAGAGCAATAGTCAAGCCTAGAGGTGATAACGACATGCATTAGTTCTCTTCTGTGTCAGCCTGAGAGAGAAACATCCTTAGCAGTGTACATTATTCTATCTTTCTGGTATTTCAGTGTAACATGCTCATACGTCACAATACTGAAGCCTTCGTTTATTGCAGAATGTGTGCCCGGATGGATGGATACAAAAATCTTCCTCTGCTGCGGTTTTGGAAGCTGCCATTGTGTTTTTCACCTCAGTCCAATAATAACAAGAGATGCGCTCATGCTTGGTTTCAGCTCAGCTCTCTTTGCCTATTTATTCAATTCAATATCCCCACATTTCTTACAGTCAAAACAACAATGTTTTCAACAGCAGTCATCTTTTAGTCCACTCTACTGTATATAATAACATTCCTGTCCTCTGCAGCTTTTCTCCAGTTTCACCTTAAGGACCAGCTACTTTATGAATATGTATCGCATGTATACATAAAGGATTAAGATCTCTCCTTCAGTTCCTCTTCACCTCCTTTCCTTCCTTGCGCTCTCTGTCTCTCCTCTCAGCTGTTCAAATATTGTCTTTCTATTTATATTGAGCTTGGGGAAATATTTACCCTGGGCCACTGAAGCAGGGTGGATGTGAATGGGCATCATCTCGGCTTGTCAAATTAGCTGCCGCTCGCTGCCTGCTAATGTCTCTGTAATTGGAAAGGCTGGCAGTGCAGCCCGTCTGACTGCTGCCTTGGCATGGACGTCATGTGTTGCCGCCCGTCTCAGGGTTGAGATGCTACGCCACAACCACTGAGGTCACCTTAAGGGTACACGGTTAAAAAGCCTTTAGATGACAAGCACATCTATAAATGACTTACAGTGTGTTGCCATCCAGCTGTCCGTCAAACTTTGAAACCTTTGCAATGTTGGCTGAGTTGCCATCAGCTTTTTTGACGCTACAGATTTGTCTTCATGAAATAGTATTATTAAGAATACAATTATGACTTTTAAACAACATTTTTAAATATGAGTTCAAACCAGGTGGAGGTTTGGTGTCTTTGTAAAGTCAAATTCAGGGTACATAAGGACGTTCAGTTCTCTATAGGTTTATGCTCTCTGTTGTGTCTCTCTGGTCGTGAACCAAACATGATGTCATCACCTGTTATCATTCATCAGCTCGCTCTCTCAGCTCAAACATGTAAAGATTTCTGTCTGTCCTCACGCCTCCTCCGCCTTAAAACCTGCAGTGCTCAAGCTTTTGAGGAACGCTTTACTGGCCCTCTTACTGGCCCTCTTACTGTAGAATCATTCTAAAATCAGCTGAAGACATACCCGTTTAGACATGTGTTTCAGTAAGCTGTAGGCACCAGGTCTTCACTCTATGAACTCTTTTTGTATTTTATTGTGTATTGTGTTTTTTCACTGTATATTGTTTTTGGTTTTGCACTTTTTAAACATGTGGCCTTTGTTGTCTTTTCATCTTTTATCATTTATTTCATGTTATTATTCCATTGTTGAGCGCTTGTGAATTATGTCTGTAGAAAGCGCTGTATACATACATTTTACTTCGTTTTTACTGTTTTGGCCGAACAAGTTGTTGCAGTGTTATTTCAAGCACCTCAGAATTTTTGTAACTTGGCACTCGCTGCAGGCTCGGCGCTTTTTTCGTTCATGAATGCCACAAATACTGATACAATCAAATAAATTCATACATTTTTTACAATTAGTATGTCTAATTTTAGAATGATTAGCCAATTAGTTTGACATGCTTTAACAACAGGAGATCTTGAAAGTCTGTACTCACTGACCTTGAATTCTGTCTTATGGACCTCATGACTTACTGTTATCTGACGATCATACATGTGATGTGCTATAATATATAGTATATATGAATATAATGAATAGGTATAATTAAAAAAATAAAAATATAATATAAAATTCCTCTTGATTCATTATAACATAAACTCTTCTCTGTCAATCCATAACTCATGCAAACTGTTTCAAACACAAACTTGTGAAGTGCAAGTACACTCATGTCATGAATAATTCAAAAGTACCATATGGAATATGTAGGGAGAAAAAATAAAAACAGGACCCAGAGGAAATAAAGCACAAGCGGGTGTTTACCCTTTTGAAAACAGCTGAAAGAGAGCAGGCAGTAAAACAGTGATGGAAGTGGTTAACAGCAGAGAAGGAAAGCTAATGGAGAGCCACATGTCCCACTAAAAAGGGTTCACCTGCAGACGAGGAGATGGGCTCGAGAGGAAGACGAGAGGGGCGGAGGAGGAAGGGAAGAAAAGCAGCCGCGGCGCTGATATTGATCTTCTGCCAGAGAGATTGATAGAGCAATAAGGAGCTGAGGAGAGGAGAGATGAGAAGTAGAGTAGAGGAGAGGAGGAGGAGGACGGCAAGGTGAGAGGGAGGATTGCAGGGTGTGAGATGAATGGATGGCAGCGCGAGGGGGGGAGAGAGAAGGGTAGAGGGTGAGGAAGAAATAGAAGAGGAGAAGGGGGGGGCTGAGAAAGTGATAGACAGCCTATGAAAGAGAAGGAGAGAACGGGGGGGGGGGGGGGTGATAAAGTAACCAGCCAGTGACATCATTTGAGAGGTGAAAGATCATGTGTCTCTTCCTTAATTAGGTCAAGGAGAGCAGAGCGACGGGGTGATGGATGAATTAGAGGGGGGGGGGGGGAGCGATAGAGACAGAAAAAGAGAGCAAGAGAGATGATTGGATTTCATGTGTAAGGGGGAATTGTGTGTTAGGCCAGCTGAGACACTAAAGGTGACCTCCCAGCCGCCTAATGGCACAATACATATTCTTTAATGAAGTCATAGTGCAGTCACATCTAACTACAGCTCCACCGGCAGCTCCTGTGTGAGTGAAGGTGTCAGTGTGTGTGTGTGTGTGTGTGTGTGTGTGTGTGTGTGTAGGTGTGTGTGTGTGTGTGTGTGTGTGTGCGCACATGTGTGTGCGTGTGTCTGTGTGTGTGCGCGCACGAGTGTGTGTGCGCATGTATGCGTGTGTCTGTGTGTCTGTGTGACATGTGAAGCATAGCACGGGCACCATTTATCTGCAGCCCCCAGTTCTGTGTGTGTGTGTGTGTGTGTGTGTGTGTGTGTGTGTGTGTGTGTGTACATGAGTGATATATGGGCGTGTGGCGCGGTGAGTGGAGGACCGGCACAGCCATCACTCAGGTCCAAGGCCTAATGGAGAGTCCTGGCAGACAGCTGGCTGATAGATGGCCTGACCACCACACACACATACACACACACACACACACACACACACACACACACACACACACACACACACACACAAACAGTCATCAGATAACAGTACTAATGCCTGACCTCACTCCCTACACGTCCTTCAGGAGCGACAGAGGGACAAAAAAAAAGACACACCAGTGTATGTGTGTGTGTGTGTGTGTGTGTGAGAGAGAGAGAGAGACAGAGAGAGAAAGAGGGAGAGAGAGAGAGAGAGAGAGAGAGAGAGAGAGAGAATGTCTTCATGTCTGCCGATATGATCTCAATTTCCCTGTTAGTCCCTCTCCCCAGTTTGTCAGGAGCCATTAACATCAGCAGCAATCCTAACTTCCTGGACGCACAAACACACACACACACACGTATAAGACTATGTGCTCACAATTGCACTGCCTGCTCTCATGTACAAGTATGATCAGGAGTGACGCACGTGTATACACACACACACACACACAAACACACCTGCAGCGGCCACTGAAGCCACATGTGTTTCGCGTTGGTGCCGGCCGCAGTGCGTGGCCTGCCTTCAGTCTTCATTAGCTTCTATTTGAATGAGATGCTCGGAGACATTAAGGTAATGTTACAGGCCAATAAAGAATTTAAAGCCCCCCCGGTGACAGCGCAGGGGGCGGCAGGGTGGGGTGAGGACACTAGGGGCCCCCAGGGGTGGTAGGAAGGATGAGAGAGTTTTATACATTTAATACGTTTTACTCATTTTGGCAGTATTTGTAAATTACATATTTCCTTCCTACAGTCTAAATATTTAAAATATCAGGATCAAGACACTGTAGCTAGTGAGAACTGAGAGCCTGCATCGATCAATGTGGCGTCATCACATGACTAATGTAAAGGCTTTCAGTGAGTCAGATTCCCAGATTTTACTTTCACATCTGTGGAAGTCTAAAGAAATTCCTCAAATGTGTCTATTACAGTAGCTTAGACCGTGTTTCTACCGCATGGTACGGCTCCGATCAGACGAGACTCAATAAGATAAAGTGGCTCTATCGTTACCATCCAAAACTTTTGCTAATGGAAACACTTAACACCTTAAACCTTCTTGTTTGAACAGGCTCCTGAGCACTGGATGTACAGAAATCATCTCCTGGATTGTTTTCACAGTACTTTTTTTTTTAAACATTAGCAATTAATTTATTAAGGGCATTTCCTCACAGTTACTTTCTTATGCATTGGCACAATAAAAACCTACACGTAGAACATAATGAGGGTGTAAAAGCTTTTAAAGGACGATACATTTTAGCACACTGTACTGTTTTGACTTTGTAACCTTTGCTGTATCTATTACAAGATAATTGCACTTTGAATTTCCCTTTATGTCCTAAGATGCTCTTGAGTCAGCTCCTTCAAAGACATCATCATTAGGAGATCTGACTACGAGCAGAAAATGAGACCACAAGCAGGGAAAGAAAAAGCAGTGAAGTAGAGAGGATTCATAATGTCAGTGATGTCAGTCTAAAGTTCACTAGCATTAGCTAACATTAGCCAGCATAAGCTACAGGTCACACCAGACCAAGTTAGGCTGTTGCAGCAAAAAGTGTGCTGAATGAAGGAAGGTGGCATTTTTACCAGCCGACTCTGTGTGTGTCATCAGATGGTCTCTACAGTAGTTTTGATATTGGATTTAACGTTTAGAATATTGTGTATATTCCCTTATTTTTGAATGTACAGCTTACCTTAAACCAATGCTTTCTGGGCTTTTTGTCAATGAATTTGTCAATGAATTCAGTACAAAAAGTATATAAACTGTGGATTATTTTTCTTTGATGATCTCACTTTTCTCCAGGTTTCCATCCAATACACGTTTCCACCTCAGCCATGTAGAAACATTATTACTTTGAGTTTCTTAGAACTTTCAGTGTTTTCCGCATAAAAACAGGTGGATGGAAATGCACCAATAGTGTCATTCAACAATTTTAGCTGGTGCAGGCCTTGGCAGATACTATGGCTTGAATAATGATGAACCTAACTTTTCTTCAAAGTGAAAAAAACCCACATTATTTTTCGCTGTAGTTTTGACCGTATCCCCTCACAATATAAACTGGTAGCTGGAGCGTCACAGAGGAAGACATCAACTATCAGCATAACGAATACGGAGCTTTCAACTTAAATGACTGCAGACACATTAGGGATGGATCTTGCTTTGTGGACAATGGGTATAGTCTCGCTCCATTGATTTCTCACCAGCTTTTATTGCACTCCATCGACGGCTAATGCCCCTAAGATCCTGCCGCAGTCTGAATTATTCAGCAGGAGTGTTTTGTTTTTGTGTCAGGGCCGCGGGGGTAATTCTAGATCGGAGATATTTGATGATCTGCTGCAGGAGTAAAACGTCTATTCTCAGGGTAGCGAGTGACTTTTTTTCAATGGCCATGGGTCTGATGTGTGTGTCAGCTGAGGTGGGGTGTCCATATCAGGTGGAGAAAGGCCTGTGACAGTGATATTTAGCGTCTTTGGCTGTGTTCCAATACTGTCCCAGGCAGCATCAAGGCTTTTCATTTCAAAACAGGACAGACAGGTGGAATGAGACGGAACAGGAGATGACCGACTTCTCAATATCACGGGAGATTAAAAGAGGCATTGATGGAATAGCTCAGAAGTGGAAAGAATAGCTGAAGATAGAAAAAAAAAAACGGGAAGAAGAGATGAAGTGAGAGAGAATGCAATAGAGAGTTAGACAGAAACACAAAAGGGGAGAGTGTAGAGCCAAAGAGAAAATGAAGCAAAGCCACTGAGGATAAGACAACAGCACAGAAGTGATATATATACACTGAGAGAGAGAAAGGGGGATCCGAAGAGACGGGAAGAGATGAGAGGAGAGGACAAAAGTGCGTTGGTTAAGATTCAGGGCAGGCGGTGGCGCGGGGCTATCATTACCATACATCAGGACAATAAATGAGGCTTTCAGCAGGCCGTAATAAGAGTTTGATAAATCATCGGGGCCAGAATTAACTAGACGTCAAAACAATGTGAGGGCTCTGACGGATGGCAGAGGAGGGGCCGATGGCACAGATTAGTCTAGCTGGAAGTGAAGGAGCGCTGAAGGGAGAGAGGGGAGGAGAGAAGCACGAGGGAGGGGGGAGGGAGGGGAGGAGAGGTGAGGAGCACAAGGACAGAGGCAGGCAGACTGTTAAACAGAGGAATGAGACGAGGTCTGCTCTGTCACGTTCGTGTTGATGCGTAAGTTTGCATCACACTACTGTGGAGATGACAAGAAGTGTGTTTGTGTATTAATGTGTTTCCCACTTTTGTGTTACAGTATCTGTTAACCTCTGACCTGAAGGATGTGAGTGCTTATCAAGGCAGCAAACCTCCGGGTCTGAAAAGTGAAGCCAATGCTGAAGTGGTTTTAAACTTGCATTCTGCCTAATGGACAGCAGGGGGCAACTCCTCAGTTTGCAAAAATAAGTCAGATTGTATGGAAGTCTGTGAGAAAATGACACTCTGCCTCAGTAAACATTGTAAACATGAGTTCATGGATTCAATCGCTAGCTTAAAGTTTTCTTCATTAGCATGGTGTTCATTTAGTAAATGATGACCCCATTTAGAGTAAAATAGACCCTAAAGCAGGGTATGTTTTCGGTCGTGGCTACCTTGGGATGGACAGGTTGCTACCACAACGTTGTCTGGTCTGGAAGTTGTCTCTGCTTTCGTCTTACATATTTAACCCTTTCACAGTGTGTTTTAAGTTCATGAAAGTTAATTTGAACATTCAAGTCGCCGAAAAACTTATTTACCTTATTTACCGTTCGGTTGTACTGAGCTCCACCTTCTCGTGTCACTTCTGGTTGCAAAAAAAACAGGATGGCGACGGCCAAAAATGCTGAACCCAAGGCTTCAAAACTGTAGTCCACAAACCAAAAGGCGACGTAACATTGTCTACGTCCACTTCTTAGATACAGTCGATGGTGCCATTGCTGTAAATGTTATCCGCCTGTGTATCGTTTTTAGGCATCCAAGAGGGTTGCTGTTCATTCGTGTTCGTGTGTGCGTGTCAAGCTTTCAGCACCCCACAGCTAATCCTGTTTGTTATCATGATGAGAGGTTAGTGCAGTGCTGCTAGTGTCCGTCCCCTCAACCCCCCCTCCACACCACCCCCCACCCCTGCAGTGGGTAGCTTTAATTGCCAGGCTCTGACCTTTGCCGAGCGGCAGTGACAAGGCCTGTCTGTGGCGGTGGGAGGTGGTAGCGCCTCGATTAGCTGTGACAGCAGAGCCAGGCGATCGGAGGGAGCGAGCACGAGAGAGAGTGAGGGGAGGAGGGGGGGGGGGTAGAGAGTGAGAGAGAATGAAAGAAATGAGGGCGAGTAGAGAGCCAGCACCGGCTAATTGGAGCCCCTCATCCTCGGAGCAGTGAGCCAGAGAGCAGACGCAGTGGTCTGGGGCATAGTGACGAGTGTGTGTATGTGTGTCTGTCTGTGTGTGTGTGTGTGTGTGTGTGTGTGTGTGTGTGTGTGTGTGTGTGTGTGTGTGTGTGTTGAGAGGGTAGGCTATGGGGAGAGTTGCATCAACACAGCTTGAGAGCGATGAGTGTGTGCCTGTAGGTGTGTAATGTTTGCGTGTATTGTGGATTCTGTGTATATTTCATCATGAGTGTGCAATTGTGTGTGTTCTGTCCTGAATATGTCTGACACGTATTCATTCGACCAGTCTGTGAATGTGTGCGTGTGTGTGTGTGTGCGTGCGTGTGCATGTGGGTGTGTGCATGCGTGCGTGTGTGTGTGTGTTTGTGTGGCCATAGAGAGACTAAGTGGAATGGACAGTTAGATTGAACAGAACGAGGCACAATTACCAGGTGAGGCTGAGAAGATAATGTTGTCCCAATCTAAGTCACCCCTCGGCCCCACATATCTCTCCCTCACACACACACACACACACACACACACACACACACACCTGCACACATTCCTCTCTCTCTTTCGTTGTCCTACAGGCTAGAACTGAATGGTCTCTGAAGAGTCATGGGTTGGACAGCCTGCAGGCAGAGACCACCCAGCATTTATCAGCTGTCTCTCTTCAACTGCATGATGGCACAAGTGAGCTTTCAGGCCTGCTGGTTATAGAGACTCACATAAGAATTAAGTCACATAGTTTGATCCCTGTCAACAACTTATTTTATATTTTATCTGTTCTGTCCAAGACACCTTGAGGAAAAACAACAGCTCTGTGTTTAAACACAAAGGGGCTGCATCGGATGGGGCTTATTCTTCAGGCACCAGTGAGACAATGAAATGCCATCCAGTGCAGGTAAGGCAACAGATTAATGTGTTTAAAGCCCTATCGGACATTAAAACACAGCACAATGTAATTTATTATTAAGAGACAGGATTTTACAACACAGCTGCAATTATTTCATCTGTTGTCATGATGATAGTGATGTAAACAGTAAAAATACAGCATTGAAGAAAGACAAAGTATCCACCAGGAACTTGCGCTTGTATTTGATGGGTCACTGCAGTGCCTTGCTGAATGATGTCATGTTGTGGTCATGTGAAAGTTGAGCCAGGTTCAACATTTTTGCCTGCGTTTTTTTTGCCAGAGCCCCTTGTGTTGGCCCCCCTCACTGCATCATGACCCCATATACTGTATATAAGAAGTGGAGGTAGTAACAGTGACATCCACCATTGGTTTGAGGACTGCCTTTTGAAGCCTCGGGTTCAGATGGTCGCCATCTTGATTTTTGGCCGTCGCTATTTTGGCTTTTTGCAACCGTGAGTGAAATGAGAGGGTCACTCCCTAACGCTGAATCATTTTCTCATAGACTTCTATACAATCATACTTCTTTTGCAACCAGAGGATTTTCCCCCTGGTGGCCATTAGAAAGAATGCAAGATTACGGTAGTCCCGAATTAGCTTCACTTTTCAGAATGATAAGGCTCCTTTGAGCTAAATGCTAATGCTAACATGCCCACAGTGACAGTGCAAGTATGCTGATGTTCAGCATCTATAATCTTCACCACACTCACCATAGCGTGTAAGCATGTTAACATTTTCTATTTAGCACTTAACACAGCACTTAAGTACAGTTGAGGATAATGTGACATTAGTTTTTCAGTTTTTTGGTCTTTAACCAAACTGATGATGGAATCCCCAATTATTACAATGTTTGTATCAAATGTCATGGCAAGCCATTCAGTAGTAGTCACTAAAAAACAAAACTTTCCTTCATCCTCTGGGGACCATGACCATCTTTTATAGTAATCCATCCAATAGATGTTGATCTGATCTGTTACCAAACATCAAACCTGTTGACCGTACCTATAAATTGAAGTGGATAGGAGCACCAATATGGAAAACTTAATTCCCACTATGGATCAGTTTTTGGATTAACTTTTTCTTATTTTATCACCGCATCTTCTCTACTGAACCACAGTAATCAATGTTAAGTAGTTTTGTCTATCCCACTTAATCATCTAGAAATTCTTATTCAATTGCAGTAACAGATTATATTTGTGAGTCAAATATTTCAGTGTTCCTTCCACCGCTGATGAAATTACTCAGCAACTTGGATACAGTTTCCAATGAGAATCATCGCTCTTGGATCACAGTTTATTGAAATTCATAAGATGTTTCAAAGATCCTTTGTGTGACATGAAGATGTTGGAAAACTCAGGCTTGGCTGCTTCAGTCTCACAGTCAATACACACTTCAAATCCAGCTCACTTTATTGCTTCTCTTACCCATTTTTTGAAATATAATACATTGAGAAGTGACAGCAAAGTGGAAGATAGACAGAGAGGAAATGAGGTGCAACATGTACTCAAACCCACAATGTCATAATCACATGACGCATGCACGCAAAACCTTGGCTGAACCTGGACGCCACAACCTTCATATCTAATCTAACTCTGAGAAGAAAAAGGGTACAATCCGGTTCATACATGCACTGCCACCCTCAACTGCTTCTATAATTAAACTAAGTGCAACCACAGGCTGAATCTTGATGCCACAAAGTGTGCATTGATTGACAAAGAGCAACATTGGGTTTGAAACACTGCCTGAGTAAAGCCTACAGTTTCAGTTTACAGCTCTATTTGAAAAGGACATACACTGTTTTCTGTGTTCCCCTTGTTAAATATGATACTCGTGTCACTCCTGTAACTAGTGAAGTAGAAAATAGAAAGGACTGAGTCAAGTTAAGTCAACCCAGGTGATGTTCAGAGGTTCACAGCGAGGACAAACTCTGGCGTGAAAGTTCAGTGTCTCTTGGCAACGGCACCTCTTTAGATTTAGTTATTTGTGGTATGACTGTGAAATGAAAGAAAAACCTCTAGAACATCTGTAGCTGTTTACTCTAAAAGTGAATTATTATGGGATGAAATTTGAGAAATAAATGACAAAATCTCCATCAAGGAAGTTATGTTTTCGGTTCGGTTTGTTTGTCAGCAGGTTTACGAAAAAACGAATAACCAGATTTTCATGAAACTTGGTGTACAGGAGTAGCATGGGCCAAGGAATAACACGTTCAACTTTAAATTAGATCAGAATCACGGGACGGATACACACATTATTTTTCACTTACGGAAACGGCATTACCGCAAGTCTGCTCTCTCCAAGTGCCCTTCTATTTGTAAATAAAAACCCATCTCATGACACGAAAAAATACAGTTAGTGTCATTAGTGTCCTGTTAATGCTGGGACGTAATGTCTAGATCTAATGTCCATTGGAATTGACATTCAGTTCTAATCCTTCTGTGTTTTCTGCATTGAAAATACATTTAATATGGAGAGTATAGTCTGTTAATATCACACCCAGTTCAATAAATTGGCATCTGCATGTATTTAATAAAAGTTGCTCTCTGCAAAGATGACACATTACAAGCTCCATCAAGGGTTTGAAATGGTGTACACTTCCTGTCTCCAAAGTGGGCGTGGTCATTGTGTGTGCTGAGACAGAGAAAGGTCATGAACAAAGATCAAAAATCAATTCCTCCTGATTTGTGTCTTTGGAAATTTGGTGACAAAGTAGCGAAAGAATCGGTCATCATCTGTGTTCACGTTTACTTCTCAGTTAATAGACTCAGAACCTGCCACTAGTCTCCTAAAATGGCGGAGTCTTGGCGAAACCCACATGACACAGATACAGGAAACTGTCTCTCACTGGGTTGTCTCCTTTCTGAACTGTCTCTGATATAATTTCATATTTGATTTATTTATCTTGTCAAAAACGTTCTCACTCTACTTCCTGTCCGCCTTGGTTAACTCTTTCACCTTGCAACTTGTGAGCAAAAAGTTGACATTGATTGGTTAAAATCGGCTTTGGTTAGAGTCAACATAGTTGCTTGTCAGAAGACATTAACAACATTGCATTTGTATTGGCTGAAACCAAAAACCCTGTGATGTTCACCACAGTACATGCAGGGTCCGAACTGTTTAAAATGCTATGATGACATCATAAGGCCTCGCTGCAGAAATATAGATATTGATTACAGTGTTAAAGGTCAGGTGTGAATGGTTATGAAGTGGATAATCTTATAAGACTCATGGGATGTTCCTGTGTCAGCACACTGAAGTCGTGGACTGTGTGAGTGAAGGACCTGCCTGTAGAGAGGGTTCATGGTGGTCTCAGCCATCAGGACATCCTGCAAATTCTTCACAGCTGATCTAATCTAACTTTGCTGCGGGGGAAATATGTCCCAAAACTAATTCACACATGTATTACTTCCCCTGCTCTGTTAGTAATGATAACTAACCCTTTATGGCGTGGTGTCACGTCTTTGAGTGACAAACAGCAATGTAATGACAACCATCTGGCGTAGTAATGAAGGCAGCAGTGGGAATGAGATGTTTTAATTAATGAAAGCCACTCCATTAGCTCTGATGAGTGGCTTATCAGCTCCGGCTCATTATGCAAATGGAATTAAGATCGCTGAGCGTCCGGCGTTATTAATGACAGAGATGTTAAGGCGTTTTGTTCAAAGTGACTTCCTTTGACCAAGGCTGGCCGAGAAGCCACCAACTGTTCCAACAGTGACACATAGTTTCAGCTTTATGTTTATATACACATTATGAATGGATGTGGCGTTTATCATTTATACTTACACAGCCTGAAGAACATTTTTATATGTATTCCTATGCTCCAAAATTAACACTGTATTTAGGAACAAACTTAAAGCTGCTCTAATCAAAAACTTTAATATTAACAATCCTCTAAATTAAGATGTGTACTGTGAAAGGGGTTGTTTTTAAGTGATCCGCCCAGTCGCCAGGAAAAAATGTTGTACAGCGAGCGACATGCAAAGCAAGTGAGGTAGTATATTGAGTAACCGTTATTGAAAGTTACTTGGTATAATAACGAGTGTAAGTAGCTATAAAGTCCACTAGGGGGGGTTCAAACGAACAAGACTTTCACACAGGAGACTGCTGTTCGTGTCCCATGTGAAACCAAAAGTTTACATTTGTTATGTAATGTGGATACGTTTTATAGGTGACATTACGTAAGAAAGTCTGCTCAGAGTAGTTGTTATTTAATTACGCAAGTTACGTTGTTACGCTGGTAACGTTACATTGTTATGTTATTATTTTAACACAAACTATGATCTTTTTATAACCTTAACCAATTAGTTTTATTGCTGAAACCTAACCGATCATTTTACATCGTTAACAAACCCAAACTCCACTCTAATCAACTGAGGGTTCAGCAGCAGCAGCTAACTTTTTAACAAAAAAAGGACTGTACACAACCTGCCCATCACCAAACACCAGACAGACACAGTTAGCGACTAACAGAAGAAGAAAGTCTAGAATCTAATTAGATATATTTCACAGAAATAGGTGGAGAACAAAACAGAGCTAAAAGCACATATTACAGTTACAGAACACTCAAGCTTTAACTTTTAAAGTCACATGTAAAAATTGGAAAACAAAAAAGGAATACAATTATTTTAATGAATCTGAATGACAAGTGTTTTCAAAAGGGGGGGGGGCATACTCACAGTGCATCAGCTAAATCTATAACCAACAATGGATTTTGTTTCATTTAGATTTTTCAATTTTTCACATTGTAAAGTGTTTTTCTCCCCCTTTATGTGCAGTTGTGTGTATTTGGCTGCGCATCAAAGTGTGTATGTGTGTGTGATCATGTGCCTTTGTTTGTGTCTTTGTATGAGTGTGTTCACAATGGGTGGGGTAGTGTGGCTCTCTTTGACCCTGTGGCCATTAATCTCACTTGCTGTCAGGGTAATGGACACTGATGGACAGGATTGTGTTTGCTCACAAACACGCACACACACATACACACACACACACATACACACGCACATGCACACCAGTACCTCTAGGTGCTGACAGCTTCAAACAGCCCCCCCTCCAAACACACGCATAGTTACTCATTCACAGCAGCTGACGGCCATTCACTGAATAATCCACAAGCATGTGCGTGTGTGTGTGTGTGCGTGTGTGTGTGTGTGTGTGTGTGTGTGTGTGTGTGTGTGTGTGTGTGTGTGTGAGTTAACTGTTCTTCAGTCAGCTGTCACTCCCTCTGCTGGTCAGTTGGAGCACTCGAACCCTTTTCTAGTCAAATTGGTCATAGCTGCAGTCGGGCCTCAACCTCACTATCCCAAAAGGTTTCTACAATTCTCCAAAACATCTGTATGTTAAATTTCCAGAGTCACACTGAGGTTAGCAACACAACCCCCCACCCCACCAACCACACCGCTTTGTCCAGCCTGCCTGCTCGCTTCCTCCACATTTCAAAGCAATTACTCCATGTTGATTTAGCTGTCATTGGGGGCATGTATTCGTGCGTGATTTATAGACGCCTGCCTGGTGCCAGTTGACTCGCGATAAATTGCACAATATTCCGAAAGGCTCATTTGCTTAGCGCTACATTAGGGGGCCGATGATTGCTACACAAAGCCATGTAAATGAGTTCTGAGAGGGGCCCCATCACTCAACATGTCATGTAGCCAATCCCATTATTATTTATGACTGGAGCAGGGCCGTGTTTCCTCAGAGGCCAGGCGAGGCTCATATGTGTGCCGTGACAGCTCCGCTATGCCTCTGTGAGAGTGTGTGAGAGAGAGAGAGAGAGAGAGAGAGAGAGAGAGAGAGAGAGAGAGAGAGAGAGAGAGAGAGAGAGAGAGAGTGTGTGTGATATAAGCCATATCTGTGTGCTGGGCAGGAAGGAGCCAGGCTGTCTGTGTTATCTGCTGGAGGGTGAAGATTAAAAGATGCTGATGATTGTACATGGGGAGATGGAAAGATGACTAACTAACATGTTCAATCTTCCTCTTTTTCCCCCCTTTCACGGTCTTTGTGTCTCTCTTGTAATACACACACAGGGACTCGCACAGAAAAGACACACTTAACAAGCCAATAAATCCAGAGATGTCCCGAAACAAAAGCCTCTTCAGTGCACAGACAATAGAGGAGATCAGTGCAGTTCATTGTGTTTATTCACTCTTATCTCTGTCATGTCGGGGCCGGCATGAAGCGCGGCCCGGGCCTGGGCCTACAGCATCGGCCTTTTTCACGGTCGCTCAGACATGTCATAACACCGCTACTTACATTCACTGCTGTCAAACATGTCAGCTCTCCAAACCATAACAAAGATAACAGAGGCTCTGCTCTCAGATCCATCGCTCAGCAAGAGGATATCTGCGTGTGTGTTGACATTACAGCTGAGCTGTTATTTGATCAGAACAGTGATCTAAGTGTCTGTGATGATTAGGTGTAATCTGCTTTCCAGGGCTGTGATCTATGGTCTGCAGCTGGATGGAGAGGGTGTGTGTTGTAGCAGACTGGCAGAAATCACTTACTTCTATAAAGACACGTAGATGTAGACAGAAAGTCAATACGGTGCACTACAGCTAGCTCGCAAAAAAAACGGTTGCTGTTTGTAAACACAACATTCAAAGTTGGCCCCGCCTCCCCGGCTCAACGAGGGTTGGGGTGCTCATCAACGGGTTAAAAAACCCACCCGAGATCCACTCTCGTCACAAACACCCACCTGTTTTTTTACGTTTTTACGACGGTTGACACAGAGGGCAGGGTCTCTGCGGATAACACCACACACACTTCTAGTGGGTCATAATTGATAATTGAGGGGGATTGCTTTTGTATATGTTGATTTTTTTTTTTTTTAGGAGAATCCAGCTCCTTCTGCTTTTAAAGCCCCAGTCTGTGACTTGAGTTCAGCACTATTTCTTTCTCATCGTCAGAGACAACATGGTCTACATTTGAATTTGGGCTCTGCTACTACATGGACTATAATAGTGAAAATAATGGTGGGTGCGCTTTCAGAGTTTGATAATCGATGTGTTATTTTGTCAAGCACAACCGAAGTGGAGTGAAGGGTTCTTCAGACAGACAGATTTAGCCATGATTGGGCTGCACACTTTGCATACAGATTTCTACTTTGCTCTGCATCCTGGACGTCCGTCCACTTATCACAAGCAGCATATTTTAAACATAAATTAATACCTGGACATGGACTACTGATTGGCGCTACTGGTTGGTTTTGCTCATTTGAGGTGGCCCGGTTGTGTATATTTTGAATTTCCACTCTGACTTGGTGCCTCCATCATAATTTTAAGACATTTACTGTACAGCTGTATTAGCTGAGTCAGTAATCATCTAAAGTTCACACATTACAATTTGAGCTATAAACTCAATGCAGATAATATTTGCAGATTCACAATTTAGACATGGACATACAAAAACATATGCATTTGCAAGATCCGTCATCTGCAATTGTGAAACTAGTTCAATCAATAAAGGGAAAGTTAAGACAAATTAAGCCTCCAAATCAAACAGTTGATTGACTTCGTCGCCCACATTGATGACTGACAGTGGTTAGTTTGGAAATTATGCAATGCTCGCATGGAGCTAGACAGAATACTCCAGGTGAGGTATACTGCTAAGTTTGCAGTGGATGGATTGATTCTTTTGTACACTTATTGAAATCATTTAACCCTACAAATCAAGGGCGACTAAGGAGAGAGTTAGGATAAGGTTGAGTGTCTGATACTTAAAAAAAATAGATTCCCATTGGAGTACTACTTTAACACTTAGAAAAGCTTTATTATTCATAAATACGACAAATGTGTAAAAAGACTAAAACTAAAGTGCTTGCTTTTAAGAGCTATCGTGTAGAACTGCAGCTAAAGCATTTTCAGCTGTTCTCACTTCATTCAATTACTCCATTGTCTTTCTTCCTTCTTCCTCTTTCTCTTTTTCTCTCTCATGCGCTTGCTTGCTTCTCTTATGTCCTTCATTGCCGCTCCCCATCTCCTCCTCCTCCTCCTCTCCACTGGAGCTTTTTGTTTTTTAACGGATGAGTTATTGACTTAAGCAGGGCCAATTAATCAGGGTGTAATGGGGCAGCGGGGAGGCCCAGGGAAGCCATGCATCATGGGCCAGAGATGAGCTCTGTCAGCCTGCTCATACAGCCCTCCTCAATCACTCCCACATTAACGCCAGGGAGAGATGAGGAGGAGGAGGAGGAGGGAGAAGGAGGAAGAAATGAGGATTGGGAAGGAGAAACAGGGTGGAGGGGAAAACAGGAGAGAAAGTGTGCACATGTAGTATGAATCTAAGTAAGACAGAGTTTGTGAGAGACCACACATAGACTAGACTTCATATCACCCAAATACAATCAACCCTGGTGTCTTGGCAGCTGTGTGTCTCATCTGATTTTACCTCAGGTAGCCTATGCGTGTGTGTGTGTGTGTGTGTGTGTGTGTGTGTGTGTGTGTGTGTGTGTGTGTGTGTGTGTGTGTGTGTGTGTGTGTGTGTGTGTGTGTTGTCTTGTGGCTGGGTCAGATGAGAGCAAACACTTGACTGCACCCAAACATAACATGCTAGAGATCAAACTAAAATCACAACATGCAAACAATCTGAGATAACTGTTGTTTACACACACATACACACACACACACACACACACACACACACACACACATACACATACACACACATACACACACACACACACACACACACACACATACACACACACACACACACACACACACACACACACACACACACACATACACATACACACACACACACACACACACACACACACACATACACACACATACATACACAAAAAGTCAGTGCTTGATAAAAGTGAATTAGTCATACATAAGGGTAAATTCAAATTTAATTTATTTAATCATTAATAAATAAATAATAATATATAATATATAATTATTCAGAAGCTTTATTGAATGAATAAATACATAAATGCTGGTAATTAATAGGGGCATAGAATTAAAAGTATTTATTCAATAATCATCATTTTACTTAAATCTGCCTTTTTGTGTGTTTCTATCATGTGTATTGTAAAACGTATTTATTTATGCATTTAACTGTTAACTTTATGTTTTCATTTCAGCTTTTGTTATTTTATTTATCAGAATGTGTACTTATGTTTTGTTTTTTAAAATTCATCTCAGAATCTATTTATTTATTTATTGTCCTCCCTATTAATATACATTCTGCAATCTTTGTAATTGTCGGTCAGAAATTCAATTTTACAATGAAATTGTAGCGCTTCAGTTTTCACTATGACAGTTGTGACCTGCCAATAATGCTAATCCAGTGGCCAATAAAGTTAACCCTTTATGGCAAATGAGCACAACAAGCACAAAGTTACCGAAACAGTTTGTTTCATTATTTGATCCAACATCGATTTCTTCTTACGGGCTTTCCTCTGTGGCCTACATGTGTTTCCTTGACTATCAATATAACATGCCAATAACCAATGACCGGCCGATCAAGTTCCAAGAGGAGCCTGTGCCACAGCTGTGCCCCACCCCACTACTAACCGACCTGCCCCATGGGCAAACGCAGCACTGCGACGGTGGGTTCATGTAAAATTCATTGCCGACAAAGTCAGACACATGTTGTTTCACTCAGCCTGATTGACTTATCTGACTTACATTGGTAGAGCCTTTACAAATATCACCGACGTGTGTCAGTCAATGGCTTTAGGCCCACCAAGCAGCTGTGTGTCACATCATAATCCTCCCCGTCACGACACAGTTACACAAGAGTAAAATATCCACTTAACATGCCGTCCATCACTTTTATCTCCTTCAGTTAGTCCTCGTCTTCTTTTCTGTCTGTCTGAGTCTCATGATGGAAGCTGACATATTGCCTCTTAAAGTATCACTTTTTTTCTCTGTGAAATCAAGGACAGGATGTGAGTTAGAAACATAATATCTGCCGTTTTTGATCCAAAGGGCCTCTCTGCACTATTAATGCATGCATTTTGAATACAGCTGGCCCAAGTGTTGATCTCCTGACAGTCACATGTTCTGCCCGCTGACCTTCAGTTTCACCTATTAAGCCACACAAAAGTACAAACATGTCCCCCTACACCACCTGGTTCTACAACCTCCTGTGTTTGTGATTCATGTGATCAAGGATCAAAACTTCACTCCGGGCCCCTTATGAGACTTGGCAGCCTTGGATGGAATACTGATTATTATAATGACTGCTGCAAAGCCAAAACAGAAGTTCAGCTAAGTAAAAAAGAATATGCAAAGCATCCTTCCTCTGGAGTGGAGGAAATCTGGTGTCTGGTGGCGTCTGCAGTGTTGTTGCCTTGGGGGGCTAAAATAAGTTGCCACGCTAAAGTTGAGAGAGAACAGTAAAGACAAAGTGAGAGAATTTGAAGAACAAACGGCTGTCACAAATTCACTTCTCTACCCTGTCCTCTAATACCCATTTTCCACCAATATTAGTGTGTATATGCAGGTTTTTTAAATGTTGTAAAACCTACTAGAAATAGGCGATAGACTCCTTTCCCATTGCCAGAGGACTAGAGTGCCTGTGCAAAATTGGGTTGCAAATGTTACAGTGCTCACTTCTTTTTTTATATCGGTTACTTATTCAGTCACTCGAGATGCTGGAAACGATGTTCGAGCAGTTCTTGGACGGAGACGGACAGCCTTTGTGGCTGAGATGACAAAGAAAATGCCAGAAAAGGGGCTTTCGTGCCCGTCAGAGCTGGAGCCGATAAATACCCATGTCGACCGCAGAGTCACAGTTTGACCTGGGCATGAATGCCGATTGAAACATTTCCCACTGAAGACAAAAGCCAGATGTTAGTGGGTGTTTTGTCACGTGGGAAACACAATCTAATTTACTAAAAAAGCAAAAGACAATTAAAAGTACCCAGTGAAGTATATATGAAAAGCCCATAACAAACCCATGAAACCAGAAGTAAATTCAGTTCACTGAAAATGAAGACCATCTCAACTGTTTTACTGTGAGAGCTTTTGACTGACACACACAAACACACAAACACACATCGCATATCACCGTAACATATCATGCTGGTTTGTGCATATATGGAGGCACTGCCTGTAACTGATATTACCTTTTGTGTCTGTGAGTGGGCATGTGTGTGTTTGTGTGCGTGTGTGTGTGTGTGTGTGTGTGTGTGTGTGTGTGTGTGTGTGTGTGTGTGTGTGTGTGTGTGTGTGTGTGTGTGTGTGTGTGTGTGGTATCAGTATGCACATTGGCAGGAAAAGGAGCTAAGGATTGATTGTGCCCTCAGATAGGGACTGAGTGACATGAGGAGAATGGTGGTGGTAGGATTTCCGAGGGATGGGGGATGTTGTTATGGCGCCCCAGGGCAGACTGAAAGACATGTTTTGACATGTGGCCCTTAACTCCCATAATCCAGCTTGATCTGACCACATTGCACAGCCAAAAACCTACTGTATGTGTCAATTTACCATAACAAGCATTAACAGAGCAAGA
The DNA here is from genome assembly GCA_032191485.1 of Leptoclinus maculatus. Lineage (NCBI taxonomy): Eukaryota > Metazoa > Chordata > Actinopteri > Perciformes > Stichaeidae > Leptoclinus > Leptoclinus maculatus. The sequence continues at coordinate 27,970,552 of JAVDOI010000005.1, forward strand.
AGGAAATCCAACAGATCAGTGTAATTCCTGTTTCTAAATGTTCTTTTGATGATATCCTCAATGTTCCTCATCATAGACACACAGGAGTCTCTCGGATAATGTGACTATGGGTGCTACAGGTTTATGTACTAAATATGTAATAAAACCATCAACAGGAATGTGTATTGTATCGCCCATGTACACAAAAATGTTCTTCCGCTCATGTATGACTATAGGGCCGTAAAGACCTGGCATTGCATGGTCAATGTTAAGTATCACAGGATGAAGTGACAGTGGGGAAAGTCTGTCTGTTGACTCTCTAAGCTAATTAGCCCCACGCTGCTGGCTTTCTCCACCTAAACTAACCAAGTTACAGCACAAGCACAAGACAAAAGTGTGGACCCACTTTTAGTTTCCAAAAAGTTTCTGTAATAAAGTCCCATTGGGAACACAGGAATGGGCGGGGCTTCGCTCCCTCTATACAGTTGAAAGTAAAAGTAAAAAAAAAACATGTATTGCTGTATTTCTGTTTCCTTTCCAGTTTCCCACACACATACATCTACACACATGAACCACCCCATCCTCGACTCCACCCACCCGTCCTCTCTCTCTCTCTCTCTCTGGTGGTGCTTTATGGGTAATGTCGAGTGACACATTTAAGCGGGAGCTGTCAACCCTGTGTATGTACCACTGAATGGCAGAACCACTGAACGCTGGCGACAGGCGCGCACACACACACACATATCCTACCATCCATTACTGTGTTACCCGAATACTGTTCAGTTTGTACTCTTAAAGCATCTCACACACACACACACACACACACACAAACACACACACACACACGCCAGCTATAAGAAGTAAGTACATACTGACAAACAGAGATTCAGACATGCAGCATTGACCTTGGCTGTCATATGGTCCTTGCTTGTGTGTGTGTGTGTGTGTGTGTGTGTGTGTGTGTGTTTGTCTCTGCTTTTAAGAAACATCATCTACCATCATTCCCCCTTCTTCCTCTTTCTCTCTATTAGTGATCAGATCTTCTCTCCCCTCTCTCTCTCAGACATGAAGCTGTCAGCAGTGCGTCCAGTGGGCCAAAAGTGAGGAGAACAAGGAGAAAAGGCAGAAGAAGAAAAAAAATGGGACATGATGTTCGGCGCTGTCAGCGATCTCTTCTTCTTCTCTGACATTTGGATTTACACATCTCATTTTCCTGAGTGACAAAGTACATAAACACACGCTTCAAGTCGAGGAGCTTGGCAAGCTGCTCCCCTCCAACACACACACACACACACACACACACACACACACACACACACACACACACACACACACACATACTTACAGCCCTTGCTTTGGCATTTTGGATGAATTTAAGGAAGGGAAGGGGGATATGACATCTAGTCTTTGATGCATGGAGCTCTATCTTACTCCCTGTGTGCTGGTGATGAGCGATGAGTCAAGTCAGATGGGGGATTTTATATTTTTTTTCATTTGGAGCATTACAGACAGTGGTAATGGGGGGGAGTTAGCCGCAGGCTGTCTTTGTCCTACATAGGACTTCTCCAAGACTCCCACTAAACTGTGTGCGCACAGGAAGTGGCTCCGGCTGAGCAACAGCCAACCGGTGTCCTTCATCGGCGTCTCGTCTCCTCCTGCCCGTCGGCTGCGTTGACAGCTCAAATGATGAGGTGACACACACCTGTCAGCGCTGAGCCTGACACACCCTGACAGACACACAAACACGAGCATGTGGGTGAACAGGCCGCACACACACACATACAAACACAAACCGTTGCGAAGACACAAACAAATATATAATTAATGATGTATAACACACACTCTATAGCATGCTTTATTAAACACATGGCTGTCTTGACCTGTACAGGGCGTGGTGTCTTTCTGCACAACAGTGTGTGTGTGTGTGTGTGTGTGTGTGTGTGTGTGTGTGTGTGTGTGTGTGTGTGTGTGTGTGTGTGTGTGTGTGTGTGTGTGTGTGTGTGTGTGTGTGTGTGTGTGTGTGTGTGTGTGTGTGTGTGTGTGTGTGTGTGTGTGTGTGTGTGTGTTTACGTTGGAAGCCGTTGCAGTTTTAGTGTACGTGAGAGCACAGATTCAACTTTATTTGCTTGCTGGATTATTCAGGTCTTGTTTGCCGTACTGCCCATAAATCAGTCATGACTGTCTAACGAACACACTGACAGCCACAAAATCACCTGCAAGTCTATTTACACATGCCAGGAATTTGACTTGCTGCTGAAGCTGTATACAAAGTACATAATAAAGCTGTCAAAGTTATAAACAGGGTAGCAGAGCTCTGAACACGACTTGGCACAGTAAAGTTTGTGGAGCGAAGAGTTAAACTGATATAAAGGTTAGTTTAAATGTCGGGCCAGTGTTGGCATTTTATGAAAACAGGACATCAGCCGGTCTTATAAATGTTTCTTCTCTTCTTACTCAACAGACCCGACAGTCTGAAGACCTGGAATGAGACCTGCCTGACTCAGCGTAAAAACGGATAGTTTTTGATTGGCCAAGTTTTTAAAATATCAGCCTCTGAGATTTCTGCATCCAGCCCAGTACAATAGAGGTGAACAGAATTCCATTCAAAATACTCAACCGCAAGATATTCACAGAACAAGCTGTCAACAGTTCTCAGTTTTCATCGGTGTGAGCACCACAAATGAAATCGCATTCACATCCATTGTTTTGGTTAGAAGCTGAAATCTCATAGACCTCTAAATCTAAACAAACCCAAACCATCTCTGTCCACATATCTGGAAAACAATTGGATTATTTTTGATGAACCGACCTTTTGAATTGAAATTTTAAACTACTCGGAAAGCTCTGTACAACAAAGCCTGTGAGAACAGTTTTATAATGTCGTCTGTGGATCTGAAGGAGCTTTGAATCTGAAAAAAATAATCCTGATGATGTCATAGTGGTGTCATGTTCAGGGTTATCTTTGCTTGGGTTTGAGCATTTTTGACAGCCTGCGTTTCAAAGTGAGCTTGCGACGTTTTAAAGCTGTGGGCGGAGAGAGTCAAATGAAAGATGCAACTTAGTTGCATTATGGGAAATGTAGGATGTAGCACTTTAGGATTTACATTTTTTGAGAAATACTCTGACTTTGAAGATATTACTGTTGTCCTTAATTCCACGTTGCCCCTCAAAAGACTTAAGTCAAACCCATGAATCTATGAGCCATGTTCTGCATCTTACCTGGACTACAACTATGTACAATGTTATGTGTAATGTTATGGGACAGCACTGGGAGTATGAAAAAAAGGTTGTTTCAATTTTCTACATTAAATTGAAACACGTAGGCTCATGCTGTTTCTTTATTTTATTTAAAGCTAGTAGCACTTATCAGAGGCATAAAGCTTGAATATGTATACTGGATGTATTGTATAACACTAATACATGTCCTTGTGGTGTGCTGAAAACATTGTGCTGGAATATTAAACAGGAACATAAATCCAGCCAAAACTAAACCAGGGCAGAGTCGCTGTATTTAATATCTTCTATAACAAAAAACCTTTGAACCATCCAATACCCACATTATGACACAGATGGAACAAAGCAATAAATAGACAGACAGTGAGTCACCCCTCGGTTTAGAGGGAACATTGGACATGAATGCTGATTTCCTGGAATGTGATTTTTTTCAGGTTCTAAATTGAAGTGTCCATATATATTTGTTATCCTCATAATGGAAATCGTGCAACTCACTGAGACTTGGTCAGTGTTCGCACCTTGCCATACCCAGTGGAAATCTGAAAAATTAAGATGTACTGTTCAGTCAGCAGAACAGTGCTGTAAAGAGAGAGAAAAAGAGATTACATTGCTGCAAAGGTAGAGGGATGGAAATGCCAGTGATGCATCCAGATAGAATCAAGTCTTGGGGCTTAAATAGTAGAAAGTGGGACCAGAGAGACATAAGATATTATAATATAATATATAATATTATAATTTCTTTTTTTCACCATTTCCACAGTTTTAAGAGCTCCATTGTTGTCCAAAAAACTATTAAAAACATTTGAGAGAGCCACACTGTTAAACTGGGTGACATGTCCCTTCACTACCATGAAAACATTCTGTTTTGTCTTTTATTATTCAATCCCACATACACTGTAGGGTTGTGGTAAATACTCAGAGCTCCAAATGTTTATTAATCCGCGGGTGAAAATAGTCCTCAACAAAAAATTATAACATTGTACTCCTGTTTGAGTAACACTTGGTAAAATCTGCAGTGTCCAAGCTGTTTTAGGAAATGACTGAGCCTTTATCGAAAATGAAACTAAACATGTGTGACCTGTTCTTAAATATTTAAGGATTACTTCATCAAGTATTCATGTTTTCAGTTGGAACCAATGAGCTTGATGCTTAGTGCCACAGACAGAGAAAGTAAGTTAGAACACTCCAGTTGCCAGGAAAAGATGTTGTCATTGTACATTTCTGCAAACCACAGATGCATTAAATGTGGACGTTTTTGCATTCGGGGCAGAGCAAGTGACGTACAACAAACAACGCACGCAGAACGTTGTATATGTAGCGGCCGTTATTGAAAGTTAATGGTGTAAAAAACGAGTTTAAAGAATGAAAAAGTCCACAAAGGGCGCGTGTGAAGGTGATAGATTGGTCAGACAAACACAGAACTTTCACCTCGTAAACTGTAATTCATGTCCTGTGTGAAACCAAAAGTAAACATTGAGTTTACGTTTGTTACGTAGCGTTAAGCAAGAAAGTTGCATGGATGGGTGGTTATTGTATTACGCTTGTTACGTTGTTATGTTATTATTTTAACTTTAACCATGATCTTTTTTGAAACTTGACCAAGAACTTTTGTTGCCCAAAACCCAAACAATCATTTCACAAAGTTAACTGCGTTTCTGCCACCGTGATACAAGGTTGACATGAAACATGTTCTTGGTTCAGAAAAGCGTTCAACGTGTCCCGTGGTTTGCAGAAACATTCAATGACAACATTTTATTCTGGCGCCTGGGGGTGGTTATAAATTAAAGTCCTGAAAAATTAGCACTTTGTCTCAAAGCTGGTGCCAATCCAGGCTGCAATAAAAGAGAAAAGTAAAACAGATTCATGAAGCCTGCATAAAAGAGAGGTCATTATTTGACTGCACACATTTTAAGAGTTCATCATCTTCAGCAAACATTGCTGTACATTCTTCAGAGACGGCGTCCGTGCTGGTCTGCTGTCCATAATAATTAGCCGATGTTTATACTGTACAGTGGTTGTATACTGATAATATTTCTGTGCTTTTAATTGCTTTGGGTTTTGCTCAACGCCACTCTAGCATGTAGACAAACGCAATGGAGGGAACACACACATGTTATTTCACCCAGTGTGACTTTCATGCTCTTATTGTAGTGCATAATGTATTTCCCATGAACCAATCCCTCCAACACACACACACACACACACACACACACAATGTTCATTGACTGAGTATGTGTGTGAGTGTGGTGTGACAGAATGCCTTAATTATGGATTAATTGTGTCATTAGCAGGTTTCTGCTGTTGCCACCACATTGGGTCTGTCAAGGTTAATTACTGGAACATGTTTATTTGCTGTCAGCCACTGCCACAAGCTGTCACTTGCATGGAAACACAGACAAACACACACAGACGCTGTTCAACTCAAACAATTCACAGGGCACCTCGTGTCCCTCAAGCCCTCAACATTTTCCTCACCTCTCTTGTTTCTGCTTCAGCACAATTTGTACAGTTCTCAGTCAGCCACCTGAAATACAAACACACCGTGATCCTGCCCTTTCTCCTCCATCCAAAAGAAACCGAAGTCATCAGTGGCGGAGATTCAGGATGTGCAGCTGCTCTGGGGCTTTTGATAGTCATGTACCAAAGATAAGAGGAAATCATATCGTGGTATAAATCATAGTGCTTTTTGTGTTTTCAACCTCCAACCCTGAGAAAGTAGCCTGTAATATTTTTAACATGGTCCTGTCCAATAGGTTTGTTTTACCGTTGTTTTACTTTCTGGACCAATTAGGATTTCACTTAACTTACAACATAAATAACCTGTAATAGTCTGGTATCAACCTGGATCACAGCTCTATGGTTCTTGTCTATTGTTTGTGTGTCCGCATGCATGTCTGCGTGTCTATGTGTGTTTGCTTGATTGTGCACGCATCATAAGTTAATAGGGCCCATGAAACGTGTTGGAACACTGAATCTATTCGAGTCAGGTAGATTCATGAATCTACATTTCATTTTAAAGTACTTTAAAGAAGAAAATAGAAAAAAAAACACAATATATATAATATAAGCTCTCGAATATAATCAAACGTAAAAAAGTAATTGCACATTTTAGTCTTGTTTGTTTTAATACATATTTATTTATTAAGATGAAAGACTAAATGTAGTATATTGTAGAAGACACATTTTAAAAACATTGGCTTCAGAAAAGGAACGGAAAGACAAAAGATTGTCATATATCACCAACTCTTGGGAGGTAATGACGTAAATGAAAGAGGCACAACAATACAACACGTTTTGTATTTTGTATTTTTCAGCAAAGTGTTCAATAAAATGAATAATTATTCAAACCTATAAAAAATAAACCCAGTGCGGAAAATGAACATTAGTTTGCACTTGAACAGGAAGCTTACAAAACATTTAACATGTATTAAACGTATGTGACAGGAGTCAAGCAGCCGAAGGGTTAGAGGACTTCCCAACAATTGAAACATGAAAAGTATCTCAAAAACAAAACAAAGAGGAAGGAAAAGATGAGAGAAAGGAAGCAGGACAGACAGAAAGAGAAAGCCAGCATGGCGGCTTTGATTGATTTCAGCTGTAATCTCCTCACTAGCTCATCTCCTGACATCTCTCTCTTTCCATCTCTAACAGAGTCTCCGTCCATTAAAGCCCAGTCGGGTCCTGGCTGAGCAGCTGTGAAGAGACAAAACATTCATCAGCCTGTCAGCTCTTGCTGCCTGTTATTCCAGCCAGACAGACTGCGGGGCTGTCTGAGACCCAATAACTCTGACTGAGGAGAGCTGGAACCGTTGCTTTACATGACTCCAACACACCCATACAGTCCACATACACAGTGTTTATTAATACGCGATTAAAGACTTTCTTAAGAGACACACAAGTTTTATAAAATTGTGACACCGACTAGAAGACAAGTGAGTTAACAAGCGTGGACAGTTCTGTCACAAACGCACCTCGATGTGTCAGACATGTGACATTTAACATGTTGACATCCTGACTGATGGTCTGAGTGGCACTGTGCTAAACAGCAGCAAAGCCATCCACCTGCTCCACGCAGCACCGTGTAGCAAACATGGACCGAGGGCGCCATCTGGGGCACAAACCGGCAACCACATGTGAGTCTGCACAAGACGCAGCATCTCATCGATTTCATGAGGATGTTTTCAAGTCATCCCCACAGAAACCAGGAAATAACCAAGTGTGCATGCCTTTATATGTGGTTCTTGCATGGCAAACTGGTGCTTTAGAGCTCACTGTTAATATACACTACCTCATACCCTAGCCCACTGAGACCAAGAGGACTGAACTTATTATCAGTTTTTAAACTTTATGATGAGAATAAACAGCGTGATCTCTCTGTGAAATGAGAGTTTAGTATTTGGTCTGAATGTAAACCTTACATTGCAGACTACTGTTCCATGAAATATGGCAACAGTGACTGAGATTACATGGGTCCAAATCTGGATGCCACACATATTGTGTGAAGATCAAGCAGAGATTACTAGAATACTGTATCATATCGGCTACATTAGTCCCTGGAAATATACAGGATATAACAATGAGGGTTTTAACTAAAGGCATAAGATTCGCAGTCTGTTCCATAGTTAAGAGTTGGTGGCAAACCCGCAGCTGACAACAGGTATAAAGGACTGAGTGGGCTATAATCTGTCAAATATAACCCTCATGAATAAAATCCAGTCATTTTGAGACATAAATAACCTTTCAGTGACACGGTATAAACTGTCACTTTTTGGCAAGTAGAAAACTACAGTTTATGGGTTGAATTGCACATTCACGGGTATTTTAACAGGTAAAAAGGTCGGTGTGGGACATAGCCTGTCAAATGTGACTCTCATGAATGAAATCAAGTCATTTTGAGACATGAATAAATATATTTAAATTTCACTGACATGGTAGGTGTTTGGCCACATTTGTGTTATTCACAAGAAGTCATTACTGAGCACAGAGCAGGACTTCAGGAGAAATCTTCCTTCCTTCCTTCCTTCCTTCCTTCCTTCCTTCCTTCCTTCCTTCCTTCCTTCCTTCCTTCCTTCCTTCCTTCCTTCCTTCCTTCCTTCCTTCCTTCCTTCCTTCCTTCCTTCCTTCCTTCCTTCCTTCCTTCCTTCCTTCCTTCCTTCCTTTAGCCTATTCGGGTAATATAATTCCATATTTTGTACACACTCCGATACAGTAGGTGGCAGTGCACCTTTAAAGTAGGTTTGCGATCCGCCAATAAACAGGAAAGAAGAAAAGGATCGAAGGGATTTGTTTGGACTCGCACCAACACGTTGCAACAAAACAAGCAACGAAATGTGAATATGGTGCCGAGTAAAGACACGTTTGACATAAATAGGGAAACCCAATGAGCTGAAGAAAGCTGAGGCGAGAGTGGCGAGATTCTGGCAGAGTTAATATAGTGCAGAGATAAACCAATGTAGAGTAAATCATTGTCCTGTGATCGGTGCATGAAGTACATGTTACACGTACTGTTACTTGCAGTATGCATCCAATTGGGACACACGTTATCAATTCTGAAAAGTGCTCAGTGGTTGCAGGTCACTCGAGATCAGATTATCAATGTATGACCCAATACACCTACTTGTGATATATTCTCTATGAAAACTGATGCAAAAGGTTCGTTTATAAAGTGATGAACGTGGGTTTATGAGGCAGGAGAGACTTTATGTTTTGTAAATGTTTTCTGTCCAGACAGTCATTAAAACAGTCATAAAAGATTTCATAGTATGTCAAACCAGTCATTAAACAATGTCATATTATAGTATGTCATAAACAGTCATAAAAGATTGCATAGTGTCGTATTTCATTATAAAAGTTGTCGTATAACATGTCATTGAAATTTCATGAAAAATTGTCTCATTATATGTCTATAAATAAAATAATAAAGATGCCATATTATAGTATATCCAAAATAATTATTTTAAAATGTAAAGCATGTCATAAAGAACATTTTTAAAATGGCATCGTATAGTCAGTGTGTCACACAAATTTCATTAAAAACAATTACACATTATATTGTCTTTAAAAAATTGTCATAGTATAGAATATCATAAAAAATGTCAGTATAGTAAGTCATGAAAAAATCATAAAGAATGTCATATTACAGTATGTCAAAAATAATTCATGAAAGATGTCACAGTAGACTATGTTAATGTTTCATATCATAGTATAGTATGTCATATAGATAGAAGTCATAAGAAATGTCAAAGTATTGTATGTCTTTAAAAAGTAAAATAAATTGTCATAGTATAGTTTGTCATGAACAAAGTCTTAAAAAAATGTAATTGAATAGTATGTCATAAAGAAATGTTAAACAATGTTATATTAGAAACTGTCATAGTATAGTATGTCACATAAAAGTCATAACAATTGTTACTGTTCCATAACCCTCCCACTATTCCTCCAAAGCAACAGGACACACATCTCATGCTACCTTGTCCACCTCCACTCCACGGTGGTGCTCAGATGTCCTGGCAATGGGGAGGATTTGAACACATCTCCAGCACCTTCCAAACCGGAAATTGAACCAACCACGCCACCAATGCAGTAGACACTTACTACTGTTGTCTTTGTGTAGTTAAGTCTCTCTTTTTGGGTGTTTGAACTCAAAATGCAGTGTGTTACCTCATGATTTAACTCAGTCTCCAGTCTTTAGACCAGAACTCTATCACCCTGAGCTAACTGATCCATACTATATTATGACTTTCTCATGACATACTATATTATGACATTTTTATTGATATTTTTCAAAATCATACTATACAGTAACAATTTTTAGGACTATTTCAAAACATACAATACTATAACATTTTCTAGGACTTTTGTCATGACATACTAAACTGAAATAATTTTTTTCATGATATACTATACTACTATAAACATTTTATGACTTTTTGTGTTATATCTCCAAAAGTCTAAATATACATGGAATATTAACATGGAAATTTGCATGTACACCTCTTATGCGTATACCTCTTTTAACCTTTGCAGCAAGAAAAAAAAAACAATACCTTTTAAAGCAGAAACAATAAAGTTCAAAATATACACTCATGTGCACACATTTTCAAAAGTGGTTTCTGAATTAAAGCTTCATGAATGTTTCCGAGAACACCACCACCTCCATGAGAAGAAGTAAAACAAACAGTGTAGTTTATGTGCATTAGCATTTTAATTGGACAAAGCAAGAAAACATTGATTACAGTAGCAGAGTCATCAGTTCTCAGGGGTAACACCTTTCTGAACAAAAGGGTCTGAAAATGTCCGTAGGCACTGCCTAATTAAAAAGAGTATCTCGTCAGCTAAAAGAAACCAGCTCTATAAGGCAACAGTTAAAATGTAGGCCTCCCCATTTCTCTGGCAAAAAGAGCAAGTGTAAAGGTTGAATCCACTCAGATTTTTTGATATAAAATACTGGCGTTTCAATAGATATTTAAAAACCATCATAAGTGTCAAACATGTTCACCCTTTTAACATTTGAATTGTGTTACATTTTAAGTTTGCACCGCATGGCAATGCCGTATTATCCCTGCATGGAAGAATTGTGTGTTGCACTGTGCCAGTGTCACGTTAGATAGTGCCGCTCCGCTACGTTCAATGTTGGAGTTAACTGTCAAGTTATCAAAACAAAAAAAGAAAAAGCAAGCACCCACAGTTAACAGTAGCATTTTACTTACATTGTTCCAAATGAATTCATGGTTATTTACATGTGGCGAAAAGATTTGAGGCTGTCCGAAAGATATGGAGGAGAAATGGAATGCAAAAAAGAAAAACACTCTTGAAGTCAAATTTGTCCCAAGTACAAGAGAGGAAAAAACTGTGCAATATTTATCTGCCCTTACAGAGAAACAGCAGTGGCAACAATCCCTGCAATTGATTTTAATCCAAGAGAAAATGAGAACAAATTAAACAGATTTCCATTCCTCAAACAATAACTAAGGTTCATAACTTAGCACGACTCAGACTTTAAGTTTCTCAAAAAAAAAAGAAAGAAGACAAACCTCTCGGTGGCTGTCTGAGAGGAAAGATGCGAAAATGGAAGCAATTTGTAAAACCCGAAAAAAAAAAATCCAAAAGTTTCTCCTTTACAGTTTTATACTAATTTACAGTTAACTTAAAAATGGTAAGAGTCCTGGTCCATGGCCAGTCTCACCTACCACAAAGGGTGTAAATACCTGCGAGGGTCAAATCGCTCCTCCCTGGCTCCCGTTACCTCCCCCACCCCCCCCCCCACCCCATCCCCCATGAAATCCCATTTACATCTCCTATAGATGTCAACCTTCCCATTAGGTTCCACATCCCAGTAAAAGTCTTAGTCCTGCCACAAATGGAGAGGCGGTGTTACACAGCCCCGCGGGGCACCGTACAGCCATTAAGAAGCTGATGGTTGAAAAATCTCCCACCCTGCCCACTTATCAGTGTGTGGGGTATCCTGCGGCTCCCATACCGGGCTGGTTGGCTAGCATACTCCCATTCAATCCCTGTGTAGGCTCCATAACCCCACCGTTACTGATGGCGCTCATGCCAGTCCACCCAGCACTGGCCGGTAAGTGACTGCAAAAAACGAGGTAAAGAGAGAGAGAGAGAAAGAGGGGAGGGGGGGGGGGGGAGGGAGGGGGACAGAAAGACAAAATGCCAGCAGGTTAGAGGAGACAAGGCGAAAGGGAGCCAAAGGGTTTATATTAGAGCTACTAGAATCTGGACAGGCTAGAATGAGAACAGGAAGGCAAACAGAGTTATCAGAGGTTGTGAGGGTGAGGCAGGCTGGGCAAAAAACAAGCTAGCAGAAAAAAAGAAACACAAACAGAGAGTGGAGGGTTCTTTGGAGGAGCCAAAGGTAAATGACATTTGATTAAATATGGGTGGACAAGCAGACAAAGAGCACAGAGGCTAAGCGCAGGGAGCTAAATATTCCTGTTAAACCCCCCCCCTCCCTCCCAATTGTCGCTAAAAACAGCGTGGCTCATTTTCATTGCAACACTACGTTTGGCCACAAGGTATAAAAACGTAAATTCTCGCCTAACACACATTGTATTTTAAGTCTTTCGTGATGTCTCTAATAAATCTAATTTCTAAGTTCAGTGTGGAGATAACAGCTTATTCAGGATAAAAGTATCATCTTCAAATTTCAAGTCAAGAGAGGGCTCGCCTCCGTTTCTGGATTTGTGCATTTACTGTACATTCGACGATCAAACACACTATCGCTGCTTTTCATTACCTCACACCTTTGTACAGAGCCTATTTATACAGCTGGTCGCCAAGAATTTTAGACTGTCAACAACATATGGCCTCTCCTTTATTTTTTTCTTCGGTGCACAAAATGTCACTGCACATAGGCTGTCTAAATAAAAACAAAGTCTGATAACAACCTACAAAAGATATTTAACATGTCCTACTGACATTCATATACAGATCAGATCCTCAGATGTATGTAGAAATAGATCAATGAAATCAAAAAGGAAAAGAATGTAAAAATCTATGACATGAATGTAGACAAACAAAAACAACTGAACAGCCTTAAAGAACACAGTCTTTACACACAGTAGGCAGTCGTACAAAAAGGGAAATGAATTCTTCAACATCAAACCGTCCCCGGGGCGCGGACAGTAAGTGAAAACTTTGTTCTGGGCTGTGAGCATTCATCTTGTTCAGTCACTTTAGTCAGTTATCTTTAAATGTATCGAAATTCAAGAAATAGGCTTTGAGATAGTTTAAGGCAGTTTTCTTACAATCCTTTTTGGGAACAGACTAGAGTTTGAACTATTATAAGCTATAATTCAAGAAACATTTCGGAACAAAACCCTTCAGTTATTAGGATGTGCTGTGCACAGTGAGAAGGTACGACTGTAACATGATTAACAACAAAATTAAAGTTCAGATTGTTCTGTGTGTGTGTGTGTGTTTATGTGTGTACGTCTCAATCTTCTCGAGAGATGAGTAAGGTGAGGGGGGCTGGCGAGGGGAAGAGATGTGGGTTTCGGCGGAGGGAGGTCACGGCTCCCTCCTGTGGCCAGAGCTGGCTCTCGCTGCCCCGGTCTTGAAGGGGGACTCTGGTGGCGCTGGAGTAGAAGGAGGCGGCGAAGGGGAGCCCTGTGCACACCGTGCTACTTACTTGAAGCCCTGCTGGTTCCAAGCCTGGCCGTAGACACCGTAGGTGGGGACCTGCCACCCGTTCGGGACATACTGGCTGATCTGGGGCCCATTGCCGTACCACTGGCCCCACTGGCCGTAGGGCTGGGCCGCCGCAGGGAAGCTCATCTTGTTCTGCTGTAGAGTACAACAATATTTACTTTGACAAATGATGGACATTAACCGATTAACACAGTATTAAGATCACAGACAACCTCTGCAATTATTAAAAACTGCTAGAGGGCCCCAGGTAGGCTGACAGCAGGTTTTCTTTTGTCAACTATAAATGCAATCTAACTATTAGTTTTATGTTTCATGCCCTATTTTCTTGCACTTGAATAATTACAGCCTGCCTCATGTGAAGCTCAAATCTCCCTTCCCTTAAATTAAGGAGGCATGCTTCACCTTCCTTGTAATTATGTGGTTCAACACTTCCTGGGTTTCAAAATCGACTGATGTTATTCGTAATACAGACTCAGGATGCACGGCAGCACTAGCTTCCAGATGTTATCTTCTGCTTATGTTGTCCTATGAGCTTCTACTAGGACAGCAACTAGTGGCTTTCTTTATACAACATGTACAGTACGCGTGTCCTTACCTGGGGCAGAGGCATCTGCTGCATCGGGTTCATCATGTCCGGGGTCTCTTTACCCCAGTAGCATTTGACTATATGGCCCTCTATTGAGGTGCCATTCACTGACACAATGGCATGGGCTGCTGACTCATGGGAGTTAAACCTGGACAGAAACAGAGGGAGAAAGAGACCAAGGAGTTCTCGATCAAGGTCCTCGTGATCTAGAGCACTGCATGTTGTGTCTCCATCCTTGGAGTGAAATACAGTCTCCCTACATCCAAAGCTGCAGTCCTCCATTAAATGGCTAGAATAAGAGTCTGCAGGACCCCCAGACTGCCGAGTGTGCACCACACTTTGAAGTCAAAAGGGAAGTGAATATGAAATGTCCACATACCTCACAAACGAATAGCCTTTGTCTGGGAAAACTCTGATTTCCATGATTTGTCCAAAGGGAGAGAAGGTCTGTCTCATCAGTTGCTCTGAAGGAACAAACAGAAAGGAAACATTAGATGTAATTTCTATGTGGAATGATGCGTCGTGAAAAAAACAAATGTTGCATACTAACATCCTCAGGTACGAGTCTCTTGGTGATTGTAAATTAAATTCATAGGCCAGTCACCATGTTGCTGATGACACCACAGAGCTTTAGAATGACCCCTCTGAGCAGAATAAACTTATTGATTATTTGACAACATTTTAGCTAACACAGGCATTACTTTATCTTTTCTTTATCAACAATTCCCCTGAAAAGACTAAAATCCCCAATAAATGAAACCTGCTACCAAGTATTGTCTGTGTTGCCAGCGTGTTATAGCTTATGTCTAAACGCAACAAAACTCAAAAACTCTTTGAAGAGAAATACTGACGCATTTCTTTCACTCAGATGAACATCACTGCATGTTCAACCTCTGGACTTTAAAGCACAGCATCTCTGAGCCAGTTTGATTTCTGCTTTGTTAGTTTGACAAGCTGAGTGTGATATAGGATGCACGCACTGACCAGTTGTATATTGATTAGAGAATGTCGATTAAATAAAAGAATACCAACTAATTTAATCAGCCGAATAAATGTATTCAAATTGAAGATTTAGTTTCAGGATTTGTTTTGGGTGATTAATTAAATCAAATGTGACGACAGACATTCTAAGCTTCATTCAAACACCTCAGAAGAAGCTTTGGATGTAAGATGTGGTGACAGAGATGATACTTGTTAGTGGGATCAATGTATTGTTGGTTTTGGCCTCAATGGAAGAATGTTGAATAATTAAATTAAATAAAAGATTAAGTGAGAACAGCCTCACTCTTTAAAGTGACTCACTGGCATTTGTCAGTATTAACATCTTATTTGCGGTTTTATTCATTTCATCTCTTTGACCCATTTGCTGTATCTACCTGATACTACCACTGTCATCATCATACTGATGGTACTTCTAATAGTATTCATTACCTGTCAGTCCTGTGCTGACTCCGCCACAATACACAGTGCAGTTACTGGGGCTGGACTGACTCACTACTTCATCAAAGGATAGGTGCTTGGAGTTACCTGCCAGAGGAGACAAGAGACATTTCTACTGTGAACACATGAACCCAGCATCCCGTGTAAACGAGCAAAACGTGCACATTCATCATGACTACGCACTTTCATAGGTGGTCTTTGGGGCGGGGGGCTTTCTTGTGGCCCAGTTAGTTCGAATCTGTCTGCCTCCTAACCACTGACCACCCATCTGCTGAATGGCGTTCTCTGCGTCCTGGAACAGGGAAAGGGACTCGTTAATCCATCGAATTCTGACGTGACGATGCAGTCAGGTAAATCATTTGGAGAGTGATGTCTCTGTACTAACCCATTTGTTGAAGAAAGACACAAAGCCGTAGCCTTTAGATTTCCCTGTAGCCATATCTTTCACAACACGAGCATCTCTGTGGACAAACACATCAGCAGGAGTACATTTAAAAACATGCAGCGCAACACAGAGCTTGACAGAACTAGAAATCTAAAACAATAACGGTTTAGCTTTACAAAGCAAAAGTCTTCAAAAGCTCCTCAATTGAAATCCCCCACCCTCTATGTATTTTATTACCCAAGATTTCTTACTTTTTAAAGTAAGAGGAACAGAGAATAATACCACTTCCTGTTAATTTTCTTCCATTAAGCGTTGATTTAATCATCGTTGTCAGTAAATCCTGATACTTACGATATCCTGCCAAATGGACCGAAGGCAGCTTTGACGTCTTCTGTAGTTATTTCTGGGCTGAGGTCTCCAACGAAGACGTGAAAGTGATCTATGGGGGGGGGGGGGGGACACCGTTTAGACATGGAGTATGTTACAATACACAATCTAGTTCAAGCTTTCTGCTCATTATAATCACTGTTAGTCAACAGGCCGAGGACAAAAGGTAAAAGGTCACGTTCCAGACAAGTGAATAAAAAGACAATGAAAACATGTAAGAATATGCAATAACAATGTTTTCCAATTCATGAACATTACTTATAAAACATTTAGAGAACTTCATTTTACAAAAATATGGAATGTTTTGTTTTATAACTGAATTGAATCACTTCCTTTGATGAAAGAAAAAAGTGAGATGTTTTGTTACATCAAATTAATTGATATTGATCACATTTTTTATATCTTATTAGCAACAGAAATGTTACTTAAATCGCAAACAATATGTATATAAAAAAAAAAAAAAAAAAAAAAAAAGGATTTCTGTGTAGATTTCTCCATGAAGAAGTATTATCCCCACTGAAAAGCACTTGTACTTACTACTTGTGTCTTTTTTCTGGCTGGTTGGCGTCGTGGCCCAGTTGACTTTGACCTCCTGCAGATTGGGGCAGAGAAAGAACAGGCCAGGTGGGGTATGTTTACATCACTTACATTAAAACCTGGATACCTCCACTTAGTGCTGGGCGGTATACCGGTTCATCCGGTATACCGGTTTTAATTTCCCGTATGATATTAATTTTTCACACCGTCATAGCCTAAACAACTGCTGTCACTCTTCAACAGGCAGCTAAATATATTGTTTGCCGATGACGGCGCTTGGGCGGAGCTAGTTGTCTTAAGTGTATTGAGAGGGACCTCTAATTATGGTTATAACACGACAATTAACAACCCACAACTAACGCTCTTTAACAGCGCAAAACACCACGACACAAAAGTTTGTGACAAATAAACAATTTGTAACACTAATAATTGTACATTTATAAAATGTCACCGCCGAACGGCATGCTGGGTACAGCTCGCTAGCTAGCCCGCTAGCACAACAGTCTGCTAACAGCGAGAGGCTCCGTCGCTACAGTAACGTTACATTAAAGAACAGAGCGATGCAGGATGAACAAAGACAGACCGGAGATGCACCGATAGTCTGTGCCCAAGAGAGGAGCTGTGTCTGCTGTTTGGAAGCGTTTTGGTTTTAAAAAATCCGACGCTTTGCGAGTGGTCGAGCCACTGTCGATGCCGCTGGTGGTAACACGAGCAACTTACTCCATCACCTCAGCAGAAAACATGTGTTGGAATAACAAGAGTGCGATTACGGTCGTCAGATTCGAGGCCGACAACCAGTAACGTTAGCGCGAGTGAAGCGGTGAAGCTAAAGGGTCACACATCGCTTGAAGAGGCATTCGCTCGAGGTACTGCATACGACAAGAAAAGCAAGCGGTGGAGCGACATTACGAACGCAATAACGATCTAGCTATACAAGGACATGGTCCCGCTACAGAGAGTCGAGGAAGACGGGCTCAGGGCAATGATTAAAACACTGGATTCAAGGTACGTCTCACCGGGGCGAAAATACTTCAGTCAAACTGCTATCCCAACATTATAGGAACAAACGAGCACACCCTATAGTAAGCAAAGCCTTTATACATGATGACATTCAAATGTTTTTATATTCTATATACTTCTGACAGTAGAGTAGGACATTATAAACCTATAAAAAAAAATACCGTGATATACCGTGAAACCGCCAGAATCTTAAAAAATACCGTGATACACATTTTTGGTCATACCACCCAGCACTACCTCCACTATGAGAGCATATGATTTAAAAGCTGACTTAAAGTTATTTAAAATATACTTTAAAAATGTTTTAATTTAATTGACTGAGATATGGTGCCTCGTCACTCACTTCTGTCTTGTGTATATTTAGTGACAAGAAAATGAATCTCGTCTCAAATCTTCAAACTACAACTGGAATACCACAAAGATTTTATAACTGGATGTGGGAAATTCTTAGCAAATCAAAAAACAACCGTGATATGATACAAAGTGGGTGTCGATTTAATGTTTAAACACCACAACGGGAGTCATAAGACAACGACAACCAATGCAGATATTAGTGAAAGTTACAAATCTCTTCTGCCGTGGTTGTCAATGAAACGCATCTCACTTAGAGTGGTTGCTCACTTCAGCCCTGCAAGTCTGCTCCTAATCCATTAATCTAACGAATATATTTGTGATTTAATTCTAAAGTAACGTAAAATGTAATGTTAGTTTAAGTCATTTTCTTACTCATGAATGGCTGTTTAAGTAAACAGAACAGGGCTTGTTTGGCTTTCTGAAGTGTTCTGCAGAGCCGTTGTACTGTTGTGAGTTCACAAAGCACCACATCGTCTAAAATAATACCACACTTTAGAGGATATGGGGTGATGGTTTTTAACTGCAGCTTGTTATCTGGGGGAATGCATGCTTTAACCGGGCGCAGCGCTTTTTGCAAAGTGCCAACATTTTAATTAAAAATGTTATTTTAATGGTTTGCTCTATTGTTCTAGATAACCCGACATTATCCAGCTCCTCCCAGACTTTTTGTTTTGCTATCTTTCCAATGTAGCTTACATGGTCTTGAAGACTTTAATTGATTCAACAGCACTGGCTTGTTTAGTAGATCCCTGAATCAACTTTGTCATTATGTTTTTTTTTTCTTGTCAAACCTTACTTTACTTAAAACACTAAGCCACACGATGATAAAAATCCTCCAGCCCTAACACCACAGCTTCATATGTTTTAAGAGATCCTATTTTAACCAATTTTACCAACACAGAGATAGCCTTCTGGCAGTAGTGATGCTCTTAACATGTTCAAGATCTGATTTAGACCCTGGCTCCAGCAACTTCCCCTTCACAGTAAGAAAACTAATCTAATCTCCGGCTGGAAATGTGAAGTATCTAATCAAACTAATTAATGGATTATAAATGCTAGCAGTCAACTAGTAGTTTTTTTATATTTAGAAGGCACACAGCCCATTTCCAAAGACCGCCCGTCCCCACTCACCCTGTAGACACGATAGCTTACCTTACCCATTATTTTCCTTCCATTCATGGCTGCCAATGAGGCAGCGGCATGTCTGTGGTCATAGAACTCCACAAAGCAGTACGGATCATTTCCAGCCGTCTGTCAATGGGAGAACAAGACTGATATTAAATCCACAGCAAAGGGGGACAATTTAATCACTGCAGATGACAAGAGCCACCCACTGTAGTTTGAAGTGTCAGGCCTGATGTAATAGACTGGGAGAACAAAATCTATTTCATGCACATGTGTAGATTGTGACTTTCACAAGCAGCACCACCACCTCTCAGGCCACTGTTGAATGTAAATATTGAAACAATATACACCAGAGAGGATAACACTCACATCCACTATCATTTTACAGCTCTTGCAAGGTCCTATCTGTGTGAAGACCTGCAGGATGAGGGGCTCGGTGACATCCCTGGACAGATTCCCCACATACCTGCAAACAAGGAAAGAGATGAGCGGAGGGGGGGATTGAGTCTTTGTCAAACAGGAAGTAGCAAGCAAACAAAGGCTAGTTAACCGGGCTAGCTACAACCCACAACAATTCCTTAAATTAACATAAAAACAATAACGGTGGACTAAATATTATTGGGGATGGTCTCAATCCCACACAGATAACTCGAGTGTGGCCGGTCTAACACGAGCTGTCCCGGGCCGTCTCTCTCCGAGCGTTGACGTGGCTCGCCTGCCAGCTAGCTAAAGCTAGCTACAGATAGCCGGTTCATGAGGGCCTCATGCTAGCTCGTTTGGCAACAGACGGCACTCAAATTACATCCACTCTGCGAGGGTCTGGCTAACGCCTGTCTGTTGCTAATAAAACACGAATATTTAAGTGGATAAGTGTAATCATACAATACAAATGCGTGCATTGTAAAAGAAGCGATCGGCTAGCTGCGTTTGGGATCTTTGGCTAATGATAACTAGCATTAGCTAGCCATTCAGTTTCATTTTCAGGTTCCGTCTATTTATACGAGTAAATCAAACAACTTCACGCTAAAAATCAAAAATCCAACATGTGTACTGTATTTACAAACGTTGCCGTTTCCCCCATGCTAAGATATCATGAATTAAATGTTAATTTGTTAAAAAATGAGAGGGTTTTACAGTTTTTAATTGAAACAACAACGTGGAAACATTTCGGACAGTAGTTACACCAAGCCTTCCCTCTCCAGGACATAGACGGTGCCGCTGTTACTCACAAGGTTCTGGGTTGATCGTCCTCCATCATCAAGGTTTAGTGGTCGCGTCCTGAGATCTTCTTTAATCCAATGACATACAAATTGTTTGTGCTGAACTTGAGCGACCGTGAACGTAAAAGGCTATTAGTCTACTATTTTAATGATAAATCGGTGGCCGATTCTGCTCTCGCACACACACCGCAGACAGCCTCAGTCTGATGCAAACAATAGGAAGTTGAAGATGGCGGAGGAGCGGCGTCAGCAGCGTCAACCTGCGCGCTGAAATGAAGCCAAAATCAAGCGCTCTTTCTCCCACACACACACACACACATACAAATATGTGCCTCTACGTTTTTATGGCATAAGCTACAAAACACAGCGAGTTTTGTAGCTTTGCATAACAGCATATAATGCTTTTCCCAATTATCCTATTTGTGGTCATAGCTTAATCAACCATGACGCAAAAACGTTAAAGAAATTACAACTGGAAACATCTGTGAAAAGCACCGTTAACCCAGCAAGTTACACAATAATATACCGTGTACGGTAGGTGATTAGAACATGGGAGTTATTTGCTACAGTTCATCATTGCGACATTTTAGCAATTTATTTTTCAATATTAGTTGCCAAAGTAAAAAACCGTGCGCCGCCCGGGAATCGAACCCGGGTCGCAAGAATGGGAATCTTGCATGATACCACTACACCAGCGGCGCCGTCTCGATAAGAGGGGGGGGACCAGTATATATCAAGATAATCCACTGCGATCCATGAATGAGGTCATATTAGGTAATATCAGAATCAGAAACGTTTATTGCCAGGGAAGTTTGCACCTACAAGGAATTTGTCATGGTGGGTGGTGCGTAACATTAAACAATCAACAACAATCAACAATCAGATCAATAGTTAACGAGGCAAAAGTAGAAAAAAAAAAAAGAGTGTAAAACATTGATGACTGTGGTGCATCAAAGGTGAAGGAACTGAACATTAGCGTAAATGTAAAAAATATATATATATAAATATAAAAATGTAATGATCCTTTCTACTAAAAAAGTTAATTTGAGTTCCACCTACAAAGGTTCAACTGAACGTGAAAATGATTAAAAAAAATCCCAAAATGTTACAGAGAAAGAGAGGAAATGTATGGAAGCCCATTACTGCCAACAAAAAAAAAAATAACATCACTAAAAAGAAAAAGAAAAAAAATAAGATCACAAAAAAAGAAATAGTAACTTAAAAAAAAAAAATTGTTCTTTAAAACGCGGCTTTACAACACATGAAATACAGATGATGTTTCACATGGATTGTACTGAGCAAACGCACCCTTGAAGCTCTGGAGTATAAAGAATGAAACCAATGTGTCTGAGGTGGCGACCAATAAACTATGGAAGCCCATTCATGCCAGCAAAAAAATTAAAAATAAGATCACCAAAAAAAAAAAAAAAAATGAATTCACAAAAAAGAAAAAAGAAAAAAAATGAATTCACAAAAAAAAATAATAATAATAATTAATTCACAAAAAGAAAAATATATATATATATATAATTTTTTTTTTTACTTTTTCTCTGTCAGCAAAAAAGAAAAAAAAAGAAGATGTTTCCAGTTGCTGTTTATTGGTCGCCACCTCAGCCACATTAGTTTCATTCTTTATACTCCAGAGCTGCTTCTTGCAGCTCTGGAGTATTCAAGGGTGCGTTTGCTCAGTACAATCCATGTGAAACATCATCTGTATTTCATGTGTTGTAAAGCCACGTTTTAAAGAAGTCTTCAATGTACTCACAATCCATTCATATGTCATAGCTGCTTCTATGACTGTTGTGTTAAAGTATCTCATAATTTCGACTTTCTATAGCAACTGGAAAAATCTGGTCAGTGTTATGGTTACAGATGGATGCACCAAAAGTTTTTTTTTTTTTTTTGCTGGTGGAAAAAAAGTAAAATAAAAAAAAAAAAATAATTATTAGAATTATTATTATTTATTTTGTGGGTGGATTATTTTTTTAAATTTTTGTATTTTTTTTTTAAGTTACTATTTCTTTTTTGTTTTTTGTTTTTTGTGATCTTTATTTTTTTTTTTTGCTGGCAGGAATGGGCTTCCATAGAAGGAGCCACTGGCATGTCACAGGAATGTATTAATGCATAACCAGTAAAGAAGTAACGTTAATATAACGGTTTTAGCAAATGTTACAGAATCCTAGGGGAAGAATGCATGTGATAAAAAATCCATTCATCACCTATGATTCTCAACCGGAGGAGGGCAGCACTGCTCTGTCTACACCGTAAAAAAAAAAGAAAAAGAAGAAGAAGAAAAAAAGGCCAGTCTCGCCATCGCACTCGTAGAAGAAGAAGGAGCAAACATGGCTTCCCCTGCCGGGTGTGAGCATTATGAACGCAGCTGCTTATTGAAAGTGAGTTCACTTTTTGAAATGTATTGTATGTATTTTCCCTACATGTATGATGGAGGCATGTTATTGTTGAATATGCCTCACTGTGACTCTGCTACAACGAATAGTGCTTCTGTTTAACTCTGTATAACCACTCACAGCTAGCATAGCTAACCTACTAACATTAGTTAACGTGGTTACTAAAACACTAACTGGTGTTGTAACACAGCAGCTGAATGGTTATGACATATTAGTTAGTGTCTCATACCTTTATTATATGATGATATTATGGAAATAGTGAGAGCTTTAGAGTTTAGTGAGTAACATTATGTCATTACTTAGCTTATCACTGACTATGTCAAACCTGTCTTTTAACGTCCAGTTTTGTTGCAGCAGATACATGTTATTGTTGAGCTGTGATGAGACTATCTCACACATGTTTCTGTGCACTGCAGGCGCCTTGCTGTGGTAAACTGTACGTGTGTCGGCTGTGCCATGATGCAGAGGAGAACCACCAGATGGATAGATTCAAAGTCAAAGAGGTGCAGTGCTCTGAGTGTCAGACAGTGCAGCAGGTAAAGAACAACTCCAACGTCAGCTGTAGCTGTACCAATAAGTGATGTTAAATGTCACTCGTTTCCCTTTGGTTTGTATGTTGTTTTTGTGTATGCAGTGGTTAAAAGAATGGTACAAACTAAAGATGTCACTCTTGTAGGCCCAGCAGACTTGCCAGCAGTGTCATGAGCAGTTTGGGGAGTATTACTGTGACATTTGCCACTTGTTCGATAAGGATAAGAAGCAGTACCACTGTCAGCCCTGTGGAATATGCAGGTGAGCACTAGTAGAGTTTATACATCTTAAACACTTAGGATTATAGCCTAAATAGAAGACACTAACAGTGATCTGGGTATTTGGGGAATAAAAGTACAAATGTCTCAAGGTGAAACCAAATAAATTAGCAGAATTTCACCAAGTCTTTTATTTAAAATTTAACTTTGAGCCACATGACGAGGCCTGAATGTTCTTTGGTTCAGATAATTGTAGCCCACTGATAACATTGAATGTAACATGAAAGGCTAGGCTAAGCAAGGGCCTGTCATCTCAGCCTGAATGCGTTATTTGGTCTCATTTATGAATTATTCAACATGTGTGTAATATATAATATTATATCTCTTTGAAATGGCTGGTTTACTTATTCAAGATAATATAAAGTGATGCAGAAATCTGCCATACTACTGAACACGTTGATGTCTTATGTCGTCAGTTGTTATGTCATACATACATGAGGTAATTGTCGTCTGTGACGTTGTGTTTGGACTCCTACAGGATTGGGCCCAGGGAGAAGTATTTCCATTGTGAGAAGTGCAATCTGTGTTTAGCTCAGGATCTGCGGGGACACCACAAGGTGATTATTAGCCTGTATTGTTTCTGTGTGATGAGCAAATGAGTGTCCTCACTGCTGTTACTTACATTTATCTTTTATGTTTCAGTGTGTTGAAAACGTTTCGAGGCAGAACTGCCCAGTGTGTATGGAGGTAATGAAACATATTCGATGACGGGCTGTTGATTTGTTTATGCGTTTCATTACCTTCTCTAGGATTTGACATGATTTTCTCTTGTGTGTTCAGGACATTCACACGTCCAGAATTGGAGCTCACGTTCTTCCATGCGGCCATCTTTTACACATGTATGACTCATTATTCTCTAAATACTATTAGCTCAGTGTTGTCGCATTGAATTGTGTATTTTTGGCTGTTTGTATATATCCGAATATTCATTGCACGGGAGAAAAAAAATACATAAATGTATGACATTGGCCAGATAGATTTGTATACAGATTGATTACTCTATAAACTACATTTTAAAATAAATCATAGTATCTGTAAAACAAATTACAAAGGTAATTGAAAAGATGATAAAGTATTGTAGATGATGTAGACTAATAAATCTAAATATTATATTTTCTAGTCCTATATCATCGTTAGATATATATTATATTATATTTAGTAATCATGGATCAGGATGTGTTGCTGTTTATTAAATATGAACGTGTTTGTTTCCATTCTCTGCAGGACCTGCTTTAATGACATGGTCAAAACAGGGTATGTCTAATAATTCCTGTTTCCTGGTTATTCTATGGTTGAGTAAAACACGGTCTTGTTCCATGTTGACGTATTATTTATTTGGCATAAACGTTTCATGCATTGCTCGAACAATTGAGTCCTGCATCAGTGATTGGTTTTCATGTCTTCTTATTTAATATGATTCCATCCAAAGTCCGACTGAAACTAACACACAGTCTGTTTCCACCACTGAACATTTGACTATTTGTTAAATTCAGACACCGTGACGGTGTGAGGAAAAGCTGATCTCTGACCTGCTGGATTCACAGTGCTCAGGTTACTACAGTGCTTCCACTAAATGCAATGTTTTTCTCTCATTTATTTAAGAGTGTATCGCTGTCCCCTGTGTATGCACTCTGCCTGGGAGATGGAGAACCACTGGGATCAGATAGACGAAGAGATTTCCCTGTCACCGATGCCCACTGAATACCAGGGTGCAACTGTCAAAGTAAGACCTCAGCAATACGATCAAATTAACATTTATTATTTTAATTTAGTCATAAGAAGTGTTGAACTACTGATATGACATCCCCATTTGTTTCCATTTCATTCAATCCAATTTGTACAATTCAATAGAGATGTGACTTTGTAATTGATCATCGACTTGGTTATCTTTTCATGTAATCCATTACTTTTGTTTTTCCTCATGACAGATTATATGTAACGACTGCCAAACCCACTGCACGGTGCCTTTCCACGTGCTGGGGATGAAGTGCAGCGGCTGTGGCTCCTACAACACTGCACAGGACGGGGGACTCATCCAGCAGTCTCCTCAACAGCAGCAGCAGCAGCAGCAGCAGCCAGAGCAGGACGCTGAGCAGAATGAGGCAGAAACAGACACAGAGCCAGAGCAGCAAGATCAACCTCAGTCGCTTACGCCAGATTAAGAATTGACATTTGTACTTTAGACGTTTGGCTGGTTCACTTACTTGTACCGACTTACATTGAGTGTAACAGTTGACTGAGCCATTATTCCTAGATTGTACATATTACAAAAACAATCCCATCTATTTTCTGTATCTGCTTATCCTCTTCTGGAACCTATCCCAGCATGCACTGGGTGAGGTGAAGTGTATCAGGCTATCACAGGATTCACACACTTACAGGCAATCTGGAGTCATAGTGCATCCGACCACCCAGGAGGGACTTACTGGGGGTGACAGTCTAACCTCTGAGCCACTGTGTGGCACCATGATGAAGATAAAGAATGAGCAGGTTAACTACTACTGGTGGTGGATCAGAACAATTGTGATTGTTTTCTGTTAAGTTCAGGGACTGTGTCATTCTACTGTACATCCTATTTAAATGTTCTAAATACACACAGTCCTTTATCTGCCTGTACAACTATACTCGGCACCAGTTTTGTGAGTTTGTCAGACCCAAATAGAAATCCGCCTCAGGCAGACGTCAAAGTGATGAACGACATAGTAACCCTGCAGGTTAACTGACATACTGGCAGCATGGCAATACAAACCAGGTGCATAGGATGAAAATAAAATTCAGGATTTGTGAAAAGTGGAACTGACACACAGGGCGACTAAAATATATGGAGATGCATTCAGCTATCTAGAAAAGTGCACTTTTTAATTTTTGCTGCTTTTTTGTTCAGATGCCCATTCAGTCAAAAAAATGAACAGACAGCATCATTCTAAATCAAACTAAACCATATAATAATTACTAAGAGTGGGTTCCAGTCTTATTAATTATTATATGCTTTAGTTTGATTTCGGTGTCATATTGCCTATCAAATTGTTGTTTAATTAAAGCTGTAATCCAAATACAAACAAAAGCATTGCCTCGTCTGTTGCTCCCCAAATGATTGACAGGTTTCTTGTTTTTCTTTTACACCCGTCATGTTATCTACTTGTTTGAATCGGTTCTGTTATCAAAAACCGAAGTATAAATGGAGAAATATTAGAAATAATAATTTTCCATACAGTACTGTCATTTCTAGTATGGCTGCTGTGACATGAGGCCTTTGATTGCTTTTTGTGTTTTTGTTACATTTTACAATGACAGTAATACAAACTCAATAAACATGATTTGACTAAGCTGCTATTCACTATTGTGTTGTGTTCTGAACCCATCATTGAATTACAGATAAGAACATTTAATCACATTTTAATTTTCAGCTGCTCGTATGAATTCAGTTTTAATTGTGTGTGTAGCAGTCAGGTACACGAGCACTATTATTAAAAAAAATCACCACTGATATTGTAAAACATGTGCCGCGGCTCAGGAAAGGTTGAAAAACACTGCCCTAATACATCAACACCAAAAGTTTAGGACTTGGGTAAATATTTAGGATGTGTCTGTCTTGACTGGAGTGATGAGATTTTACTTTTGACTCGCTCAACAGTCACTTGTTCCCTTCAAACAGCAGTACAATTTGATTCATCCTCTGCTTAACAAAAGGGTGGGTTTTCTCTGCAGTGTCAGTCATCAATGGTGACATCATTAAATATGATGCATCCATTCTGGAGCCGCTCACCCGTAGGACTCAGCTTTGACACAGATCACTCACTTTGACACAGAGCCTTGAGGGAGAAACACTCGTCTTCAGTGGAAGTTCACAACCAACAAACTGCCGCCATCTGTTTTTTCACACTCTACAATATCTGTGTTCAGCTGACAGAGCACGAAGAAGAAGAGACAATGCTAATAAGGTAAACATATTGCAAACATGTTCAGAAAAACTGTGCTTATCTAGACCAACTCACTACTTGTTTCTTTATATTTTGTTTGAAGTTTTAATTATTTTTATTTTTATTAAAGCCATGTGATTTTTTAAACCGTTGTCTATAAGTTATAGATATTATATTATTTCTTATCCAGTCAGTCAGTCTGTGTCAGTAGGCCTACCTGCTTACAACTCAATACACTGAGGTATCTGTTAATAGATCAAGATACAATAACTTCATTTTAAGACGCTTATCTCCTCAGAGAATCATAAAACAGATCATACTTTAATGTTGCTTTAGCTGACACATTTCCTTAAAGTTGATTTCACTGTAACAAGTTTGTGGGAAAAACAAATTCACACTGGTTCCAATCAGGTCTTTGCACCTTTTATTGCAATTCCTACAGATTTTTATGAAATTAAATCATCAAATCACAAAAAATGTACCAAGAACATTAAATTGCTGCATGCTATACATCTTTAATGTTTCAGAAATAAAAATCCAACACTATACCATAATTTAACAGGGACAGGGACCATTCTGCCTGCACTTTTCACAATCGCTGGTAAAACACATTTTAAATTCATACAGGACCTTTAAATACAAGTAATGATTATTTTTGATTGTCATCTCTTTGATTCTCCTGTGTCTCCACTCTTAGGGTGGGAAGAGTTGCAGCTCACACAGTTTAGGAGGTCGGACACCTGACGGAGCAGAAGCAGAAAAGGAGATCCTGGAGCCTCAGACAGAAGACAAAGGCAGACAGTGAGGGGAAGGACGATAACGCGACCGCTTGACTGGCTACAACAGGAAGCATGAGATATACGATTTTTTTGTTACCTCCCTCCTCTTTAACTTCATCTCCCTCCGTCACACTTCCTCATTGTTCCTCTGTGACATCAATCCTCACTCTTTCATCCCATCTCCCATCTCAACTTTTCTCCCCATCATTTAACCATCTATTCTTTCCATCTTTTATCCCTGAATCATTTTCATCTCCACCCTTTCTCCTCTCCCTTCATCTCCACACCCCCCTCTCTCTGACTTCATCTTCCTCCTTAGATCCAGCTATTTCTCTTTCAACTTCTGTCCCACAATTCTCCATCCTTTCTATCTACATCTTAACCACTATCTTTTACCTTCCTTATCTCTCCATCTTCATCCTCCTTTCCAACCTTTGTCTCGTTCAACTTTCTTTACCTCGCTGTGCTTTCTATCCTTCATCAGATGTAGAGCCCTCTCCCATCCTTAACTATCTTTACTTCATTCTTTCTCTCCCCACACTTTGTCCTTTACATTCCATCCCCCCCCCCCCTCGACTATTGTCGTTTACATCTTTACCCTTTAATTTTTTTTTACCTCCCATTCCCTTTTCTTCACATTTCTTCCTTTACACACTCTCCCACCCTTATGACATGTTAAATGAAAGTAAAAGCCAAGTACTACCTATGTATATGTACAACATTAACACTGCGTAATCTGAAGTAGAACTAAAACTTTCTGGTTAGATCACATGCTGTCTCCTCTTGGTGGATCCGGCTCAGGGGTCGTGAACTGGAATGTGACACAAATAGGAACACCAGTCAGGGCGGGTCCCATTATGATTGGCAGGGCTGGGGCTGTAGAGCATTGTAGAGGTGTTGGTGTGATGTGTAGAGGCGTGATGATGTGTAGAGGAGTTGGTGTGATGTGTAGAGGAGTTGGTGTGATGATGTGTAGAGGAAAGGGTGGAGTGACACCCTGGGGGAAACTTAGGGATGCGGTGACTGTGGTGACTTCTGGTTGATTTGTGCCACCAACAGCTATGATTGTATCAGTTTCTGTACACCCTGGGTGGAATGAGCCCTCTGAATCTGGTGGAATGTGCACCGTGTCAGCGTTAATGGAGTCCTGTGAAGGATCAGAATCAGGCATGTTCTGGGAAATGTCCGTGCCCAGTGCAGTTTGTGAAGGATCATCTGGCATGAGCTGTAAAGGGTCTGTGTCAGCGGAGGTTTGGGGATCCTCGGGGTCTGGCAGAGCTGAAGTATTGAGCGTGGCTAGAGAAGGCCCTTCGTCTGCCGAGGGAAGCTGGGGGTCAGTCTCCTCCATAGCATTAGGCATTTCTGTCTCTGCAGACGCTGGCGGCACCAGCTCCTGTGAAGGCCCAATATGAGCGTCAATCTCCTCTGATGAATTTGACTCACTGGACTCTGATGAATCCTCACCCTCACTTAGATGGACCTGTTTTTGTAAAAGAAGAAATCTTAACATTTGTCACAAGTTCTCTTAGATTGCTTTATCGCGGTTGTAGCAGAATAGTAGAGCTACTCACTGGTTTAGACATCACCACAGTCACCATGAAGGCAGCGCAAAGTGTAGTCCTCAGAAATGCCATCGCTCGCTTTCCTGTATTTGTTGAAACAAATAAGCCACAAGTACTATACATCGGTGGAATTGTGCATCACTGCATTTTAGAGGGAATATTGTAGTTTTATCTCCACTACATTTATCAGACAACTACAGACAGGTATTCTGCATATTTTGCAGATTATTCTTTATACTAAACCTAAACTTCCTAAAACATGATGCATTGCTCAGAGAAATCGACCTCTTAAGTCTGGAATTGAGTTTAAGATTGTATTTTACTATAAAAAGGTGAAAATAAAATCTGCCAGTGTAGAAAGAATAGTTAAACACATTTTTATGCAAATCAAAGTGTATTTCAAAGTATTTTCTAAAATCAACTTTCTGAATCCCATTGTTGAAACCAGATTTTTACGTTTTTCAAACAAGTTGATAGACATCAAAAACTAAATAAAATATTTCAACTATGCAAATTAATGTTTTAGGACTTAAATTAGACAGAAATGTCTTCATGAAATTATGCGTAGTCCATATTGAACTGTACAACATTTATGAAGTTAAAACCAGCGTCACCTCCAGCAGCTAACAAAAATGATGCTCACATTAATGAGTCCCTTTTAAATATCTTAAGATGTACTATATAAATAACATCCTGCATAACTCTTGATACTTTAAGTACATATTGTGATACTATAGTTTTTACTTAACATTCTGAATGGAGGACTTTTACATGTAGAGATTTCTTTTGGAGATAAATTGAAAACTAAAACATTAAAGAAATGACATATCTTACAATAGACACTTTTGCATGAGCTACAAAAAAAACACATCATCAAAAGTCAATCATAGTATATTTAAGATGTATTATTTTGAATAATATAGCATTCCTGCTTAAAGACCTACCTTGATGTGTTGAGTGTCCTCTCATCCCTGCACACCATTAAGGACACAGCAAGTCTGAAGTGTCTCCGACAAAAGCAGAACAGTAAATGAAAATGTTCTGTCTTCGTCATGCATCCGACCTCTTTTTATATGGATGTGTGGGTACAATAAACCAATAAGTCATCATCCGGTTCATATCTTTAGCATAATTTACTTCAGCCCAGTCTCACTAACAATTAAATTATATCATTAAACACCCCCAGACAAGGCTAAATTAAGAGTGCTGAAAATTCTTAAGGGAGAATAAGAACAGAAGTGCCCATTCATAAGCAAAGCAAACATGTGTTTTGTGGTTTGGGCATGAACAATGGGACGAATCCAGTCTAGACTTTAAATACATGTTATCAGAATACAGTCTGAAGTAATTTAATAGCTTTTCTTCCAGCAATCAATTAAATATGCCATTGTCCAAAGAAATAAAACATACCGTCTTGAATCCACCAGTCAAATGTCCCAATATCATTAGTTTATTACAGCAACTTTCAAGATAATTTTTACCATATATACCATTCTGTCTCTATAATAATGGGGCATATTATATATGCCGATCACATGTTTTGCATTTAAAAAAAATGTAGTGATGTGAAAAGTGTAGCATGTTCGTATACAAGTAGGGTTTAAGCTGAATAAAACGGTAATACCTAAAAAAATTAACTTAATCATCACACGCCACTTGATCAAAATTAGTAGTAAAACCAGACTTCAGCTACAGCTCTGTGAGGCTGTACTTGGGTACAGCAGTAGCTAAATGCTAACACAAGCATGCTAATACTTCCTGTATGTTTCTCAAGTGGGACATTCCCTCTTAGTTCAGCCAAGCTGAACTAACTTGATTTTACCATCTGTCAAAAAGTCAACATTGGTGGTCTGACAGTAAACGATGCTGAAATAACTTCACAGGAGCCGGTGCAAAATGTTAACTTTTATTTAAAACTTTGCTTGCCCAAGAATCAACCTCAGCCCACAGAAGATGCCGCTTCCTGCAAAGAAAGAAAGCAAAGTCAGACCGCCATCCCACAAGAACAGTAACAAAATTGGGAACCTTCTAGTTCATGGAATTTTTTGGAAGCCAACCTTTGGTTTGTCAGACTCTGGTGGGGCAGTTTGTGTAGTTGGGGTGGTCTCAGCTTTGTTCTCCAGGTCTGTCATACTGGTGCCATTCACTGCTGCTAGGCTAGCTCTCCTGCAGGAAGGAAATACAGAAGTAGTCCTGTGTGCTATATAATAGCAACTGTTGCCATTTGGGGCAAACATTTTACCCAATCTGCACAGACTGTAGAGACACATTGAATGTTTACATCATCAATATTCCTAAAATTGGAACAGGCACATATGATGCCATCTTTATTTCAGCCATGCTAGCAGTGTAGCTCTGGAAATAGTAATGTCAGTCGGTCCACCACTTTGATCCGGACTAACATCTCAACTATTGGATGGCTTACCATGAAGGTTGGAAAAATATTCATGTTCCCCCAGAGGACGAAGCACACCGACTTTGTCAGAAGTTCCATTTGTCAAATAGGTTTTTCTTATGTAGCATAAAAGGGACTACAGCTGCATTTCAGTGTGCAACCCCGTGTTAGACCTTCTTCAACCTTTATTACCAAGTGCCTCATTTCCACTGCATGGTTAGGCTCCACTCAACTCCATTTTCTATGTTGGTGGGATTCTCAGCTAATCGCCATAAGGTTGCGCGAAACTGCCACGATATCTTCGACTCGCTGAATCCTTTCACATCTGCATTTTGTTTCCTACGGTTTACTCTACAGTGTAAATTTATAGGCTGGCAATTTAAAAAAATCTGGGTAGAGTAAACCAACAAAAAAAAAAAGTGACAATTCTAGTGATTATTCTCTGACCAATCAGTGTATGCAGTGTTTTAACACAACCTTTTGTATCTGCTCGCTTGGAACCTCGACTGAGGGGGTACCAAAAAAAAGAACCAGGTACCATGCACACCTTTCGCCGAGTAGATCTGTGCCGTGGCATAATACTGGCAAGGCTATAGTCATTCCCTCAGCCTCACCTGTACTTTGTGTTTAGTACCAATTAGCAAATGTTAAATTGTAAACTGATTTACACCTGCAAGCATCGACACCTCAAGCATGTTACCATTTAGCTCAACCCTCCAAGGCTGGTGAATAAAAGTCAGAGAGCTGTGGACTTTCTAAAAAAAGGATAATGTCTTGTAGAGAAATTTAAAAATTCAAGCTGCAGACTATACGTTTATTTTGTGACTAGAAGGTTTCTTCTTAAAAATCAGACAAACCTTGTGTTGGCACTCCTCTTCCGCTTAACCACGACTGCCAGCACAGCAATGACCACCACTCCTGCACAGAGCCCCGCGGCGCCGTAGATAATGGGACCCTGCATGATCTTCAGGAGATTGTCTTGACAGGAGTCACCGCTGTAGACCAGTGAACACTCGCATGCAGTGTCTCCATTGGTTTCAATACAGCGTCCGTTGCCACTGCAGTGTTTCTGGCTGCACTGCTGAGCGTCCAGGTTCTTGAGCAGACCAGTTGCATTCAGGGTGGAGTTCAGGCCAGTGACTTCAGAAAGAGTTACAGGGGGCAGAGGAGTAGGAGGAGAGGAGCTGCTGGGCTGGGTGGTTGCAAGGACCTCGAGTCCTGACCACGGCTTCAGACCAACACCTAAATGTCAACACAGAACTCATGAGTTTGTTTTATTTAGATTAAGATGACATCCATTTTTCTAGTTCTTGTTGCTTTAAAAATAAAAATGGTATAAATACTCACAGTTCTCATCCGAGTGGTCATAGCAGTCAACGTGACCGTTACAGAACTTCTCAACAGACTGGCATGAGAGTTGATCCAGACACTGCCTTCCGCCATCTGGGCAGCGCTGCTCCGGGCCACAGTGGGTGGCATTCACAAGGATTTGGCCATGAGCACACCTGCATGTCCGTCCTTTTGGGGTGGCGAGGCATAAGTGGTGGCAGTTACCGTTGTTCTCCGTGCACTGGTTTGAACCTGTGAAAAATAGGTCAGTAGATTGACCATCAACTGGAGTTTGTGATGTTTGGCACTAGATGACATCGACCACCTCAGTACGCTCACGTTTGGAATACCCTTTTAACTGCCATCAAAACCGCTACGTGTGTAGTTCTTACGTACCAGTCTGACTGGACTTGCCGAACGCCTTTAAGCCGATCACTTCTGTGTCGACCTCAAACCACAACTTGTTTTGCTGCTGCTCATCTCGGTACCAAAGCCTCGTCTTGTCTGAAGGGAAGCATCAACACAAAGTAATGTAGCTAGAGTAGTAACAACATTCTATCACACTGGATGGTCAAACATCTTAATATAGATTTCTAAACGGTAAAGCTAAGAGTTGCCAGTTGTGGATTTTGAGACTATTCATCATGCAGGAATTGTTAATGTCTTCAGCTACGGATTTTTAGAACAAAGAAATATGCAGAGAACAATTTAAGAAAGTTATGATTTAGTTGAACAGCCACACCTCCTGGTAGTTAGTACAAACATAGCATAAAAAATATATAATTTAGTACATACAATATGAGCCCCTTACCACTGACAGTCATCCAGAGCAGCGCATAATCACTCTGAGCCACAGCAGCCAGGCCATCACCAGCCTGCAACTCTCTGTATCCGGATCCATCAAGCTGGACAGAGCCGATGGTCCCGGAACCTGGGCAAGAATCCAAGCTATGTTACGGCTTTTCTAAACAAATGGTATCTTTTACACTTTTAGAGCACGAAACATCTTGAAAACAAACTGACCAACTATACTGAAAAGTCTTACCCATGTCAGCCCAGTAAATCGTATCCCCATTACTGGAGAAGACCAGAGATGTGGGCTGGACAGCATCCTTCCACACCACACTCCGTCCGGCACCGTCCATGTTGGCACACTCTACCGTAGCGACTGTGCCTGTATCCTGCAGGCCCAGGTTGGTGAAACAAACTCGTCCACTGGGAGGGTGGAGGGCGATAGACTCTACTCTACCGATGCCTTCCTTTATGAGAACAGCGGTGTGTGCACTGGGGATGGAGGTCACCTGCAGGCGGGGCTGTTTGTTGCTGCTCCAGTAGACGTTACGCGTTACCCAGTCCAGGGCCATGGCGGTGATGGTGTTCCCCAAGAGTTTTAGAAGCTGGCCCTGAGAGGACAAGTCAGAGCCCTTAAGTTTGAAGGCGCTAAGTGAAGTTGTGCCGTCATCCGTCACCAAGAGGGTGTGGTCACGTAGGCTGTAGTCCATGAATGCTGCTTCATTGACGCCGGGCACCTGCAGGGCCAGGTGTTCAGGCCAGCCCTGCAGGTCTGCTGCTGTGTGTCGGGACTGCAAGTAGATCTTGGAGAGTATAGATATGAGAGTGGTAACACATTACCCACATTTTCCTTTAAAAAGCATCTTCTGTTAAAAAGCAATTTAGACTTAGTGTAACTATGCTTTAATATTATCTAACAAAAACCTGGGTGACAGTAGAGGGAGACAGCATCAGCAGATACGATGAATTGACCAGGCTGGAGCAGGTAAGACCATCCTCAGCCAGTAAGAGTCCAGTGGGACACTTGCACACAGCCTTGGGTCCCGGGGCCAACACACACATGTGGGAACAGTTAATCTTCTCACACTGGTTCTCAATGCCCATCTGGAGCAATGGGTGGATGACCTGCAAACCAAGCAGGGAACAGGAAAGTATTTTAATAATGCTATTCCTGCTGATAAATTATATCTAGCACATGGTACATTTCAAATTTCAAACAACAGTCAGGTATTCTTTTTATCATTTCCCAAAACTGGTCCATCTCTTCATACGTGAAACACTTCAAACATTTAAAGTCATAGCTGCGTGTGGGCAGTATGGATCACTACTGGAAGCACTTCACACACAAAAAGTGATCCAAATTTAGTTACAGTTTCTCCGTCATACAATAGCAGCCCCATTTCTAACTCAATTCTGAAGATTTCGCTCACCTTCACACCAAAAGGTTGTCTGGGTCTTTTCAGGAGAACTTGGTGGTTTTTGCCAGATATTTTATGGGCAGCCAGCACCACTCGCTTCTTGGCATCAGACCAGTAGAGCATGTCATTGAACACCGCCAGGGAGAATGGGTTGGTGGTCTCTTTCATCTGTAGAATCTGAAAATTACATTTAGACAGATTTATTATTCAAGCATTTCACTCGTGTCTTTGGATGAAATCTATCCAAAGAAAAAAAAAAAAAAAAAAAAAAAAAAAAAAAGAACTTCAATGAAGTGCCCATTGTGGGGTACTTCTAGTTATAGAGGGCAGGAGGACCTTTTGCTGGTAGATTTAAAATTTATTTTTAAAAGCCTGAAACATGCGTTTGAGTGGTTGCATCCAAACGCAGAACTATTCTTTCAAATCTTAGAACCAGACAACATCCCGCTTCCAAAAGCTTTTACCCGAATGTCATCTCCATCCAGCGTAGCAGATCCAATCGCCCTCAGCCTTTCATCTGTCCAGTAGACTCGTTCAGAGATGGTGTCCACAGCCACACCGCCTGGCCAGCCCAGACTAGAGTTCACCACTGCAGTCCTCTCTGACCCGTCCATCCCGGCACGCTCTATCTTCACTACATTACCGATCTCAGTCCAGAACATCAGCCTGGTAGAAACATACAATTATTTTTAAAAAGACTATACACTGATCTTCGAGATTTTTTTTTTTACAAACATTGCACACGAGTTAGGAGAATGAAATTAAGTCATGCGGACCCTTTTTGTGGCAGCAGTGCCAGAGAGCGAGGCTGATCCAGGTCTTCATCCAGGATGACACTGTGACCCACTGACTTCACAGTGCCTGTGGCCAGACTGACGGCAACAACCTGACTGTTCACTCCGTCGATCCAGTACAGGTTCCTCCCGAGCCAGTCAACAGCAATAGAATCAGCTCGGACACCTGTGAAAACAAGGTGTCGCATCTCTTAAGTATCCTTATTCACAACAATGACTATGTATTCCTCCATTAATACATCTAGATGTCTCCTACAATACGCAACCACATTTGTGTTGCACTGACCTTTAATCAGAGTTCCTGTGGTCTTCTGGTCCAGCGAGGACCACTTTATGCCGTCTGTGTCCAGACTGACCCAAAAGACCCTCTGCTCCCTCCAGTCGTAGTCCAGGGAGAGGATGGCCTTCTTGGCAGAGGACGATAACACATCTAGGCTACCACTGCGCAGGCCAAACAAGAAGAGGTCCGTATGGACCGACGTCAACAGCAAGGGTTCACCTGAAGGGAGCGAAAAGGACCAGTATTTTGAACCCATTCAGGATAGACCAAATAAGTATATGCATTCATTGAACCACAGCCAAGATATGCATTATTAGATTCATATCTAATACATTTGCATCTTTATAGGTTGCGTTACTGTGGAGCTACAAGACAAATGTTGCAACATTTGGACAAACCTTCATTTGCTTTCTTGGCTAAAAGTGAAGATCGATGCCGCCTCATGTAAATACGAAGCTACAGCCAGAAAAAGGTTAGCTTACCATAAAGCCTGGAAATGGGGAGGAAACCGCTTTTCCGGCCCCATATGTACACAGGAGTGCACCTGGGCAAGACAGTCTTGGAAATGTGATATTTTGCCATGGAACCAGACATACACACCAATTTGTGAGTTATAGAGGCGCTGGTAGGTTGATTTTCATATTTAACAGACAGGAGTGGAATCGATCTTCTCATCCAACCGACTGTATGAAACGTGCATTTCCCAATGATGCAAACACCTTTCTATGGCCCACTAAGGATGTGGTCTACCAATCGACTTTACCTGTAATCTTGCAGTGGTGTCCACCAGTCTCCATTATGTAGCCTGGGTGACAGTCACATTGGTATGAGCCAAGAGTGTTGATGCATAGCTGACTGCACACGCCTGGCCACCGGCCTTCACACTCATCAATGTCAGCACAGGTCAGCCCGTCCTCCATCAGCCTGAACCCTGGTGCACAGCGACAATGCTACAGCGCAAAAAACATTAGTCAGAGGAGCTGCAACATTTACATTAATCACTTATCAAAGGGTAAGTAGTCATGTTATTCACTTTGATTTGACTAGAAAGAATGCTTGCGTATCCAAAGCGGTCTTTCAGAAACATTGTAAGGCCACATTCACAATTCAGTTTCTACTGCATTTCTTCCTTTAACTTTCCATTTTAACCCACCGATTGGCTGGATAGACGTTAATGGTTATCAACCACACACAAAGTTGGAAATACAGGGTCCTCACCGTTCCCTGTGGCGTGGCGTAGCAGCCCTGGGAGCAGCGGCTGTTATCCGCCTCCGCACAGTTCATCTGGCAGTTGCCCCCCTCGTCTGAGTGGTCTGCGCAGTTGGTGACATCGTTGCACACCAGGACTGGATCCAGGCACTCCTGGCTGCCACACTGGAACTGGTGAGGGAGGCATGTCACTGCCCCACCTGTTACACGCGCACACACACAATTTTCATGTTTAATACAGAATTTTACAGGTATTTAGTCACATTGTAAATAAGAGGAAAACTCTTCACTGAAAGTTAACAAATGAAAACAATGTTTAAGCTCTTATGAGTTTCATTTGTCCCTGAAAATCTTTTACAATCACTAAAAAAGGATTTCCTTTATTCCATTTACACTATACTCTTGACAACATCTCTGTCATTTCTCACTTCATTAGAAAGTACACAGAGACTCAGACAGGAACTGTGTGAATAGAGAGGGCTTTACATGAAACAACAAATCCCCAGCTGGATTCAAACTGGAGATGTGCATTTTAGGACGACACCCTCACTTCACTTAAAACCGTTTAATTTATTTTCAGCAATGGGTAAACTACTATAGTTGATATCTACTCACATTCAGTCTCGTCACTGCCATCGTCGCAGTCCTTCATGCCGTCACACCTCCAGGCTGTAGGGACACACTTGGTCTTGGATTTACACGACCACTGGAACTTACCACAGTTCAGTTGAACCACAGGACAATCCTAAAGAAGAACCAATGGATTATTTTACCGTCATCTAAACTGGCACTTAAAGTCAAAATTTGTATTTGAAAATTGAGCCAACAGAGAGGCCACATACATGTTGACCATTAGATGCCTGGCTTTAAAACCACCACAGGCATTTGCCCAACAGAAGTACTCTTGACACACAGAAACCCTACCAGCTCCATGAGTGTTTGGAGCCTGAACTTTGACCTTCATGTGGCTGAGAGGTATGATAAATTCTTCAATATGAACTACAGTCCTAGTATGTCAAAATCCCTTTTCAGTGTCGATTTACAGCTTTGTTTCACCCTTAATGTTCCACATACATGACTGACCCCATTTATAAGAACATATTTACTTGTTTCAAACACAGAAAACTTTTCACTTTCAAGTCTATTTTTTAATCTTAGTACTGCATTCAACATCCACCTTCTCGTCTGTGCCATCTTTGCAGTCCTGATCTCCGTCACAGATCCACTCCTGTACCAGACACTCGTTGCTCTGGGGGCAGCGGTGTTTGGTGGTGCAAACCGGTGGGCTGGTGCAGCCGTCCTCATCCGAGCGGTCCTGGCAGTCTGGGTGACCGTCGCAAAGCATTTTGACCGACACACACTTGCCACTGATACACTGGAACTCAGCGTCACTGCAGCCCGTGTCCGCTGCAGGAGAGGTAAAGAGGCCAAAGATACAATCACAAAAGTCGTCCTATACAAGCAGCGCCGATTAATACAGCATATATATTAACTTCCTTGTTCAATGACAACGTACCACAGTTTGCCTCGTCACTGCCGTCCACACAGTCCTTCTCCCCGTCACAGAGGAAGCTTTTGGGAACGCAGCGACTCTTGTCATCACACTGGTGAGCGCAGCCCTGCATCTGCTTGACACATCCCAGTTCATCCGAGCGATCCTGGCACTGAGGCACGCCGTCACACACCTGGCTCTGCTCTATGCACTTATTTCCATGGGCGCACTGGAACTGGTCTGCAGGAGACACATGGCAAAACCAGGATGTCGGGAGAGCTGGGATTATAATTGAGCTTTAAAAATTGTGTAGTGCGTTACCATCTTTACTACCCATGAATGAATTGCAATTACGTACTTCTTTTCAGTGACAATACAGTACAATGTCAGTACATACTGTGAAGTCAAATTGCTGATATGTCTCAGCACCAACATCCTGTACATTTGAAAGGTATTTGATTCTGATGTGCCAAAACAAAAATGAACACTACCCACTAGAGGGCAATCAAGTAATATTTTTTGACCCATGTAAATGGCACCCACCAACCACCAGATTACCTGCTTCACATGTTGATATGCATTCTTCTTCATCAGACTCATCCTTGCAGTCAGGCTCTCCATCACACACATGTTTGTAGAGGACACACTCAGAGCCATCCTTGCACAGTTGAGAGCCAAAAGGACACTTGATGGGGGTTGAGGCGCCAACAGAGGTAGCAGGCACTGAGGTTGAACTGGCCCCTTTTTCCTTTTCATACCGGTCTTCCTCTTGGTCCTCTGATGCAAAATGAAATGGGTTAAAATGATGATGCAAGACCGCATACTACGCAAGTGTGACATATGGATGTAAATGATCTCCTGTGAGAGATCTGTATACATTCTCAAATTATTTCAACGTACCGCAGTTGGCTTCGTCTGTGCCGTCTAAACAGTCGTTCTCTCCATCACAGAGGAAGTTTGCAGGTATGCAGCGGCTGTTGCTGTCACAGTGATGAACACAGCCCTCGGTCTGCTTCTTGCACTGCATTTCATCAGAACGGTCCTGACACTGAGGTGTACCATCACACACCTGGTCCTTGTCTATACACTTTTTCCCATGAGCACACTGGAACTGATCTGCAGGCATTTTACATTAAAAGACATGTTATGGTTTTGACAGAAACAAAGTCAAGTATGTTGAAAAAGGGACTCGATTACATAATATACATTAAGTTGCCAGTTTATTAGGTACACCTAGCAAGCAATCCCTACCTTATTGAAGGTTCAGTTATTAGTTTTAAACAGTTTGAGAAGTGTCGATTAAACTGTATGATCATTTTACAGGCAGCAGTTTGTGGTCCGGTTGAACTGTATTGCATAATATGTAAACCCTAGCATCAACGATATGACAAACATTAATGAAAGTAGGATATATTGAGGGCTGTTGGACAAGACTGCATTAATCTGAGTGTACCTAATAAACTTACGGTTTTATACGACAGCATTTGACTTTACAACCGTAGCGTTTCCTCTGCAATTTCAGCTTTATGAATTAATTTGCCCTTAAGCAAGAATGTTATTTTTTTTTTTACCTATTAGGATAATCCTCCAGGTTTTTAAACATGAAAAATCTAAAGAATACACAGATTTTGATTCAAAGAATTTGCCTATTTTGTATTATTCAATATTAAACAAGTGATGCATTTTATTTATTATGCTAAATAAGAATTTAAATAGTGTCATCTAACATCTAAACTCTTTTCAGTGATAGCCATACATTTTAGCCATTCACAGAATTGTATG
Source organism: Leptoclinus maculatus (assembly GCA_032191485.1). Classification (NCBI taxonomy): domain Eukaryota; kingdom Metazoa; phylum Chordata; class Actinopteri; order Perciformes; family Stichaeidae; genus Leptoclinus; species Leptoclinus maculatus. The sequence continues at coordinate 28,011,952 of JAVDOI010000005.1, forward strand.
TGACAAACACAATCCCATCTGACTGAGTAAGTTAAAGCAAACTTCAGAACGTAATGACAAATTGTTTGACTTCCAGTCCAGTACCTCCATTGCATCCTGAAACGCAGTCCTCTTCATCAGACTCATCCTTGCAGTCAGGCTCTCCATCACACACATGTTTGTAGAGGACACACTCAGAGCCATCCTTGCACAGTTGAGAGCCAAAAGGACACTTGATGGGGGTTGAGGCGCCAACAGAGGTAGCAGGCACTGAGGTTGAACTGGCCCCTTTTTCCTTTTCATACCGGTCTTCCTCTTGGTCCTCTGATGCAAAATGAAATGGGTTAACATGATGACGCAAGACCGCAAGTGTGACATATGGATGTAAATGATCTCCTGTGAGAGATCTGTATACATTCTCAAATCATTTCAACGTACCGCAGTTGACTTCGTCTGTGCCGTCTAAACAGTCGTTCTCTCCATCACAGAGGAAGTTTGCAGGTATGCAGCGGCTGTTGCTGTCACAGTGATGAACACAGCCCTCGGTCTGCTTCTTGCACTGCATTTCATCAGAACGGTCCTGACACTGAGGTGTACCATCACACACCTGGTCCTTGTCTATACACTTCTTCCCATGAGCACACTGGAACTGATCTGCAGGCATTTTACATTAAAAGACATGTTATAGTTTTGACAGAAACAAAGTCAAGTATGTTGAAAAAGGGACTCGATTACATAATATACATTAAGTTGCCAGTTTATTAGGTACACCTAGCAAGCAATCTTGCAATAATTCGTAACTTATTGAAAGTTCGAATGGTCAGTTCGTTTTAAACGGTTTGAGAAGTGTCGATTCAACTGTATGATCATTTTGCAGGCTGCAGTCCTTTTGAACTGTATTGCATAATATGTAAACCCTAGCATCAACGATATGACAAATATTAATGAAAGTAGGATATATTGAGGGCTGTTGGACAAGACTGCATTAGTTTAATCTGGGTGTACCTAATACATTTAGTGTTTTTAACCAGTTTAATCCGACAGCATTTAACTTTACAACTGTAGCATTTCCTCTGCAATCTCAGCTAAAATAGCTAATTCGCCCTTAAGCAAGGATTGTTATTTTTACTATTAAGGATAATCCTCCAGGTTTTAAAACATGAAAAATCCAAAGAATACACAGATTTCAATTCAAAGTAATTTGCTAATTTTGTTTTAATCAATATCAAACAAGTCATGCATTTTATTTATCATGCCAAATAGGAATTCAAATCTTTTCAGTGATATACATACATTTTAGCCATTCACAGAACTGCATGTGACGAACACAATCCCATCTGACTAAGTTAAAGCAAACCTCAGAAAGTAATGACAAATAGTTTGACTTCCAGTCCAGTACCTTCATTGCATCCTGAAATGCAGTCCTCTTCATCAGACTCATCCTTGCAGTCAGGCTCTCCATCACACACATGTTTGTAGAGGATACACTCAGAGCCATCCTTGCACAGTTGAGAGCCCAGGCCACACTTCAAAGAACTGCTTCCAGCTGAAACAACTGGTTGGATCACAAAATGTCACACACTAGTAAAGCAAACATTTTAGCAGATAATACATCTGTTTGGTAAAACTTTTGTAGATGGTGAGAAATTAGTTTTGGTAGACCTGTCTCACCTTGCAATGGCCCTGCCAATTGTAATAAGACGGCACACAGAAGCAAACATCCACCCATTGCCACAGACTGAATAAAACAGACCGATTGCCTGAAAGAGATTAAGCATAGCATTTTATAAGGCTACCAGGTGATGCCAATACAACACCTGAGTGAGGGGAGGAGCTAATGATTCTTGTCCTATTATCCTGTGCAGCTGTTGGGGTAATCATATCATGCATAAACGGAAGTAAAAACATTAAATCTCACACTGGACCTGACTGTAACATTCTTTAATTCATTTTTTTATGTTTTGCTGTTGATCTACTGATGTACTTTGTTAAAAATGTAAATTAGTTAATATCTTGAGAAAATGCTGAATACAAATAGCTTTTGCCTCCTAACCTTAGATATATATATAAAAAAACAGATATAAACTCTGTCAAATAAACAATAAAGATATCCAAGAACATCAACCAGTGTCAAGAGCATGTCTTTTTTTAATCCTCCAATCAGTTTTTTGAGAAGGCGGGATTACGAGCTCGTACGTAGCCATCATGTTTGTTGTTTTGTTCCGGTCTACCTAACCTGGCAAACTAGCCACAGTAGCACTGGTAGCAACTTGAGAGGAGCCCTCAAGCCTTGTCAAAATTAGCTGCGGTACAATACAGTTCAGGCATTTTTATGTCAACAAGACGTTTAGAGGGCTGTGCACATCTTTCTTTCAAAACGCGGAGCATTGGACTTTAAAACTGGGGTAACTATTGAAATGCTTTTAGCTGTTTTTCTCGACTTTGAAGCATGTTGTTTTGTGTAAGAGATGCAGGTCCGTTAGCCAGCGGGAGCCAGGACTCAGTTTGGAAGAGTTCGTCCAAGATGCTAACTCATTTTGGTGCCGTGTCTGTATTTTAATAAAAGTCACAAACACTCAATAGCTACGTCGAAATACAATATTACAGTGTTTGAAATCTCGAAGCGATATTTTGTGTAGTTGGATCAATGATAGCCGGGACAAGCTGACGTTAGGTAGCAAAGTAGCGCGACTTGACTGTTGCGCATAGGAGGATTTTTTTTGTGGATCACAACAAAAGGATTTTTGATAACAAGCTGGCAGCTAGCTCAGTTAAGCTAGCTAACGTTAGCCGACCTAGCTAGAGGAGGACATCTCCTTAAACTGCCTCCGGTCTGCTTAGGTACGTCAACTGTAGGTTTTAGCTTTTTGATTTTAGCTAACGATGAGACCATTTAAGCCGTTTGCTATTTAACACTCCGCAAGCTAACGCTGGTGAAGTTATTGTTGTGATTTGAGTCAAGCAGCCCCCCCCCCCTCCAGATAGCTAGCAGCCGGCCTTCCCAAAGCCAGTTAGTGTTAGCACTGTGGGGGCCTGTCACAAAACACTCTCCTTGTTCATGTTCAATTGATGGTGTTCACTGTGTTATCCAACGTGTTCTTCAACGTTAGTTGCTAGTCGTGATTGCCTCCAGGCACGGAGTCACACGCCGTGTGTTAACTTTATAAGTTTGCATGCTAAGCTAACTAGCTTGGATGTCGAGCAATGTTTGTGACAAGCTAACGTCAAAGGAGCAGCTCTGCTTGTTCAACTCACCAAATGCTTAACTTCACACAAGAGGCAGTCATGTAATGTTAGCAAAGCTATTGACAAAACGATCATACCATTTAATTTAATATTCGAAGTTGCATTGAGTAATAAGTTAAGTTGCATGCTTAATATTGTTTTGATGAGGCTGCATGTTGTTTTTCTGTACTTTATTCTGTTTGTAATGATGTACTTTGTGTGTGACTTTCTCCCAAGGTGTCCCTCTCTTTTGAATAAACCCTGCTAGCACTGGCGTCCACCCTGTGACTCATTGGTCACTAGAGGGGCCACATCAGAGCAAGGGCCCAAACTGTAGCTCCAGGTCCCCTCTGTCAGTGTGTGTGTGTGTGTGGGAGAGCTTGTGTTGAGTCCTCTGGAGACTCGCGGCTTGTCCAGCTAAGATGTCCTCCATCTTGCCATTCACCCCTCCCGTGGTGAAGAGGCTGTTGGGCTGGAAGAAGTCGTCAAGTGGCCAGGGTGGAGCCGGCGGTGGAGAACAGAATGGGCAAGAGGAGAAGTGGTGCGAGAAGGCTGTGAAGAGCTTAGTGAAGAAGCTAAAGAAGACGGGCCAGCTAGATGAGCTGGAGAAAGCTATCACTACACAGAACTGCAACACCAAGTGTGTCACCATCCCCAGGTATACTGCCCAAACACTTGCTCTTCAAACTAGAATCAGGAAGAAAAAAAAAGATGCTGCCGATGCTACACATCTCTGCAAGTGTACTTAGTTTGAGACCTCTGCGTAATATAAAACCATGAAATATTGGGCTGGTGGCAGATGCCGATCTTGCACTTCTCTTGGCTTAATGCTGTTTTCATAATTTCCTGTGATAATTACCAAACATGTAAAGCTTATTGCAATGTTAAAAGGTTTGTTTAGGGATGCAAAATAGTGGAACTTGAATTGCTCTTTAAAGATGAGCTGATAACACATCAAATCCCTGTTTATTTACTACTGTACTTACAGTCAGTTTGTATTATGCTCATGGAGAGAGAGACATTTAAAGGGTGAGAGAGGTTCTCTTTATCAGCCAGCCAGCCTTGATGGCCCAGACTCGGTGGGAACACCACGTTAACAGATTCATTCCGCACTAATGTGCCGTCAAGTACCGTGTCAGATGTTTGTATGTCTATAGATAGCGGCCTGGTTGTTATCGCCTGAGAATTGTTCTAGGCCGCACTGTTATGTTTGTAGAGATACAGTGGCTGGCTCGAGCTGAATGAAATTATTTCTTCTGGAGGGCTGGACTAGTAGAGAGGATAGCTACACAAAATAATGCCAGATTGAGGCTTTGCCACCAGCCATACTTTTGTTTGGTTCATTTTGATTGTGATTGGGGATCTTGTCTACCCTGCTTGTCACTTTGACATTATCCATTCAAGATTTAGACTGATTCTACTCTATGCATTTAGTTTTCTGCAGTTGAATTGGCTGGTAGACAAAAGTTGGTTTCTTGCTCTGTCATGAATCAGACAATTGCAATTTTGAATGTTGGTTGAGATTCCACCAAAGTAATTAAGTCTAGTAAATATTGTGCATTTGTAGCATTTCATATGCAGAATTATTTATTATTCAGAAGCAACTACTCCCCATTTGTCCTCATTCCAAGTTTTTATTCTAAGTCTGTTTGTTCATTTTCTTGTGAATGTTTTGAGAAGGTCTGAAAATAGATTTTTTTTTTTTTCTTCCAAGGTTGCCGCCTCCCTTTTCCCCCTCTTTTGTGCTATTGTGTGTGTCTTCGTGTTTGTTTGAATGTCTCCAGATGAGTTCTGACACAAACGACTAGTGAAAAAGTTTTCAGTCATTTTAAGCGTTTGATGCAATGCCACAGTTGAAGAATGCTCTTTGTCTCGCTCATTGTGTGTTAGCAGATTCCATGTCGTTGTTTTTCCTTAATTCTCTCAAAAAAAGGCTTCTCTTATTTGAAATTCCCATCTTTCATTTCCACTGCTGAAAATGAATTTGATGTCTTTATTTTGCCATGAGACTGATAAAAGAGGCCTTTTAATGTTTACATTACCCATACTGATATTTCTGAATGAGCCATGTCCCACGTTTATCATTTGTTTTTGTTTTGTTTTCTCTGTGCACAGCAATTGCTCTGAAATATGGGGACTGAGTACACCAAATACGATAGAACAGTGGGATACATCAGGCCTATACAGCTACCCTGACCAAACCAGGTGACTATCATCAACTATTGTATGGTGTTGCGTACAACTTTGATGTGGGAGAGTTGTCATTACAATGTTTGAGGTGACGGACATTGAGAACATCTTTTGTTTCTCGTCTCCACTCAATCCAATCCATTTCCCTCCCCTACCTGGCCATATTATGTGTTGCCACTTTCCCCTGTCCCCCCACCATCTTACCTCCATTTCCTGTTTGCTGTTCAATCAGATCCCTGGATGGCCGCCTGCAGGTCTCCCACAGGAAGGGGCTTCCCCATGTTATCTACTGTCGCTTGTGGCGATGGCCGGACCTTCACAGCCACCACGAGCTGCGTGCCATCGAGGCCTGTGAGTACGCCTTCCATCTAAAGAAGGATGAGGTCTGCATCAACCCCTACCACTACCAGAGGGTGGAGACCCCAGGTGAGTCGACTTAGTTCAGTGGACATTTGTTACCTGAAACATGCACGTCTCTTCGTATTTCAGTGTCTATTGCATTATTGTTGCGGCTAACCTGTCTCTGTCCAAGTCTACCAGTTAATGCATTATATCTATGTTAAACAAATGTTAATCTTTGCATCTAAGTGTTCCTCCTAAAACACAAACTAGTTATTTTAAGAGTTTCAGGGATGGCCAATATTAAAATCTGCAGGGAATCTGCCTTCATTCTGCCTTACTAGCAAGCTATTAATCAGTTTACGGTTTCACTCGTGTTTCATTGATTTATTATTGCTGTTGCAAAGTTGTTGTTTTTTCCCACAACAATGAATCTTGTTTCAAAGCACTTGATTCTTTTGATGCATTAAAACAGTCCAAAACCAACTGACAATCATTTTTGAAAAGCATATAGCTGGTAAGTGTCTAACTCATCTCTTCTGACACGTTTGCCCAACACTGTAGTGCTGCCTCCTGTTCTTGTGCCAAGACACTCAGAAATCCTGCCAGAGCTGCCACCTCTGGATGACTACACTCATTCCATACCTGAGAACACAAACTTCCCTGCAGGAATCGAACCTCCAAACAACTATATACCAGGTCAGTTAGTTGTCTCTGCACCGGATGGGAGGGACTCTATCGGACTAATGTACTGAAGTGTTACATAATGTACAAAATGAATAAACTGTTATTGTAGGTTTCTGGATGCAGTGTATTACATGGCATCTAGTTTGTATTTGGTATTGTACTAATCAAATAGAAACTTGTCGTACATTTCTTCTTCTTTTACGAATGACATCATGTCAGCAAAACAATATTACTAACATTCTGTTTTTATTATTTCAGTAAGTTAAACAGCCATATTAACATGATAACGCCACAGCTCTTTTCGTTATTTCAACAGAAACGCCTCCACCGGGCTACATCAGTGAGGATGGAGAGGCCAGCGATCAACAGATGAATCAAAGTATGGAAACAGGTACCCTATACTAGCAACTCCTTCTCCTTTCCTCGTGAGTCTGCCTCACCTCCACAGAAAGGTCAAAGTCAAATGTATGTTTTCATGGAATACATCTGCTAAAGATGCTTACGTGAGCAACGAAACGGCTGACAACTTTATCCTCAACTCCCTCCTTTGCTTCAACAGACCTGATCATGTTTCATAGACCAGATCCTCTTCTAGAGATTTGGAATTTCTCAACGACAGATATTGATTTTGACCTGACTACCTCAGAGTATGCTGTTAATGATAACCATAACAGCAGCAAGCTACTTATTGTTTTATACTTCATCCATTTAGTTGTAGTTTAAACTGTATGATCTCAACAAAGCATGATGTACAGTAAACAGCATCTCTGCATCACTCTCATGCAAATTGAGCAGGTTCACAGTATCATTATGGCATTCTTTTGCAGGGCAGCCACCACTTTCATCATAGTCCTTTGATCCGACCCACCTGGTTCCCATGTTACGGTCTAATGTGAACCCATCCGTATCAATGACTTCCTGTTGTCTTGTTTCTGTCAGGCTCTCCAGCAGAGCTCTCCCCCAGCACTCTGTCTCCTGTCAATCACAGCATGGGTAAGATGCAAAACAAGACAAAGACTAAAACAATACCGAACAAGCAAGCATACCGTGTAGTAATACATCACAGGTCTAGTTAGATTAAATACACAAACATTTCCCTCCACGTATGAACCGTGTTGTATCAAAAACAGATGACTGAGATAAACTTTACTAACTCGATCCTCTACCACAGACCTGCAGCCGGTGACCTACTCTGAGCCAGCCTTCTGGTGCTCTATAGCCTATTACGAGCTGAACCAGCGTGTGGGGGAGACGTTCCACGCCTCTCAGCCCTCGCTGACAGTGGACGGATTCACAGATCCATCAAACTCTGAGCGCTTCTGCTTGGGTCTGCTGTCTAATGTCAACAGGAATGCCACTGTGGAGATGACCCGGAGGCACATAGGTATGGCACGGCCTCGGGTAACCAATCATCCGTTAGCCGCTTTACAGTTTGTTCTAGCTTTTCAAAATGTGCCCAGTCAAGATCAAGTCAGATCTTGCATTCGAGCTTCTCTCTGTCTGCGTTCACAGGAAGAGGAGTTAGACTCTACTACATTGGAGGGGAGGTATTTGCTGAGTGCCTGAGTGATAGCGCCATCTTTGTCCAGAGTCCAAACTGCAACCAGCGGTATGGCTGGCATCCAGCAACAGTGTGTAAAATCCCCCCAGGTAAGGTGTCACTTGTGTAGCAATTTGGGAAATGTGCTGAAAGAAAATATAGACTGGATAGCTTGTCATGATGTGGAGCTGAAAAGGAAATAAAAACCATGCTAAATGAGTCCAATCACTGTTTCTGGTTCTGGTGCTGCCAAATGCCTCCGGTCAAGGCCAACCAGAGCCAATGATGCCCAACACACCACAGAAACTCACTCTGGGGAATAATTAGCCACAGACACACAATGATCACTGCCAACCAAAGGCCCAAATGTTGGCTGTAAACCCACTTTGACAGCTGGTCTGTTTGCCTCTTTGTTCCTTTTTTAGGTTGTAATCTAAAAATCTTCAACAACCAGGAATTTGCGGCCCTGCTGGCTCAGTCGGTCAACCAGGGCTTTGAGGCTGTTTACCAGCTCACCAGGATGTGCACCATCCGCATGAGCTTTGTCAAAGGCTGGGGAGCCGAGTACAGGTGAGCACTGCCACCGCTTTAGTCAATTTGGCTGTTTTTAATCGGCGTATAATTGTTTATCTGTCATAGCATATCGCGACATGGAAAATGTATCTGAAACTTTTACATGAGGGATTAATTCTGACTAATATTTTACAAACTCAACCTAAACACAAGAGTTGCACGTTATATGGTCTTGGACAGAAGTCTTAAGTCAAGTTTGTCTTCGTTAGTAGCATTAAGTCTGTGTCAGCACAGACGTCAGACATTGAAATGTACATTTTTTGGTTTCCAGGCGGCAGACTGTCACAAGCACTCCTTGCTGGATTGAGCTGCATTTGAACGGTCCCCTGCAGTGGCTGGACAAGGTTCTGACCCAGATGGGTTCCCCTTCTGCACGCTGCTCCAGTATGTCCTAAACAGCTTAAGAAACGCCCCCCCAAAAAACGCAGCCCATTACATGATCATTAAATTCCAAACTTGTGAGTCCTTTCATGAAAAAAAAAAAATGGAAACCCCACAGAATGAATTTTCTGTAACATTCATAGTATTTGTGGCCCAGTTCCACATCCCTCTCTCACACACACACACACACACACACAAACAAATGCACCTACACTGTTGCACTCACACACACACACATACAGACTTTTCAGTAAAAAAAAAAAATTGGCACTTTGTTACCCATCTATGTCATGCACCTTGTTAAATTGCTTTTCCCCAAATCCTTGATATTAGATCTATTTGTGGTACAAATAAAATGTATATTGGTTTTTAGTCCAGGAAGTAGGGGAAATACCAAAAATATCTGTGAATATTTTCTCAGTATTGAAGATTGCTTGTATGAGTAACACAAGCTTGAATGCTAAAATGAATTTTGTTCCAGCCCACCCCAACCGTTGTTCTGAACCTTCTTGGCCCCATCTTTTGTCAGGGGGAGGTGGCTTGGTGAAGAACTGATGGCCTTGGCGGCCGCTTTCCTCTGTAGGAAACGCCACAATGTGTTTATGAAATTTGAATTGACTTCGGAAGAATGGCCCTTTTTTTGTAACTCTCGACGTGCGTCGTTATAAGACACACTTCTTAATGGACAAATAGGAATGTTAGTAAGTAATTCCAAAAACCCCAAACAAACTGCAAACTTGATCTGGATGTAGTTTATTTCTTTGTCATTATATGGCACTCTACATGTCCTTGGTTTAGTTGATTTACATCCCCACTGAACGGCCTGGTGTGGAAGCTAATGAGATGTTAGCCAGGCTTTGCAAGGTGCACTGGGCAGGGACCAGAGAACATCAGCTGTTGTCAAAAGCTTCTTTGTTTTTCTCTTTTTGACTCGACACTGGGAGTCCTGGGGCTCTCCAAGGTGAAGCATTAAACTTCTCACCAGGAGAAATTGAAGGTATCAATGAATTCATTCTGTTTTTAGCCTATATCCCCATTGTTTTGCTACTTTTTTGTATTCTCATGTATTTTTATATATAAATATACTTAAAATTTTCTGTCGTTCACTTTTTATTAAAGTGATATTTTCAAGACCACAGCTGTTTCTAAAGTGACATGGAGGGCATGGAGCATTCCTTTATTTTACCCAAAAGGTTTAGTTTGAATTTATTTACAATTGCAGCTCTTTGTCTTGGTTAAAAAAAAAAACTAAAAAAAACTCACTGCCCCACATGATGTGTAGCCCGTTTCTATCCTTTGTTTTTCCAAAGAAATCTGGTGCATTTAAAGTACACAAACCCACAGATTTAACTGAAACCCCAAATCTACTTCCCTGTAGTGGTTTTAATGATTCCAGAGGCATGTAAAACTTTGTAATGGCCATTCAGTCAGTCATCTCTTCACTTTTTTTGAACAACACACGTGACCTCTTGTAGCCTTTTGGTGCTTAGTCGAGCGGGTTAAGGTTAACCAGATACAATTGGCTTTTAAAATGTTACAGAAACCTGGGTGGAGAGAGAGCGATTTTCTTCCATGAGAAAAGAAGAGTGAATGTGCCTGCACACTAGGACATTCTGTGTTAATGTGTGTATTGTATTTGTTCTGTCTATAAAATACAGTATGTACAACAAGACTTATTAGCTTATTAAACTCTGCCATTATTGTCATTACGTGGCTGTTGCGAGTTTAACATGTTTCCTCCCCTCCCTTCTTTTTGATGTAAATGTGTTTACCTTATGGCACTAGTGATTGTACTTTAAGTGCACCTAGTGACGTTTGGATTTGGGGAACTGAACCATGTGTTAGGGTCCAGTGTTACATTGTTTTTATCTTTGGCCTACAACATATGAATGTGAAAAAATACATTACAAAAACTGACGTGGACCAGACGTACATATACATAACAGTAGTACAGTATGTGTGTATTTAACAGTAATCTTTTTGCAAAGCAGTCAGTACAGTAGATGTCGCAGTTGTTTTACCAGTAGAGGGCGGTGTTGATAGAGCAGTTCTTTTTTTTTTTTTCTTTTTTTTTTCTGACCATAAGCTTCTCAGGCGTGTGGCATATTATGCAGACTTCATACTTCAAAACACTAATAAAGATTTTTATTCTCATGATTCTTTATGTTGTGTGCGTGTCTTGAATGTATTAAGGATATTTGTCACTGAAAACATAATTGAAGACTGGTAACATGGGTTTAGTCTGCAGTAACGGCTGAACACTGCGTCTCTAAGCAGGGTGGTTTACGGTATACATATCTGTTTAAAGAGTTGTACAGATATCAACGGTAGCTGACAACAGCTACACTTTTTAACAATGACGGAAATGAACTAACTTTACTCGAGGGCTGTACTTAAGTACACATTTGAGATTCTATTTTTAAATTGTATTTTTACTTAATTCTGCTCGACTTCAGAGGCAACATTCTTACTTTTTACTCCCAATACATTTATCTGACAACCAGTTTGTGGATTTTACATACAAAGAATCTTTCTTTTCTTACAAATAGAACCACTTAACAGTACGTAAGGTCTTAAAGAAGTTCCACTGCGAACAGACACAAGAATCATATTTATTTCAGGTAATGCTAACGGATTAGACAATGGGAACTGTGCTTTCATACATTTTGAATGCAGGATTTAGAATACTTTCACATTGTGTTACTACTGTAGTAAAGGGTGTACATCCCACCACTGATTAATTTAAAGTATATTATATTTATTGTAAACTGGATTTACTGTACATAGTAATATTTAAGTACTTTTACTCTACTTGAATAGACTTGTGTGTATTATCTGTCTGACAAGCGCTAGCTGTCATTCGGGTTGACCTTCCTCAGCCACCGTAGGCTACGTCAGAGGTAAATACTGTTTGCTAGCCCACTACTAGCTAGCTTAGCTGTGAAGACAACATGGCTTTTACTTTGTACTCTCTCATTCAAGCAGCAATCCTGTGCGTCAATGCTGTCGCTGTATTGCACGAAGAAAGATTTCTTAGTAAAAGTAAGTGGATGTAGTTTAAAGTATGTGTGGGATCATATATGTCACGTGAAATATAAATTAAGCTAGCCAATGCTAGCTAGCTAGTTAGTAACTTAACAGCTAACTAAAACAGTTGTAAAAACATAAAACAATTAGGATTTATGGGGGAAGAATGGCGTTATTTAGAGGTGCAACCTCTAATAATTGATAAAGAATGTTTTGTTTTAATAACAAAGCTGCATGTCTATCCCTCTGTGTGTTTTAACCATCTCTAGTTGGCTGGGGAGTAGATCAAAGTGTCGGAGGTTTTGGTGATGAACCAGGTGTCAAAGTGCAGCTAATGAACCTGGTCCGCTCTGTGAGGACAGTGATGAGAGGTGAGTTTCTCTCTAGCACCATATCTGGTGTTACACACACAGTTTGTGTAACGGTGAGTGACACAGGAGACCAGTGGGACTCCTCGGCTCTCATCGTGTCATCTATTATCTTTATTTTGCTCCACAGTGCCGTTGATTGCAGTGAATGCAGTCTGCATAGTGCTGCTGCTTCTGTTTGGATGAGGAGGACACAAACACAAACCAGTCTGCTGTCGGGAGAACATCTCCATCACCTCAGGAAACCTTCTGCAGAAACATTGGATCACTTTGACTCACAACATGTCTCCTGTCAGCCTGAATGGGAATATTATAATTTAATATTTCACATCAATACATGGGATATTTGTCAAGGCCTGTTTTGTACAGCACAGTAATTCAAAATAAGTACATGCAGCTATTTAGAATGGTTAACATCCTTCTTCTTTTGAATAGCACAATAAAATGCTGAATATTAAACACTTAATGTGTCTATGATTTAACTATCAATATGAGAAAAAAATGTTTAACTTTCATATGGAAGCCGACTGTATAATGTTTGCAATTTATACACTGAAAACATGTAAATTAATTATTGTATACGTGCTCTGATTGTTGAAATGCTCGCAAAAAAAATGTTTTTAAAACTCTCACTAAGTGTGCTTACGTCTCTCATTTCCTGAAATAGTCGAATCTGTTGTGTTTGTCCCAGCTCGCACTCCGTACTTTTGACAGTGTCGTCGACATTGATGTCCGCTCGTGTTTGTGTTTACTTTTGTAGTCCGGACCGATTTGCATTCAAATGTATTAATATGTGCTAATGCATTTATTAAACCCACGGCGTTGTATTGTAATTATTAATTTGAGTAATAATGGGTAATGCGCAGAGTTCCATTGTTGCCTCGCTCGCTGTATCTTGTGTGTATGTAGTTTATGTTCACATTTACTGCTCTTATAAGTTGTTGAAAACAAATGTACTGAACGAGAGACTCCCAAGTTTTGTGTACCTTTACATCAAATATGTGACCAAAGCTCTGACTCGGAGGACAGGCCACTTGCACACAGCAACTACAAGGACGCGTGAAGTTGTTTACACGGTCCTCAACTGCAGGTAAGCACGGTCCACTTCCGCTGAAGTTTTAACGAGACTAAACTGTCTGAGAGAACAGACTGCTGGTCATTCACATTTTGAGTCAGCGTATTTGTCTTTAAAAGGCTGCAGACTCCCTTGTTGAGGAGGTTCTGCGATGCTGCAGGTTATGGTTGGGATTATCCAGACACAGAATATAGAGACATCCCAGTGTGCTTCCCAGAGATCCTCTGCCGCAGACTGCTGCTTATGGTGCTAACTGATGACAACTTCAGACTCAGCCCAGCAGGTAAGACTTAACACACATTCAGCAGGTCTCTTTAAACAGATGATTAAAGCTGTCTAATACACTAGAACACACACGTTGAATACATTTGGATAATTCCCACTGCCCTAATTTCCACGATTTAATGAATGCTTATAATAAAATGGTGATATGATGGTGATTGTGAATTTCTTTTGCAGGTCTGTTTCGTGTGCGTCAGAGTTTGAAAACCCTCCAGCCAGTTGATGAACTGAAGAAGGGTCCGTTCATGCTGCAGGTCAGAGTTCAGGAGTACCGGCAAATCGATGCAGGGGTGGAGGTCGACATCGGTCTGTCTGCCACTTCTCGTACCGGATGCCCAGTGTGGGAAAGCGTCCTGACACTGCTGTCCAAAAACAGGCTCCACAAAGCCAGCAGCTGCTTACCCAAGAATGCACATGAATGTGAGCAATAATCTGGTGATTTCAGCCTTTTCACACAACAAACACCAATTATTGTAGTCGTGTTTTAAGTGGCAGAAGCAAAGTCTATCTCTTCTGTTTTCTGGTCATATGTGTTTTGACAGGCCAACCAGATGAACCTGCGCCAGAAAATGTGAAGCAGATAGAGGTCAGAGTTCCCAGGACTACCGGCCTGCAGTGTGTTTGGTACTTCTCTGACTACTCACCCTATCGGCTCCTCTCTCTATCGGCCAGGCTCTTTGGCTCCAGATCGCAGACCGCACCAAGTCTCTGGATGCTGTCTGTCTGCCTGGCTGAAATAGAAAAGCACAAAGGTAAAAGATTTTATGAGAAGAACAAACTTACTGATAGGTTAGGTTGATGAAACATTGTAATAATTTAAACTGGAGCCAGTTCATGAAAGCTTTTATTTTTGCTATTAAATATTTAAAAAAAAAGGAAACCAGACCTTTTCTTGTTTCTCTGTTCTTTCCTTTTCTCACTATGGCGAGTCAACATGTCTGCTGTGAAAATGATTCGAGCCATACTGGTCACATCTTCTCATTGCTCTGTTGTGTCATCAGGGGTTGGAGTTATCACTGCTCCCATCAACGTCACTGCCGAATTTAAGGAGCCTCTTTTGGTACCAGGCAGAGTGAAAATCAAGATTTGGGAGAAAAACGGGGATCAGTCTCCTGCCCAAGACCTCAGCTTCCACATGCAGCAACATGGGAGCAACACATCTCACATAATGGGATTGATTTCTAGGTGATTGACTAACTTATACGGTTAATATTTGTAGTTTTGTCAATACACAATAAATGTATGATTTTCTTTCTGTTTTGTTCTGCTTCCATTTGGATAACCCGTGTATAATCAATGAAATGCAACAAAGTTGGTCCGGACAATCAGCCAATTAACAAGTTTATTCTCATGTGATCATAAAATAAGCTTATTTTTTTTAAATAGAGAATAGATAGATTTGATAATATCAAAAAGCTATATGTCGTCCAATAAACTCAGATTTAAGACTACATTTGAAAAACCTCCATTGTAAATTAAAATGTGCAATGTCCAGATGCATTTGGGGAACTCATTTTAAATACATGCTGACAATGCACACCTCTTCTAGCGAGGTGCTGCCTCGTTGCAGGTAGACATCAAGGAAAGTCAGGGAGAGGTGCACATTCGTACGCCTGATCCAATCTCTTCACTTCAAATTCTAAGTTCAACATTTCAGCTTATCTGTGTTTAGTTTTTTGGTGGTACGGCTTCTTGGGAAATTATTAATGAAGGATATACATAAAACATGTAGACAGAGGCACAAACTTAAGACAAAAGCCAGGCACAAGAAATATCAAGCCTAAGGAGGGAGGTAATGTCACTTTGATGTCTTGGCAAGAAGCATTGAGTTGTTGCCAGAAGGTGCTTAGCATAGAGTGGTAGCAGGGATCCAAAGTAAAAAAAATAAAACGCCTAACAACACCTGTGTGTGCCTGCTGCTCGTCAAGAAGTTTGTACCATGTAACTCTCAGTAAAAGCACAACTATTTTTACATTTCTGTTGATGGAATCTGTTTAATCAGGGAGCTTTAGATGCATTGGTAGATACAATTAAGAATGTTGGACCCGCTGACCCTTGCTTTGAGTCTTCATGATAAGCTAAGATAATCGCTTCAGGCTATTGCTCCATATTTACCCTACAGACATGAACAAGAAAGCATATACGTGTATTCACAAAAATCTATTTAAGTTGGAACATATCTGATTAAATGTATCAGCAGGACGTTGTGCTGTATGTTTCATAGATCTACTGTACATGAGCACTTTGTCAGATGGCATGTCCAACGGTTGACTATAGGCTAATGCAGACACCATCCCTACAGGGAACGAAGACTTCAATATTTGATCCCTCTGTTATTCCAGTTTGCAGCTTTCTTGTGTGTGGAGGTCTGTCCTCCTGTATTATTTATTGGAACACAGTCAGTGAATGTGAAGCCACGCATCCCTGCACCACTGTAACATTGCATAAAGGAATCATAAAAAGGAATCGTGTTAGTGAGTTTTAGAGGTGCTTGTAGGCAGATGTTGTTCCTTTTGGACAGGCTAGCTGTTTCCCCGGTTTCCAGCATTTATGCTAAGCTAACTGGCTGCTAGCATTCCTTCTTCTTTAATAAGAATAATTGTCCGATAAGTGAACGTTCATGTTGTGTTCTGTAGATACTGATTGTTTCCAGGTGAAAATATGTGCAGCCATGAATGTTAAACTCGTTGAACTTGAGGATGGGGGAAAATAAATAGTGGTGTGCTTTAAATGGGTAGAGCGTCCCGTGACTGCCTCCCTGCACACACTGTGAGCAGTTGTAGTTTATAAGATGAGGGGAGGGCGTGTGTGTGAAGAGTCTCTGTTTATAGACAACCAGACGGAGGAGAAATCAGTTTCACCAGCTTTACTACAGATCGGAGGGACACATGCTGGGTCATCCCACTTCTACCATGTGATTTTCATTACAGCGACTTGGGGAAGAGTTCAACTGTGGAAGGCTTAGGGTAAAAGCTTTTTTTTAAATATTTGAATACAAGTGAATTTTTGTGAAAATCAAGCTTTCTTTATGTAGGATTCTGTATTCTTGTTAAATCACTGTAATTGATATATAGCCTACTAATCTAGTGAGTGTATGGGACACAGATGTTCTGTCCCCCTACAAAAGGAACTTCATTAAATACTTCAACTCGTGGTTGGCAATGAAGTAATTCAAACTAAGGTGAGTCTTGGGTCTTTGGTTAATTCAACATTATTGTCTTATTCCTCCTCGTCAGTATAAATTCCCTTTGCCACAGGTAAAGCTGGTGTCAACCTTCTCATAGTCACTGCTGAGACAAAAACAGCCACCAACCAAGAGCAAACTAAAGCGGTAATGTAGTGAGTGTGTTTAGATCAAATCCATTTTTCATCTATGGTTCCTCAGCTACCACCACATGCTGGAGTGGAGTAGACTCTTGCTTGAACATTGCTGTTATTATTCATTTATAGAGTCCCGATTCTGTCATGCATATGAGTCAGTCAAGTGTAAGAGGTTCAGACAGCTAAGCTCCGTACAGAGTGGATTTGCATTTAGCATTTAGAGACGTAAAGTGGAAACACTCCTCTGGAACGAGTCTTTTAATCTTGTATTTAATGTAAATATATAATTTGTCACATGTGTTCTTCTTTAAATAGTGTATGTATAGTAATGTAATGTATAGTTCAAAACAAATCTGAACATTAACTTTTCAGAAACAGTATCTGCTACTGTAGCTTTGGCTGATGGTAGATTTCCGCAGAACATTTGAAACACCTGCCATTCTGCCAATATATTCACCACTTCGTCTCTTTTGTTTCCGTGTGAAGAAGAGATGGGTGTGTGTGGTTTTTAGAGAGGTGAGATGACACGAACACACTCCTTCCTTGGTTAGAGCACTTTAGAGGAGTTCATCCGTCTCCTTCTTCAAAGAGCTGATCCTCTGGGAATTCAAGTTATTTTTGCTTCTTTTAAAAGTACCAGCTTCATTTATTTATTCAGAGAGGCCAATACTAAATGACAGCTTGTTCTCTCTTACTGTTGTTCATATGAAGTCCATTGCACTTGCTATTACCTGCCCCAGTTGCTGTGTTAGTGAAAGATGTGACTAATATTAATGCTACAACTGCACAATAGTACCATGTATACTCGGGGTGAGTGATGTCTGGCACAGTGTATGTTATTTGTAATGGTGCATTAGCGATACAAAGGGAGAAAAGACCACCACCACCATCATTAAGTATAAATGAGGGAATATCTTTTGGAAAAATGGTCTTCATCCCTCCAGTAGAGTTCCAGTGGAAACAACGCCGAGGAGCATTAAAGCATTTGGCTGTGGTTACACTTGTCTTTTCAATGTGACTTTTACGATAAAATGCGCCAGATTGGAACTCAGCTATGTCCACATTTGTGTGTCCACACTTGACACTTAAATGAGACCTGCCTGATTGGATAGTGATCGGATGTATTTAGTGGTCAAAGGAACACCTCAGACTTTGAGGTACTCAGTTTTATCCTGACTGCTTTACACCTGGCAGCAAATCCCCCCAGTGCCTGCTGAAGGTCACAGTCTGATGGAGCCAACAGAACCACATCATCTGCAAAGAGCAGAGATGCACACTGAGGGTCCCCACAACGGTCATTCTCCTCGTTTTCCAGAACTTCCTTGGGGAAAATGCTAAGTCCTTCTCCCCAAACTCCTCCCACACCCAAGTTTTTGCTTTGGCAACTGCCGCAGCTGCAGCTCTTCTAGACATCAGTACCTGTCTGCTGTTTCCAGAGACTCCAAGGCCAACCAAGCCCGAAAGCTCTCCTCCTTCAGCTTGACGGCGTCCTTCATTGCGGGTGTCCACCAGTAGGTTCTTAGATTGCCGCCATGACAAGCAATGATGACCTTCATACCACAACTCCTTGCAGCTTTTTCCACAATGGAGCCTTTGAACATGGCCCACTTGGATTCCATGTCCCCAGCCTCCCCTGGTAATTCTTCTGGAGGTAGGAGTTTAAGACCTCACATACAGGGACCTCAGACGTTCCCAGTTCACCCTCACTACACATTTGGGTTTACCACAGATCTTATAATACAGCCACAAAGTAAATCATCGATCTTTGGCCTAGGGTGATCTAGTACCAAAAACACTTGTGAAATGCCCAGTGCTCAAACATGGTGTTTGTTATAGCCAATCCTTGAGTAGCACAGAAACCCAATAACAAAGCACCGCTTGGTTTCAGATCAGGCAGGCCGTTCCTCCCTATCACCACCCTCCAGGTTTCTCAATCGTTGCCCACGAGAGCATTGAAGTTCCCAGTCAACGCCCTTTCCAGGATTTCACCCAGACACTTCAAGAAAGCCGGGTACTCTAAGCTGCTGTTTGGTGCATAGAGGCAACCCTCTCGTTCTTAGGAGAACTCCAACATAGCGTCACTTAGCTGGGGACTCGAGTATCCCCACACCGGCGCCTCTAACCATGGGCAACTCTGGAAGAGTCTAGAGTCCAGCCTCTTTTCTGGGCGTTTTGTTCCACAACCAGTGCCATGCGTGGTGAGCCCAAATATATGACATTGAAGTGACATTCCACACCCCTAGAGCCAGTCTGCGATACCAGGGGTCGGCATCATCTTATCACTCAATGTTATTGTATAGAAATGACTGATGGAGGTTTGATCAAGGTACCACACAATCATTCAACTGTGACTGCATTATTTTTGAATGAAACAATTTCTTATTGTTATTATTTAAAGCTTATTCATTAAAAGTGTTGTTATTGCATTTATTGTTACATCAAAACTGCCGAGTGTCCTGCATAGTTTGTTATAATCAACTTAAAAGCAGCACAACAGAAGTACGGTAAATAAAATAGTATATATTCAGTCGTAATTATTTTCCATTATAATCCATTTTCCATTCACTTGTAACATCTTATATACTGTATACTATCTTTTAATATCTTACATACATATCTACCTTACGTTAAGGATTGTGACAGGTCCAAAAATGTGCCAAAGTAGTTGGTATGTAATTCCTCATCAATCTTAACTGAAGGTCTACTTACTAGCTCTTTCTGGAGCCTCATTAATAAAGCTGGCGAGTAAATAGATCTTGAGCTAAGTTTTTTTTCAAACTACTATTTCCAAGGCCAAGTATTTATTTTCAATTTTCTGTTTTGTCTCAGTGCAGCAAGCAAAAGTACATGAAGAAGCAAGGAAAAGGCAAGACTGCTGCCAGCATCCGCCTCTCTTCCCCACCAGGGAACAGCGGTGTGCAGGTCTACCATGACTACCAGAGTGGGGCTTATAAGATGTATTCTGGGAATGGTCATGCTATAGAAAATGGCTGTCACACCAGGAGAGACCGGGTCACCAGCCGAGATGGTACAGGCAAGGTGTCCTCCATTCCAGACATCATTTCTAACAGCCAGGACCTGAGGTACAGCATGAAAGACGAGAGTGTTCAGAGGAACTCATGGATGATGGATTCCAGCAGCCAAGCATATTCAGGACCAGAGGACAACTCCACAGACCCACATGAGACCCTGACAGAGACTTCGACTCTGACCTTTGTGGATGTTCACACCCTGGAGGAATCAGCAGAGAACCACAGCCTCCATGGGGTGGGGATGGTTTACCTCAAGGAGTTTGTGCTGATAGATGATGACGATGACGGAGACATGTCGCTAAGAGAGAAAACAGTGATAGACTTGTCCGTCATGGATGGAAACGCTGCTGACCTGGTGTGTGGGAGGCTGTTGTCTACCTCCAGTGGCTCCCTGTCAGAGAGTAAGGAAGAATTTGCGGCTCCTGAAGGGCCTCCACCTGAGGAAGTTGAGACGGCACATGAAAAGAAACGCTGCTGTTTCTGCACTGTTTTATGAACAAGCAGGACTCTGCAGGAGTTTGTGTGAAGCTGTTCTCGGTTCTCTGACTCGGTTCTGATCTCTCTGGCTAAACACTACTACATACTGGTTTTATATACGTGTTCCTGTTGAACTGCATAGCACATTTATAGGTATGGTGACATACCATTGCGTGATTTCATTTATTACGTTTTTGTTTAAGTCAATATTTCTGGCATTAATTTTACAAAGCCTTTATTCAACATTAAAACAGCAAACATATTTGTGTTGGTCTCAAATGTCAGACACTGTTTTTTTTAACACTCCTTATTTAAGTAGCCTAATTATGAAATATATGTATGCTGAGACGCATTCACGGATTCACATTGAAATAATTGGATAATTTGGGTTAAGATAATCATTTTCAAGTTTAACATCTCTGAAGTTTATTATACAGTTTTTATACAAAAAAAAAAGGCATGTTCCTATAATATTTTATCTGAACGACTTTCAGATTTTGTGATAACTACACAGGTCTAAAAAGATCAGGTGCTAACAACAAATAAAGATATCTCCAATGACCAAATGATGTGTCTAGTTGTGTCTCTATGTACACACTTTGCTTGACCATGTTATGTTGACTAACCACTGCTGCACTGCCACGAGTACACCAACTATAAAAATGCACAATGATCAGTTCATTATGCCAAGGTGTTATCAAATGAGAGGACCCAGTGATCTTGGCTTGGCCTGGATCCTGCACTCAAAGATGTGGAGTCTTTGGCATCTAGTAGCACTAGGGAGCAATATTTTAACCCCAACAACAGCCGGTTCCCCCTGCTGCCATCTGGCAAGTGATACAGTAGTATCCACTATCCACTGTCTTACCACAAGACTACCAAGCAGCTTCTTTCCTCAGGATACGAGACTCCTCATCTCATCCTCTGTACTCAAAATAAACATTTTGTTTAGTTAAGTTTTTTCTTGCATTACTTTGTGAAACCCTGTGTTGTAGAATGACAATAAATGAACCTTGAACTTGATGTAATACAAAGTCCTGCCGATGGTTTCACGCTACTCCACATGCATTCAACATGTTTGTTAGACCTCAAGGATACATACAAAATGTGTTTTGGTGAGCAACACTGAATGTCAATATAAATTGAGGTCCACAAGGCACCTGTAAGTAAGTAAACCCTTAACCAAAATCAGTGTGAAGCTTGACATCTACTGGTGAAAGCAGGACTGAACTGTCCATCTGCCATGTGATTAACTTGTCCTCTGTAGAGGGACATCGCTAAACACCAGGCAATATGGTATATTCTGCCCCTGTTTTTCACCAGGTGATTTTGGTTCGAGGCTGATTGGCATCAGCTGTTTAAATTCATGCCTCCCGATCATTGCCTCATTCACAGGTGTGTAGCTACCAGCTGACTGAAAACATCCAATGGTCACTATTGCTCTGCCTCCTTATGTGTTATATCATTGATATTATTGATTTAATAAATATCATGTTCATGTATGTTCCTATTAAGGGGGAATCATTCTTTCAACAAAAACATGATGATGCGTATTTGAGTCTTTTCCATTAAATCTAACTCTCGAACCATTGGCTATAAATGCTCAATCCCCTGATGTAAGTGTTGCTGACTGAACTAGCTTTGTGCTTTGGGCAGGGGTTAATCAGTCCAGTCCAGCAGGCACTGGTGTGAGGCGGTAGCTTGTTGGTTTGAGTGACAGAGATACCCCACTGAGGACCATGCTTGGCTGACAGATAGCAGCTCACCACACTTATCTTCCCCTCCCACAGGACGCCAACTGACACCCCATCAGCACCTACTACAGACCCCGCGGTAGGACGAGGAGGGATGTTGGTTTCATTGACTTCAAAAACCAGTAAACATTTGAGGATTATATTAAAAAAGGATCAATTCAGTTAGTTTAATAAGGGTTACTTTAAATATAAAGGGCAAAGGATGAAGGTGTACTATGAAATTCATAAAATGTCATTAATATTAACTTGTTATTGATATAGTTTCTAAGTCATCTAGTGAAAGATTAACTAGCTGATAATGCGGTTAATGTGCAGGCCAAATATAGCCGTTATCAGCCACCGCAGCATGAGTGTACAGTTCACCAAAGTGAGCACTGAGCGTATCAACACGTGAAGTGTAACCGAATGTGTCAGGGAATGACAGATTAAGCCACAAAAAATACACCAGCTGCCAGAAGACCATTGACAAAAGGAGCTATTTCTCAGAGTGACCTCAGCTCACCCACTCACAGAGTCCTCTCAATCCTGGTTATCAAATCCGCTCAGTGTCATCATGGACCACAAGACGGAAGTAAACTACACAAAAAGAGAAGATGGGGAGGTTTAGTGTCTGGTGAAGTGAAGAGAGCGTCAGGGAGACTCTCAGAGAGGATGGACGAGAGAAACAGAGCAATGATCGTGGCTTTTCTGCTCTGTGTCATAGCAGGTAAGAACACCGATGACAATTGTTTTGCTGCATCATTCTCACTGAACGTGATTATCTATTAAGCATTGTATTTTTTATGTTTCACTTTATGTTTCACTGAAAATTGCAGAAGGGGTGAATAGAACGATATTGACTGATGGATGTTCTTTCTATCCTCTCAGAAATTCCAGCAAAAGGCCACATTCTGGATGTGTGTCCCACCTGCCACGCTGACGCCACATGTGACGACAAGTCAGACGGCTCTGGAAAAGTGTGTAACTGCAAGTACGGCTTTGTTGGAAATGGGAGAACCTTCTGTCAAGGTAAGAAAAAAAACTTGGTTTATTTATCAAGTGAAGCTAAATTAAGTATTTTCAACCTCTTTTCTCTTTTCCTATAAGAAAAGGGGTTTACAATGTTAAGAATAATAGTATACAGCTGCAGTGGCTCTGTGAGGCTGTACTGTGAGGCATATATTCTCAATGCATTCTCAATCTTCTTGGATTTATTTTTTGGGGACCATTCTGTCTGTAAAAAAATTTCATGGCAATCCGTTCTATGGACATTTTTATGGAAGCCCATTCCTGCCAGCAAAAAAAAAAATAAGATCACTAAAAAAAAAAAAAAGATAAAAATAAGATCACAAAAAAAAAAAAAAAAAAAATATGTAATTCACAAAAAACAACAAAAAATAAATAAATATCCACCCACAAAATGAATAATAATAATTCTAATAATTTTTTTTTTTTTACTTTTTTTCCACCAGCAAAAAAAAAAAAATAAACTTTTGGTGCATCCATCTGTAACCATAACACTGACCAGATTTTTCCAGTTGTTATAGAAAGTCGAAATTATGAGATACTTTAACACAACAGTCATAGAAGCAGCTATGACATATGAATGGATTGTGAGTACATTGAAGACTTCTTTAAAACGTGGCTTTACAACACATGAAATACAGATGATGTTTCACATGGATTGTACTGAGCAAAACGCACCCTTGAAGCTCTGGAGTATAAAGAATGAAACCAATGTGGCTGAGGTGGCGACCAATAAACTATGGAAGCCCATTCACGCCAGCAAAAAAAAATAAAATAAGATCACCAAAAAAAATAATAATAATTAATTCACAAAAAATACAAAAAAATAAAAATGAATTCACAAAAAAAAAATAATAATAATTAATTCACAAAAAAAATAATATATATATATATATATATATATATATATTTTTTTTACTTTTTCTCTGTCAGCAAAAAAAAAAAAAAAAAAGATGTTTCCAGTTGCTGTTTATTGGTCGCCACCTCAGCCACATTGGTTTCATTCTTTATACTCCAGAGCTGCTTCTTGCTTAACATTCTATTCAAGGGTGCGTTTGCTCAGTACAATCCATGTGAAACATCATCTGTATTTCATGTGTTGTAAAGCCACGTTTTAAAGAAGTCTTCAATGTACTCACAATCCATTCATATGTCATAGCTGCTTCTATGACTGTTGTGTTAAAGTATCTCATAATTTCGACTTTCTATAGCAACTGGAAAAATCTGGTCAGTGTTATGGTTACAGATGGATGCACCAAAAGTTGTTTTTTTTTTTTTGCTGGTGGAAAAAAAGTAAAATAAAAAAATAAAAAATGTATTAGAATTATTATTATTTATTTTGTGGGTGGATTCATTCATTTATTATTATTTTTTTTTAAGTTACTATTTTTTTTTTTGTGATCTTATTATTTTTTTTTTTTTTTTGTGATCTTTTTTTTTTTTTGCTGGCGGGAATGGGCTTCCATACATTTTGACATTTTGTCAAAGTAGAAAAAGCACCGTAGGAATTAATACCATTTGATTTCAACTCCCTCTCTCCTATGTTGAAGTGCAGTAAATGCTTTTTCTTCCAGATAAAGATGAGTGTCAGATAGGTGCCAGTAGGATCTGTGGGCAGCACACCACCTGCCACAACACATATGGCAGCTACTACTGTACCTGCCTGGCTGGCTACAGCCCTTCTAACAACATGGCCGTCTTCATCCCAAATGATGGAACCCACTGCCAGGGTGAGTTTAGGCTTTGTTTTTTTACAGGACTGTTGTAGGCATAACTATACATAGAGGTATATAGGACAACATTAAGTTTGGACTTTTACCTGTAAAACAAGCCTTTCATTATCGTTTTTATGTCACATGCTCATTTGCCGTGTGTTGTGCAGACGATGACGAGTGCAGGAACACCGGCTTGTGTGGAGAGGGAGCTCAATGCAGGAATCTTGAGGGCAGTTTTGACTGCAGCTGCCAGCTGGGATATCAAGTCCACAACGGAGCGGAGCCCTTCCACCCTCACAAAGACAAAGCTTCCTGCAAAGGTAAGACAGCATTAATGTGTTTTGAATAAGCATAATTACAGTATATTAAATTTACACTTTTCCAGTGTATGTAGTATGGGTTTGGGACTCGGCTCCAGACAATCAAGCAAGAGGGCAGTAGATGGACTTTCAAACCCTTTCAAAGGAGATCAAATTCCTACTGTGTATTTTATCTGTCTTGCTCCACACAAATCATACTCCAAAGACACACATGTAGTTAATTGCAAATTCAGTCTAACCCATCCCTTTATGTCATTAGTGTGTACCCCTCACTTTGGTCCTGGCTGGTGTAACAGTGGCAGTGCCTGCTGCGTGTGGGTGGGCAAACAGCTGGATCTAATCTTGACTTTTGTTTGTTCTTGTCGCGCTCAGTGGTTGACTGCGGCCAGCCTGCCTCAGTGGAGGACACAGTGCTGCTGTCAGTCACAGGCACCACATACAGCAGTGTGGCCATGTTTGTCTGTGATAAAGGCTTTGTGTGGAGGAGTGGAGACAACAGCTCTGTGTGTGGAGCTGATGGACTGTGGAAAGGACCCAACATGGTCTGTGAAGGTAACAAAACACACATAAATATATATACACATATATATATATATAGTCTGCCTTTCTCCACAGCTTCTAGCATTATATTACTCTGTATGATCATTCGTCACCACATTGCAACTTTGTACGTTGCTTTCTCTGCTCTCTGCTTGTGTTTTTTTTATTGTTTGGCTTTTCAGGAGTTCTTAACAGTGTCAATTAAATGTATCATAATAAAAGATTTAACCATAATGTCGGCTAGCTCTGCAGGACTTTGCTACCCGCCGGCTACTAACGGCTAACGTTTACTAGCTCTCCTCCTGCAGATTTCAATACAGATTTGTTGCTCACAATGTAGCATTGTCAAGGAACAGTATAAACGTGTTTAACCACAGGTGTGTAGTACTAGTTTGCACATGTGCAGTTCCGATCGGATCCCGATACGTGATCACATCGCGTGATCTCAGCATCCGATCCAGCATCATCAGGCTGTATCGGTAGCAAACCCGATGCTGGTATCGGCTTTGAAACAACTCTAACATGGATCATAAAACTGATCGGTCGGAAAGAGTTCCTGGAGATTTTCCAGTGAACTACGGTTTCATGCAGCATGTCACTGCTTTGGCCCTCAGGGGTTGACTGTGGCTCTCCCCCTGCCCTCCCTCACTCTCATATGCTGTGGAATAAGAGTTCAAGGATGGGCACCGAGGTGGTTTATCAGTGTATCTCTGGATATCATAATGTTGGAAACGGCAATGTATCCATCTGTACTTCTGCTGGACAGTGGGAGAGACCGTCTATGCTCTGTCAAGGTACAGTCACTGTTTTATCAGATCATTTTAGAGTAATTACAATATCACTGGAAAGCATACTTATCCAAAGCACACAGATATACAGTTTGTTCTTTTTTCTCTTTCCACCTTAACTTCCTGGATCTTGGTGTTCATGTTACATGTTATTCCTTGTAGAGGCCATGTGTGGAAGTCCTCCTACAATTGAATCCACTGAGCAGGTGTGGGACAGTCATTCAACCCCTGGCAGCACTGTGCTCTATGTTTGTAAAGAGGGCTTTTATAACAAAGGAGGACTTAATATATCGATGTGTAATGAAAACGGTCAGTGGACCTCCCCAACTCTGTTGTGTCAAGGTAATTAAAACAACGACTGAAACCATTCAATCAACACTTTTGTCAAATTGCTAAGAATTCATTAGATATAAAGAATGTTTTGTATGTACATATATATTAAACAATATATATATTTTCTTTCTGTATAACCCACTGTGTCTATAATTTTCTGCCCCAGACATATCATGTGGGGATCCTCCTATACTGCCTCACACTGGGCAAGTGTGGGATGGCAGCTCCAGCCCTGGAAGCACAGTGACTTACTACTGTAAAATAGGATTTTATCCCAGTGAAGGAAATAACATGGCATTGTGCTCAATTAATGGTAACTGGACAAAACCAAACATCTCATGCAAAGGTAAAAAATACTTCCTCCAAAATGTTGTTAATGCTGTGGTTACCGTTGTTTCTCCACTGCTGTTGTAGACTCAAATAATAACTGTTTTCACCCAATTAAATATTTCTATTTCCATACTTGTAGAAGTTGACTGCGGTGTGCCGCCACCCATCCCCCATTCAATCATGCTGTGGAATAGAATCTCCACTTTGGGCTCTCAGGTTGCTTACCAGTGTAACTCTGGATATCGCAGTGTTGGAGAGGGAGATGTATCAGTTTGTACTGCCAGTGGAGATTGGGATGGAGCCTCTCTGCTCTGTACAGGTAATAATGACATTAATCTACACAATGGAGTATTGGGTTACCTGCCTCCAGTAAAAGTTATAATGCAATCCTCATGTCAGCAAGACGACATCATTTCCATGCTGTAATTGAACAGTATGAATGTTACTGTAATCATTCAGCTGCCATTACAATCACTTGAAACTGCAAAATGTGTAAATTCATCTGCAATGACTTGCTGTCTTTTTGTTGTAGAAATCAATTGTCAAGAGCCTGTTTTTAAACCTCGTGCTAAAATGCTATGGAACAGC
The DNA here is from genome assembly GCA_032191485.1 of Leptoclinus maculatus. NCBI lineage: Eukaryota > Metazoa > Chordata > Actinopteri > Perciformes > Stichaeidae > Leptoclinus > Leptoclinus maculatus. The sequence continues at coordinate 28,039,821 of JAVDOI010000005.1, forward strand.
ACATCACACATTGGCAGTGTGGTTTATTACCAATGTGAGGAAGGATATTCCACCAAGAGCCTGAGAAACTACTCAGTATGTGGAGAGAATGGACTGTGGGAGGATATTGAGCTGTGGTGTGAAGGTGCAATGTTTGATGACAGATATATTGATAAACTACTGTTTTCATTTCAGAATATTTGTAGCAATTCGCACAAAATATTTAGAGCAATGGTTTGAAATTTTCAAAAAGCAGCTGGTTAGCTTTGCTTAGCATAAAGACAGGAAACAGGCTCTGTTCAACGGTAACAAAGTCAACCTATTAGCACCTTAAAAGCTCACAACATGTTCTATCATGTTTGTTTAATCCACACAAATACCAAAGTGTAACTATTTCTTGGCCTGATGCAGTGACGTCCTCGAGTCTACACTGGTTGCCTGGTAACCTCACAGTGACAATAAGACTCCACTCACTGCACTTGGCCAAGAAATAGTTAATTTATTACCTTTTGAGAGCCATGCTAGCTGTTTCCCCCTGTTTCCAGTCTTTGTGCTAAGCTACGCTAACTGGCTGCTAGCTGAAGCTTCATATTTACTGTAGAGACTTGAGCGTGGTATTGATCTTGTGACTCTGTGTAAGAAAGCAAATAAGCCTTTTCCCCAATATTCAAACTATTGCTTTAAAATAGAAGTATTAGTATATTGCTATGCTCTGTAAATAGTTGAAGTATGAAAATCCAGTCCGCCAATTCTATACTCTAGAAACTTTCATATTCATATGAGGTACACATAAGTGTAATAAACACAAAGTTTGCTACTTGTTCTCATTATGTTTATGGAGGAATGAACTGTGCCATTTGTGTTTTTCTTTGTGATATATTGCTAATTCATGTCTGTGTGCAGAAATAAGCTGCGGCCCCCCACTAACCCTCCCCCATACTAACCTCCGGTGGGATGGCACCAGTAGACCGGGCAGTGTGGTGCTGTATGAGTGCATGGATGGATTTTACCTGATGAGTGGAAACAATATTTCAACGTGTTTACTATCAGGACAGTGGGGGAAGGTATCTGTGAAGTGCAAAGGTACAGTGATAATCTCTATACGTGCATCTATTTGACTGCGGAAGAATCATTCTTTGTTAACATGTTATTGACATAATTTAGTTGATGCTTTGATCTTATCTGGTAAGTAACTCATGAATGCTCTATATTGTCTCAGCTGTGGTTGGAGGCTCCTTTGTATTTATTAGTTAACCAGTGCCATTGTTTTCCTACAGCTAAATGTGGCCCGGTTCCCTTCCTTGCCAAATCAGAGGTGTTGTGGCATAACAGGAGCGTTGTGATCCACCGCTGTGTGGATGGATATCACAGCTGGAGGGGCAGCTACGTCTCTGTGTGTGGCAGCTCTGGGCTGTGGCAGAGAGCTACACTGAGATGCATAGGTGAGCAACAACGCAACCCCATTAGGATTTGTAATATGTCAAATAAAAAGGGGAAGATTTGTGGTAGCATTTTACATCTCTTACAGAAATAAAGCCAGCTGTCAATCACCTATCTGTCCTCAATGAAAAATGTGTGCATTGGAGAGCAGAGAAGTATGAGGAGGATAAAGAAGTATACAAGGTAACAGATTTTATAATCCTTCTTTCACTGCCGTTGCTGTTTATCTTATCTCTATCTTACCGTTATTGTCATCATTTGCCAGCATAGGAAATATGTGCTTTCAGTATTTTTTTACCTTATTACCTGGGTATATGTGTATGGTATGGACAGTTAAGCATTTCTCATGCGATTACCATACTTTTTTTCCCCCTGATGCCACATTGCATATAACCGTTGCAGGTGACATACATAGGATCCAGAGACTACGAGAGGTCCTTTCATGATAGAGGGAAGCGGTGTCTGAGCTCTAAGGCAGACCAGCTGGAACTCTGTCTGAACCTGCTTCCAGTCACAAACTACAGCATCTCCATCACCGCAGTGTCTTCCAGATTTACTGCCACCATCTCCACTAACACCGGTTTAACAGGTATCATTGTACAGACAACTCTCCTCTGACAAATGTCGCCCTGCATCAAAGTGAAACCAGGAGTTATCAGCTTTTCTGGAAATATTTAGGACTGTTATAATTGTATTGAATGGGATGCATTCTTCTTTATACTGAACATAATAACATTTGACAGTGCCCCCAGCACCAGTTGTCTACTACAGAGAATTTGAGACTCCTGTACCAACATTGAGGCTCCGCAGATCACCCAACACACTGGACCCAATAAGGTGACAATCAGCTCTATTGTTCTGCCAGGTTACAGAGGAAATTAAAACCCTATGAGTTAAAACAGCAAGACATGCTTAAATAAGTTTGATAATTCATAAATCTTTACAATAAATCTAGTTAATAGCACATATATAACTCCTGGACCCTTCCATGAATATCAAATTAGGCTCCATCCAGTTTTCATGGCTAAACTCAATGTCTCACTATCTCTACTGACATTCATCGTCACCGCAGAAAAGAAGATATAGAGCTAGACGGATGAATCAGCAAGGAAGACGTATCAGCTGATATTAGCTTATTGCAGATATATCTGTATCAGTGTAAAGAAAGCACAGTCCTGGAATTACAAACTAGGTTACAGGTAATTTAGAAGCAGTGTCGCCACTACATAGTTTGTCCACCAGAGGTCACTGATAAGTTGCTTTATATTCTGTATCCACAGTTTAGTATGGAAATCCTGAGCGGGAAGTTTTTCACCTGTTTTTACAAAAAAAAAAGTAACTTTCACCTGGCAAAACTTTGCCCACCTGCTTCAAAGATTAAAAAAAAAAATCTTTAAACTTTGAAAGATTATCCTGCAATACCGTTGTTCACCAGTTCTTAAATCAGAATCACATTCATGCATGTACCACGTTACCTTTATGTCATATTCAGGTGTTACAAATCTTTCATGTAAAGAATTTAACGTGTTAACATACCTTTATTTATGACCATATGGTGACAATTTCTTTGTTCTTCATTTTGCAGTTTGTACCAGGTGTTTGTGCTTCCTGTAGAGGGGATTATAATGTTTGACTGTTCCTCTCCTGCGAGCTCAGACATCTCAAGCAAAACAAAGTCCTCAACAGAGTACATCACTGCCCAGATTGTTGTCAGACATGTTGGGACAGAGATGAACTTTACTGTAGGAGATGGACTCTACCATGGAGGCTTCTTTAATGCACCACTGGAGAACGGCAGGAACTATTATATCATCTTACGAGCTGTCAGTCAGTGGAAATCGGTGGGTCCAACTACTATGCAATAACGTATCAGTATAAAAATGTATTGACTTATAAACTGTAACAAACTTTGCATTTAAATTACCTGAATGTTTTCTCCTCTAGGCTTTAAAAAGTTCCTGTGTCCTGTGGGCTAAAGTAAGAGGTAATTTACTGGCCAAATACCCAAATCCTATAGTGTACTTTTTTTAAATGATAAGATTTATCTTGGGAAATTACATTTTACCCAGTGTAGGCAGCTGGATGTTATACGGTTAAGAAAGGAGAGAGGAGACAAAGAGATGGAGCAAGGAGCAAGGTCTGGTTCGGTGTTGGTAGTTCACTAAAGTTATGAGGAAAACCCAGAACGTGTTGGACTGATTTATTTATTCCTTATCATACAACCACGTCGCTTACACTAGTGACAACATTCAGAAGGGAGAAGGCAACAGAAAGTATTTCAAACAAGTAGATGTCGAAAAAGCTCGTTGCCAGTTACTCACACGCAGCATTTCCTTGTTCCAGGTACATCCTATGTTCTGAGGGTTTCATCTCTGTCTGCTGCTGCATCAATAGGACTGGTTGCCTTGGTCATTTTGGGTGGATACTGTTTCACCCGGTATGTAAGATGGTACAATAGAGTATTATAACCCTGTTAGTATCCTTTTATGTGTAAAACAACTGTTATTTAATTAAATAAAATCTACACAGTCTGAAGTGATTCTAGTGTTTCTGGAATTTTCAAAGATGAAATACATGTATGATCAGTGGATCATTCAGAAACTAGTCAATATGACTGGTAATCACAGCCTGCAAATAAAATATTCATTTTTGATTTGTTTCTGGTGACAAAATACAGTAATCCTGCATAGTGCAAGTGGCCTGTTATATTTCACTAGTTTTGCACACTTTCAGGTGAAAGACGGCACTTGAAATTGTAATTCATTGACCTGTTTTCCCTCTCTCGTCTTTTCCAGGTTTTTCAAGAGGACATGACACTCCTAAACTACTTAATTGTCATTATGACAAATTCAATTACAGTCTTGACTTCCCATCTGTGCATTTTATTTTGTACATTTCATAAATAATTATAATAAACAGTTTTTTTCACTTCAATAGTTGAATGATTAGTGGATGTCAATGTGTACTTGGAATGAAGCAACCCACTTTGTAAAGCAGACCATTTGTGACTTCACTGTTTGAGAAACCTTCTGACACACTCCCATGATCAGAGTCTACAGGAATAAGAAATAGATTACAATACCAAGACTTTATAACTGAAGAGGGATATTTCTCTCCCACATTGTTTAATTAGAAGACTTTTTTGAGTTCTAAAGAGGTGATTTGATTCTTTCTCATCTTGTATCCTCTTGAGACACATACATCCTGGGACAGCCCTGGGAATATAAACTCATTTATATATAGACTTCCTTACCTTGTAGGAGAGGATACCTCATATAAAAGAAAAACATATTTTCATTAAAAAACATAGGGGTTAATGATGACACTCAAATCACGATTGATCGTTGTGTTTATCTTAATATGTTTACTAATGTTAACATTGTATTATTAGGTTATTATTTTTGGCTTATTTGTATCTAGAAGGTGAGGGTTTAGGGCTGTCCCACTGTCAAATCATACAGTGTTTGAGGGCTCTCTTGCAGACATTTTGAGCCCTTTATGAACCCTTTTCGTAAGTCAGCACTTCTGCAGACTTTGCCCAAGGAAATTACCCACAATTCATAGCAATGTGACAATAAACACGGGGTTACCAGTGGAAGTATATGGAGAAGTTTAAAAAAAAGGTAAACAAAGGGAATGGCCCATGTGTGTTCAGCTTGGCAAATTACATTTACTCAGAAACATTAAGGATTAAAGATGGAACATAAAAACACATGAAATCAGAGGAATGGAAGCAGAGATAATATTACACAGATGTATTCATCAAACATCAACTTTTGTCATTGAAGCTGTTTTGAAAAGATGAGAAAATAGATTATGAGGATGAGAGGTGAGGATGAGAGGATGAGAGGTGAAGAGTGAGGATGAGAGGTGAGGATGAGAGGTGAAGAGTGAGGATGAGAGGTGAGGATGAAGATGAGAGGTGAGGATCAGGATGAGAGGTGAGGATGAGAGGTGAAGAGTGAGGATGAGGATGAGAGGTGAAGAGTGAGGATGAGAGGTGAAGAGTGAGTATGAGGACGAGAGGTGAGGACGAGGATGAGAGGTGAGGATGAGAGGTGAAGAGTGAGGATGAAAAGTGAGCCCGTACGGTTGTACTGGCCCTTTAAATAGGTTTTACATCCGGGGCAGCGCTTTAATTTCCCCTGACGGTCCGACAGACTCCTGCCGATGAAGACCCACCTCTAACGGGCTTGTTTACGAAGGGTTAACAGGTACAAAACACGCATTACTGTGTCCGTTAAAGTAAAACCTTTGTAATAAAGACAGTTAGTCAGCAGTGTTGCATGTTACCAGACAGCTTGAGATGTCAGCTCCAGTGTGGAGTAGGCCAAAGGGACATGTTGTGATTGATTGTTTACATACAACGCTAGCTATTAGCTAACGTAAGGCATGGAGAGTCACTTTATACAAGATTGCCTGATTGTCTCGCTGCAGCCCAAAGAGTATCGTTAAAACCCAGGCTAACGTGACCTATTTCCCCTTAAAGGAAGCCAATCATTTAACTGTAACGTTCATGGTGTCGCTGACACGCTGCTAGTCGGTGATGCTAGCAGGTAAACCAGTTAGCATCACGTCACCAATGTGCTTACCATGTATTTGGGAGGATGAACGCCAAACTGACGAGCTAACGTTAGCTAACTTAGCTCATGAAACAGACACGCTCACTCAACCAAAGTTTGGATCTCAGTCTCACCTTATCCACGAGGGCAGCACGTGCCTGTTTTGATGAAGATCATGATTGTTATTGACTCAGGAGGTGGTAACTTAATTAATTAACCATCCTACCTGCCATCTGAAGTACTCACACTATATATAGTGTGCTGTTCAGGAGAGATAACACAGTCTGTATTTTTCCTTAACAGGTGCGCTGCCGCCGCTGGCCCTCGGTTCACTATGGCCCAGAACCAAGTGATCCTGCAGTTCCGCTTCTCCACATTTGGGGACTCCATGCTGCAGAAGATGAACCTCTTGCGACACCAGAAACGCTTCTGTGATGTCAGTGTGCGCATCAACCAGCTGGAGGTCCCTGGTCACAAGGTAGTGTTTGCGGCCGGCTCCTCTTTCTTGAGGGACCAGTTCATCCTTCAGCAGGACTCCAGGGAGGTCCAGATCTCCATGATCCAGGAGGCGGAGGTGGGCCAGCAGCTGCTGCTGTCCTGCTACACGGGTCAGCTGGAGTTTCCTGAGCTGGAGCTCGTGAATTACCTGATAGTGGCCAGCTTCCTCCAAATGGGCCACATTGTGGAGCAGTGCACTCAAGCTCTCAGCAAGTTCATCAAACCTCAGTCTGCACGCAAGCTGGAGGTGGATGTGGGTATGAAGAGGGAGAAAGAGAAAGAGGGTTTAACCTCCCAGGCCCAAAGAGAGCAAGAGTGCTCTCAGGTTCGGACTTCTCATCAGGATGAGGAGGAGGAGGAGGAGGTGATGCAGGCTGGGGACGACAACAATGGCAGCGATGTGGACGATGGCAACGAAGACGACGGCGACGACGAAGTGATCATACAGCCTAGGTCCCCTCTTCAGATCAAACGTCCAAAGCAGGGTGTGGTGGAGAGTGACATCACTATAGTAAAAGTGGAGTCTGTGTCTGACGTAGCAGAGAGCTCCATCACTGGTAACCTCCTCACCAGTCCTGCTCCCCCTACACTCCACTCTCCTGAGCCCCAGCACTCTCTCATCAACTCCACTGTGGACAGTCGTGACAGTGAGCTGGTGGTTCCACCCAGCGTGGCCGGAAACCCGCTCAGACCCCCTCCTGCAGAGAAGCACAGTGTGTACCAGAGGAACTACGACAAACCCCTCCAGTGGTACCACCAGTGCCCCAAGTGTTCCCGGGTCTTCCGCCAGCTGGAAAACTACGCCAACCACCTCAAGATGCACAAGCTGTTCATGTGCCTGCTGTGCGGCAAGACCTTCACGCAGAAGGGCAACCTGCACCGGCATATGCGTGTCCATGCCGGCATCAAGCCCTTCCAGTGTATGATCTGTGGTAAGACCTTCACCCAAAAGTGTTCTTTGCTGGATCACCTAAACCTGCACAGTGGGGACAAGCCGCACCGCTGCAACTACTGCGACATGGTTTTCGCTCACAAGCCAGTTCTCCGCAAGCACCTCAAACAGATCCACGGGAAGAACAGCTTCGACAACGCAAACAAAGGGAACCTGCACAACGGGGAGCTCGACTTTGATTTTGGACAAATTAAATCTGTGGACCTTTTTTAGCAGCGATGTTGAATGGCATCAGTTTAAATGGCCGTGATGCAGACTTTCCTTCAGATGGAACGTTGTTATCGTACATTTAGCAGTTCAAGAAGCGGACACAGTTTATACCAGTGGCGGGCCCTTGGGGAGGGTGTATAGTGTTGAAAGGCCGAAACACTCAATGACACAAGGGAACATTACTGATGATGTGTTCTGGGCCCAACTGTCCCAAAATTCTACAACCTAAACCAGACCAAGATACACCCCACACAAGCCGGAAAACCCCCACTTGTCGATCGTCAACCACTCAAAACAAGGTTAATTTCCTGGAAGTGCTCACTACCTTGGCACAAAAGACATGTCCTGTGTTTTTTTGATTCTAAATGCAGAGTGAATGCACTTGAAAACACATGAATCTTCAAAGATGATCACTTTAACACTTTGCGCGGAGTATATAGACTTCTGCCGCTTCGCTTCTTGTTGCTGTGCACCGACTAAATGTGTCCCCAGAGCAACATTGGACGTAACAATAGTTCCTATCACATATTAAACCAAACAAAAATCCATCTTCATAAAAACAAGTTGTACAAATAATAGTATATAAAAAGCATATTAAAGCTACTGCAGATGTAAAAACAAAAGCAGTTCACTTACCAAAGCTGCTGTTCACTATTTAAAGACAAAGTCCATCCTTCTTTCTTTGTTAATAAAGAGTTTAATCTCACGGTTGTTCAGTACATCCGTCCGTTTTAGTTCCAGTAAGAAGTCCTTCTCGATTCATGGACGCCAGTGAAGACAGTCGAGCCTCCCCAGTTGTATTTCTTGAATACGTTTTAATGCCTTTGAGGGCTGAAAATGTCCGCTCGACAGAGGCAGCAGATATTGGGATTGTCACCGCCCAACATGTCAGGCTAGCCCACTGACCAATCACGTATGGTTAGGCCAGCTAGCAGGCTCTGGCATGTCAAAGAATACGCCCAACATGTCAAACTAAAGATCTGATTGGTTGAACACTATGACAATCAACAATATTGTCCCCATTCACTTAAACTGCAAAGGGATTCACTTGTGAGTCTGCAGGCCTCGGGCCTCTCTTCTTACCTAGAGACACAGAGGTGAAATCTGATTGGATAAAAGCTCTACTTAAAACAAGCTGCACTGGAAGCAGAGCAACTGAGGAAGACAGTAGCTGTGCAATGAGAAAATAAGCTAATGGGAAAAAAATTATAATACATATGTATTTATGAAAAATAATTAAATTATAAAATAGCTATAACTTTGTGATTCTGTCTAGGCCAGCAGAGAAGGCCTTGCAGGCCCTGACGGCCCACCACTGGTTTATACTCAGCTGGAGCAGAGAGACGGTTATTTGCATTGTCAAAGAGCGGCAGATGAGCGAACATGATGGCTGTTAGTGGTTTCCAATAATGTCAGCCTCATCCGGATGGGTTTAACTGGAGAATGTAAACACGAAAGAAGACGTTTTCCTGGTCTACTTTTCACTGTAGCTTAATTTTTTATTTTTTCTAGATTTTATGTAGATGCCTTCATATCGTACTTGAAAATTCAGCACTGAAACACGAAACATTGACTGTACTTCATGAGTTTTATTGATGAATTAACATGTCTTTGTGTCTATGTTGTCCAATGAAAAATATCCATATGTGTGTGTATATCTATATACAGTCTACTGTAGCCTTTCTTTCTTACCTGTGTTATCATGGACTTCATAACTAAAGGAAACTTGAAAGAGGGCGGGTTGAAAAACTATTTTATTGAAGGCAAGCTACACCCGTGACGAACAGGATGCCAAAGTGTCTATATGAGCTGAAATGGTTCTTTTATACAGACTTTATATCTGAGGTACTATTGGACCAAAGTGACATTGTATCTGTCCTGTGTTCATGGAAGTCAATGTGTGTTAAGAAATTAAAACCGATTCTTAATCGATGTTGGTTTCAAGTGTTCTTCTTGTGGCTCTCTTCTCTCCGCCAATCATGCAAATATGGTGCATCCAAGATCTAAATGCTGCATTCCTGATGTGAAGAATGAGCACAAATGTGTCAGCTAACACGCTCCTCAGTGTGCATGCTCGGTTTAACCAGCCCGTTTCATCAGTTAGGGTTTGTAGTGTGGCATGTAAATGTGTGGCGGGTTTAACAAAGGTTCATTGTGTTTGCTGCAGTAGGTCCTCCGAGTATCTTCAGACCGGCGAATAGATTACTAAAGAGGAGAAACACAGCAGTGCACTTTTGATGTTAAACTGACCGATTCACCTATCGCAAAATGAAATAATATAATTGCACGTGTCGCATAATTATATTTGAATTTGACCCCATCCTTATTACATGCTATCTACATATATCTTCATATATATATATATGTTTATAAAACACACTGGTGACAGGACAAGGACTACTCCCATAAGATATACAGTATAAAGGCCTACAGATAATATTTGCTGAAGTATGATTATGACGTCCTTGCTGAAACCACACTGCCTTATTCTATTGTTACATGTGACTTACTAAACGTATTTGAGGTTTTCTGGATCATTTTAACAGTGCTGCAAAGATCAAAAGAGCTTTTACAATTCACCCCCTCTTCTTAATGTGTGACAATGACACTGACCATCTCTTTGCAAATTTATTTTTGCACTGGATCTTCTCTCACTCACCCCTTTTTAAATACGGGCAGAAGATGTGGAAAGTGCTTTTGTCCAGCCTTTACTGTATGTGTTTTGTTTAAACCGACTATATGTCCACTACATGTAAAACCAAAAATCTATTTGAATACAATGATTTGAATAAGCTACGTTCTCTCATCATTATTGCTCAGTAGACCATCTCTGGTGTGTGGTGCAGCAGCGATGAGCAAGACTGCAGGCGGCTTCCAGAGCTGTGTGCATTACATGTTTGATTATGAAACACCAAAAACACTGGTTATTCCAAACCTATTGGTAGGATTTGTCTTCAGGTTCACCCAGTTTCTGGTGGTGCTGTATGTGGTGGGGTAAGTAACAAATGATGGGGGGGAGGGGGGGGGGCATAAAGCTAATCTAGTCGTGAAGTACTGTTGTAGTGAGCTGCCTGGTGTTGCTCTACATCCGCAGGTATGTGTGTGTGGTGCAGAAGGCCTACCAGGAGACAGACTCTGTCGTCAGTAGCGTCGCCACCAAAGTGAAAGGTTTTGCCTTCACCAACACATCTGACATGGACCCCCGGTTTTGGGACGTGGCGGATTATGTTATCCCGTCTCAGGTATTTAACCATATTTCATCTTTATTGCAAAAACACGCACACGCGCTCCACTCCAACTCATCCTCCATGGTGTATCGTCTGGGAAATGTGCTAAACTGATCCACACAGTTTGACTGGGAGTAAAACTATTTAACTGCCTTGTGACGTTTGTGCTTCTCTTCTGTCTGATAGGGCGATAATTCATTCTTTGTTTTAACCAATATGGTTATTACCCCCCTTCAAACTCAGTCGCGTTGTCCTGAGGTGAGTCACCAACACTAGTGTATCTTTTAGGGATGCAATTTATGATTACTTTCATTATTTATTAATATGTCAAACAAATCAATTGATAATTTAGTCTAATGTGCCAGAAACATTTTTTTAAATGTCCATCACAAGTTTCCATATACAAAACCCAAACACATTTTAGTTGGATTAGTTTAGATTATGTAATCCTCACTTTTGGAAAGGTGGAACCAGCAAATGTTTGGCTAGCGGCGTGGCTCTAGAGATGGCAATATCTCAACAACAATCTGATGGATTGCTGTACAAATTCATGGTGCCTAGACGATAAATCCTGATGACTTTGGTAACCAGATAGTTATCGCATTGGATGGAAAAAATGTAATTAACAGGCAATGGTAAAGCATTAATTATGGTATGTTATATAAAAGCCCAAAAGGCTAAGGTCAGGGCTATGATGGGCACAATGCACATTATTTAGATTCATTGTTGTTGTTCAACTCACATAAACTCCAACCTGCTTAATAACTTTACCACATAGGCATCCTGATGCAGATGTGCACCTTGCCTCATACTAACAGGGTCACATCAGATAAGATAAAAATAGAACTTTATCAATCCCGAAGGAAATTCTTGTGCCACTTTCATAAAGATTACAACAGAAGAAGAGCAAAACACATTAGAATACAAATATAAACAAAAACAAACAATAGAATAACAATTATTAAGTGTAAAGAAATAATACTGACACCATTGTAAAATAGAACACAACAGCAATAAGAGTAAAGTAAAAAATTCAACCAAAATAGGAAAAAAACGCAACAACAAAAATAAATAGTGCCAGTGCCAAAATGGAAACTAAAATAGAAAAGTAATATTGAGCATGATAATGAGAGAAATATTGTCAATGATATTAAAAAAGTAGTAGAAAGTTATATCTCACATAGATTAATGAAAAATAATATTGCACATGATGTGGTTATTATTGTTGTAGGTTTAAGATTGTGTAGCTGTCCTTCCTGCAGAAGGGGGAGGAGTTAAACAGTCTGATGGCCACAGGTAGAAAAGACTTCCTGTGGTGCACCATCAGGTGACAGGTTAACGGTGGTGATTTCTCCTCCAGCTTCCAAACCCATCTTCTGCTTGTGTGGATGACTGTGACTGTATCGAGGGATACAATGATCCCCGAGGCAATGGTAGGTCCATTAATAAGTGTCAATACATCAGCTATTAATTATGTGATACCACACAGCAAACACCACCTGACATTGATTTTCCACGCAGGTATACGGACAGGACTGTGTGAGAAGTATTCCACGACTGTCCAGACCTGTGAAGTGCTCTCATGGTGCCCTCTTGAAATAGACACTAAGCTGCCCGAGTAAGAATATATTCAATGTTATAATAAGTATAATGTAGATATGGCTTGACATGTTGTGTCCCACAGACATGCACTGCTGGCTGCAGCAGAGAACTTCACCGTGTTGATCAAAAACAGCATAACATACCCAAAGTTCAACTTCCACAAGTCAGTGTTTCTGAGTGTAACAGGCTCTTATCAATGTAGAATATGCACATGTTCAGTTTTATTGTGTGCCATTATATCAAATATACGTCTTTCTTCCTGCCTCAGAAGAAACATACTGTCACATGTTAACTCGTCATACCTGAAGAGGTGTGAATTCAATCGTGCAACAGACCCGGACTGCCCCATATTCCGCCTCAAGCACATTGTTTCAGAGGCTGGAGAGGAATTTGAAGACATGGCTGTAAAGGTATATGCACACAATTTAATATGATTCCCCTCTACACTTTCTTATCTCTTTTCTCCCTTGGATTTCAGTTATATAACTGTTTTAAGTTGTATTTGTTGTTTATGAAGGGTGGTATCGTCGGTATTATTATTGACTGGAGCTGTGACCTGGACTGGTGGGCAGGGAAATGTTACCCCAAGTACAGCTTCCGCCGGCTGGACAGCAAACATCCTGTCAACAATGTGGCTCCTGGATACAACTTCAGGTGAAACCATTTTTTAACACAAACGTTTATGATTTTTCATCAGAAAAAAAATGGATTAAAAAAAAATAAACACTGGTTTTAGGTTTGCAAAATACTACAAGACCCAAGATGGAGAGGAGACAAGAACCTTAATCAAAGCATACGGGATCCGGTTTGACGTCGTCGTATTTGGAACTGTGAGGCCAGATTAAATCTTTAAATTGCAATGACTTAATGCGTGTTCTCTCTGCTTCAACAACACCTGGGGTGTTCTTATATCTCGCAGGCAGGGAAATTTGGAATTGTACCAACCATAGTGAACTTGGGTGCAGCTCTGTCATTCCTCAGTTTGGTGAGTAGACAGGTTCAGTCCTGCACTTGATGTGATGCGTTAAATGAAATGCATTTTTCTAGAAAGAAAAATAATAATAAAATTATAAATAATAATACACAGGATTTGTGTGTTTTCCTGCAGATTCCCATGGTTGCTGACTGGTTTATGTTGACATGCGTGAGAAAAAGAGATCTTTATAGCAGACATAAAGTCACATATCTAAATGAGGACGCTGTCACTGAATCAGTAAGTGGCCGATCTTTTAGTTTCACATTTTACATTCCTCACTGCTTACAATAATTTGGGCTAATTGTACAATCAATCTTTTTATTCCTCTTTTTATAACACAGGTGTCGATGGGAACCAGCTACGGAACCCAGTAGCTCGCTCACCTGAACTTTTTTTCCCTGTTAAATGTTTTTTGAGGAGTTTTTATTCTTCCAATGCGAGGGTCCAGTGACAGAGGATGTCGTATGCTGTACAGACTGTAAAGCCCTCTGAGGCTAATTTGTGATTGTTAAACTTATAATGAAAAAAACTGAGATCTTCAACATTATTTGAAATTCTTCAATAAAACGGATTAAATGTCTAAATCTAAAGAAAAGGTATATATATATATATGTTTTTAATTATCATTTTAAAGATGAGTCCCCCGCACCGCACGGGGGCAGCATCACTTTAACTGACAACATGACCACACAGAAGAAGCTTCTCAGTATGCTAGCAAACAACAGAGAAGTGAAGCAGAGCAGCTTTTTAGAAAGAGGCACCGACCTAAAAAACTTGCTAAAAAAAATATAATTTTTCTTACTTGTAACCTTTATTTGTTTAGTTAACTAATAAGTGTATATGCTGCAGTGGCGTGTGTCGAGGAGCTAGCCTCGCTATTTATGCAGCTAACCGGCCAACTGACCAGTTCCTACTGTTAGCCTGACAGCTAACGTTGAAACTGGCAGTTGGGCAGCCGGTTTCTTGCTCGTTAGCATCCATGAAGAAACCCAACCCTGGATAAATATGCTGTGAGCAAGACTGACCAGCTCGTCTCGAGTTAGCTAGTAAGACAGAATACAACAGAATGACAGGTGAGTGACACCATATCAACCACTTCATACACACGAACTGAGCTAGCCTAACGTTTGCTTTTCTGACAGTTTTGTTTAATCACGAACTAATAACTAACACCGTGGGCTTTTCTCAGAGGATGCCGTCTTGCTGGATGTCCCTGTCATTCGGCAGCTGTACCACTGGGACTGTGGGTTAGCCTGCTCCAGGATGGTCCTCAAGTAAGTGCACAACAAAGTCGATAACTTCTAAAAAATAAAAAATAACATAATGGGAATCATGTTTGCATAATGTTATGAAGTCTGCTAAAAGGTGTTCTGGATAACAACAGTCTTCACCATACACATTATAGTCAAAGTGAAATGTTTAACACCATTGCACTACAGTTGACTCACAGTCTCTAAACTGTCCGATCTTGCAGGTACCTCCATCCAGTCAGCGATGAGGAATTTCAGAGAGCATGCTGGGAGCTCAAGCTGACTGAGAGTGTGTGGACTATTGATCTGGCTTACCTCATGTGCCATCTAGGAATCAAACACTGCTTTTGCACCCAGACTCTGGGTGTTGATAAGGGCTTTAGGAATCAGGTACTTTGCCCCAATCTAAGCTGTCAGTACTGTCCGAACCAGAGTTCTAGTTGTCTTGTGTATGTTGACGGGGTCTCTGTTGTCTTTTGGTGTGGTTTGCAGTCCTTCTATAAGAAACACTTTGATACAGAAGAAGACAGAGTGAATGAGCTTTTCCTTAACGCAGACAACAAAGGTGTGGCGGTGAACAAATGGTGAGTTTTCTGGGGTTGTTTTTATTCACGTGTACAAGCCACCAGCTTTTGCCTGAGACAAAGCAAACCTAACACCTGATGTGTGTTTGTGGATGTCTCCTCGCAGCTCTGTGACGGTTCAGGAAATCCAGTCTCATCTGGAGCAGGGCCACGTTGCCATAGTGCTGGTTAATGCCGTCGTCTTGACATGTGAACTCTGCTCCTCGCCTGTCAAATACTGCTGCTTCCTGCCTGTGGGCCAGAAGTGTTTCTGCAGGAAGCCGGAGTACCAGGGTCACTTTGTCGTAGTATGCGGCTTCAACAGGACCACCGGCTGCGTTTTCTACAACAACCCAGCGTATTCTGACCGTGAGTAATCTCTACTGTCCAAAGCACGAGCAGAATGTGGCATAAGTGTATGAATAAGAAAGTAATAACAATAATAATACAAGTTACACTACTAATGGGCCACGGGGAAAACTGCCTTTCTGAAAATGGTCTAAAATACATTTAATGTCAGAGTTTGTTTCCCTTTTTGCCACTTAGATTTAGTTTTCTTTTTAGATGAATGTGCTCAAACAATTAGTGGATTAAGTGACAAGTTGCTTGAAATAACAATGATCAACAGATTGATGTTGATTGTTGGTTGCAGCCTTAGATAAGCATATTTATTCAACTTTGTTTCGAAGCTTTATATTAATGGTTTTGTCAGCAATGTAGACCTTTTAGTCAACTCCAAGATATTACTTCATTTCTGCTTTATGGAATTGACATTTGAGATAATGACATTTTGACCAGATACTGGTGGTAGGGGAAATGTAATGGAGTTATTACAATTAACATGAATGTCTGTATAAAATTTCTTGGCAATACATCCAACAGATGGTAAGATATTTCACTTAATCCCTTAAATGTGAACCTCAAACACAGACAGACATTAACCACGCTGCTGGAGTGGACAGTTAGCTGATTCTTGAACGACTATAAACATCTGACTGCCACTGTAGTAACAAGCTATGTCTTAAGTTTGGAGCTGACCGGTGTGTGTGTGTTTGTTTGTTCAGGGGTGTGCTGCACCAGCGTCGGTAACTTCGAGGAGGCTCGGCGGAGCTACGGGACAGACGAGGACATCCTGCTGATCTTTAAGGAGAGTTGATGGACAGCGATGATGGGTGTGGATTTCACTCTTCCTCAGCTCATCGTTGTAGTGACCTGATGCTGCAGGTCCACAGTCTCGGACTAGCGGCTCCTCCCTGCTATCGCAGACCCTCCCCCACCCCCGGGGCCTTCCTCTCCGGTGCTAAGAAGCCCAACTGCTCACATGACTGCTGCAGACCCACCGCTCTTATAAAGCCACCACCACTCGACCACTGCAGGACTAACAGCTGGGAGTTTCACAAATCTAAGTTAAATTTATTTTTGTATTCTCTTTTTTTGAGGGATTAGCAGATAGACCAAATGGATTTTTATTGCGTCTCGTTTGAATTTTAATGACTCAAATATGAGCTATTGAAATCTCAAGCTGTGAGCGGAGTGTTTCAGACTTGTGGAACTACAGTGGATGAAATGTGGGAATCATGACGGAAGAAGACTGGAAATAGTGTGCACATGTTTCAGGGCTTAAAACAACATTTAGTATAAACAATTTATTTGTGCTGTTCAGTGTTGAAGTCCTGAAGAGGCTCATCAACAGCCTCACCTCCACTTGCCTTTTAAAAAAAAGAAAAATCCTCCTAACTCACCTCATCACGTTTTATTCTGATTCTATCAACAGGGAATACAGGAAGTAGTTGTGCTTTGAGAGTCTCAGGTAGTTAATGCCCTGAAGTGTGACATCATCCACAGATAGCTAGTGCAATGCAATGCAATGCCCCATAATGTCTGTGGAAGTCAATCCGCCTGCAGGAGAACATGGACATACTGAAACATGTACTCACCAGATTGATTCATTTCAATAGAGACAAAGCAGCCCAACAGATGGACGGAGACATTGTTCGGTTGGTTCGACTGTGCGGCAGAACAAAAAGGTGGAACTTTGACTCATGTCCTAAGTTGAAAGTGGTGAAGACCTTTCCTCATTGTCACTTAAGTTTTATTTTGTCATTTTGGTATTATGAGTACGTTTTTGCACTACACTTTCCAAACCAGACATTATTATGTGTTATTTAAATAAATCATGAAATCGTTGTTCTTGAACCGATATAAAGTGATTTCTTCCTGGTTGTGCTTTTTTGGTAAGAATAAACGGCACGTTTTAAACCTCAAACTTTATTTTTTATTAAAACATAGAGCTGCATTTATTATATGTTGTGATTAAAGAAGGATTTGAACACGTGCTCCATCTTTGTTTTCTGTTTTTCTGAAACACGAGTATTTAATGAGAAACCTGCACCTTAAATTATATACTAACATTTTGTCAGAGACAGAATAAAATCTGATCTTGGTTCTTTAATGTATGGATTAAATAGTAATAAAGTACTCAAAGTTTTTTTAGGTTATACAAAATACAATTTGAAATGCAGTTTTTAAACTTAATCCCATCCCACAAGTAACCCACCAACATCCTTCTACTGGTGCGTAAGAAAAATAAAGGATGTCTCGCACTGAAAATGAGTTGGTGTGCGATTCATCTTAAAAAGGTCTAAAAAAAAAAAAGATTATGCAGATTATGCAGATTTGAGCTCAAAGAAAGACACATTTTATTCTTAAGAAATTGTTCAGCTCACAGATGAAAGTTTTAATTCATAAGCAATATATTAAACTCTTCAATTGAATACACTCAGTCACTACTGCCTCACATGGTCTGTCTGACCTCTTGCTTACAGTGGCTAATGTTAGCTGTTAATGTGTAACTGAGTCAGTTCACTGACTTTGTGATTCTTAGCATTTAGCATGAACCCTTAAGCAGCTGCAGCGGCCGCTGTTCAGCAACAGTTACACGGTCTCACTTTACTTGTTTCTCTGTTAACTCCAAATAAGTTTTAAGACAACAGAAAAATCATCGGCTTTGTCAAATCATCAAGGATGAAATGAAGATAAGTTAGTTATCCAGTTATTAAGAACACTGGTTTGACTTTCAATTTAGTTTCCTGTGATAAAATCAACAGAATTAAACCAATCTGACAGACGGACAAATATAAACAATGAAAAGGACTGAACTTGGCTTGTTTTATATTTTGAGTCTCACTTGGGACATTTTAGGCTCTTTAATTATTATTGTTGATCATTCTGGCTGTTATAATGCATATGGCTTGAATTTGACATGGCTGTGAATTTCTTTTTGAATTTCAACCTCAGGTCATATAATAAGTCTATAATAATTAACTATATAGCCAAAATAAAGACACTCGGACCTTTTAAAAAAGGACAAAATGTCCCCAATGAAACCCATTAAAACCACAATGTTTGATCCCATTACAGCATAAAATCATGCATTCTATTATATCAGGCCTTCAATCTAGAGCTACAGCTTCAAAATGTGAGTCTCTACTACTTTAGCCATGTTTCTCATATTTGCCCTATTCTGCACAAAAACATTAAAATGCATGAATTAATTACATCTTCGTGGTTTTATTTTTTACAACAGTGACATAGTGTAAACAAACTTAATATTCAGAAAATGAACGAATATTTGGTAGTTAGCCAACTTCCCTAATCCCCGGGGATCAATAAAGTACATCAGTATGATTCTGATATTTTATAGCAGTTGTAGTCCTCTAAAGTAACATGTGGGAGGTTTGTAATCTGACTGCACAAAAATTTAAAATGCATTCAAATAAAGGCTGTTGCTAATCATTGACATATCCCAGACTGTAAAAAAATACCCCTAGTATTTTGTAAACAGAAAATTATGAAACCCACACGTTTGTGTTCTTTTTCTTTAATAAAATCAACAGTGGCATTATGTAAACAAACTGGCATTAAAAAGGCTCATCTTCTAAAATAAATGGATATTAGTAGTTAGGATCAGGACTGATTTTTGATTTTAGCAATATATAATAACTTTTTTTTTTTTTTTTAAAAGGCACAAGGGTTACCTCTCCTATAGTGGAATATCATCTACTCTTTCACAATGTTGGGTTTGAAGTCATGTCTCACAGTCTTGGTAAGTTCCTCTGCATACTCAGAATAGCGCCCAGTCATCTGCAAAGAAAAGCACAGTACACAGGTAGATTAACAGTACATCAGGAGAATAGATTGTATTTACCACAATGGAGTCTCACATTACTTAAGCAAGTACAACCCTTCAATCACTGCAGGAACAAATACACACATCCTTTTTTAAAGTAAGTCAAAGTGAGACGTACAGGGAGGCCTCAAATGCTGTTCCCAGTTATATTTACCTTAAAACTCCATTTGTCGCTGATTTGTCTGTTCAGGTTGAGATCCATTTCTACAACTAGTAGTCCGTCACGGGTCCTGGAGAGCCCCGGGCTGCGGCTGCCGTCAGGAGCAGCCACGTAACTGGATCCATAGAAGTGTCCAAAGTCATGGTGAGCTGCAGAAGTCAGAAGATCTGTCTGTCACTGCAACTGAAATAATTCACACTGCCACTAACAGCTATCACTGTATAGATATAGATAACATAAAGACTGCAACATTACAAGACATTTAGGTTGTACTTAATAAACGTATTAATGTAAATGTACACGTAAAGGAAGCTACATTAAAGTTTCTCAATTCCACCTGAGGAATAAATCTCTTACCTTTTTTTCCGTCACCGGATGTGAATTCACTTTTGAAATGTTCCTGTGTGAAATACAAGAATGCACAGAAAGTCACACAAGCTCCCAACAGTGACTGCTGAGTGGAGGGCCAAAGCTTCCACTGATAACTGAGGTCATGTTTCAGGGACGTGGAAGGTTTTGCAACCTACTGCTGTGTAACTTCAGGATAATAAATCAGAGAATATTAAATGGTTTCAGTCATTCATTTCACAAAAAAAAAGTGTGCGATATATTTTTCCATCTACATTTTATCTAAATTTTGTAGCATTTACCAAAAAAAAAAAAGGTAGGTTTGAGTATGTCTAAAACCCGACTACGGCCCTGCGTGTATGAATACAGACAGACTGCAGTCACAGAGACCGACTCACCGTCCCAACACGGTTGATTGCACAAGTGAAACAGTGGTTAGCTATTGCTGCATTCCTGGCCTCGATAGACCACATGGGCTCACTGTAGGCAAAAGAAAATACATTATTCTTAATGTATATAAAACGGTTAATGGGAGTCAAGCAGCTAATTTTTGCCAAGAGGCCTTCTAGCAATTGTTAATACAGAATTAATACTCACTCCATTTTGCTCCTTACCTGAGAGCTCCAACAGTAGCTGAGGGGTTGAAGATGATTTCCGCTCCATTCATGCTGTACATGAACCAGTTGAGAGGGTGATGGCGCCCGTAGCAGATATTCACAGCAATGTTCCCAAACTGTGTCTGGAACACAGTGTGGCCAGTGTCGCCCTCCATATAATATGTAGACTGGGTGTAAAAGAAACACAGTGAACAGAGCAGTTTGCCTAATTTCACACAAGTGCGTTTTTCGGGAAACCCCTCACTAACCTCATTAAAGTCTCCAATCCTGGGAATATGGTTCTTCCTGCTCTTTCCCAGCACTTTTCCAGAGTTGGAGATCACCACCGCTGTGTTCCACAGAGTGCTGTGCAGCCCCTCTCGCTCCAGGATTGGAGAGACGACTACCATGTTGTATTTTTTGGCCAGCTAATGACAGAATCACAGTGTTTATTAGGCCACTGCAGCGAAGCATATCATGGCACATGTGGCAGACATCTGTAATCTCACCTCTTGGCAGAAGCGCGTGGTGTTTCCTTCTTCAGCAGACTCCGCAAACTCCGTCCATGGTTCTTTCTCGCGGGTGCAGAAAGCAAAGGGCATGGCTGTGGATGGCAAATGGCAGGTTAGTCTTCTTTACAGGCTTTTATGAAATGTGTAGTTCTGACCCATGAAAGCACTCACTCCAGGTCTCCTGAAAGCAGACAATGTTTACACCACACATGGCTGCCACTTCAACCATCTCACCAACACGGCTGTGCATGGCATTGATCTGTGGAGGAGACAACCAGAGGGTTTACACCAGTGACTTCTACATCAACGGCTTCAGGAGCAAATACTATCAAATGTACGGCATCCTGTCTGTCTCTGGCCTGTTTAATAACATGTGTCCGAGTCCTGACCTGGTCCAGGATGGGGGCATCGGTGGGCAGGACAATGCGGTTCTGAATGAGTCCCACGCGGGTCCTTCTGGGCGGCCTCAGTTGTTCCTGTGCAGCTTCAAACCTGTAACCCTTCAGCTCAAAGTCACGCTCAGAGGCAGCGCTCACAGCACATGTCGGGAGGTCCAACTTCCTGCAACAGAGAAGACTCTTCATGACTGTTCACAGAATGGACACTCAAAGAAGAAGATAGGAAGATGATCTAACATTGATCCCTTGTAAAAACTGAACAATGTCAAATATTTTTTTTTCAGGTGTTTCTTGGGCCAAAACATTTGCCCACTTGGTTTATGTGTATTCTTCTTATAAAGTAAAATCAGTGTCTGTTCAAATGCCACATTGGACAGAATGTGGTAGTACTCAAATAGTTAGCATTTTGCTCTGGCAAAAAAATTGTTATGAAATGAATCAAGAAATGAATCTTTAGATTAATCAATAATGAAAGTAATAGTTAGTTGCAGCATTAGTTTGTATTTTCCTACTTCACTGCATTATTCTCCCTTGTGTGTATAATATATATATATATATAATATAATATAATATATAAAGTGACTCATGAATAGAAGTCTGGAATAATCCTCACTAGTTTCTGTCTGTGTTCTTTTCACATCATTATTGGAGCAAATATACATGTGTGATGCCTGTATCTACACAGAAACATTTTATTGCGTAATCTTTTCTTTGAACAGTTTAAAGGTTGTGTGTTGAACACTTGCAGCTCAGACAACAGTGACCAAAGTCCAGTAGAATGATGATTTACCAGAATCAAACTGAATAGAAAAAGCACGTTAAAAGAAAATATGATCCGAGTGCCTGGTTCGCTAAAGTTAAAGTACTCTCGCGACAACTCACTGTGTTTCTTTCCCGAATAAGATGCGTTTCACCTCGGACAGCTCGGTCTCTGGCAGGTGGGTCTCCAGAGATTTCTCCAGCGATTCAAACTCACATGCGGACATTTCTGCGGTTTCCTGGGGTTTGCGGTGTCTGACGGGGCGCACGTTTTAACCTGTTGCACTCGTTATGTAACCAGCTGTGTTTTCACGTAGTCTGACGCAAATTCAGGATTTTTGAGGAAGAAGACCCGACCGTGTCTGTCCAGCGGCTGTTAGGGGAAGTGTGGTCATTAATTAACCATACGTGTACACCCGTGTGTATGTGTTGTGGGAATAATTCAACCAGCACGACACTCCACTATATATATACACACACACACACACACACACACACACACACACACACACACACACACACACACACACACACACAGAATTTAGCCTCTCAACTTCGTGCTAGTCCCCACTTTGCGGAACGTGTATAGCAGGGGTCACTAATAGGCGGACCGCGGTCCGGATCCGGACCCAGATGCTGTCCTATCCGGACCCGGACATATAACTGATGGATAATTGAGAATTATACATTTTGGCGGAGCGCTTCTATTTTACCTGCGCAGCTTTTCTAGCCTTTACGGCACTCGTTTAGCAGTCCAGGAAACGCACCGACCAATTGCATGCTTGTTGTAAATCCTCACACGTGACGCTACTCAGCCAATCGAATATGTGTATTCTGAAATGCATCGTGAGAGAGAGACGGCGAGAGAGGGAGCAGTAGTCTCTAAAAAGAGAGAAGTGGACCTCTAAAACAGAGCTTTTAACAAAGAATGGACGGACTCTTATTTGTTCATTCTTCCTGCTGGCGCTACTAAACCACTCTGTCTCATATGTTCAGATACCGTGGTCATTATTAAACACGCCGATGTGTAACGCCACCACGAGACCAAACATCTTTTGAGCAAACATACTCACTCCAATCTGAACTGAGGGCAAGTTAAGATGTGTAGAGATTGTTTATTATAAAGTTGACTGAGACCGTTATGATGTGAAATGGATAACAAAAGAGAAGAGATAAGTTAACTCCAGCCACTCTTTAATTTTTCATTTTCACTTTGCACTTTCTTTTAAGATGCAAGTTTTTCAAAAGTTCTCTTTTGTGTATTTTATTTTTAGATGGAGCCATTATTTTACTTGAAATGAGAAGAACATTTATTTATGTATTTCTATGTATTATTTATAATCCATCCAGTTCAATTTGAAAACTAATTGAAAAAAATAATAATTGTTAAAAAATAGAATTGATGTGTACTTTGTTTATTTGATATGACAGTTGTTGAATACACAGAGACGTTGTTACTATATATATGGCACTAAATAGCGCAAATGAGATATTATTGTAATGATCCGGACCTTTGCACCTGGACCTTTTGGAATTTTAATTGAATACCCCTGTGACAGACCTTCACGTCAACAGAAGTTCACCATCCCAGCATAACTATGAAGGCAAATCAATGTCAAAATCCGAGAGCGCAAATGAGATCCATGCACGCGCACATTTTACTTTGGCGAGCGCTTTTACATCACTCCGCGAGCAAAATTCACTCTCGCTAGCTGAAACCTGCTCGCTCGCAGAACTTTATCCTGCTCGCTCGCGAGTCTTTTATGCGAGTTGTTTTTCTTTTTGACAGTAAGTGGGCGGACCCAGTCTCCATTGTATCTCTACATCTAATTGGTTACAATCCTCGTTTTTGGATAGACCGGATATCACTCTGACACAGACGCTAGGTCTGTTAGAGGTGGTTTTCAATCCGCCACTAAACACTACTGTACTCCACTACATCTCAGAATGTTATACATTTGTCGACAGGTTTTGTAAACGTTTCAGACTGTAGAGGCTGATGAAATACAAATTATGTTAATAGCGTTGTCGTATACATTAATAAGAACACGTGGAACCAGTTACGCAAGGAAGCCGTTACGCGTGGAACCCGTTACGAGCGGAATCCGTTATGCGTGGAACCCGTTACGCACAGAACCCGTTACGCACGGAACCAGTTACGCACGGAATTCGTTACGCACGGAATCTGTTACGCAAGGAACCCTTTACGCGTGGAAACTGTTACGCGCGGAATCTGTTACGCACAGAATCCGTTACGCGCGGAATTCTGTTACGCACGGAATCTGTTACGCACGGAACCAGGGACGCACGGAATTCGTTACGTGTGGAACCAGTTACGCACGGAATCCGTTACGCGTGGAACCCGTTACGTACGGAATCCGTTACGCGTGGAACCCGTTATGTACGGAATCAGTTACGCGTGGAATCCGTTACGCACGGAATCCGTTACGCACGGAACCAGTTACGCACGGAATTCGTTACGTGTGGAACCAGTTACGCACGGAATCCGTTACGCGTGGAACCCGTTACGTACGGAATCCTTTACGCTTGGAACCCGTTACGTACGGAATCCATTACGCGTGGAATCCGTTACGCACGGAATCTGTTACGCATGGAACCTGTTACGCGCGGAATCCGTTACGCGTGGAACCCGTTACGCACGGAATCCGTTACGCGTGGAACCCGTTACGCACAGAATCCGTTACGCGTGGAACCTGTTACTCAAGGAATCCGTTACGCGTGGAACCCGTTACGCACAGAATCCGTTACGCTTGGAACCCGTTACCCACAGAATCCGTTACGCGTAGAACCCGTTACGCACGGAATCCGTTACGCGTGGAACCCGTTACGCACGGAATCCGTTACGCGTGGAACCCGTTACGCACGGAACCCGTTACGCACGGAATCTGTTACGCGTGGAACCCGTTACGCACGGAATCCGTTACGCACAGAACCCGTTACGCACGGAATCTGTTACGCGTGGAATCCATTACGCGTGGAACCCGTTACATACAGAATCGGTTACGCGTGGAATCCGTTACGCGTGGAACCTGTTACGCAAGGAATCCGTTACGCGTGGAACCTGTTGCGCACAGAATCCGTTACGCTTGGAACCCGTTACGCACAGAATCCGTTACGCTTGGAACCCGTTACGCACGGAATCCGTTACGCGTAGAACCCGTTACGCACGGAACCCATTACGCGTGGAACCCGTTACGCACGGAATCCGTTACGCGTGGAACCCATTACGCACGGAATCCATTACGCACGGAATCCTTTACGCTTGGAACCCGTTACGCACGGAATCCGTTACGCGTAGAACCCGTTACGCACGGAACCCATTACGCGTGGAACCCGTTACGCACGGAATCCGTTACGCGTGGAACCCATTACGCACGGAATCCATTACGCACGGAATCCTTTACGCTTGGAACCCGTTACGCACGGAATCCGTTACGCGCGGAATCCGTTACACGTGGAACCCGTTACGCGCGGAACCCGTTACGCACGGAATCCGTTACGCGCGGAATCCGTTACACGTGGAACCCGTTACGCGCGGAATCCGTTACGCGTGGAACCCGTTACGCACGGAATCCGTTACGCACAGAACCCGTTACGCACGGAATCTGTTACGCGTAGAACCCGTTACGCACGGAATCCGTTACGCACGGAACCCGTTACGCACGGAATCCGTTACGCGTGGAACCCGTTACGCACGGAATCCGTTACGCACGGAATCCGTTACGCGTGGAACCCGTTACGCAAGGAATCCGTTACGCGTGGAAACTGTTACGCGCGGAATCTGTTACGCACAGAATCCGTTACGCGCGGAATTCTGTTACGCACGGAATCTGTTACGCACGGAACCAGTGACGCACGGAATTCGTTACGTGTGGAACCAGTTACGCACGGAATCCGTTACGCGTGGAACCCGTTACGTACGGAATCCGTTACGCGTGGAACCCGTTAGGTACGGAATCAGTTACGCGTGGAATCCGTTACGCACGGAATCCGTTACGCACGGAACCAGTTACGCACGGAATTCGTTACGTGTGGAACCAGTTACGCACGGAATCCGTTACGCGTGGAACCCGTTACGTACGGAATCCTTTACGCTTGGAACCCGTTACGTACGGAATCCATTACGCGTGGAATCCGTTACGCGTGGAATCCGTTACGCACGGAATCTGTTACGCATGGAACCTGTTACGCGCGGAATCCGTTACGCGTGGAACCCGTTACGCACGGAATCCGTTACGCGTGGAACCCGTTACGCACAGAATCCGTTACGCGTGGAACCTGTTACTCAAGGAATCCGTTACGCGTGGAACCCGTTACGCACAGAATCCGTTACGCTTGGAACCCGTTACCCACAGAATCCGTTACGCGTAGAACCCGTTACACACGGAATCCGTTACGCGTGGAACCCGTTACGCACGGAATCCGTTACGCGTGGAACCCGTTACGCACGGAACCCGTTACGCACGGAATCTGTTACGCGTGGAACCCGTTACGCACGGAATCCGTTACGCACAGAACCCGTTACGCACGGAATCTGTTACGCGTGGAATCCATTACGCGTGGAACCCGTTACACACAGAATCGGTTACGCGTGGAATCCGTTACACGTGGAACCTGTTACGCAAGGAATCCGTTACGCGTGGAACCTGTTACGCACAGAATCCGTTACGCTTGGAACCCGTTACGCACGGAATCCGTTACGCGTAGAACCCGTTACGCACGGAACCCATTACGCGTGGAACCCGTTACGCACGGAATCCGTTACGCTTGGAACCCGTTACGTACGGAATCCATTACGCGTGGAATCCGTTACGCGTGGAATCCGTTACGCACGGAATCTGTTACGCATGGAACCTGTTACGCGCGGAATCCGTTACGCGTGGAACCCGTTACGCACGGAATCCGTTACGCGTGGAACCCGTTACGCACAGAATCCGTTACGCGTGGAACCTGTTACTCAAGGAATCCGTTACGCGTGGAACCCGTTACGCACAGAATCCGTTACGCTTGGAACCCGTTACCCACAGAATCCGTTACGCGTAGAACCCGTTACACACGGAATCCGTTACGCGTGGAACCCGTTACGCACGGAATCCGTTACGCGTGGAACCCGTTACGCACGGAACCCGTTACGCACGGAATCTGTTACGCGTGGAACCCGTTACGCACGGAATCCGTTACGCACAGAACCCGTTACGCACGGAATCTGTTACGCGTGGAATCCATTACGCGTGGAACCCGTTACATACAGAATCGGTTACGCGTGGAATCCGTTACGCGTGGAACCTGTTACGCAAGGAATCCGTTACGCGTGGAACCTGTTACGCACGGAACCCATTACGCGTGGAACCCGTTACGCACGGAATCCGTTACGCGTGGAACCCATTACGCACGGAATCCATTACGCACGGAATCCGTTACGCGCGGAATCCGTTACACGTGGAACCCGTTACGCGCGGAACCCGTTACGCACGGAATCCGTTACGCGCGGAATCCGTTACACGTGGAACCCGTTACGCGCGGAATCCGTTACACGTGGAACCCGTTACGCGCGGAATCCGTTACGCGTGGAACCCGTTACGCACGGAATCCGTTACGCGTGGAACCCATTACGCACGGAATCCATTACGCACGGAATCCGTTACGCTTGGAACCCGTTACGCACGGAATCCGTTACGCGTAGAACCCGTTACGCACGGAACCCATTACGCGTGGAACCCGTTACGCACGGAATCCGTTACGCGTGGAACCCATTACGCACGGAATCCATTACGCACGGAATCCGTTACGCGCGGAATCCGTTACACGTGGAACCCGTTACGCGCGGAACCCGTTACGCACGGAATCCGTTACGCGCGGAATCCGTTACACGTGGAACCCGTTACGCGCGGAATCCGTTACGCGTGGAACCCGTTACGCACGGAATCCGTTACGCACAGAACCCGTTACGCACGGAATCTGTTACGCGTAGAACCCGTTACGCACGGAATCCGTTACGCACGGAACCCGTTACGCACGGAATCCGTTACGCGTGGAACCCGTTACGCACGGAATCCGTTACGCACGGAATCCATTACGCTTGGAACCAGTTATGCACGGAATCCGTTACACACGGAATCCGTTACGCGCGGAATCCGTTACGCACGGAATCCGTTGCGCGTGGAACCCGTTACGCACGGAACCCGTTACGCACAGAACCCGTTACGCACGGAACCCGTTACGCACGGAATCCGTTACGCACGGAATCCGTTACGCGTGGAACCCGTTACGCACGGAATCCGTTACACACAGAATCCGTTACGCGTGGAACCCGTTACGCAAGGAATCCGTTACGCGC
Source organism: Leptoclinus maculatus (assembly GCA_032191485.1). NCBI lineage: Eukaryota > Metazoa > Chordata > Actinopteri > Perciformes > Stichaeidae > Leptoclinus > Leptoclinus maculatus. The sequence goes on from JAVDOI010000005.1 coordinate 28,068,400, forward strand.
GGAATCCGTTACGCACGGAATCTGTTACGCGTGGAATCCATTACGCGTGGAACCCGTTACATACGGAATCCGTTACGCGTGGAACCCGTTACGCACGGAATCCGTTACGCGTGGAACCCGTTACGCACGGAACCCGTTACGCACGGAATCTGTTACGCGTGGAACCCGTTACGCACGGAATCCGTTACGCACAGAACCCGTTACGCACGGAATCTGTTACGCGTGGAATCCATTACGCGTGGAACCCGTTACACACAGAATCGGTTACGCGTGGAATCCGTTACACGTGGAACCTGTTACGCAAGGAATCCGTTACGCGTGGAACCTGTTACGCACAGAATCCGTTACGCTTGGAACCCGTTACGCACGGAATCCGTTACGCGTAGAACCCGTTACGCACGGAACCCATTACGCGTGGAACCCGTTACGCACGGAATCCGTTACGCTTGGAACCCGTTACGTACGGAATCCATTACGCGTGGAATCCGTTACGCGTGGAATCCGTTACGCACGGAATCTGTTACGCATGGAACCTGTTACGCGCGGAATCCGTTACGCGTGGAACCCGTTACGCACGGAATCCGTTACGCGTGGAACCCGTTACGCACAGAATCCGTTACGCGTGGAACCTGTTACTCAAGGAATCCGTTACGCGTGGAACCCGTTACGCACAGAATCCGTTACGCTTGGAACCCGTTACCCACAGAATCCGTTACGCGTAGAACCCGTTACACACGGAATCCGTTACGCGTGGAACCCGTTACGCACGGAATCCGTTACGCGTGGAACCCGTTACGCACGGAACCCGTTACGCACGGAATCTGTTACGCGTGGAACCCGTTACGCACGGAATCCGTTACGCACAGAACCCGTTACGCACGGAATCTGTTACGCGTGGAATCCATTACGCGTGGAACCCGTTACATACAGAATCGGTTACGCGTGGAATCCGTTACGCGTGGAACCTGTTACGCAAGGAATCCGTTACGCGTGGAACCTGTTACGCACGGAACCCATTACGCGTGGAACCCGTTACGCACGGAATCCGTTACGCGTGGAACCCATTACGCACGGAATCCATTACGCACGGAATCCGTTACGCGCGGAATCCGTTACACGTGGAACCCGTTACGCGCGGAACCCGTTACGCACGGAATCCGTTACGCGCGGAATCCGTTACACGTGGAACCCGTTACGCGCGGAATCCGTTACACGTGGAACCCGTTACGCGCGGAATCCGTTACGCGTGGAACCCGTTACGCACGGAATCCGTTACGCGTGGAACCCATTACGCACGGAATCCATTACGCACGGAATCCGTTACGCTTGGAACCCGTTACGCACGGAATCCGTTACGCGTAGAACCCGTTACGCACGGAACCCATTACGCGTGGAACCCGTTACGCACGGAATCCGTTACGCGTGGAACCCATTACGCACGGAATCCATTACGCACGGAATCCGTTACGTGCGGAATCCGTTACACGTGGAACCCGTTACGCGCGGAACCCGTTACGCACGGAATCCGTTACGCGCGGAATCCGTTACACGTGGAACCCGTTACGCGCGGAATCCGTTACGCGTGGAACCCGTTACGCACGGAATCCGTTACGCACAGAACCCGTTACGCACGGAATCTGTTACGCGTAGAACCCGTTACGCACGGAATCCGTTACGCACGGAACCCGTTACGCACGGAATCCGTTACGCGTGGAACCCGTTACGCACGGAATCCGTTACGCACGGAATCCATTACGCTTGGAACCAGTTATGCACGGAATCCGTTACACACGGAATCCGTTACGCGCGGAATCCGTTACGCACGGAATCCGTTGCGCGTGGAACCCGTTACGCACGGAACCCGTTACGCACAGAACCCGTTACGCACGGAACCCGTTACGCACGGAATCCGTTACGCACGGAATCCGTTACGCGTGGAACCCGTTACGCACGGAATCCGTTACACACAGAATCCGTTACGCGTGGAACCCGTTACGCAAGGAATCCGTTACGCGCGGAATCCGTTACGCACGGAATCTGTTACGCGTGGAATCCATTACGCGTGGAACCCGTTACATACAGAATCGGTTACGCGTGGAATCCGTTACGCGTGGAACCTGTTACGCAAGGAATCCGTTACGCGTAGAACCCGTTACGCACGGAACCCGTTACGCGTGGAACCCGTTACGCACGGAATCCGTTACGCGTGGAACCCGTTACGCACGGAATCCGTTACGCACGGAATCCTTTACGCGTGGAACCTGTTACGCAAGGAATCCGTTACGCGTAGAACCCGTTACGCACGGAACCCGTTACGCGTGGAACCCGTTACGCACGGAATCCGTTACGCGTGGAACCCGTTACGCACGGAATCCGTTACGCACGGAATCCTTTACGCTTGGAACCCGTTACGCACGGAATCCGTTACGCGCGGAATCCGTTACACGTGGAACCCGTTACGCGCGGAATCCGTTACGCGTGGAACCCGTTACGCACAGAATCCGTTACGCTTGGAACCAGTTACGCACGGAATCCGTTACGCACGGAATCCGTTACGCACGGAATCCGTTACGCGCAGAATCCGTTACGCACGGAATCCGTTACGCGTGGAACCCGTTACGCACGGAACCCGTTACGCACAGAACCCGTTACGCACGGAACCCGTTACGCACGGAATCCGTTACGCACGGAACCCGTTACGCACGGAATCCGTTACGCACGGAATCCGTTACGCACGGAATCCGTTACGCGTGGAACCCGTTACGCACGGAATCCGTTACGCGTGGAACCCGTTACGCACAGAATCTGTTACGCGTGGAACCCGTTACGCACGGAATCCGTTACGCTTGGAACCCGTTACGCACAGAATCCGTTACGCGTGGAACCCGTTACGCAAGGAATCCGTTACGCGTGGAACCAGTTACGCATGGAATCCGTTACGCGTGGAATCCGTTACGCACGGAATCTGTTACGCGTGGAACCCGTTACGCACAGAATCCGTTACACGTGGAACCTGTTACGCACGGAATCTGTTACTTGTGGAAACCGTTACGCGTGGAACATGTTACGCACAGAATCCGTTACGCTTGGAACCGTTACGCACGGAATCTGTTACGTGTGGAACCCGTTATGCACGGAATCCGTTACTCGTGGAACCTGTTACGCACGGAATCCGTTACGCACGGAATCCTTTACGCTTGGAACCCGTTAAGCACGGAATCCGTTACGCGTGGAATCCGTTACGCGCAGAATCCGTTACGCACGGAAGCCGTTGCGCGCGGAACCCGTTACGCACGGAACCCGTTACGCACGGAATCCGTTACGCGTGGAACCCGTTACGCAAGGAATCCGTTACGCGTGGAACCAGTTACGCATGGAATCCGTTACGCGTGGAATCCGTTACGCACGGAATCTGTTACGCGTGGAACCCGTTACGCACAGAATCCGTTACACGTGGAACCTGTTACGCACGGAATCTGTTACTTGTGGAAACCGTTACGCGTGGAACATGTTACGCACAGAATCCGTTACGCTTGGAACCGTTACGCACGGAATCTGTTACGTGTGGAACCCGTTACGCACGGAATCCGTTACTCGTGGAACCTGTTACGCACGGAATCCGTTACGCACGGAATCCTTTATGCTTGGAACCCATTAAGCACGGAATCCGTTACGCGTGGAATCCGTTACGCGCAGAATCCGTTACGCACGGAAGCCGTTGCGCGCGGAACCCGTTACGCACGGAACCCGTTACGCACGGAATCCGTTACGCGTGGAATTCGTTACGCGCAGAATCCGTTACGCACGGAAGCCGTTGCGCGCGGAACCCGTTACGCACAGAACCCGTTCCGCGCGGAATCCGTTACGCGCGGAATCCGTTACGCGCGGAATCCGTTAGGCGCGGAATCCGTTACGCGCGGAACCCGTTACGCGCGGAACCCGTTACGCGCGGAATCCGTTACGCGCGGAACCCGTTACGCACGGAATCCGTTACGCTTGGAACCCGTTACGCACAGAATCCGTTACGCGTGGAACCCGTTACGCAAGGAATCCGTTACGCGTGGAACCCGTTACGCACGGAATCCGTTACGCTTGGAACCCGTTACGCACAGAATCCGTTACGCGTGGAACCCGTTACGCAAGGAATCCGTTACGCGTGGAACCCGTTACGCGTGGAATCCGTTACGCGTGGAATCCGTTACGCACGGAATCTGTTACGCGTGGAACCCGTTACGCACGGAATCCGTTACACGTGGAACCTGTTACGCACGGAATCTGTTACTTGTGGAAACCGTTACGCGTGGAACATGTTACGCACAGAATCCGTTACGCTTGGAACCGTTACGCACGGAATCTGTTACGTGTGGAACCCGTTACGCACGGAATCCGTTACTCGTGGAACCTGTTACGCACGAAATCTGTTACGCACGGAACCCATTACGCACGAAATCTGTTACGCACGGAACCCATTACGCACGGAATCATATTCATATTCAAATGCTAATATAGTGCATCCCGTGCTAATATAGTGCATCCCGTGTACCGTATGGTAACTATAGCCACACCCAAATCTGCACCTGAGTTTAGGAATTAGTCAGTTGATGGATTTAAGACCTTAAAACAGTTTTGAACTGAATTATTTGGTGGATAATAGTTATCAAGACAAATAATAATAATAAGTCTTTCTATTAATTCGTTTTTGTTTGCGTGGCACGTTTCACTGCTCTGATTGGAAGAAAAGATTACCTAATTTGCATTTTACTACTGTGACTTTTTTCGATTTACTATAAAGTTTTTATGACTTTTTTTGACATAACATACTATGACTTTATTCGACATGCTATACTGTGACTTATTTATGACTTTATTCGACATGCTATACTACTTATATAGACGTATTTATGACTGAGAGGAATAGAGCTGAAACAAGTGGTTTCAATAACCACAGATAAAGGCCCTGCACACAAATGTCTCTTTTTAGAAGATAAGAATATAATATTGTGGCTTTTTTGGGTGACACGACTTCACACCTGAATTAACTGAATTTAAAGCTGCAGGTCAATTCAGTTCATCTTTCTAAAATGAAGTACTTCATTTTAAGATGCACAATTTTTAAAAGCTTTCTGTTATGTATTTTATTTTTTAATCCAGTCCATATTTTAATGTATTTAAATTGAATACCCCTGGTGTATAGGCATTACGATATGAGCGTGCAAGAACTGACTTAAAAAATCAATCTTCCGGTGAACTTGATATTCTGTCATATTATATAAATAAATAAATAAACTATTAAAACAAAGGGTATAAATATTAAATAATACATTAAATGAATTATTACTATCACCTGCAAACTGTATTTCAGAGACAATTGTTTGATTAATTAATCTTAATAATAAAGAATACATTTGAAGACTACCAATCTCACCTCAAATGCAAATACAGTACTCTTCGAAAAAGATGGGCAAATAGCCCCAAAGTTCTTTTTTGGTACATGTATATAGTATGTCTTTATAGGGTCTAACCCTCCCTAGCCATTTTTGACATCCAGATATATGCATCTTATTGTTCACAATGCTGCTGTTTTCTTAAATGTTACATTAACTGGTTGTCTTTTCTATAATTTGTACCTGTGATGGATTTCCAGGAACTCCACACTTACCTTCAACTGCAAATGAGTTTTACTAGTTTCATCCTCAAGAGTTTAGGAGAACTGTCCTCTAGTGGCTGGAATCAGCGTAACACATTGTAACACATTGTAACACATGTTTAATCTGTGTTTAATTATCAATTTGAGAATCCATTTGGTGAAAAATTTGAAATTTAGCAGAAAAGAAAAGGCTTGAAAAAACATGTGGAATGTAGTATTGTCAGTAGATCATGCAATCATTATAACTTGGCTTCAGTAGATTTAATGATATACATTTAAAAAAACTTGATACCTAAATATTTTTGTTTTATTTACGATTAAATTAAATTCTTGTTCACATTGTTAAAAAAAATATTCTATGTTTGTTGTTTTTGTGTGTGCGTGTGTGTGTGTGTGTGTGTGTGTGTGTGTGTGTGTGTGTGTGTGTCAGTGAGTCAGTGAGTCAGTCATCTCTTCCACTGCATTAAAAGCAGAGGGTCTATTTATATTTCTATGGGTCTGGCTAACATTGATAAGTATAGACGTAATAACATCTCTTCAGGTCAGGTTTAAATTATTTCTAGTTAGTCTCCTATAGCAACAGCAGGAGCCCCTGCAGCACATCCAATAATTAACTAATTAGTGCCACCTGGTGGCACTAATGGAGGTGGTGAGCCAGCACACACTTTTCTCTCCACAGTTCGCAAGTAGAGCAACTATGGTATGAAGATTACATAGTTCTGTGGCCTCACAATTCATTCAACCAATCCCGCTGGTCTCTGGCGAAACCACATCGGTCTTTAGTCTTCACGGGTTTAGGCATCCTGTGCACTGCTGTAGCATAGGCTTCTGTATTCTCCCAGGAGGAATAGCAAGCAGTGCCTTAATGCAGGAATAATCACAGCAAAGCACTCATCTATTCCCAGCAGTGCATTCTTAATGGGAGGTGTGGTGGTGAGTGCAGCAGCTTCTCCTCACTAATGCATCCATTCCTCATTGTTGCGTGTCTGGTGAGGAAAACACAAACACATGCTGCCTTTTTACAGAGCTACAGGTGCACATGCGCATGCGCGCACGCACACTCACACACACACACACACACACACACACACACACACACACACACACACACACACACACACACACACACACACACACACACACACACAGATAATAATACATCTAATAATTGAATGTCATTTTTCATTATGATAACTTTTACTTTATTTTGATTTACTTTTACATCTGCAGCTTATACTTCTAAGTAAACTTTTAAATGCACAACTTTTAATTCTTGGTATTTTCCAATTGTTTCATGGCCACTTTCTACTGATACTGTCTAACTGTCTGTTAAAATAATACACAAGTTTTGGGTAAATCTGAAGCAGAACTATGTAATCTTCATACCATAGTTGCTCTACTTGGTCAGTATCTGGATACAAATGTGTCTGTTATTGAGCTTGATGTCTAAAGTAACTAAAATATGCAATTTCTTACAGAAACATTCATCTTCCCAGAAGATTCCCAGATTTCACACAAGTGTGAAGGTGGCTGTTTCAAATCCTTTGTGGTTAAAGCAGTTTGATATGCCATGTCCTTTGTGCAACTGTGAGATTGAAGCTATCAATAGAATAAACAAAATGAGACATGACATTATGTTTGTTTTTTTTCACTCACTTTTTTATTGAAGACAGCGTCAACCATCTTCCAATACATCATAAATTACAACTAAGGTGGCCAAAAGATAGAAAACTTACATTTAAAAATACACAAAAACTATATCTGACATATTGTTTGCATGGTTATAATACAGCTAGTCTATTAATGTGTAAATATGTCAGGATAGTGTCGAATGAAATCAGACTTTAAAGTCTTGAAACTATTTAAGATTTGTGTTTCTTGTTATTTGCAGAGGCGTTTTTGCTCCTGGTTTGGCCGGCAGGACTGCTCCTCTGTGTCCGTCCTCTCGTCTTTCTGTCTCGCTCCTTGTCGGGGTTCGACAGTTTCCTCAGCAGCTCTACAACAGAACAGTTGAAGTTTAAATCGTGACATAAAGTCTGCTGGTTGGTTCAGCACTGTTGAGCTGCTGCTGGTTTTTGTTACCTGTTAACTCGGGATGACTCTGGCTGCAGTTGTTTAGGAGAGACACATATTTACGACCTCCTGTATCATCGTCTCCTGAAGGGAAGTAAAGTCATGAACTTTAATGTGTAATAAAACAGCTTGACAAGGTTATAGTTTGTCAGACTTTTCCCCCATAAATCAACATGAAATATACTTTTGTTATAGTAGAATACCTCCCTGAGCAGCAAATCAAACTACTATATCCTCCAAAATGAAAATATAACAGACTAACATTTTATTATACCATCTAGATTTATCTATGTATTGTAAAAAACGCCACACTTTTACACTCACTTCCCAAAATTAGGATTGTGATATGATAATTATTTTGTCAGTCAAACACATGTTACCTCTGAAACTTTACAAAGCACCATCATTTGTTTGTTCTATAATTGTTATTGACCTTTTTTTTCTCTCCAAATATTAGCTAAACTTGGAGACAAACTAGATGGACTCACGGCACACTCGTAGCAGGGCGTAGTATTGTCTCTCTACCAGCACGCTGCTGGCCAGAGCCACACTTTGCTGCTTCCCCTCCAGGTTCATCACTCTGCCGCTGCTGTCCATCAGGTCCACACACTCTGCAGGACGAATTGTAGGATTTATTTTTATACATAGCACTCAACATTAAATACTTTGTACTAACAAAACAATGGAAGTGGTCAATAGATGAAGATGTTGTCAGACAATCTGACGACATAGAGTTGGTGCTTTATGTGCATTATATTGATCCCAAAAGCGAGATAAAAGGAATTTTAATGGGCAATTAAGTTTCACTAATGGAAGAATTCAGCCTATTCTTACTGCAAGTCCAAACCACTAACAGTGTTGAGAGCTGTTAAGTACCTTTGAGGTCCAGACCGCATCTCTCTTTTAGATGATGGATGAAGTTTATCAGCTTACAGTTGAGATTGAACATTTCCATCCTGCTGTCTGTCAAGAAAAAAAAAACTATTGAAAACACTACGTTGCACAATAAACTTTAAATCTTTCATAATGCTAGTTTATTCTCCCTGAACTCGGGCAACCAACCACTATCAAATAACAATAACCAAACCTCAAATAACACTTTCAATCCTACTCTCCATCAACAGTATTATTGGTTACATTTATTCCTACTTGAAAAGCTGCAAGAATATAAAACATCCAGGAACTTTACTAACCTCCGAGCAGGATAGTGACAAACATGTTCTGGTCCTGACTGCAGTTAGACTCCACTAGTTCTGCCACTACCAGCACCTGTTTATTCCACAGAGCCCAGGGAGTAACTAGTTTGGACTGGGCACAAAATGCAACAATGGAGGCTGTTAAATCAGTGTTGTGGTCGACACTTTGTGACAAAGACTCAGCTCGGAGGGGAGAGGCTGTATGAACTGGCCTGCATAATGTAGAGATGGTAAACACACACACACACACAGGCACACAAACCTCTTTTGCATCGTCCTCCTCTTCTTCTACTTTCAAAGCAGAAGCCTTTTTAAATGAGGGAGACAAGGGACTGCAGCTGCTGGTATCCATGGAGTCTCTACACACAGACAGACTGGCACTCTGGACTTTATAGATACAACTTGTTGGACAGTGATGTCAAGACTGGCAACAAAAAAAAGAGGCTTTGTTGTTTCCCGTCACAGATTGGAACTAAGACATGAAGTAGCCTGACCCTCACAAAACGTTACAGTGATAAATCAACAGCTCTATAGCCTAATCAGTCTTATATGTTTGAGAACCTTAAAACGGCAATATTCAATATTTGTATAATAATGTCTGATATAAGAATGCTAAATGTTAATTTGACTGTGAGAAAGGTTGCCTCTTTACCTTCTCACATGCCCAGATCCCTACATTCATACTGAGCCAGCGGTGCCTTGTTAGGAGTTTCCTTTAGTCTAATTGAGTGTTGCAGGAAAGAGTGAATAAGTAGCATTTTTGCACTTCTGATACAAAGCTACTCAGGCATTGACTGTGGGAGTATGGTTGTTGGGATCAGCTTGCTGTGAGGCTGTGAAGCTTTTTTGCTCTTTGTTAACGTTCCTGGGACTTTTGTTTATCACCTGTTTCATTGTGATTTTTGGTTTTATGTCTCCTGAGTCATTCTTCAACTCATCTTTTTTTCCCCACTCACCTCCGGTGTCACACTAAAATGCCTAATTTATGTAGAAAAACTACCAGTAATGCTACAGTGACAACGTGGGATCTGCAGCTCCTCTCGGCTCAGCGTATTGTTCATCCTTACAGCCCACAACGTCCCTGTTGAGGTTCACTCTCACTGCTCTCAAAGGGCCGTTTTTGGTTCACAACTTGTTTCCAAGGTGATAATACAGTCAGTGTTTTGTTTACAGCTTGTTTCTGCAAACTGTTAAACATCCGGCTCATTGGCTGGCTAAATGCTCCACTATGTTCACCAGCATGTTGCTAACTTAACTAAGTCTGTTTGGTGCTGGCCAATTAGTGTTCAGCGGATTTATCCGAGATTTATGCTAAAACCAGCTAAAGTACCACCATCAGCTACTCAGCTTAGAAAAAATTTGCCGCTGAAATGACCAGCCAAGAAATAGACAGGACGACATAAACCTCTGTAAAACTTAAAAATGTTTTGGGGATGGATTAAACAAATGTAATATAGCTTTTTGATTAGTGAGCTTCAGCTAGTCGTTTTCCTCTGCTTCCAGTCTTTATGTCAAACAAATAAGTATATTTGCAAAAATGACTATTTTTAACTATTCCATTATTATAAAATATTGATTAGAGCAACTTTGAATGATTTCAAACAAATAGACACATTTTCATTTTGCCGCTGCAAATGACTGGAACTCACTACAAAACACACTTAAACTAACAGTTCTCACCTCCCTCAACATGTTCAAACAAAAGCTGCAACATTTCATAGTTGACTGCTGTGCTTGTTGACCAGCCCTCACTTCTCTCTCTCTCTCTTCCACTTTTTCGGGGAACATCCAGTGATCGGCCTTTCTTTGTACAGGGTGTTTGTTGATTTGCCTATGTTGTTTTTAGCCATTTGTTGTTTTTAGCCATTCTTTTTTTTTTTTTTATGTTTGTCATACTGTATTGTGTCTGCTATTTGTGTCATTTGTGTGGACTGTGCTGCTGCCTCTTGGCCAGGTCATCATTGAAAATGAGAATTGGTTCTCAACTGATTTTACCTGGTTAAATAAAGGTTAATAAATAATAATAATAGTTTCTTTGCGATGGCAATCGAGTTTTCTCACTGGATGCTAAAGTTATGAATCATAACCTTGATAAGATCCAGATGAGGAGATAAGTTGTCGCCACACAGGACAGCAGCAGAGCACGAGGACCCAGCTGGTCTCTGTGTGGAATCTTTCAAAAAATGCCCTTTAAGTCCCGTGGGAAAGCGTTGAAAAAGAAGAGGGCCCTGCACCCTGTAACCTGAACTCACAAGGGATTTACCCTGAAAGCTGGGAAAATAAAGAAATCCAAAGATAGTTTGACTACCTGACTAACCATTTCCCAGAAGAAGCAAACCAAATCTCTGACTTCTATAGACTTCCAGATCTGATATGAAACATGACCCTGCCTGGTGAAAAGCCAATAGGAAGCCTGGAGCTGCTCTGGGCCATTGCTGAATGCAAATAGTACACTTGAAAATGTAAAGGGATCAATTTAAAGTTACTGTGAGGAACTTTAAACTGGTTATGAAAGCTCAGATTCCAGCAGGGTCTCCAGTAGCGACCAGTCCACCGTGGAAAGACCCAGACCCGGCTTCGCTTCTGCCTTCCACCTGCAGTGAGAAGCTCCGGCGGAATGAGGAGGACTTAGCATCCGGCAGCAGCGTCTCCTCTACTGACCAGGAGCAGAGCTTCGCCTCCTTACCTCACAAGGAGTCAATACCGACACCCCGCTGCTGGAGACCCAGGCCGTATTGCTGGGCCCGCTGGAGGAGAGGGAGGCACGGGAGAACCAGAACCAGGACCGAGTGGAGCAGACCGTCAGACCCTGCTACAGTAAAATGAGAGGTTTTCTAAAAGAACTCTGGTGCTCGTAAAAGCTACCATTTTTGTCCACAGGAACCACCAAAATCAACACAAAATGAAAGTCACTTGCAATAACTTTAAAGACAGGACTTTGCCCGCTTGTGATTACAAAGAAGGCAACAGCTGCGCTGGACTAAGGACACATTCATCAGGACAATGAAAACCAGAACTTCTTCCATGAGTTGATCTAAATCTAAAATAATAATAATAACAATTTCCAGACATTCATCAAATCACAGACGTCACCATTTACATGAATATAATTTAAATAAGTCAAGTCACATTGTCACACTGAGCAAACAGAAGTACGAGGTTACATCTCAGCATTGCATTACCAACATTGGGGTCCTCGCCTTTCAACATGTGTGACATGAACCAATCTGTCAATGGTGAAAGTGCTGTTCTTGTTTTTTTTAAACCAATTAGAACATGTTCATTTTATGTGTGAACGCACATAAATCTATGGCATGAAGCTGCATTACAATGTGCGAGGAGGGATTAGGCCTAATGTGAAACATTTTTAAATGAGCGTGAACTTTGCTAAGCAGGTTGGTGACACTGTTTGTGGTCCATGCAGGTCCTCAGGGTGGACTGAATCTTAAAATGGTGCACATGGTGATGCATGTTATAGGAAGAAATCCATCAGAGTGCGTCTATATCCACATTTCACATCCCTGAACATTTTTAAAATGTACCAATAATTCATTAATACGTATTGTTCTTCAGCCAAAGGCCCATTCAGACCAGAAATGGCAGGATGATATTTACATGCATAGTATGGTATATTACTTCAACCTGCAGTTAAACAGGTAGTTTAAAGAGAGTGAGGGTCAATACTGTGACTTCTTTTCCATTTTGGCTAAGCTTTGGTGGGTCATGCAATTTCACTAGTCAAAGTGCATTTGTATTAAACCCCTAAATATTCGTGACGACAAAGCAAAAGCATTTAGTAATCCTGTTTGTTAAATTGAATGCGGAACCATTTGTGATGTGTGAAGCGCCTGCATCTTAAAGATAGAAGTGTCAGTCGCTCAGCCGACTCGTGGTCATGAGGGGTGAAGCAACACAACCTCTTTGGGTTACTAGCAGTGCTCTTGGACTTTTAGTCTGGTTTAAATTAACAAGTCATTGTGTTTAAATACCGGAGAGTTTCTCATTGCGAGGAATTTTAAATCATCTTTGTGGCATTTGCTGCCCATTATCTGTTTACAGTGCTCCCACTTCCATTGCGGATCAGGACTTTTCCCGATGCTCTGTGAGCTGCTGCTGAGCAGACGTTGGCGTGTTACTGCAAGGCTCTTGAATATCAGGGAATGTGCACGCGTCACAACACCTTTGCCAGCTCACTAAAGCAGCTCTTTGTGTTCTGCTTGTTCAACAGCGAGGTGACCTGGCCGGAGCCGAGGTTCTGTTCCTCCTTGTCCTCCACGACTTCTGTTCCAGCGCAGTCACGCTGCTGCTCCGCGTCCTGCAGACGATGGCCTATGTGGATTTGAGTGTGTCCGAGGGTTTGCAGTGGACAAGGGCCTATTTTAGTACAGTGGGAGATGATGACTGACAGAGGGGGGCGGGATACTGCCACCATGCCGCCCCCTACAGGAGACGTGTGAGTTGGACAGCGGTAGGAGCTTTCACAGCTACTGCTGCTGCTGCTTTGTTCAGTGAAAAGGTCAACGCTCAGGCTGTTTAGCTTGAGTCTGATTGAGCTGCGCTTACTGCTGCCGCTCTCCAACAGCTCCTGCTTGCCCAGGATGTGGCGCCGGATGATCTTGCGGAAGGTTTGTCGGAACTCCCGGATGCGGTAGGCGTAGATGAAGGGGTTGACCACAGAGTTGCCGTGGGAAAGAATGATGGCCACATACATGATCCAGGATGGAGGACGCTGACACTGAGGACAGAAGAGGGTGAAGCAGTTGATGATGTGCAAAGGCAGCCAGCAGACTGCAAACAGCCCGACAATGATGGCCAGAGACTTGGCAGCCTGGACCTCTTTCTGCAGCGTGGAGCGCGACTTCTCCCCGTGGACCGCTTTCACCTCCATCAGCTTGAGCTGGTGGCGAGCGGCCATGAAGATACACAGGTAGATGGCTAACATCAGCAGCAGGGGAATCAGTACGCAGGCAAAGAAGTTGAAGTAGACCATGTACTCCATGGACACCACATCCTCAAACAGGCACCCCATCAGGCCGGGCGGGCAGGTGATGTTGGAGCTCCTGGTCAGCTTGTGCCAGCCCATCATGGGGGTCAGACCGATGATGATGGATAAAACCCAGCAGATGGCGATGATGCCTTGAGCCCGCTGACCTGTCACCAAGCTGGTGTACCTGGAGAGGGAGGCGATACAAACATCAAGCGTCAGCTCAAACGTCGAAAGGACCAAAAACTGCAAAATTGTAATTAATAATCCTTCGTAAACAGTATGTGAAGTTCCCCTCGACTTATAATTTGATCAGCTGATTGCTCCTTGGAAGCACTTCTCCTCCCGGAACTAAAAGAGAGAGGATAAACAAACAAAGTCCTTCAGGACTCCTCATAGGAAGAGTCTATTTTGAGTACGCCTGTGTGGGAGAGCAGCTGAGATATTTGCCTTGTTTCTATTACATTCTTGAGATGTTAAAGTGCAAAGGTTAAGTTCGTCGTCGTCCCCAATCAGGGATGCAAAAAACAACAGATATAACGCTCACGCATCTTTTCAGCAGGAGGGAGAACAGGAAGGCTGAGCTCCATGTGGCTCTGAGGTTCAGTATTTTTATTATAATGACTCACAACTTGACACTGATCAGTGCTGTCAGCATGTCATTAGGTGACTGTCTGGAGACATACCGTCCTTAGATCATTTAAAAGCTAAATCCTAGCTAATGTCTGAAAACGCTGTGTTTTTACAGTGAAATAATAAAGTAAGATTACAGGGGGGGTCCCACTGTCTGTGAAAGCAATTAAAGCACAATTCATTTGAATGCTCCGGGGGGACACGGCCTCGTGGGAGACGCCATTTCTGGACACACTTATTCAGCCAAGACTTTCTGGTTCAAATGTCACATCTTTACTGATAAATAGAAAATTGTGAGAGCTCCACTGCCTGGGACTACGAAACAGATTAGACTGAAAATAAAGAAAAAGAAAAGACAACAAGTTATGGCATATTTCAAATACCTTCTTTCTGTTTAATAACATGAAACAAGGCATCATATCTAAAGGCGTTTTAAGTAGTTAATAAACCAGTCACTAATGCTTGATAAATTATGGACACTATTCAGGACAGCTTTTCAACTTTTGGATTTTCAGGTTTTAAAAGCAGTTTTAAATGTTTATAAACCATTAATAAATGCTCTCCCTTTCTAACAGTGAATAAGTCATTAATAAGGGTTTTATCCTCCCAAGTCTGTAGTTGCACATGATAACAAATAGATTTCACTTCAGTACAAGTGAGTGAGGTTTTTTTTTCTTAACCTGGAAACTGAAAAGTGGTTCTTATTAACGGCTTATAACTGATCTATAAAGCATGAATAAAACATGTATTAACCATTTACAAAGTCACCTCTTAGAACTTATAAACCCTTTATTTTAAAGCCACACATTTATCTGTTTCCTGTATAAGGAGTGACCCCGGGTCACTGACCTGAGCGGTATCTTGATTGCAATGTAGCGGTCCATAGCGATGGCCAGCAGGCTGAAGATGGAGCTCTGTGTGAGAACCAGCACGAAGCAGGCGATGAACAGGCAGCCGTAGAAGTTGGAGCAGAAGCCGGTGCTGATGACGATGGCGAAGGGAATGGCCAGGACGCCAACGGCGATGTCGGCCACCGCCAGCGACACCACAAAGAAGTTGGTGATGCTCTGCAGGTTGCTGTTGAGACACACGGCCCAGCAGACCAGCACATTGCCCAGCACGGAGAACACAGCAATCAGCAACTCCAGGACGATGTAGCAGGAGGTGGGGACGGGGTCTTTCAGCATGGTGAGACAAAGGGCGAGATCACTGATGAGGAGGGAGGAAGCCTCGCCTCAACGACCATAGCTGCAGCCTGGCAAACCACCGAGCTCAGCCTCTCACCTCCAACACTTTCACAAGCAGCCACCAGACTCTCCAAGCAGCGTCGGCAGCTCCTTCACACCTGCTCGGCTCAAACAGCCGAAAAAACAAGAGTGGTTTATTCAACTTCAGATGGAGCCGTCATCTCTCTTAACTCCACACTCATCCTCTGCTGTCCTCTTGTCCTCAGGTCCTTCCCCTCAGCGCCTATTTCCCACAGACTTCTCGAGGGGCTGAGATGATGCCAACGATGCACATCGATGGAACGTTATGTGACTGAAGAGGAGCAGAAGTGAAAAAGAGGAAATGCTTTTACAATAAAGGAAGTGAATTTCAACAGACACACACTTGCATCAGATATGTTTGAGAGGTGGTGTTAATAATCAATATTTCCTCATATGTAGCAGCTTGTACTCTCAAAAAAATATTTTTCTGTCTTTAAGGCATGCAACTTCCCAGAATCCCCACTACAACCCACTCAACCTGCCTAAAAGAGCTTTTAATCCGACCACCTTTACAGAGGCTTTAACACTCCAACAAGGGTAAACGTCTGGAGGAAATACGTAACTTTAAGTACATTTTGCCATGTAGAATACAGGCTTTTTCGTTTTACACAAACCCTACGGACAATTTTTTGAGACCATAAAATAATTCCACCCATGCAATGAGCCCTTCACGAAATACTTCAACATGTAATATGAAAGATATCGCCAAAAGCTGATTCGAAACGAAGATTTGGAATTTGTTCATAAACCCACGTGAGTCTGCCAAAGCAGTGTTCGGTTTTGTGGGGTTGCTGTTGCTCTTGAACCCTGCAGAGGAGCAGAGGGAGAGCGGTTTGTGTAGACTTCCTCAGAGTCAAACGTACTGTTTTGAGTCAGACAGTAAAGACTCCAAAAAAGTGTTTCCTCAGTCAACCCCTTACTGTGAGCAGTGGTGTCCAATGAGCAGAGGTTTCTGTCAAAGCTGGAACAGTTTTGGTTTCTTCACGAGTGATTTCTGTATTTGTGTGTTTGTTTTTTATTCAGACCTCCTCTCACTGGTTTTAAATGGGCAGGGCTCGTGTTGCAGAAAGGTGATGCTGGTGATGTCACATATCCAACCAACCAATTAGGATTTGGCAACACTTGAATCAGAATGTGCTGACAGCTGTTTGTTTATTTTGGCAACACTGACAGTCAAATCTGATCAAACCTGAAAAAAGTCCTGATGAAGCAGGTCAGCTGAATTTGTAAGTGTAAATAATGAATAATAATTAAGGGTGTTTATTCCAAACTTTACCTTTTGATTATTGCATATTTTAGTCATAAATATTTGATGCATTGGAGAAATGCTTTCAACATGAAACCACGTGTCCATCACACAATAAATCAGATGTTTACTGATGTAATGTGAAAGTTTCTCTCAGTTCTACGAAGCGTTTTATGATTTCCTCTCATAGCTTCTTCTTGACAAAAGGACTTTTGACTCTTATGCTAATGTAGGTCTTCGGGGCATTTTTAAGTATATTTCTTCTGAGAAATATGGCCCATATGATCTATTCTCAATTTGTGGATCACAAGATTGTCGGATATCTGTGGGCCTTTGTCCTTAAAAGGCTTAACAAACAGAAACCTGCTGTTTTTGTGGAGCTGAATTCCCTCATGGGAACGTTTCTTGAGGTTATGTTGAGGTTTTCGGAGATAACAGCTGTGGTGGAACACGGAGGTCTTTGCTCTCTGAGTCAGGGTTTTCCCTTTGGGTTGGATGAGATGTTTTTATCAATACCAAAGACTTTGTTATTTCAAAGTTGATAGCTATCAGTAGGTTTTTTTTGTTCATTCTATTTGACTTACAAATAAGGTTTTAGTTGGTCTCTTTCCTCTGAGCCCTGGGTATTCATTTGTCTTGATGTCGGAGACGTGCGGTGTTATATTGCAATGTGTTATAATGTTTAATGCAAACTGCGGTTTGTCCAAAACAAAAATCCCAGAGGACAGGGATGGAAATAATGAATCTCTGAAAGATACGGCAGTGACTCTCCCATGCAAGCGATGCATAATAACGAGCTGTCATGAGATTGAATTATTTATATTTATTATGAAACAAGGGACAGTGAGGAATTTCTTGAATGAATTTTGCTCAGAAATTATTTAATTTAAAAATGATCTTTGTATTCAGATTGAAATGTTTTGTCCAATTGGTAAGTGAATTAAGGATTCAAACGGCATTTACTCAATTTGCCCCAAACCCTGCCACAGCATCACCAAGAAAACAACAAATCCCCTCATCATACATCGTACTCGTCCTGCAGTGGAAGCACAGGAAGAACAAACATCAAACCGCTCAGCTTCCTGGTAACAGTCGCTGCTGACGGACGCTCTAAGTGACAACATGGCTGCTGGCAGAGTGAGTCCTCCAAGAGCAGCTCTGTTGTGTCCACGAGCTAAACACTGAGACAAGTTATTGAGTGTATTTCACCTGATATGAGACTTACCAAGACATCTTAAGATGCGAGTATTAGACTTCATCTTCTGATCTATTACTGACTTCAATAATTGATTGACTTCATTTAGACATGGTGTATTCAAACTTGCCATAACCTGACTTTGTAATTGAATCAAGTTTTCTAGGTAAATATACTGTTACTGTTGTATACAGTTGATTATCAGACTGCCAACCAGGCTGCTCCAGAGCCTCAAAAGCCCCGGGGTCATTACGTGTCAATCTATTTTTGAACAAATAAGAAATGAATGAGGAACTAACTGCAAGTGAACCATTAGTTAATCAGTATCTTATAATCCATTTTAAAAGAGTAGCTAATGATTAGTTAATTGAGAAACAAGTGAGGAATGAATCAGTATTGACTTCATAGCATACATGTAATTGATGAATCATTAATGAATACTTCCCTCATGAGGACTATATATAGAGAACGATGAGTCACTATAGAACAGATTGGGAGATCTTAGAATAATGACTCATTATCATTTAGGGACTAAATTAAAAATTCAGAGCATCAGTACAGAGGGTGGGTACAGAGAGACGGTGGAGCTAAGTACAACCGAACGCTGAATAAGACATTTTTAGGCAACCAAAGTGTTACAATTGACTTTCATGACCTGAAAATGCACAATGAACGGGTTAAAGCTGTAAGACTAAAACACGGACAACTCCCAGACCAGACATCGCACCTGTCAATCACAACGTAGCCACGCCCTAAAGCATACCCTGCTTTATCATTTATTTTACTCTAAATGGGACCATGATATACTAAATGAACATGATCATGTTTACTAATACACTTCTATGCAATCGGACTTATTTTTGCAACCAGAGGTGTCGCCCCCTGATGGCCATTAGAAAGAATGCAAGTTTAAGGCACTTCAGCGTTGGCTTTACTTTTCTGACCTGGAGGATGCCTCGATGCTGTAACTCCAGCTCCTCTTTGCTTTGCTTACTATATGATATACCTTGTATGAATTTATACAAACCCAAGAGTAACAATGTTCCACCTTTTGTGAGGCTGACCTCAGCTCTGGAACAGTCTTCCAGTTAGTATCCGATCTGCTGACACTGTTTCCGCTTTTAAATCCTGTCTTAAGACACATTTTTACCGACTTGCCTTTTCCCCTCACAATTAATTTGATATATATATTTATTCATTTATTTTTAAATATAGCTCTGTTGTGCAACCACTTGATTTTAAGTTTATTTTGATAGTTTCACCTGTCCTACCTCATATGCTTTGGGATGATTCATCTGTAAACGTATTTTATACGGTCTTTAAATTGTGTGCTTTTATTTTGCTGCTGTTATTTCTTGATATTTTGTATTGGTATTGATCTGTTGTCTATGGAAAGCACTCTGTGCTCCCAGCTTGAAAAGTGCTATACAAATAAAATGATTATTATTATTATTACATGACTGGCTAGCTAATCACCACCACTCTGCACTTGGCTCATGCAGCAGTTACAGCTGATAACGCCATCAGGTTCCCCCCTCAGGTAAACACTAGTCAGCACTGTTGTTTGCACCGTTAGCTTTTAGCCGCCGGTTCAGGCTATTAAGGGAGTGTTTACTAGGGGCCCCAACATCAAACCTTAGGCCCAGGACCCCAAACAGCTTGATCCGGCCATTATAGGACACTGGGCGAGTGCCTACAGGAATGCAGTGGTGAAACTCACTGCAATGAATTCTCTTCAGGTTAAGTCCTGCTTGCTTTTGTTCTCACAGGTGGGGAAACCAAACACCCACATCACCTTGATTCAACACATGCTCTCTGATGATTTACACGCAGCTCCCGTTGGTCTGCACGCTTTGATATAAAAGTCACCACTTCACATGTTCGCATGCATAAACTGTGACCAAACCTCATTTAATGTATAATACATTTAAACACTCAAAATGCAGGTGTTGCAGAATTAAACTTGTTGTCAAATAAAATGACTCACCGTGTGTTCTTGATGCCCACAGTGCAGACAGAGGATTTCCGGCAATGATAAGAGGTGATAAAAAAAACACACTCGCCCTAAAAAACAAACAAAAAACGTTTTCACTTTCCACTGAGCGACAAGTTTGAAACTTGAATGATGTCAATAAACGATCGATTCACTTCCCCATGCTGGTTAAGTCCAGAAAATTAAGATTTTGAAATTATATATATAGATATATTGATGTTGTTTCTCTGCTCGCGCTGGAAGAAATAACAGCGCTTCTTCAGTGAATGACTTCAGGCGGATCTTCAGACGGATGAAGCTCTTTCCTCTCGCTCACACTCATACACACACTCCTCCCTCATAAAACAGATTCAGCCTGATATGAGTCTGTTTCCTCTCCTGGGGGCGGATCAGTTAAAAGCCTGTTGTGTATTCAGATGAGTCTGATGATGACACAATAAAACTTGTTGCATCTGTGTCGAAACCCGAGACACGAGTTATCCCGTGTATCATCGCTTTAGGCTTTTAGAGCCATGTCACAGTCCAATTACTGTTGAATTAAGTGCGCCGTTTAATAATTAGGGAAGATTAGGGACAATTGTAAAAAATAAATAAATTTGTCCTCACATTTCACAGACTACTTGAAATACACTAGTCATCTCTTAATATAAGAAACATATATGTGCACCATTAATAATATAAATTATATATTTTTTACTAAGGACAATATTAAATTTAGTGCAGGAAGTCAGTGGTACAATTCCCCCTTATATTAACACACTATCTCAAATAAAAGCACTTCAAAAATATATATATATATATTGTACTCACACTTTGTCAATATATATTGTTTCAACAGATATAAAACACATCATTTTATTTAAAAAGTATGTTACTTGATGTATTTTAACACAGCCCATTTAAATGTAATTTTACATTTTAAATTTGTTAAATATATTTAGTTTGTTAGAAAATGAACATATCAACAGAGATAAAACAAGGTGGTTATTTGGCCAAAATCTCGTACGCTATAGCTTAGCATCAGTTGTCCATGTTCATTTGTAACCAATAACCTAGAGATAAAACTGAAGTTTAAATTCGCAGTCAACTAAACTTTGGACAGCAGAAGAAAAACACTGTAAATCTAAAAACTAAGTTTTTTTTTTGTTGAAAACTTCTGCCAAGGTGAAACGATCCTTCACAGGCAGAGAGAGATTCCTACTGAGCATGTGCAGAGTGAGTGTCATCACTCTAGCTTGATTCTGATTGGATGAATTAAGTGTGTCACAATAGCCCTCAGTCCCCCCCAACTGTGAGTCAACTAGAAATGTTACATCTCGGCTATTCTGAAGTTAAAACCACCAACAAACGAGTCTGTTTCAATGGTCCCAGAACAAATTAAGCAAAACAAAACCAGTCGGAATTTGTTGTTTTCGTTTATTTCTTACTGATTATCATCGTAATGTGCACTTAATACTGTAGCTTAGTCCCTTTACACACAAAGACACGCACAAATACACACACACACATATTCATTCAGCTTTACCCTTTCAAAGGGACCATTTCAGCACTGCATGTAGTGTGATGAGGGAAAAAAAAACAAAAAAACAATCACACCAAAAAAAAAATGCGGCATGGATTGTAAAAATAAAAGGCAACATGGAAACAAAAAAGACAAACTAAAGCAGGTTCAGTGGAATTCTCAGAGCATTTTCAAGTAAACACAAAGAAAAATAAATGTATTGTGATGAAGTGGACCCAATAAAGACACAATGCACTGTTCACATTTGCTCGTTATGGTAAAGCTACACACACACCTCAGGTCCCAAATAGTGTAACATGTCCCTCGTGGCGGCATCGTGTGGAGGTGGAATGTGCTTCCTAGCTTTTTGCCAGCCGTCTGGTCTCTCCTCACGTTCATCAATCACTCTACATATCGGCACACGCTGGACCTCGTAAAGTCCCAGGACCACTAAAGCGTGATCAAAAACACATTCCACTTCCAGGATGGAGAGGCTTCAAATCTGTCTGTAGCTCTCACACGTTCCTGACGGGAGCAATAAAACACGTGGGCCGGCGTGGGAACCAAGCGGAAACACACAATAAAACTGTTGGCTGACAATCCTCAGCAACATGTTATCACACAACCACTATCAACAGAGAGCCGATGCTTTCAAATGTCATTAAATACCTCACTCGCACTCTCTCTTGCACTTGCGCGCGCGCGCGCACACACACACACACACACACACACACACACACACACACACACACACACACACACACACACACACACACACACACACACACACACACACACACACACACACACACACACACACACACACACACACACACACACACACACACACACACACACACACACACACACACACACACACACACACACACACACACACACACACACACACACACACACACACACACACACACACACACACACACACACACACACACACACACACACACACACACACACACACACACACACACACACACACACACACACACACACACACACACACACACACACACACACACACACACACACACACACACACACACACACACAAAAGAAAATAAAGAAAACGGTCATTGTTGCAGGCTCTTGTGCGAACGTTAAACCACTGAATGTCTAATGCAGCTGTACACACTGTGTTGATGTCGGCTTGGCAGGATGTGCTTCTAAATCGAGACAAAGATCTGATGTTGCTCTTGATGCCAGCTGGCAGCCTCATCTGATCCCAATCGAAGCGTGTAGTCACCTCCACCAGACACGGCTGATGACCATCACTCACTATTAAGTGTTCCTCAAGGGGCTCAAACAAGAAGGACCTTGTTTCAGTGACTATTTCCACGCTTGCGACACAAAGATAACCGCGGTTTGAAATGTCACAGTTTCACTCGCAGAAGCCTCGGCTGAACTGGTTAAGGCAGGAAATTAGTGCGGAATACAAAAAGCTTATCTCAGTGCAGCTACTTACTGTATGTGCAGTAAATTCATTTACACTCCAGACACAGACACAATGACAACACTACAATGATTGGTAACCATGCAAAAATAAATACAGTGAACTTGGTATGTCGAGGCCCGATAAACACACAGCAGTCAGACAGCACAACACTTCAGTTTAAATCCCCCTGTTTAGCATTTCAAAGCAGTGTATATATATTTAATAAAAGGCTTATAATTTACTGAAAATGTAGCTGTAAGCATATTTAAGTGTTTATTAATGTATTTGTCCACAACTATAATTCCTCCTGTGGACACCCATAAGTGTAGGATATTAACAGATAAATAATGACAATATAGTGAAACACAGTTGTAATGATATAAATAAGTCTTAATAGGAGAAGTTATTACTGCTGACAAACTATACATTATTAAACATTTAAAATGTCCTTAAAGCTCTTACAACTACATTACAGGGCGTCATTAACCATTGATTACATGTTTGTGTATTGCTTGTCAATACTAAATAAGGGGACTTAAAGCGATATGCACAACATTAATGTTGCCGACTGAAATCGCACAAATTATATGACATTGTGTGCTGCGAAGTATCTCTATAGTAACTGTAAGTCATACTAGGAATTTCAAAAGCTACCTGTCTAACACCGCATCAGTATTCACACACAAAATAAGTCAAAGGCGCAATGAAATGTCCAATTACTTGTGCATATTTTGAGCTAGAAATGATGATAGATGATTTTAGAAAGTACAATTGTTTGCCGTCTTGCCGGGTGAAAGATGAGAAGATACCAGTATCATTTCTGTGCGTTGAATATGAAAGCTAGAGCCAGCAGGTGATTAGCTTAGCTTAGCATTAAGACTGGGAACAGAGGGGAAACAGCTAGCCTGGCTTTGTACGGACTAAATCTGCGAACAAGCACCTCTAAGCAGACTCGAGGACTAAAGAGACAATTAAGAGATAACATGTCAATTAGTGAGCTTTTCTTTTTTTTTTTAATGCTAGGCTAAGCTAACCAGCTCCTTGTTCTAGCTTCAGATTTACCGTACACAAACATGAAAGTTGAATCAATCTTCTCATCTAACGCTCTGCAAGAAAGTGAATACGTGTATTTCCCAATAAGTTGAACTATTCCTTTAATGCAGCGCCGCATTGACTCTATTTAGACTCTAAAGTTTAAGGCTCTCTGATCTAAACACAACTTAAATGTCAATCAAACACACATTTTATCTAAAGACTAAATACTACTCACTCATATTTTGGTTTACCATGAAATGATGCTGTGTGCATGTATGTGCCTAATGAAAGAAGTCTAAGACGGCAAATGCAGGCCTACAAAATGCAAACACTCATTAGTGTTCAACTCCATACACACCAGTGTACAACAAGCATCATACGAGTGTGTTAGTGCTGCTTAGTGTTGTAGAACATGGCATATTTCAGTCAGTCACGATCCGATGCTGATGTAGTAGCTGTCTGCAGCATCAGAAATCGACAATCACAAGGCTGTGAAACATA
Organism: Leptoclinus maculatus; assembly: GCA_032191485.1. NCBI lineage: Eukaryota > Metazoa > Chordata > Actinopteri > Perciformes > Stichaeidae > Leptoclinus > Leptoclinus maculatus. Next base: position 28,093,125 of record JAVDOI010000005.1, read on the forward strand.
TTTGGCAAAAAAATCTTCAGCTTCACAAACTGTAGTGAAAAGTCACTGCCGGCCTCTGTGGAGGATTGGCACAAAGAGAGAGAGAGAGAGAGAGCGCTCATATCCTGGTCTCCTGCATCATAACTCTCACAGGCACTTTATCCATCGAAAGAGAGAGAGAGAGAGGCACCTGTATCGAACTGTCACATCTGGAAGACTTGGTGCAAAAAGGCTTCGTCTGTCTTTTGTATTTTCAGGGTTGTCCCGGGGAAATTCCAAGATCTCTGACTTTTGGTTTGTTATTCTGTAGAAGCTGATGTTTCCCGCAAAAATTATTCACAACCAAGAAAAGAAAAGAAAAAAAAAAAACAGTCAGATTTTGCAGGAATTCCCCTGGACACTAGGTTGCGGGTGAAGGAATATTATCTGCCAAGAAAAGCCAGGTAGAAGGCACTGAGACGTGGTTCCTTTCTCATGCAGCTCCTTCAGGCGTGAACCAAAAGGAAAAGATGATCGCAGGTCAGTTCATACTTGGTTGACCAGAGTTACTTCTCATGGCTTAGTGTAACAGTAGACAAACAGGCAACACAAAGCGCCCGCTACGCTGCATTGGAAGGATGTAGTATCTGTGTTTGAGTCCAGTGAGGTTCAGGTTTAGTGTTGCTTAATACTGAGGACCGACATGCAGCGTGACTGGGTGTTTTGTGGCGGCGGTGGTGGTGGTGGTGGTGGTGGGGGGGCAGTGAGGTATACCAGTCGTTCGTGGGTCTGAGAGGCTGCTGAGAGCTCAGGAGGGCTGGCGTGGCTCTGATTGTGCTGCAGGAGCAGGGTGGGTGAGATGGCAGAGTCAGGTCTCAAAGTACTTGTATATGGCTGTGACATACGTCATGACACTTTGCCAGTCCGGCCTCTCTGTGTGCACCATCTCATTTATGTCCTGGAACACAGACAGAGAGAGAGAGACAAGTTAAGGAGGAAAACACACCGCTAAACTGAAGACGTCTGTCCCACTAAAACCTGCAGTATAAATTTCTTGAAAACGTTGGGATCTCCACAAGGATATAAAATAAAGCTCTGTGGATTTAAACAATGTCTAGCTGCACCGTTTGGGTTCTTATTCACTGATACTTGGGCAGTTAAATGAGGTTTATGAAACTGAAAGCAGAACTATAGACGCCACACTGTACAGTTGAAAAACAAACTGTAGTTCATCTCTGATTAGAATGTCGGTATATTTACATGATGAGTCAGGGGGACATATCAAAAAAAGGAGGAAGAAATAATAACTCTAAAAATGGTCAAAGAGAGAACGAATACATGTTTATGTACACATTCCTCCGAGTATACATAATGTCCAAATTAAGGCATTTCATCTGACCCAAAGTTGTGTACTGGATTTTTCCCCGTTTACCTTCTTTACACTAAGAGTACAGTTTTTCCTCATATTTATCAGAATAAAGTCGTTTGATATTGGTATCAAGCTTACCAAAGTGCATTTGATGCCCACACTCTCTGCAGCCTGGAAAGCTAAGGTGAAGTTTCTCTTCTGAGAAAAGAAGAGAGAGTCAAAGTCACACTCTAACACAAACGGCGATGACGGAGTCGTGATGGCCTGAAGGTCGGGGCTTTCCTGGGGGCTCTACTTGCCTTCTCCTGGCTGGTGAGCTCCTGGTAGGGGATGTGTGCGGGCAGGTAGGTGTGGAGCACAGCGCAGAAGGCCAGGCCATCATTCCAGCTGCTGCTGAAGTTCGTGATGTCAATGTTCTGAAAAACAAAAGCGGCGATCAGCCACGTAAACTTTGATTTAACGCGACATAACAAAACGTCAATAGAAAACCAATCTGTGGGTCTGATCTGAGCAGAGTATAAATTCAGTCGTCATGGAACTCTTTAAAATGATTTAACCACAGAGAACCTGCAGCTTGATCTGTTGACAGACCTGGGATTTTATATGACGTGTCAACAGTACTCATCCATATCATATTTATCATCTTTTCCATCATCAACTGCCATCTGACCTTTGCAGGGGCTGTAAATCTGTGATTTTTAAACAACCACTAAGGTTAAATGCAACTCGACACGCGAGTCTCCTCAACTATAATCTGGATGGTGTCGCTATGATTCAGAGATAGCCTCGCGTTTTTGCAGGATGTGTGAAATGTTGCACACTTCCTGGAGAGGAACCACGGAGTCATGGTAACCACAACCTACATCGGTTTAAAAGCAGTAAACATCGCTTCAATATGGCAAGAGGACTCTTGACACACCTGTGGGTACTTTGACATTTATTATCTCTGCACACGTTTAGACAGGTGAGCTTTGATTTGAATCAGTCTCACACTGCATTCTTCAACAACAACAACAACAACAACAACAACACCACCAACAACAACACCACCACCAACAACAACACCACCATCACACGGGACTGAAAGGAAAGACGAGAAAAGAGACGCACTTCAGCTCCAAGGAGGCAAAGCTCTAATCCTAAAGATTTGAATGATCTCAAACCACCGTTTTTGATTCTACTCGTGGTCTTCTGCAAAAAATATTTACATTTTGTTCTCCACTCTCTATAAAGTAAGTTTAATTTTTAGTGGCGGAGTGCGCCATTCCCGCGCTGTCTTAAGTATGTACGAGAGATTCACAGGAAATGATGCAGCATGTAATCCATCTTTACTTTACGATTGATATCAGCTTCACCGTTTACTCTTCACTCTTCTAACACCGCATCAGAGCCGTATTAGTTACTGCTAGTGCTAACTTAACATTTTCTGCTTTGATACTTCAAATCAAAAAGCATTCAGGGAGTTTAAAGAGTAATGAAACGAGATGGAGGAGCCAGAGGGCTGTTAGATGAAGAGTTACACAAACTCCTCAGCAAAAGGTAACAAACTCCTCTTACTCTTCTGTTGTATTCCTATAAATAAAAAATAGCTGCTCAATGAGTGTTTGCTGCCTCCAGAATTCTGGGAACTGTAATATTAAACTGTACTTGCTGGTACCACCAGTAACCACAGGAGTCGCCAAATCAATCAGGACAACGTTCATGCTTTGTCACAGTCACCGTACAGCTCAGGGAGCTGCTACAGATTCAGTTAAGTGTTAAAAATGATTACCCTCTTTGACAGTATGTACTGATCTAATAACACAAATCTAATTTAGCATAGCCTTCTTCTGTAGTCACTGCTTTGACTCTTCAGACCCAACCAACACTGACTCATGACTTCAGGCAGGTAATCAGATTACAAAAGGCTTCATACAACCTTTTTTTTTTTCTCTCCCCAACTCCTGTAAACAGACCGTGATGTGTAAAACCTTTCGCTATGTTTGCTACTTAATGCCAGCTTCTTCCCAACATATTGGGGAAGAGTTGTAGAAACGTCATCATGTGGGATCGGATCAGCTGGTACCTTCCAGGGACCTACCTGATAACCCTCAGTCTTCTTCTGGCACCACTTCAGCAGAGCATTTCTCTTGGAGCCTCCATACTCTCTGGCCAGTGCTGACAGCGGGTCCTTTCTCTCCTCTCTGTAGCAGTCACACAGAAGACACGTGTGAGCAAACACTCAACAGTTTTAACAGATTTACTAAGTCAGTGAGGCGAGCAGATTACATGGTTAAGCGTGTTTGCTCAGCGAGCTCGGAGAGACGTCCGGGGCTGTATGTTTTGTCAGGAGACCAATCACAACTACAGTATGAAGAGGTGATGTCAAACTGGCAGATTAAAAATCACTGACCAGAATGAAAACACGGACTTTAAACCGGCAGCGTGAGCGTCTCGCATCATATCAGCGCAACACACAGGTGAGTCAGTGGGCCCAGCAGGTGGTACCTTAAGCGGCTGCGTGCTGTGGGGGTGATGGAGGCGGTGGGGGAGGAGGAGGACAGGGAGAGCGGGGAGGAGGCAGCACTCATAGCCATCAGGGAGGTTGAGGAGGAATCTGGAGCAGACATGTCCCTCTTTATCTCCTCACTGCTCCGGCGGGACACTGCTCAGGATGGGGGACACGATTAAAGACCGTTTTTCTTAAACTATCGACTGAGCTAGTTTAAGATGAGTTTGTTTAGCTCAGCTAGCATCTCTGACCTGATATCGTCTTGGTGGAGTCCATGTTGGGGACCCTCTGGTGGACAGACGGAGGTCGGCTAGCCGAGGTTCCCCTGAGAAGGTGCTCGGCTGTGGATACATCACAGTAGTTACATGACATGCAGTGCTTCTATAAGGGACTTACTCTGGAATTAGATAACAGGTTCAAATAAAGAGCCACATTCCAGCCCCTCTGAGCTCAGGAAATACCGACGAACGAGGCAGCGAGAAAACAATCACTCAGAGAAAAATAAATGGAACATTGGAGGCTATGGCCGAGTCTGCACGTTCACATAGAACACTTGAACTCTCATTACTGGCGAGAACGAACTGTGGGAAATGCTACATTACGTGGTGGTTCATCTCTTCCCTCTTATCATCCACTCCAGTGTTTTGATTAACTCAAACATGAAGTCAACATACAGTAAACCTGCTCACTGTCAACTCCAGGCCTCTGAGGGGAAAAACAGTCATTTCTCACGACAGAGCGGCGGTCCGTTCCCGTTCGTCCTTAGTTCACTGTGACAAAAGTGTAGCGGAGGGCAGAGGACTCTGGCATTTCCTGTGTGTGTGTGTGACCCATATTCACCAGCACATTATTCTGCCCTCTACGGCGTATGGAGTGTGTTTAAATGACTCACCTGGCATGGTGATGTCCGTGTAGCTGGGCCTCTTATCACTCAGGGAGGAGAGCGGCTTGGCGGCTGACATGGAGCCACTTATGGAGTGTCTCTGAAACAAGAAAAAACAGCTTTCATTGTTAATGATAAGTTTTCCATGTTACGTAGTTTTTAAAGCCGTCTAAAGGCGTCTTTTCACACTGCGGTCAATAAAGCTTCTAACTAACCACTGAAAAGTATGAAATGTGAAAGGTAACAGGTGAAGCCTGTCCTCCTGTTACCTGTATGGGGGAAACAGCAGCTGCTGGCGGCGTCTTCATGGGACTGGGGCTGAGGGGGGTGCGTGGTATCGGAGCGGCCGCGGCTGTTGGCGTCACCGGGGCGCTCCCATTGGTAGGTGGACCTAAATTAAGAGCGAAAAGGAACGAACACAAACGGCTCAGTTTACACCTGGTCCACAACTCCTGATGTCATGAACTGCGTCGGGAGAAAAGTTCCTTCTGTGTGGACAAGCAGGGGATACAAGTGAGGAAAGCGGAGCATGTTGTGGTTGTGGGGTACCTTGTGAGGCACTGTCGAAGCTCTTGATGAGTGTTTTGACGGTGGGCGAGGGCTCGGAGGAGGTGGACGATCGCCGGCTGAGACCCATCCCCTGTCTGAGAGCAGCCAGGTCCCTCTCCACTGCATTCATGTAGTTATACACTCGGCCTCTCTCCTCGTCCTGCCTGGGAAACACACAGTACTCTGCTCAGTATGTACACTCAGAACTCCTACGCTGTCATTGAGGAAGGATCTTATTCGGGGGTTTAAATCATGTTGTAGCGACAGTTATGGGGAAATTCTAAAGTATAAATAAATTGTTTATTCTGTAAAGGCAATTTTTGAACTGTGGGATTCATCAAAGATAAATGGCTGCAAACCCTGTAACCGAGCACCATGAATCACAATCACATAAGCAAAGTTAGAGCTTCCCTCGTTTGTTTTACAAACACAAGACAGATGATGTCAGCGTGACAGTTGGAGCTCGTCCAAGCGTCTCTCCGTGGGTCTTACTTGCGGGTCTTGACCTCGTCCAGCTCCTTGCACAGCTTCTCGTTCTTGTCCTGGTTTTCCAGCAGCCGGCGCCGCAGGTCTCCGATCTCCTCCTGTGCTTCGGACTTGATGTCATTAGCAATGACGACAGCCGTCTGCAGATCAGCCTGGAACTGACGCCACTCCATCGACTCCTCCTGCACACGCGCACACACACGTACACACACACACACACACACACACACACACACACACACACACACACACACACACACACGCACACACAGTGAGACAACAGCAGAGAGTGGAACATTATTTTGGATCACTAAAGCAGTATTTATAATTTTTTGGCCACTTGGAGGCAACAAAGCTGCGACATAATATCACCTTATAAAGTTGATGTTGTGAACGTATCAGCAACATTCACATATTGCCACACAGCCAGTGGACACGAGAAACACGAGCATACATTTAGAGTTTAGAAATATCTATAAAAACAATAAATAATAAAATATATTGATCGCCCCCTGGTGGCTGGCTGCAGTATATGTCATAAAGCTCCTCCATGTTCGTGAATGGGACATGGACAAAACTAAAAAAATCAAAGTACACATCAAATACATTTTTCCCATAAGATGTTTTTTGTCATTTTAGGTCGTTCTTATCAGACTGATGTACGTTTGGTAAGTTTGGTTTTAAATAGTTATTTGATGCTATAAAAAGGGGGAGGTGACGGCATGATTGACAGCTGTGATCAACGTAGAGTAGGAACGTCGAGGAGATTTAGCTTTCAATAACCATGATTGTCTGCATGTAAAGATATTTACATTCATCACATAGATGATGTTTCTGAAACACGAATAATGAGTTGCTATAATATAACAGTCAATTGGATCATAAATGTATTCATAGAGATATTATGGTTAGTTGTTGTGTCTTTCTAGCGAAACAGCAAGTAAAGCAACTAGGTGGCTCGCGATTGGGTTTGGCAGGGTGTGTGGGCGGAGCCTCGATAGTGTGGCTCCACCCCCTGATCACTACTGCACAGACTTTGGCACCAGCGCAAGATGGCAGCGCCCGTATCAGCAATATTTTGGCTTCAAATTTGTTCAATGGGAGGAAGTGGAGATGTGTCGTCCATCTTTACATACAGTCTATGGTTTCAACCAATGTCGACATAAAAGTACCGGCCTAAAATTGCTGCAGTTTCATGTACTGTCTTCCTTTCTCCTAATGAAGCAATCTAACTATTATTTGCATGTCTGCCCTCAAATAGCTCACTGCCCGCCTGCAGCACTCTTACCCTGAGTTTGCGGTGAAGAATCTTAATCTCTCTCTCCATGTCGTGCTTCTGGTCCTGCAGCTTCTTCACCGAGTCTGAAACAGGTATATAAGTAAATGCATGTTTGTTAGACTCAATACCACCAAGTGTTGCTACACTGAAGATTCACAGTTAGAGGAAGTTTGACAAACACATGGTGCCAGGAGATTAAGACCTTTGAGATGTGAAACATGATTCATTGTCAATGGTTCTTACTGGCTGCTCCAGCGAACACGAGGGCGCATAAACCTACAAAGTCAGTCAAAGTCGGACCATCACAACGAGTTTACACTGTTCGGTGTGTTCAGCCCGCTTACTCTCGAGGTCCGTGATGATGAGGTTGTCGTGGAGTTTGAGAGCTCGGTGCTGCTCCACCTCGTCCTCCAGCTCAAAGATGGTCTCCTTCATGTCTGCGATCTCGGTCTCCTTCTCCTGCAGCTCCTGGCGCTGCTTCTCCAGGATGCGCTCCTGCTCGGCCATCTGCTGCTGCACCTGCTCCTGGAAGTGTCTGTAATCCCTGTCCAGCTGCACACACACACACACACGTACACACACACACACACGTACACACACACGTACACACACACACACACACACACACACACACACACACACACACACACACACACACACACACACACACACACACACACACACACACACACACACACACACACACACACACACACACACACACACACACACAGGAAGAGTTGTATCGTTCATTTCATTAACAAGCCAATAAGTAATTAGCTGACTGATGTGCAACAACGCTGCAGCAGTGTCATACAGTTATTTATAGAGATGTATTACATCCTCTGCCTATGTCATGTAGCTGAGGTACTAACAGGAAGGTAGACTCTGGAGACCTGGATGCTGAATCTGTGACATTTACAAGGTTGAATCTGGCTCTGCTCCACAGACAATTAAACTCTCAGTCCCATCTAGGCCAAACACTCAAATTTAGCATCCTATGGCTTCAGGAAATTGATGCCCTACACACTATTTCTGTAATAGCCTAAGATTTGACATCTCTAAATCTCTTTCGCTTTTCAACTCACCTTACTGAAAGTCTCCTGCAGCCGGGTGAGTTCGCTGTGGGCTTGTTTCAGCTCATCCTGCAACTTCGCCGCCTTGGCCTCCGCCTCTTCTTTCCCCTGACGTACTCCTTCCAGCAGTTGGCAGATGTCATTTTTATCCCCGGCCGTGTGAAGGGAGTACAACTCGGCCACCCTCTGCCTCTCCTGGTCCAGCTGGTTTCTGCAGCGGTTCAGCTCCGCCTGGTCACTGCTCACCGCGGCCTTGTACTCTTCCAGAGCGGCCCCCATGGCGGCCCGACCCTGTCTCTCGGACTCCATGATGCGCTCCATCTGGTGGTTCCGCTCTTTCAGCGCTCCGATCATCTCCTGGGCCTCGGCGTTGTCCTGTTCGGCCATCTTCAGAGTGTTAGACAGGTGCTGTTGAACCCCCAGCAGCTGTTCTCTCTCAAAGCGGGCGTTGTCTGCCAGGTCTCCGTAGCGCTGCTCCAGCTCCATGTAGCGGCCGCTCTTGATGTCCTCCTCTAGTCCGTACGATATGTGAAGGTCATCCAGCAGGGAGCGCAGGTACTCGATCTGCCGACCGTACAGCTCCAGCTTGTCGCTCTGCTGGCACAGGGAGTCCATGAGGATCACCTTCTCTTCGCCGAGCCGCTCGTTCTCTCCGTTCAGCTCCTGGGTGATCTGCTGCAGGTCGGACAGCTCCTGCAGCGTGGCCTGGAGCTCCTCGGCGGTGCAGTGCTGGTTCTCCTCCATCTGGTGGATGCGCTCCGTCAGACACGCCACTGACACCTCGCTGGCATTGTCACTGCTGCCCCTCCGCGAGCGCTCCCTGCTGGGCGCGCACTCCGATTCGGATGACGAGGAGGCTCCCGAGGGGGCGTCCAGGGCGTCGTCGCTGGAGGTGACGGCCTGGTAGACCTCGCTAGATTCACTGTCGAGGTTGTCCGCTGAGCCGCCGTGCTGGTGTCCCGTGAGCAGGTCCTCCAGGGAGCCGGGGGCCGAGCCTTCCACCGAGGAGGTCAGCGTACCCGTTCCTCCGCCATCACTCTGCCCGCTGCTTACGGCCAGGTCCGGGCTCAGGGAGGCGTAGTTGAACAGCTTGTCGGACGCATCCAGCCTCTGCTCCAGAGAGAAGCCCAGCGCATTGAGCCGGTCTTTCAGCATCCGGTTCTCACTCTTCAGCAGGTTGAGCTCCACTCGGATGGCCTGGTTCTGCTCTTGTAAGAGAATCAGAGTGGACTCCACATCAGCTGCTGTGATGGCTGAAACCGGGGGCTTCTCCTCCACCTCCTCCTCCTCTTCTTCCTCTTCCTCCTCCTCCTCCTCCTCCTCCCCAGCTTCTTCCTGCTGCGGCGCTTCCTTCCCTCCCAAGCCGAGCTGGGCCCTCATGTCCCTCAGCTCGCTGCGAAGGTGGACGATCTCCACATCTTTGCTTTTCGCCAAACCCAACAGGTCTTTCACTTTGGTCTCCAGAGCCACCTTATCACTGATCTGGCCGTCTGATTTGGACTTGCTCATACGGCCATCAGGCTCTGGCAGGAGCTGGCCACGAGAGCGCTTCCCCGAGGCCGCGTCCCCCGCTGCAGTGCCGGAGACCAACTGCTTCTTATTGGCCGAGGTCCTGGATGTCCGGAGACGGTCTCGTGACGAATTTGGCTCCTTGGAAATCGATGTGGTCGTCCGCTTGGATGAAGCACCTGGTAAGAGAGGGGGAAAAAAAAGTAATCTTTACATTTTCAGTGAAACAACTTACAAAAGATGAAACTCATATGTGGGCGTAGAATATTACCCGACGTTGTCTTTGGCTTGCTGTCGAGGTTGCTAGCATTAGTCCCGATGGAGGCCGTCCTCTTGGTCTTGTTGACGGCATTACTTGATCCTCCGGCCATAGCTGCTAAAAGATCATCATTGCTTTTCACCTGAAAGCACACACACAAAAAAACAATAAACTCACTTCCAAACAAGAAAATCAAATCAAATGCACACCTGCATGTAGTGACGAGTCTCTTACCTTAGACAGAGGTGCAGCGGTGCTGGTCTTGGCTGCAGGCTTTCCGGTCCCAGACGTCGCCGTGGCCTCCGCCTTCCCTCCGCTCACCTTACTCACCGCTGGCCGGACCGACTTCTTCATACTGAGCTCTGTGACGCCGACACATTTACAGCTCAATCTGTGCACGAAGGAGGGGAGGAGAAAGGTAATGTATGTCAGTGCGCAGAGTGATAGCTCCAGTTTTCCACGGAGGAGGAATTCTTTCCACAGAGGCTATTCCCTGAACACTAGAAACCGGTGAGACCACACTGAATAGCCGAGCACTTGTAGAAAACCTTTTCCTATCCGTCGTCTCGGTGGTTTATTCTAGACAGTGGTGGGTATTCCTTTGCTTATTCTCCCGATCCCTGTCACTGCCGTGACATTTGGAAGCTGTTGAAACAGCTTTAGGACAATGATACAGGACTTTAAAGGCGGACATTGAAATAGAGGCTTTCAAAAGGCAAACCGATATCTCCACTAGATGGCTCTCGTGTGTTTGTGATGGTTCAGTCGGTTCAGAGTTTCACCCGGCTGTCAGCTGCAAACACGATGGGGCTGATGGAGAGTTTAATCAGTGTGGGTGGTTTGCATGGACAAAGATGGGCAAGACAGAGTTCTTCTGTCTTTTTCAACAATCATCAGCAGAGCCCCAAAAAAGGAAAAAAAAAAAAGTAGATTCCTTCTCAGATCAAAGTGAAAGCTCAAACCAACACAACTGCAGTCATATTTAGCGAGCCAAAAAAATGTGAGAGTGTGTTAAGTCTGTTACCGGGCAACCGGTCTGATGCACTGAATAATCATCTCGCACTGCCAAGAAATCATTTAGTGCCATGTTTCGTGCAAGACGTGCTCATTCCAGTTCACAATTACCGTTGCTCCATTTAAAACAACTCGACAGCCCAGAAAAGATTCCTAATACCTATTTAATGGGAGCACATTCTTGAGCGTGATCTGGTGTGCTGCCTCGTGCATTGTTGCGAAAATGTGGCTTGAATTAATGACAAAAAAAAAATATTCTCTCAAACTATTTCAAATGAAGCACCTAAAGCCATGTTGGATTTATCTGTTGCCTATAAACGGTGCTCATTTGGCAGTGGAACAGGGCGGTGAAACGGGCTGTAACCAAATCACAAAAGCTTGTATAAAACTTTATTCTTTATTCCGTATTGTTCGCATGTTGCGTTCCAGGTCTGAGGAGAACCTGACTTGATGCCACGATAGCAAGAAAAGTGATTTGGGACGCAGCTGGAGACAAAGAGTAAGTACTTTAGCACAGATTTGGAGCTCTTTTTTTTTTTTTAGCTTGAAGGCTCTTGAGAGGAAACAAAGTGAGTTATTGTGCATCGGGAACACAGCAACAATCCATCTCCGAGGTCTGTTGTGTTCCTGAGCAGAAGTTTATTGTTCCGATATGGGAACACATATAATCACTAATTCGCAGTGAATCAGACTTTAAACAGAACCCTGTGAGGAGCCGACCGATGTATTGTAGCAAGAGCACAAATGTTTAGACAATACGCAGACTGAAACGTTTCCATGAATCTTAACTAAATACACACACACTGCGAAAATAAATCAATATTTAAGGTCTGATACAGCCGGAGCAGGGGGGGTGTGGGGGGGTGATCGGCACACAATAGCTCCCATCCGAGCCACATACACTGTCAACCTTCTCTCTCCAGAGAATCCAAAATAACCTGCTACTAAACCACAACTCAACTCTCTTCAAAAACAAACACTTTCCTAATAGATTACAGCTGTGTTTTCTTGGTACAGATGTTACTTTAAATCACCGAATCGTCCACTCTGAGCGGACTGGCTTGCCATCCATTTTCTTACTGCCTGCGGCGATATTTATTTTGGTTATCATTTCTGTCGGGTTAACCTTGGCCTCCAGTGACGTAGATGCTGAGAAGTGTTTAGCTAATTCATATACGACCAGACGACAAAGACACACAGCCCTGGCCTTTAGGAAGAGTTAGGAGGAGAGTTTGACTGGACTTCATGATCAAAATGTAGACCTGAAATCTTTACTCAAAATAACACGCTTAGTGTTCTTACTTCTTACAGCCATAAAACACAGGTAACATGCCATCAGACCACAGACAGTTATGTGTAAGGTTAGAATCTATCAATCTTCCCCGCCTCATGGGGAGGAAATGGCGAATAATGTGTCTCAGCTGGTAGATTTTAGCAGGGTTATGGTTATGACACAAACTCAACTTTCAGAGTATACTTTGAAGCATTTTTGTATCTGCAACTTCTTCGACCGCTCATGAATATCAAGTCTACGTCGACACCGTGCATCTTTCCCCAGTCAGGGTCTTTTGTTGGGTTGCGCTCCTCAGTTTGAACATCTGCATCCCCACAGCAGGCATTACCTTATTTGGAAGCTTTATGTTGTGGCCATTCTCATGTCTGAACAGGTCTAACTACATGTTACCCAGACCTGGACTTTGTATGTCGACAGGTCATCTTACATGATATACGCAGCTATGTATAAATGTCTGGGAAGCTTCTGTTGTCTTGCCAGCACTTCGACCGTCCTGCAGCGCATGTCTTCTTACGTATTTGAGGGGTACAAAGACGTGTATGAGCACCGACGCGGCTGCTAAACTCATACATGCCACCAAGCGACCATCGTCTCCAGCTGAGGCTACAGGACAATCAACAGGAGTCGGCTTACTTTTAGACTATATTATGACCCTTCTATGTAACACTTCCCAGCCTTATCTGCACACATAACTCCGTACGGACTGCGTATGCGTGTATTTATTCATAAAACAAACGGTTGACAGGGGCGTTTTCCCAGAGTACTGACATGTGCACTCAGAAGCTACAGCAGCCAGTTTTCTGAATAGCTGAATGTGTGTCAAAGCAGATGTCTGAAACAGGGAGCAGCTCGCTGAAGGCAGATCTCTTTTCATTGGATCTGAATAGACATGGGAGCACAGGCTGTGGACCAAAAGTGCAGCTAAAATGGGGCAGCTGCCTCTCTCACTCTGCAAATCTCCAGCAAAAAGATTTGTACCACTTTAGAAAGGTTTAGAACAATAACTACAATACGTATAGCGTGCAGTTATACACACTAGCCTCTCAGACTCCACCGTCGTATACACCAACATCTGTGATGAATCACACCGCATCGAAAACAATGCCGTTTCTGTGATGCTGAAAAACTATTTTCTTTGGTGACCCCACGGGACCGTTTATGAGAGAATGATGCATTGTTGTTTAAATATAGCTGAAATGAAAAGGTTTCTCTGCAACTAGCAGACATTTTCTAAAATATTAGCTAACTGCATGAATCTGTTGAGGAGGAAGAAAGATTGTGGGTGCTGATATTCAGAATCTACAACATGTCAAAGGATATGATTATTTAAAATGTAATAATGTTGCCTATTAAATACAAAAACGTCCATCATTATCCACGCTATGAGAGCTAAGAGGTTGTCAACAGAATTTAGCCATGTAGCTCTGTGTGCTGCAGAATGTAAGCTGCTCCTTGATAAGCCAGAAGCCAAGAACACTTAATCCTGATTCAAATTAAATAGAGCTGCAGTATTCAATTTCAGTGTTAATGAACGCAATGGATCTGATCCGAAGGCTGGCCAAAGGAACAAGAGTGTGTAGTGTTCCTTTACAGACAGCCGGACGAAGCACGAGACGGAAAACGCAGAAGAAACAGCAGAGTTGAGTCTGGGGAGAGAAAGAGGAGGGGGGGGGGAGGCAGCAGTGGTCTAGTAACTCATTAATGCCCCTTCCCTGCTCTCCTTCCTTATTCACGCTTTAACTGCGGGGAGGCACTTCCTTGCCATAACATCAGTTTCCTGTGGTGGCGTCTCCAGTGAAAGAAAACCCTAAAAAGGGTGAGTGTGTGTACAACGACAGGCAGGCACCAGTCTGCCTGAGACAGAGCAGACACTGTCAAACCTTGAATTTCATTATATAATAATATGCCTATTAATACACAAGCCTGGAATGCAATTAAACAAGCCATTTTTTTATGATGTAGGCTTATATTAATATTTGTATAGGTAAAGACTTTATTGAGCTGTGGCGTTTTTGTGAGTAGGCCTGCCTACCACCACTAATTGAACCATCTTTAATACATTTAACCAATGGGTTTAATCCTGACATATTAGGCTGTCTTGGGAACACATTTATTTATCCTCACTTCGGGGCAAAGTTCCCAAGACTGGAGAGTTTCCCCCCCCCAAAAAAAAAATATTATCTAAGAGCAAAGCAATGATCAGACAGAGCCAAGGAGTGTCTCATAAGTCAGATTTACCAAGACATTGATTTAAAGAGTGGCCTGTGAAATATTGCTCTTCCTAAGCCATTTCCAGGAAAGTTGGGAAACATCTGTGGTCAAAAGGGGAGATGATTTAAAATAAAGTGAGTACGAGAGAGAGGAGGATTTAGGAAGATACTCTCAGAGGCCACAGCTCTGCTCTAGTATGCCCAAAGGCCACTGACATGCTGCAACATCACTGCACTGTTGACTTTTCTCAGGGGGGTGGCACATTTACATTGTTCTTGGGCTACACCTACATTAGCAGCCGCACGGCTAACGTTAGCCCAAACAGAGTGTCATTCAACCACACAAGCAGATGCTTCCACCAATCAAAACTTTGAGATGAAGACAACAAACCCACTATATGGAGTGAGCATACGGTGGTTCAATCATGTTATAGACTACATATCGACTTTAAAACCAAGGAGATAACACGGCTAGCTAGTTAGCCATTAGGTCAGGCACGCAGGGAATGTCAGTAATTTCACTTCCTGTTTGGCCACACGCCTTCAAAACAAAAGCACAGCGCTAGACACGTAAGCACAACCCTTCAACAACTCTTCATGACACTGTTGTTATTATATCAAAACTCTGACAGAGCAAGATAATATACCTAGGGTGAAAGTAGAGGTATAATAGATGATATAAAGTAAAGTATAGTAGATGTAATAATATGGGTTATACTGCAGATAGTAAGAGCCAAGACACTTCCAATTTACTATAAGAAACGGTGTAAATACCTTACGTTAGGGAAATTATTTTAAAACTATTTAGCTATAGTTAACGTAAGCCGTAGTCTAGATGTGCAGAGTATTAAAGTAGCCTAATTAGAAATGTATCACATAATTGATTCAAAACCGCCACAAACAAAAGCTTTGTGACAAATTTACAGTCAACAAAACTACTGTTGCAGTTAAACTTAAATCATTTTACATTTTAAATAAAGCTGTGTTTACCACAGTTACACTGACGCACATTTAATTATGAACGATACTGAGGCTATGTCAACACCTCATAACTTATTTTGAAATTCTCTTTAGTATATGTCCAAGTGATTTCTCCTAGCTTGACAGCTGACCAAAAATCGGGTTTGATGGTGCTTAAAACATTAATGGTTTGTTATTAAAAACAAACGAACAAACAAAGCGAGTCTCCGCAATCAACGTAACTTCAGAGTAGGTTTGTCCGTTTCTTTTCTGTCCGTTAATTCACCTCAACTGTCAGTTAAGCAACGGCTAAGCTAAGGTTGCTAATGCTATCGGTAGGCTAACGATGTTAGCATAGCCGGTAAAAAGACAGCGCTCTGTCAGTAGGAAGATGAAATATTCATACCTGAGGTTCTCCTAATGTTTCTGTTTGATACGTCGATAAATGTCCGATGACTCGTCATTTGCCGGCGCTAACAGTTCGCTCATTAAACAACTTCAGACTGCAGGCAGCATCGGTTTCTTTCGTGAGTTTCTTTCTGTTGGCAGCAGCCGGATGATCCTCTCTCCCCCTCCTCTGGTTGCATCATCTCAGCATCACCCTCTGGACAGGGGGGACACTTTACTGCCTCCAGGATCTCTCAGTATCCAGTGGGTCGGTTATTTGTGCTTCTAAATGACTCCAGAAGCTCGGCCAAAAGTCTGCAGCGCCTCTCTTCAACCAAGTCGACTACACCTTCACACCCTCTGCCATTAAGAGGAGAGTTAGTGGGCACATGTTGGCCAAAGTTACCAAGAATTGTCCCTTCTAACGTTTACATACATCTTTACAATATCTCTAAAATATCAAACACCTTAAATATAAAGCTATTAAGCTATGTGGACATATGCATAAATCACGTTTTTTTGTGCAAAAAACTTTTATTTATTTTTGTTTTGGTGGTTGTTGAATGATAACAGGTTGAACGTATACTTACCTTTAATTTACCATTCCATTATTGGAAATGTCTAGATTAAGACATGGCACATACCCGGGGATCCTGGACCACCAAAGCCCAGACACAGTTAAATGTGTGTTTTTAATTTACAGGCTCATCACGGTCCTCTATAGTCCCACACTGAACGACTTGCATCTCAGGTAGAATTCACACTAGACTATACCAACAGTGCAGTATGAGGAATATATTCATAAAAGAGTGTGTCTGAGGTAAAACTTTAAATCTGAGTATGTTTTTATCTCATGCTAAGAAAAGTAGACATTGCAAGAATAATGTTGCCAAGTTTTTATTTACATAAATCATACACACAAGACCCACCAGTCTCATCCTACGAACCACTAACAGTTTATTGCTTATTTTACTTAAATCACAAGCCTTTAGGGTTATAGTTTGTGCTAACAAGTGTTTGAATACTTGTAGTGATTTGGAAAAAAAAAATATTAATGCAAGAACACAGTGTATTTTCAGTAAGTAATACCAGGTATGTGGATGATTAAACCTATTAATAAGCCAGGAGACGTGGAGATGGGTGAATTACTGTGCTTCAAGGGTCCTACTTTGGTATTTGAGATAATCTCCAGGTGCTCTCATTTCTACAGCAGTGTGGTTTTGTCCTATATAGGTAGACTACAGACAAGGAATGCAGGAAGCAACACATAATACATCAACAGAAGAAATCAAATCAGAAAAAACAACAACAACAACAACGTGGACACAAAACATAGGAAATATGGACAAAAGACAACTGCGAAATTAAAATGATACACAGCACAGAATACATTCCATAGATGAGGCCTCACCTTTTCCTAGAATAATTTGCCGTTTACTTATCTGTACCACTTCCAAAAAAAAAAATCGCTCATATCTACATAAAAGTTGGTTTGGGCACCACAGGAAGAACCTGTGAACTGAATACGGTCGCTATACAAATAGTATAGCACAGATCCCGCCACGCTTTAAATGCTTTGGTCAACATGCCTGCATGTTGCTGTGTGTCAACTACAGTTTTCAGTCTCAAAATTCTGTACAAAATTAAGAGTGTGTGTGTAAACATAACTGAAATGTTCTATTGGCCATCAGCAGGGAAACATTGGCACAGGTGAGCTTTCAACCAGGTCAAACATTTCTGGAAAAAAAAAAAACGCATGTATAGACATGAAAAATATCTGTCCATTCATCCGACCATTCATTCATCCATCGTCCATCCACAGAAATAAATCTTACAATATCTAACTACAGCAGAAATCTCCCTCTGTGAAGATGGAGCTAATGTGCACAGTGACCGAACAGGGCAGTGGAAAATAATCTAAGTACAGTAAATAACGCCTCTTCAAATTTAAATTAAATTAAAAAAGGAACGATGTACATTGAACATACATCGTGTAGGGTTGTCTTTTACTGACACAGCAGGCAAGCTTGTAGGGAAACAGAACGCACATCTCCGAAAGACATGGCTTTGGTCATGGTGGCCGTTTCTAGTTCGCAATGTGTCGATGGTTCCACCTAGTGGCTAAAATAAGCATCCTCAGGGGTAAACCAGCCAGCCGTGGCTGCTCAGCAGCGTCCAGCTCATTGAGCGGCAGACATTCTGCCTCTGAACCGAACATTTACAGACATAATGTTCCTGTTATACTTCAGTGGAGAAGAGAAGGCTTTGACGTTTGCTGTCAGGGGTAGGGATGCTCTCCAGCTGAAGGAAGTAGAGAAGGACTTGCACCTGCGGACACAGAAAAAGGTGATCAGACCCGCGGTCCAAATGTCCCCGTCTCACTTATCATCAATATCCTCCTGACGCCGGTTTTACCTGAGACATGACCTCTAGGGACCAGCTGTCGTTCATGGAGATGGGCTGCGAGCTGTTTGAGATTTTGCTGTCCTTTTCAGAGGGCCGCAGCAAAGTGGGGCCGAAGACTGTGGCCAGATTGTGCAAAGACATCTTGTTGATGCTCTCATTTTCAGTCACCCTGTAAGAGCAAAGGAAAAAAATAACTTGTGAACTGACTCAGTAATGTATCTAAAGTTTGCTGACGTTAGCTAGCGTTAGCGACCATAATCTACTGGTCATATCAGACGAAATCAGGCTTTGGCAAGTGTGAATTCTAACAGGAAGAATGTTTTGTTTAATCTTTTAAAAGTTACACAGACTTGCTTTAATGCATGTATATGAAGTCCTGAGAAGCAAGTGAGAAAAATTCTGGTGACCTATTATCTCTGTCTGATCTTCATTGTTTTTTTCTTCTGTGTTTATGACTTAGGAACACGTGAAAGAGGGTTTGCCCAAATCATTTTTCAAAGTTCCTAATTTTTTTCCCATCATACAAACAGATGAGAACATTAGAACATGGGATAGTGTTGCACTTCAGCCTCTTGTGGCCCGAAATAAGTATTACAAGAACAAACACTTAAAATGCCAAACCTTTTTGTTTTTAACCTGTTTTCACAGATGAAAATTTAAAGACCTAATTTAGAAAAAGTATGCTGGAAAAACTTGCCTCTCAGGGCCTTCGTAGAAATAATAATATATAATAATAATAATAAGATCCAAACAGTACGTATTTATTCATCACTGCTGAACACTATATCAACTATAACATACTTTGTTTCTCCTCTCATCACAATGTAAAAGTCTGACAAAAATAAGCAACCTTTTCTAAGGTGGGGTTAACATACATACACACTGATATCTAATAGCTACCTAATGAAATATTTGTGAGGTCTTTTACCTTTTAAGGTGGTCGAGCACGAAGAGGAAGGTCACCAGATTGGACTCCGGTAGAGACAGCAGCAGGTTGAGCATGCAGCTCTCCTTGGCCACACAGTCAGAGAGAGCTGCAAGGTCGAAAGCACACAAAATAAATGTGCTGGTATTCACAACTCGCAACTTGCAATTGACGCCTTCCTGATCGCCCCCCCCAAAAAAAAAATGTTGTGCCAAAATAAAGAAGTGGGGACTGACCGATGCCTCCAGCAAAGTTGGGGTACAAGTCATCAGTGAAAAGAGGCTCCGGAAGCTCGCGGAAATACAGCTTCAGTGTTCCAGCGATGGCGTTCACGTCCATCTCCCTCATCATGACAGACACGTCTCTGTTGTCTGCGGGGAAGGGGGGGGGGGGGGCAGATGACACAACAGTCACTAAATGCCAAAGAATACCAGCTGTGCACAGTGATCTTTGAAAAACACTTCTCAACGAGAGTATGAGTCAGTCCCGCGGAGCTCGACAAAGAAATCAAACTGAGCTCACTCGAGTCGAAGGCGGCCTTCAGAGCCTGGATGTCAGTTGCGACTCCAGACACTCTGTAGATTCCCACCTCGTCCATCCCTCGTCGCTCAATCTCCTCCACACACTGCCTCACAATGAGGGGAACCTTGGAGCGCTCTCGCCTGGTGAGGACGTAGTCAACACAGAAACAAGTTTTTAACAGACACTTCATGTGAATGTTGTAAACACAAGAGACCATGACTGAAATAAGTACCGTGTCAGAGTATAGTGAGCACTAGTGCTTCTCAAAAGACCACGCTCTACTGTTGTACTCTCAGTAGACTAGGTTTATATTTAAATTCAGGGACAAATCAAGATTCTAAAAGAACTAAATATATTGTAAAAAGGAGCACATATATGCTGACTCATGAGTTATGAGTTGCATAAAATATAAAAAATGGGAATACGGGGACAACACACACACACACACACACACACTCACTTAGTTACTACGTTGATCTTCACTCCAAAGACGCCGGACTGTTTCCGTGAAGGCATTCGCTTTAAACTGAACTCTCTGCTGGTGAACTTCGTCGAAAGCTTCACCTCGATCTGAAACAAAGCGAGGAAACCAGACATTTCTGACAACTGTGGCAGCAAGTTGTGAAAGAAGTGGTGCAAAAATGGAGAATCAGATGCTAAATGTCATAGTTTAGCTTTCACTCAACTTTCCTCTTTTTACTGGGTTGCTAAAAAAAAACACGTACCCCATTCATGGTGATGACTGCCCTCTGCCAGTCTTTATTTTGCAACGTCTGAGGATCCAGCTGAAAAACAAAAAAACTTCCAAGTTTTACTTCAGATTCAGATTCAGATTCTCTTCAGAAATAAAAAAACAGGAAATACTGCGCCAGGTGACACGAGTACTACCTGCTCAATGACTTCACTTAGCCCCACATGAACATAAAATCCATATGGCCAGGTGGTGTCAGGGATCTATTTTAGTCATCTGACTAATACCAATCTGATCGCGTGTTTACGGTGATCAGGCACGAGTAATGCAATAACATCATGCCCTGCTGCGAAGCACTGGGCCTGTCCAAGATGGCAGATGTTCTTTCAACCAAGAAACCATCAAATCTCATTCAGTTAATCCTTTGTTCAGTGAAAATCTATTTTCTTACGCAATACTTTTTATAAAAAAGAATTAAAAAAAAAGAATCACAGGCTAGAAAAGTGATGAATTGAACACAGAAAAACAACAGTACTTAAATAATAATAAAATAATGTTAAAATATCACCAGAAGCAAAAACAAGTTTGTCCATGAATGTAGGTTCCTGAGGCTTCGTTTACAACGACTTCCCATGTAGGTTTGTCCACAGCTCACTTTCCATATCTTTACCTTTGGTCTGATCAGACTGCTGCGGACTCGGTCCCACAGACGGGCCCCCGTACCCGAGGATTTCCTTTGAGCCGTGTCTCCCTCTTCCTCTAGACCGCTGCTGACCTGATCCACACTCTCCTCCCCTTTAGGATTACTGTCACTCATTCTTTCTGGCATGAGCAACTCGAAAACTCGAAAATGTTACGGTCACTGACTAACAGGCAAACAAACAAAGAAACCAGCGCCGTTTCCACAGACAGCACTATTTTCTAAACCGCGTCACTAACAAGAGCAGCAGGTCCGTGTTCCCTGAACAACCAGCACCTGATCGCATTGCCTTGAAGAATTTGGATAATCTTCTTCGATGCAGACCAGCTGAATCTTCACAAAACTTTCCGTCATCTTCACGTCTTGGTATTGTTAAAACTCCAAATCCTTTCGTTCCACTGGGAGCCAGAGAGGAACAAAGCCACGCAGCCTGCCGTCCACACTTGCCTGTGTGTTGTTGTACTTTCCTGATGGATTTGGGGGATTAACTCCTGAGAATCCCCTCCTACCCTCATTAACAACATGCTCACGCCTGCCGCTGTGAGCAGTGCAGGCTGATAATACAGCATCCCAGGTAGCCTAAACAGGTTCTTAATGTCCTGCCTCAGCTAACACAATGTAATTCTCATGGATATGAAATGGTACAAATGGTCATACAGGTTAATCAGTATGATGTGTTAAAAGGCTCAAGTATATATATTTAGCTGTATCAATTTTTTTTATATTATACATATAAATATATATATATTCTTTTTATTTTCTAAATATTTTTTATTTTTCCCTTTTTTAATTTATTATTTTATTACTATATATATATATATATATATATATATATATATATATATATATATATATATATACACACATATTTATGTGTGTGTGTCTGTGTGTAATGTTTTTGTGCATATGAGGTTATACACCCTCAAAATTCAAATAATTGAATTGTTATACTCATTTGTTGAGTAATATTGTCTCCATACCATTGATGTAGACACCAACAAAGCAAGAAGAAAGGCCAACATGACACCACGGGTCATGAAAGTGATTTAAAAGCCTGACAGGTGTCCTTTCTCCAGGCTCCAGGCTCCTGAATAACATGTCAAGTATCTAGCTGAGACTCGACGGAGTTTTGACCAACCTGTCCAGCAGGGAAATCCCTTCAGTGGCTGATCAAAGAGCGCTCTGTCTCCGTCTCTCTGTCATACTCTGGAGCCGTGCCGATGGCTACATTTAGTCAACCCAAGACTAATCCGCCCTCTGTCACGACACCCGAACAGGGGTCAAGCTGGAGTGACTTACTTGGCTCACTTATTTTTCATCAGCAAAGGGCCTCCCAGGGCAGGATTAGCCCCCCCCCCCAAAAAAAAGCAGCTGTTGTCAGCAGTGCAAATAAGATGCCACTGTGGAGGTACTAAAATCAATAGAGTGAGCAAGTTCACACCACATCGGCAATGATTGTTTGTCCTATATATGTGAGTGGAACTGTATAGATTTTGGGTTCATACTGAGTCCGTAAGTATCGATATTTTGAAATCAGTTAATGTACCTTACCTTTCTGTGACTGGCAATACAATAAATAGTTTGGCATTTTGGGAAATACACTTTTTAATGATCAAATATAAAGCTACAGCTACAGCCACACACGTGGTATGTCTGAGGTAGTGCACAAGAAACCACTGACCACTCAGTACATACAGTTTCTTTATTATATTTCTTTCATAACCAACTTTAACTTTAGTATTTTTTTAACTCTCAGTTATTGATATTGGTTTGGACCTTAAAAATCTAGAAGTGGTCACTTCTAAGAGAAGTGTGGTAACTTATACCCATCTGGTCCTCTCAGGTATTTCCCAAAAACACAAGCAGTTCTCTGCCATCTGACCCAGGTCTACCCTCATTTGTCCGTACCTTTATTTGTCCTTTGGCCGTGATCTTGTCTGCGGTCTCTCCATCCTCTTTGTAGCAGCACTTCTCATAGCAGAGCAGCCTCAGAGTTTGAGAGCCCTCCAGTTCAATCTCAAACTCCTTGCACACACACACACACACACACACACACACAGAGCAAAAACATGTTACTCTAGGTTTCAGCCCAGTGCACAACAGCTTGTATTCTAACCACCCAACAGTTTTTCTGAGCATCCAAAACTGAGATGCTTGATTTTCAAACAGTTATGCATCAGGGACACACGGCCTTAAAGACACACAGCAGTGGATACTGAAGGTGGATCTCACTCATTAGCTTTCTCCACTCTGATATGCACTCTCACCTCGTTCCAGTTGGGCTCTGTAGAGTCTCTGTACACACGTGTTTTGGCTTTGTTGACAAAGTAGCCGAAGGAATCCACCTCCAGAGAGCAGTAAAGGTCTAGTGGGCGCAAGCAGAAGCAGTTAGAACGGTTGAATCAAAATGAAACTAAAGACTCACATCAATCTACTTTCTGTCTGGTGTCATTACAGTTACTGTCTCAGTACCTGAAGAAACAGCAAAGAGGAGTGGAACCCCCTCTTATTGAAACATGCCACTGATTATTACCCGACTACCTTTTAAGAAGTTTGAGCAGGCAGTGATTTGAGACATATTTGAGGCTGCTTGTACACAGTGTTCCTGACTAATCCCACTTATTCCCATGCAGCTGTCCACCCAGCTGACAGCCGCAGAGAGAGAGGGGGGGGGGTACAACAGATGACACAGAGGATGATGAGACACTGCATGCAACCTCTAGAATTATCAGTGAGATGGCTCGTTGTCAAAAACAGGAGAATAACCAACTTACTTAAGCTGTGTTTCAGCCCGGACGCAGAGTGGACGATGACATTCAGGAAGCCGTACAGACCAGAAGATTCATCATCTGCGAAGGGTGGCGTTAAGAAAGAATTACAAGAACTGTAGGTATATTAAAATATATATTAAACCCTAAAAAGTACAATGCATTGTGAACCTTACCTTCCTTATTCATGGTCATTGGAATATTGTGAACAGTCTGCAGTTTCACACACGAGTTAGTGAGCATCTGCAGCTCCAGAGAGGTCAGAGAGAAGCTTTTAAAGCCTGCAGGAACACAGTCAAGGTGAACGCAAGCCACACACACAATAAGACATTACAGCCGTTATGACAATACTATATGATAACATGTCTGTCTCTTGTAGAAAGTGCCGGGTTAACTCACACTTCTTCTGCTGCTCGCGAACGATCTCCCTCCACTCGGCCCGCTCATAGTCAGAAGAGATGAGAAACGTGAAACCCTGAAAGAAATAAAAGACCTGATATTGTATTTTATTGCACTCTCATTGCTGTAATGGCACGCTTGTTAACAGCAGAGGGCAGCAGAAACCATGTTAAGAAGTTGCTTATTGACTGTACAAGATATTCACAATGATATTTAGCATGAATCCTTTATATAGGGAACCTTCTTTAGGACTCCTGACTCACCTTGCCGTTGCGGTTGGCCACTCTGAACGCCATGTTGGGCGACATGAGAAGCAGCAGAGACTCCTGTTCTGATAGCTTCTTCCTCAGCCGCTCGATCACCTTGGGTCCTTTGGTGGTTCTCTACAGATTAACAGCACCAGGTTGACCGTGAGGCAGGACATGCTGTCTAGACATTTGTTCTATTCACATGTGCTAACAACTTCCTCGTTGTATTTCAGTTTTGTCTACAAAGCGGTCGTTGTTGTGGTGTTTCTACAGTGCAGTTACTTCAAAGTCATATAAACCAATGTATCATAAACTACATGTGTCCTTGTATTTTGAGGCTTGAGTTTCTGTAGGTGTATTTAATATCCGTGTATCCTCACCTTCTCTCTTTGGATCTCGTTCTTGATCTGGGAGATTTTGACCTTCAAGGCGTCGATCTCCTCATCCTGGACCAGCGGGATGGGGGTGGACTCGCAGTCCTCAATGGTCTGGAAAGTCAGGTCAGCCAGTGGGACGTACCACTTACAGTCGTACTGTTGCCCTTTTCTGTTGGAGCACAAAATGTGTGTACAACGACGTCATTTACTTTCCTTTTCACCCAGTAATTGTCATGTTGCCCTGCTCTTTCACCAGAAGGTGTTTTTAAGCAGCGTCAAACCAACAGTACAAATAGCCACAAGCTTGAAAGCTGTTGGCGAAATTATAACGTTCATCTCCAGCTGCAACCGCCGGTTGGTCACAATGAAACTGTTCCATTTCCAGCAAAGCGGAATTTACTTTTAACAAGTTTAATGTCTGTCTGTCTGTTTTGAACCAGTGGATCTTCCAGGTCACCTAACCCTCGGGCTGCACGGCGACCCAGACTCACCCTGCAGCCTGTTTCTTCAGCTTGGTGCAGAGCAGCAGGTCGGTGAAGAGGAAGACGTGACGGAGTTTCCTGGAACCTTCCAACAGCTCCACCATGAAGCGATCCCTCAGCAACTGACGGTTCTACCAACAGGAAAAGAGAAATCACGTCATTACACTCATAGCATACAACTCTCATTTGTCTCAAATACACCCGCAATAATCTAAATTATTCAGTATTTTTAAATAATGAAACTGAGTGAGAATTAGGGTGCTTCCAACAACTATTCTACTGCACCAAAAGCTGCTGACAGTACAGTATCTAATTTAAGGTTTATATTGATGCTCAGTTCAAACTGCTTTCATTTGGGGTTCACAAACAATGATTTTGTGCTGATGCTTGTACGTGCTTATAATTACTGTACACATTATCATGGCGGAAGTAAACACAATAACCCGAAAACAATAAATCATTTGCGACGTGTCCAAAACAAGGCACAAAGTGTATGAAGCATGTTTCTTCAACCAGCAGCAGCATCCTCAGCGATCCGTCCAGCCCACGTTAGAAACATGTGACGACATGAGCTCTTCCTGCAGCAGCCTCATCCTTAAGAGGTCAAAAGGCTGAGGCTGCGGTTTATAATGACACTGCCCATGTGAGACTTCACCATCCCACACCAACCACAGTTGGACAAAAACAAGGAAACCACTGCAGCATGGCTTTCCTATTCTGTTTTCGGGACACAGGCCCGAAACAGCCCCTCAAACATGTTAAGCACTGTCCTGGTTTCACACGAGAAGAGGACATCTGCTTATTATGTTGTGGCACAGACACAACCACAAATAGTCAATAATCCAATGGAAAAACAAGAGCTGTAACTGCACAGTGCTCATGCCCTCCTGGCACTGGAAGCTGCTTCTGTTTTGACTGTGCACCATAATGACATGTTGTGCAGCGAGGCATGTACAAGAAGTGGAACTAAACAAACTCATGAGTTTAAATGGTCAGGGAAATTACGGTGCAAAACATTAGCAATGGGTGCAAAGTTAGTGGACAGCTGATCCCGAACAACTCGTATTTCCAGCTGGTGTCTGAACTTGTCATGTGCTGGCTTGTTATCTGTCAATCTCCTTGTGGGACTTCAGACTTCCTCGGCTATACACAGAATAATTTTCCGAAGAACTTTCTTTGATTTAATATCCCACCGCCGGGCCAGTTCCCAGAAAAAAACAGAGGAAGTTCTTATTCAGGTCATCTGAATCAGAGCCCTGAGATGCGTGGTGTGTGAGAGGGGGGGGGGGGTCAGGAAGCACGCCTAATCGGTACACACCCAGTGCAGAAGGCTGGTTAGACATTGAGGTTGATAAGGAGTGCTGCAGGTAATTTCGGGGAAGCAGAGTTAACACTGCGGCAGGGAAGGATGGGAGGAATCGACAGGTTTTCCTGGTTTGCGACACGGAGACCCCTCGCCTCCAGTGTTTGCAGGGCTTTGTCACGAAGCTTCCTCTATCGTTGACTTCCTTCACAACTAAAGCAGACACGCCGAGATGAGTCAGCAACAACCTGACTCACAATCCGGTTCAGACAAGACGTGACAGAAATAGCGGGGGCAAGATATGATCCTAAATACCACAATACTGCTGTTTCAGTGAGTAAAATCAAATAAGTGAAAGTGTCCTAAAATACTGTACAACATTCACTTTGGGACAAAATGTAAACCTCAAATGAATATAATCAAGTGTTCTGTCAATCAATAACTTTATTAACATATTATCTCTTAACATGTAGCTCATTTCCCTTTATGAATTACAGCCACACTTAGCGGCATGTTCTCTATGGATCTGTGTCCATCTGGTCTGTCAGTTGGTCCACCACTTTAATCAAGACTGAAATACCTCAACAGCTATTGGAGGGATTGCCATTCACTTTTTATCAGCCTCAGTTGTACTTTGTGTTTAGCTAAGATGGTGACCATGGTAAGCATTATAACTGCTAAACATCAGCATGTTAGCATAGAGACGTCAGCATTTAGCTCAAAGCACCAATGTACCCAAGTACAGCCTCACAGAGCCACGAGCATGACCGTCTTGTTTAGTTTAGAGTTTTCAATAATTTTGCATATTAAATATTTGTGCAAAAGGTTAGAAAGCTAGCTAGATTCTCCTAAATGATGTACTGCAAAATAATATTGCGCCTGAGAGTTAGCACTGAAAATGGGTGTAAGTTAGTGAAGCATATACTGGACAAATATAAAACCATATACAGTAAAAGCAGGAGCGGCCCAGGGAGTCTATTTTGTCGTGCCAGGCCTCGTCACTGTGCCACCACAACATTCAAACCACTGACTTTGTCCTTGGCAAAGGGAATAAGGGCTCCACTAAGGGAACAAGCTGTACCTCTTAATGTGCCCTTCTCTACTCAAGCCCTTAGTGCATATTAACTACAACAACCTGGGCTACAGTCAATCATAAATAATTGATGGAATGACCCTTGATGATTCTTCTACCAAAAACACATTCTATCTATATTTGGGATTCAGCGGGCTTGAGCACGTTTATTTGAAAAGAGGATTTATTTATCCGTCTGCAGTCATTAGCATAACCCCGAGATGATGAAGGGACTCCGCTCTCCATACTGACCTCTCCCTTCATAACTGTCATGGACTGTCGACGTGGGGTGATCTCTTCATTTATACTGGACAGGAAGTTCTGAGAGATGCGCAGGGCGTCCTGTAGCAGCGGATAGTCCGGGTGGCTGGAGGGCGTGTGCTTCAGGAGGTCCTAGAATAGAAAAAAACAAATCATGACAAATTCAATCCCCCAAACTCTCTTCAGGCAGACAAGATGTTGCTCCAGATTTGCGTTTGGCAGATGGACTTACATGCAGAACGAGTGTGCTGCGCGTCACTCTGTCCACAGGTTTGTAGAGAAGAGCTGTGGAGGAGGCAGAGTCAGCTCAACAGGCCCAGTCACAGCTCAACTACTTATAGCAATATTGATTAATGTGGCGGCTGGCCATTCATTTCAATCAGTACTCACTTTCCAGGGAACTTTTAGCCGCCTGGTCTTTGCAATCCTTGGTGCTTTTGACCTTGAGATTCTGGCAGGAAGATAACACCAGAGGGAACGGTGAGAAGAAATACCCTCATTAAATCACTGCCCCACAGCGCAATTAAAACAATCAGCGCCACTGTTAAGAGCGCCGTGGCTTTTACACAGCGAGGACGGCTGAAAACTGCCCTGTCATCACTTGTCTCAGGGCAGCTGTGCAACATCAAACACGTGCCTGCTGCGCGTAGCGTGATTACATACCTCAGATATCTCTGCAAACTGAGCGTTTGCCTGGCAGCATTTGTCCGCCGTCTCCACAGCAACCTTGTAGTTATCCACAAAGGCCCTGTACACGCCGAGCTGGCTCGCCTACAGGGCACAAAAGAGCACAGATTAGATTCATCCTGAACAGAGAAGGTAGATTTAAGTATGTGACTGCCACTGGGTACTTAGCAGTGTCACCGTATGCTGTGCTCAGGCACGAGTTGAACAGTATTACAGGAGGAATTAATGCAAATGAGTGCGATTCAATGTTTTCTCACTCGTCTGTATGTAAATACATGTATACATGTTTTTCATCTTTTTTTTATCCAACAGCAAACACTGAGGAAGCTCTTATTCAGCGACCTCCTATAGAACGTTTTTTTTCTTTCCTTTACTGCCTATAATGTGGTGAAGCGAGGCTTTTATCTGGCCGGGGGATGACTCCAGTCAGTCTACTCACATGTGCACTGCAAGATCTACAGAGCATTACTAACAGCCAAAGACTCCCACCTTTCCCCCCTGAAAGTCTCCCCTCTTTTAACTATCATTAATGATCAAGGCCTGACATTTAAAGCGTGCTATAATTACTTTCTGAAAGTTACTGACTAGACGAATGGTGGTCTGTTTGATCAAAATCCAACATACAATTTGATGCTTTGAGGTTCCATGTTATTTGATCCGAAGGAGGGTGTAAATCAGCTGAAGTGATTGCCGTACTGTAGTTAACTTTGTGTGGTAACTACGCACTCATACTGCAATCAACTATCGCAACATTTCACTCATATCAGCCCATCAGATACTTTGTTTACCACTGCTCTCAGACTTCCTTGTTTACTCTATTTGCTAACAATTCACTGCTGAGTTCAAGTTAGGTCAAAATAAGTGGAAAAACAGGTTCTTGTTGCTTTGGCTCTGAAACGTTGTCATAACACATTTTCCTTCAACCATAATACATTTGTCATTTTTCAGAGGCATTGTTGACTATATTTTGTGTTAACATAATTTACACAATATAAATGGATTTCCACCGTCAATGATTACTTGGCACGCTTGTGTTGACACACTTATTCAAGTTGAACATATTTGTTCCCTTGGTTGTCCTACTGAAGCTAACCAATATATCATCGCCATACCAGTTTCTGGAAGAGGTCGCCCACACACTGCTGGTGGCCCCACTCCTGGACTCGGGGCAGCAGAGCATCATAGAAGTCCTTGTGGATCTCATGAAGCTCTGTCACTTTGAAGAAGATGGTTTCTATCTGCTGGATGGTCAGCATTGGTTGGGATGTTGTGGCTGCAGCCCTCAGAGGCTTCATGGGCTGAATAAATTACAATTATAATGGTAAATTCAAAAATGCAGTGTAACAACCTAGCAATAGCAGAGAGGCAATAGCTATAAAATAGTAAGCTACCATCAGCTAATGTTAGCTAACAGAAGCAATTTTGTATTCCTTAGTAAGGGAGTGTTTTTATCACTTAGAAATTCATTAGACGAAGAACGTGTTATTTGTTCAGTCTAAAGTTAGATAGTTTCACTGACTCAGTAATGTCTGTTACACAACAATATCTAGCAAAGGTTTGCTAACATTAGCTAACGTTAGCTAACATAAGTTATTATGTATTAAATTGAGCATGGGTGTGTTTTTATTAGTTATAAATATTCTTTTCATTCGTAAGAGGAAGAACGTGTTATTTCAAAAGTTAGATAGTTCACAAAACTGACTCAGTAATGTCAGTTAATCAGCAATAGCGTTAACTTTATTCTACCTATAAAAAGTTTGATGATATTAGCCAACATTAGCTAGACCAACATTGTAGCCACAAGTATTGTAGTATTACAAGTATTGCTGTAGCCTTAGGGTATTGAATTGAGCAAGGCAGGGAGTGTCTTTTATCACCTATTACTTCATCTGTTTATTTGCAAGAGGAAGAACATGTTATTTGTTCTTTCAAAAGTTAGATAGTTTCACTAACTGACTCAGTAGTGTCAGATACACAGTAATGTCTAGATAAGGTTTGCCACTAACGTTAGCTAACAAGCTACATCTACCAAACCCACTTTTTTTTTTTTTTTTTAAATACTGTCAGCTAATTTCAATAATATACCATCTCAGGAAATTATTGTGTGTGTGTGTGTGTGTGTGTGTGTGCTATAAGTTTCACATACTATCAGCAGGGCCTCCAGGTGGCTG
This sequence comes from Leptoclinus maculatus, assembly GCA_032191485.1. Taxonomy (NCBI): domain Eukaryota; kingdom Metazoa; phylum Chordata; class Actinopteri; order Perciformes; family Stichaeidae; genus Leptoclinus; species Leptoclinus maculatus. The sequence continues at coordinate 28,123,861 of JAVDOI010000005.1, forward strand.
AGATAAGTCTCCTCACTGGCCAGGATTCCTGACAGAACCCACTTTCTCATCTCCAGCCCCTTCTCCTGGTCCAACTCCACCTGATATACAAGCATGGTGGAAAGAGAAAACTATTTTCAAATATGAAGAGAAGACACTCCCCAACAGAAAAAAAGAGTCATGATGAAGATATGATAACGTTAATGGGTTTGATCTTTAATAAACTACCCACACACCTCTGCAAACCCCTGGCTGCAGATATTGTTGTTGTGGGATTACGGACAGACCAGATTTGATTAAACTCTGTAGGAGTTTTACATTCCAAGAGGCCTGCACCAGACTCCTAGCATCTTAAGGAAGACAAATGTGTTTCTAGTCCGGGAGTTGTTACTCCAAACAGGTCAAAGCCATCAGTCATCCTGGCTATATGTCAGTAAGCCATTATATTAGCTAGTTTTTTAAAAACACTGCATGCTGTCTAATCCCCCCCCCCCCCCTCCCCTCATGATTTAGGCTTTGAAGATCACCAAGAGTACACAACAGAGGATAAGAATACCACAGATAGGACAGGAACAGAGCAGAGGGGGAAGGGAGCTGCGTCACTTTTAAACATCTGTTCGCCCACAGTATGTTTGCTGAGCATGTATGGTGTTTATCAGCAATGCCCTGTTTCATACTGAAAAACACTCACATCTGGGAGCTGTACTGTCAACTGTGGAGTTCACTGTCGGCCTCTGGATGCCTCACCCGACTTAATGCCTGACTGAAGGGCAATTCTTCTGTAGTTTTATGATGTGTCCTTCACTGATTTTAAACATGAAGTTCAGTCAACTCGGTGTACAGAGCACTACGCTGAGTAGTAAAAAAGAAATGTAAAATGTCCTTAATGGCTGTGGAGGAGACTTCCAAAGTCCGAGAAAATAACCCTAATTATGTCTTCATTTGAAGAAGTGTAATACTAAATCACTAAAGTCACCCTGTATTTGCTCTGCTTTGCGCATGATTGACTTGGTCAGGAAGAGCATTTCAACCCCTTGGAAAGTGATTGATTTTGGCAACTACAAACAGTAGAACTGGCATTAATTATTAGTAATCATTTTGAAAGAGTTGTGCAATTAAAAACAATCAGAACAACTGCTAAGGAGACTGGCAGCCTGTACATGATTACATTACTGGCCTCTTGTCAGATTTTGCAGGAGATCTAGTGCTTTGTTTAACAGCACAAAACATGAAGGTGTAAACCAACACAAATACAGAATGAGGTATCTGTATATGCAGCAACACTACACAGGAGCAGAATAAGTGGAAACAATATCCTCTTTTCAACAAGAAGAATGAGGTTTATAGAAAATGCCGTAACTCAAGTGAAACACTTAGCATTAAGACAGACGATAGAGGGGACAAATATCTAGTAATAATAATTACATCAAGAAATAGAAATGAACTTGACCTGAAATGAACTTGTTGGCTTTAACAAAATATCTGCTTTTGTTTTGAGGAAGAATGATGGGTTGGATTTGGTATTTTTACACCAACACACAGACAGTGGAAGAAGCAATCTTAGGCAGCGTAATGGCAACTTCTCATCACAGAATGAGAAGCCAGCGCTGCTCCAAGTGTTGAATGGTGCGTGGAGAGAGGACAGTGAAGGACAGTGCAGCAGCAGCAGCAGGGGAACAGAGAGATGGAGGAGCAGCACTGCGAGCTGTGACAAGTTGGTGGGAGTTGACCCAGTAACATTACCGACAGCGTGGACTCCAGGGAGCCGGAGGACTGGGTGTCTCGGCTGCTCCGGCTCTTGGAGCGGAGTCGTGGCGAGGAGGACGGGGATCCGGTGAAGGATAGAGGGTCGTGGCGAGGCTGGTGCTCCTCCGAGTGCTCCAGGTCATAGCCATATGACGGAGGGGTCTCATTGTAGGGAGCCTCTGTGAGAAACAAAGGACAATGGTCACATGGGGTGTCATTAAACTGTTAAGCCGTGAAGTAAACACGGACAAACATCGTGGGAAATGCAGCAAACTGAAACATCATTTTCAGTTGGTATTCCAATACCATGCCAATAGAGATTAGAGTAGCTGGTGGCTATTAAAGCTATTTAGGAACTGACTGAAATATACTGACATTTAGTGTTAATAGCTTCATAATTTCAGTTGACATCATGTACATGTGCAAGCCACCAAGAGCGAAGGGAACAAGGAGGCGACAGTTCATTTTGTTAATCCGTCCATGACTGAATCGCATTAAATTGTTGTTGCTGTTATTTTGTCCAGCCCCCTGTATATAAAGCGTAAAAATACAGAGAGATTGAAAAAGGACGTGTCTAACCAGTATCGTCAGTTGACAATAAACACCAAGCAGCCTTTTATTTTACCGCCATTTGTCTTTATATCTAATCCTCTTTTAACCTTCATAAACCTGTGACCAACACAGATCTACCACACAGCCTGTGCCAGCCACCGAGGGCTCGAGGGCTCGTGCCAGGCGACTGGATAAGCCTGGGAAACTGCCGGGGCAACGCACGTGCTCTGCTCATGTCAGCCTTGTTGTGCAGCGTGTCTCCTTCAGGATCAGAGAGAATCTGGAAGGCGCTGCCGTAACCTGGTATAATATTCACTTTGTGGGTCTACAAGTCAAAGAGGCCTCGAAGCTCAGAAAAGGAGCACAGCTCTTCCGAAAAAATAAGAAAAATGGGCAGAAAAGATGTTCTTTGTGGGACTAGAAACACACATGTTTTGCACCGAGCTGACAGGGAGTATGTGCCAGAGACAAGACAGAAATACATGTTGTGCTCGTCATCCCTGTGATTTCAGGACTTTTTAGGACACCCTGGAGTTCAACAGGCTTTGTAACTTGTAATTACTGTGAGTCACCAGCACCGATCATCATTATCATCATTATCATCGGCAAGGATGTGGCAGATGCAGAATAGTCATCTCCAAACAGCAGTAATAAAAAAATACAAAAAAAAAAGACAGCCATGTCTGGCAACGTGGAGTAAGGTATGTTAAGAAGAGGCTACAAAAAACTTGTTCCCCTCGGCTTGAAAACAGGATGGAGAGGATTCCGGAAACCGGGGGAGGATAAAGCCCAGTCACCCTGGAGAGGCCTGAAAAGACAGGCGAACTGACAGGGTGACATCCACAGAGGCCATGACAGAGGACTCAAACAAACACACTGGGCCCAGCAGAGAGGCAGAGGGCTCTATTGACTGCATGAGGAAGGGACTACTGCAGGACAAACAGCTTCAGAGCACAGGGGAAGTCCATGTGAAAGGCCACTCTGTGTTCCAGTGAGATTATACATCAGCCCCGGCATTGGATGAATAACACATCCTCTCTCAGGCAGCGGCCTCGGACACACAAACTATCTCCTTCCAGGAAAAAAAAAAAAAAACAGTCCGAGCTTGGAAAAACACTACTAAACAAGAATAAGTTAAGAGGATGATTTACAAACCTGTTCCTAAGTCTTAAACACGGAGCCATTTGTGTCTTTTGTGGGAACATTTTTAGAACGCACAGGGCTCGTTTTGGCAGTGCCAAGTGTGAGAAAGTGGAAGTCACAATAGAGCCTCAGTGAGCGCCGATGTTCTGGCGATCACAAGGGCCGCGACTGAGGAAGTGTCCGGGCAGGTCTGCCCGGAAAATTCAGCAATACATCTGCTTCAGAGCGGAAACAGGCTTTCTGCACAAGGTCATCTTTTCACAAACAGCTCCCACTCCCACTCCCGACACACTCGTTCAGCTACTGGTCACGGCTATCATATTTACATTCCAGCTAACTTTGATGCCTTTTACAATTAAAGACTACACACTTTCAGACATAAAGAGAAAGAAAATGTCCAATGAACTCAAAATGCAAGTCAGTTTTTACGTAAGAACCAATTATTTATGCCTGATTTTTCTCCTCCGTGCTCGTCTCTGTGTAACCTGTTTTCAGGTTCTTTGTTTGTCCTGATAGTGAAAGAGTTTGTGACCTTTTTAACAACAGCTGAACAAATAACCCGAAGTGTTGGCTGCTCTTTTAAAACCTCAAACACGTTTACGAGATCTACTCACAGGGTACTGATGTGGAACAACAACTGTAAATAACACAAAATATATTAAAGTTGAAGCATGAAAAATAAGACTCAAACAGTTCATAATTCTTTCATGAACTGAACTAAAACAAATTATATTCTGTTGTATTTTTAGAGCCTTTAAAAATATAAAAGGCACATTTTATTTATTACTTTAACTGTTAAAGCTACTATGAGGAACTTTCATTTTGTGTTGATTTTGGCAGTAAAAGCGTGTTTCCGATCACCAGATTCCTTTTAGAAAACTTCTCATTTTACTGTAGCAGGGTCTGACAGTCTGCTCCACTCAATCATTTTACAATATAAACTCTATTATTAAATCCCCCATATTCAAAGGAATATTACAGAGCACAGGACCTCGGTATCCTCGACCCTACGACCTTGTAAACAGATTGAACAACAATCAAAAATGCCTTTTTAAATATAATAACTGGCACAATGTCTTATTATTTATCGAACCGACACATACGCTGATACAGAAATATCTGTCGTAAACTGGAATTGGCTGACGTGTGAGGCTTTATTATACAGTCAGTCCTCCATTAGCTCACTTATTCTGTCAGTCTACGGGTGGAAATAATGCTCAATAACACAGTGTTGACACTAGAGGCGGTGCATCAGAAGTCACAGTGAAGAGACCGTGTTGTTAATGATTTTTTTGGTTTCCACTCTGCAGTAACTCATAAGTGACCATATTTTACAAAGTATCACACATGAGCTGTTCTACAGTGCGTCCTCCCTGTCACAAACACACACACACACACACACACACAACGAGCTGCAGCTTAAAATGGTTTCAACTGTGCAATAGAGCTGTAATAAATACATTCTAATGACATTACATAAGATTGCTGAGCCCAACAGCTGCGCTTGTGAGCTGCGTGGAGCCGTGGATCAGAGAGAAGCCGATTTTGTTTTGGACTGTCTCGCTAATTCTGTGTTTTTCAAGAATTTGATTTCACCGTATTCCCACAAGTCATGGTTTTATAGATGTCAGATTACGGTTGGAATCACCTTTTATCCTCTTTTTACACAACGCCTTTTTCTTTCCCACACCACCAGACACCCCGACTACAAACAGAACTCAAGGATACATAAGGACTCGGACAAACAATTGGCCCTTGACTTTCCAGCCCCCTTCTGGACAATCATCAATCATCATGAAACACTTTTCCTTCCTCCAAACAACAGCCAGGTTGTTCATGAGAAAAACAACACAGCAGTTTGATACCGGGGACATGTTGCACGTCCTATTGATGACAAAGCAAAGACGCATCCAAAGCGCTAATCCTAATCCATAGAGATGAACTGCGATAAACAGGCAGAGAGAGAGAGAGAGAGAGAGAGAGAGAGAGAGAGAGAGAGAGAGACAGATGTGCAGCTGAGACGGAGTCACATCATCAGAGACTCGCAATCAGAGAAATAATCATGCGGTCGTATTTCACTACACGAGACCAACAGACGGTATCAAAAGAAGAGGGAACTTTCCCTTGGGACGCATTTACCAACATTTCTGTTGTTATGTTGAGACTGAAAGCTTGTGTTTGTTTTCAAAATGATTGACATCATCATGTGGCATGGACACAAGAGCATTGCCTTTTCACTTCACAGCAGGACATTCAAATATGGGGAAGAACAAGCTATTAGTTCTTGAAAACAACCAAAAGAGGCTTTTGGATCCAATCCGGACCTCCATTTAACTCATCTGTTAAAAGTACAACGGATTAAATATCAGCTCGACTGATGGTAATACATTCTGACAGCAATTCCCAAAAATAAAAAAATAAAAGAGCAAAGAGTGTCTATTGATTTGTCCCAGAAAGAGCTGGAACAAGAATAGCAGCATCCATAAATCCCCATTTCACCACCGGGAATGGGCACGGTGGTGCCCATCAGTGTGTTTAAATAGCTCAAGGGCCCACTTATTGTTCCCCACTGTGAACATATTGACCGTCCACATAAAGATCAGTCAGCTGATGGACAAAATTCAGACCACAAGTTCCCAGAAATAAACACCACATAGCAAATGTGTTGATCGATCCAGCTCAGAAACAGCTGGAAATGAGATTTAAACATCTATAATTCACCACAGAGCCAAAAAAACAAAAAAAAGTGACAATGAAGGACAGCCTTTCTGTCGCCTCTCGAATGGTTTGTATAGATCTGGAGAGAAAGGTTGCACCTTTGGAAAAAAAAACAGCAGAAGATGCCAATGTGAGATGTTGTTAAAAGCTTAGCACCACTTTATGGCTCCAGAAAAAGGATTCTCCTGCAGACTGTGCGGTCACTGGGGAAACAGAGGTGGCATTGGGGAGCAAATAGAGGGAAACTGGCTAAAGGGTGATGGCTCTTCAGACACTGGACATAGTGAGCCCCGAGCTGTGGCTCTTGTAGTTTTCCTCACTTCGTGACTAGTGGAACAATCTGTATAGATGTATCTGTATTGCACTTCACCGTGAATCTTTGGTGACATTCAGGTCTCCAGATTACAAAGCGTCTACACGAATCCCACCACTGCTGATAATGTCACTGATCTACACAGTAGCATTATGTTGATAAGGAATTCCATAAACTTCTGAACTTCCATAAAGACTTTAAAGGGACAGATTAAAACAATAAATCAAATCAGAACTGATGTAGCAGAGGCTAAGATATATATTGAGTCAAGCTCCTGGGCCCGACATTACCCATAATGCTGTTTGTGGATCAGCTGTCCTGTTAACAGAAGAGCCTAAAGCTACAGTATGTTAGCGGCTCTGTGAGGCTGTACTTCGGCACATCGGTGCTCTGGGCTAATTGCTAATGTTAGCGTGCTAACATGCTCACAATGACAATGCTAACATGCTGATGTTGAGGAGGTATGTTTACCATGTTCATCATCTTAGTTTACCGGGTTAGCATGCTAACATTTGCTTGTTAACATTTAACACAAAATACAGATGAGGATGATGGGAATGTCATTAGTTTTGCAGGTATTTGGTCAGAAACCAAAGTGCTAGATAAAAGACAAATGTTGACCTGATGATGATGCTAGATGTGAAGTCAGAGGATCACCAAAGTTATTACAATTCATCCTGAGGGGGACATGAATGCTTCCACTAACTTTATTTATCAAATAGCTTTACTAATATATGAAGATCCAATAGACATTTCACTCAAAACCCCATCTTCCAGGTGGGACTAGAGGGGAAATGAGTCATCCTCAGGGGACCATGAATGTCTGTATTAAACATCATGCAATAGCTGTTGAGATATTGCAGTCTGGACCAAAGTGGTGGACGGTCCAACCAACAAACTGACATTACCATCATTAGAGCCACGGCGAGAGCATGGCAAAATATTTGTAGTCTTCAATCCAAATCCGCGATAACTCACATGATGCCACTTGAGTCATTTGCTAAGACCTGACAAAGCTCCTCCAGAGCCCCAGAAGACATTAAACACGGGCTGTGTAGTTCTCCCTGTGAGTGGTAAATTGACTTTGACATGTATAAATGGCAGAACGTTTTCCTCTAACCTTTGGGGCATCTGTTGCGGCAAATGCAGCCCACTGGCTGTGCGCTTTGGCAAACTATAAAAAAAAATGTGAGCCGACACATCATCATCACATCCTGGGCCGTCTGAAGTGTCTGCTGCATCGGGAGGCCCTTTAAACCGCAGGGCTGGTGGAGGCACTGAGGCCCACCAGCACTCGTCTCTGATCTGTTGTAGGGCAGCCTAAAATTAGTGCCAGTCATTGAGCAGTGTAGGTCAGAACTGGGCCGCCCAGAGCAGCACACCTACTAATCAGCGTGAGTTGAAATAGCTCACGGTGGTCAGACTACTGCTTGTAATGTGCTGCATAACAGAGAGAATCAAAAGCGCCAATAATTGTTCCAGTCTGTGAAAATGAACAGACAATGGAGCACATTGGCTATAAGAAGATTAGCTTCATTGACACAGAGGGGAATAACTTCATCACTTGTTACAGTAGAACATTTTTATTATTGGGGAATTAGTCTGATCTTACTTGTTTAATAAAAACCTATAAATTACCCTGGAGTCTGGCCAGTCACATAGCCTTATGTTTGCTTTTTACCGTGAACAACTGCTGACATTGCTTATTATAAGCAGATGATGAACACACTTAAGAGATTCAATCAGACACATGAAATGAAAAAAAGCACGGTGACCTCCAGGTATGATCAAATATTCATTTGCATGTCTGACTATAATTAAATATTAGTGAACAGACCTCACCTGATGTGCTTTGGCTCAGTCATAATCTGCCTAGCAACACATGTTTGCACACGTTTGCATTTAACGAGTTGGTTAAAGCTAAAGCTCTGTGGCCTCAGTATTGAATGAATCAAATCATCAGAGATTTGCTCTGTGTTTTGCTAAATTACAAAACCTACACAGCTTTGTAAATAGTTGTAAAATGTCTTCTGTGGTTCCTAAAACCCGCTAACCGGGCGATTGCATTCATGCTTCAAAAATCATAAAAGTTTTTGTTGCAAATTAGGGGCATGGAGTTTGAAAAACATGGGAGTTTGCCAAGCAGAGAGGGTCTAATTAAGAGACACTACCAAGCTGCATTATGGGAAATGTAGGGTTTTTGGAGCTTGACCCATACTGGGCACTAAAAGTCAGCTCAAAGGCTGCTTCAATTTTGACCATTCTTTTTTTAATCTAATCTAGTTTACTTTAAGGAAGTGCAATAATAATTCACTGGACTGCCACTTTAAACGGTTGAATACAGGCAAATATTAGTGTTCACAAGCATTTACTTTCCTCATCCACTCACACTGCCAACGCTCACTTTGTGAGAAAACATTCAGTCTAAAACTAACGCAGTGACACGACAAAGCGCCATGGGTCAGGCTGTGGTGAGAGAGGTGAACTCATACATCACTTAACATTTCATTAACCGTTTCCCCCCCCCCACACACACACACCCTACTAGCAGCTGAGACATTCCATAAACACTTGGCCTGCCAGCCAGCAGCACAGAGGGCCCTTTGAGTGGGACCAGGGAGGGGAGCTGAGACTACAGGACCAGGGGTCTGAGGCGGAACACGAGGGAGGATCACTGAGCCGGGGGAGGCCCGCAGGCTCATAAACATGCCAAAGATTCTTCTTTTATTAATTTTTTTTGGAAACGTGAATGTGAACAGAGGAGCTAGTAGGACAATCGGGTGTGATTGGGACTAGCATAGTTTCTAAACAAGTGTTTTTGTTCTGTTTTCTGATGGGGAGGAACAAAAAGACTATTCATGACATTTACTGCGAGAGCAGCTGGCGATGCCTAGCCTGGTGTACTCATGGCCTGCCAGCTTTTGACCACTTTACCCAGTACACTGCACAGAAGAACAGGTGTCTACACACACACACACACACACACACACACACACACACACACAGAGGCAAAGTTGGCTGCCCCCGAGTGCTGCCAGCGCTTCCTCTTGTGGGCCTACATTTACTCTAGGAAAGGGAGAGGCTGATTTCTTTAGCTTCCTTGACCACCAAAACCTCAGATGTTGATAATCCAGGTACAATGATAGGCCTGTCTGGGCTTCCTTGAGGAACCTCAAATATTCATGAGTCTGCAATTAAACGGGAGTGTAGACCAGCCTCGGCGTGACTCCTGCTGAGGCAGCAAGTCGTGCCGATCTCTGGACTGAGGCCAAGCCATGCAGACAGCCGTCATCACCTTTTCAGACAGACCTTTCGATTTACAAAAACTGTGGCCGACCTCTTCCTCGATGCCTCTCACTGCAATACATTAACCATGAGACGGTCGACACACTCAAGACCTTTCCAGAAAGCTGTGGCCACAGGCATGTCAGTGTCATGATGATAATTAATTATGGCAAAATAGACCCATCAGAGAGTTGGCCTCCTTAAAGGCCCACAGCTAATCAGCAGCTCTATTCACAGCTAGGCTTGACAATTGGCCTAGATAACCAGAAACCAGGAGACAACACTTATTCTTCTATTCATAGAAAAAGGGGTCCCCTGAGACGTGTCAATTTTAGACTGACCATTTCACACCGCCATGCAGCTGAGTATCTGCGGGACTATGGGTGTGTTTGTGTCAGTTAGTAGGTGTTTCTAACGGTAAGTCAGTCATTTTTTCCCAGGCGGAGACAGACTGACACCATGCCCAGACACTAAAAACACTCACACAACCAGCAGCAGGGACCACGTCAACTCTTGGTCTGCTGCCAGCGCTCACATGTTCCACGACAGGGTGCAGAACATAAACACACACACACACACACACCTTACCGTGTGAAAGCCTTGATTTAGGTACAACCACTGACTGGATTGTTCAGTTTCACGCAGCTTTAATAGTTACACAACACTCAGCGAACTAGAGCACAAAGCTGCCTTTGCAACACTGAGATTAAGTTGGCTTTACGAGGCTCATTTAATTTGAGTGAATGCCGCAACGCTTTATGATAAATTAAACAAAAAAAACTAAAGAAATTCCAACTGCTCCCTTAAAGTCACTAACCACAACAAAGAGCAGTTTATTGCAAAAACTTGCCTCAAAGCGGCTCCCTGCCCGAGGCCTAATCCAGCAACGTGTACAGTAATGTTATTACAGACGTCAGAAAATAAATCCACACTTCTGTGTAATCCACAAAGCGAGGTCCACATGAGGCAGCTGTGTCGTTATATCAGCAACAAGTCTCCTCGGGAAACAAAAGCTGGACCTCGGGCTCTGCAGGATGGTGCCTTTAAACAGAGGGAGTCAGACAGGACACATAACGAGGGGAACTCCAACAGATCTTACACTTAAAAAGGTTTACTGGTCACGGGGGACGCAACCACTGGGAAAACAGCTGTGTAACGAGCATGAAACTTTAATCTTAAATCCAAAGTCCCAGAAACCAGAAAACAAGGTGAAAGTGGTGTTACAAGACAGGACGGGCCGGGGCAGGCTGGTTAGCATGCTGATTCCAGTAGACATCCCTGCAACACTGTAACTCCTTCACATTCTGTTGATAATGTTGTAAACTAATATTCTGGCCAGATCTTACACATTGCACCCATAATCACATCTCACGGTCTTCATGACAAAAGAGTTGAAAGCTTTGGAAAAAAGCTAGTAAGAGGACCTTGAGTTCGGACACTGGAGATTTATCAGAAAGCACTACAAGCTGGGGACATAGAGCTTGTGGGCATTCACCCGACAGAGAGGGTGTCACAAAAATATGGTATCGATTGCATTGTGGTTAATGTAGGATCCAGCGTTTTTGGCCATTGCTGTATCAATTTTAACATTTTATCCGTCTATCTCAAGTCCAACAACTTTACAAGAGAGCAGCAATAACTCATTGGAGAGCAGTTTTAATATCATTGAAGTGAAAACAGGTTTTCATTCTCATAAATGTATTCATTCTTTGGAGGAATAGAAACTTTCTGTGCGTCTGCTCTTAATGATGTTTCTGCAAATTAAATAAGAAAAAAAAAAAAGGAGCTACGAGTGTGAAAACATCCTGACGGCATGTCACCAGCACCAGCGCGACAAGCGGCCCAGAGGAATGGATTTGGACATTTCGGTCATCCGAGCGGCGTGCTAGCTTACACTTCACATGCTGATTATATCACAGACTCTCTGCTTGTTCGTCACATGCTTTGTGTCAAAGAGCTTTGGAGACTGGATCACCTTATATAACAACGCACTATTCTGCTCATCTGTTTAATCTGACCCACAGTGGATAACACTTTTTTTGGGGGGGGGGGGGTTAGAGTAGAGGCAAACAATTTTCCAGCTCCAATCCTAAAACGCTCTCTGCATCCCAATCCCTCTTTGGCCTCAACCAGCAACAATGTCCTCGTGTCCCCCCGTGTCGTTCACTTTTGACAAACGTTCCTGCGGAGGAACACTACACCACCGCCTCTCCTTCTGTCCTTGGCATTACCAAGTAGTCCAGACCACTCTCCTTATCCCACTTAACATTGTTGTATTGTCAACATGTCAATACTCGTGCTCAATGAGTGATTCTCCTATTGTGTTCACACATAACAACAGGAAACACTGATGGCAGGCGTTCTGATTGGAAGCCACATGACACACTTTAAGCCCCTCGATCCTCTTTTTTTTTTGAGTGAGTTGTCAGGGCTTTTTTTTTTTTTTTCCTACCCGTCGCCTCCCGTAACAAAGAGCCTCCCCAAATATATCACGCAAGACGAACCCCTTTAAGTTAATTACTCGGCACCAAGGACAACAACACTGATGTGCGCTGACACAAAAACACTCAGGGTGGATGGGGCCGAGCGACCGGGAGGCCTGGGGGCAGCCAGAGCATCTCTTGTGAGAGTGCTGCAGCACTCAGCGGGCAAAGAGCAGAAGGGGGCAACACAAAGGGTAATGAAAACACTCCTGAAAGAGCTGCAAAACCACTGGGTTGCTGTTGAGAATCAGTGTGTATGTGAAGTCCATCTTGACAATCCCCAACCCCTTCATGGCAGGTTGACTTTTCACAGGCTTCCAACCTGGTGAGAACCATGCTTAACTGGAATGGGATTACATTCCCAACAAACACACAATATGGAGGAGACATACAATTCTCATTAACAGGACGAGAAGATGAATTTGATCACACGGGACCTCTATTTTTTGGTGTGGGCCACTTCAATCATAATAACTCAGTTCATCTCAAGTAAACCTGCTGATACCCAAGAAAATGTTTTTTTAAATAAAGTGCATAATAATCCTGGCTGCAGAAAACATTTTAGGATGGGTTGAGTGTGTGAGGCTAAAATATTAGGTGCATTTTACACATCAGTGACTTATTCTGGATCAACGCCAGGCGAGGCAAGTCTTTCAGACCGTGATTAGAGGGCCTTTAATGGGCTTTTTAATACTCATATCATCTCTACCCATTAGAAGACTTTCATGCTTTTAATCATGAAAAATGAAAGGCTCGAGGAATCATCTGTGTTGTGCCGTGTGTCTTGCAGACCTACCCAGATCTCCTTGAACACTGTTGTCGTGCGAGGTCCTGCTGGACGTGGTGGACTCCCCATCACTGGGCCAGACCTGGCCCGTTTTACGGACCCCTACGACGGAGGCCTCGGACACCGTCCCCTGCTGCTGCTTCAGGCGTTTCTGAGACAGGGGCGTGGGCGGGCTGCTGCTGTCAAAGGAGTGCTGGGAGGGCGAGCGGCTTTTCTCCCTGTACATCTGATAGGTGGTGGGGCTGGGAGACACGTGGCTGGACTGGCCCGAGGAGAAGTCCTCTTCGCTGGACGTTAGGTTCTCATTGGAGCTGCAGTCCGGTGTGTAGCCTCCTCCTACGTCGTCAAAGCTGCCGGGAGAGTAGGAGCGCCTCGGCCAGGTGAGGTGCGCGTCCTCCTCGACGCTGTGGTCCCTAATGTGGATGACCCGGGTGTCCCCGCCGGCCATCATTCCCCCGACATACACGCTGGTGTAGGGCTGGCACTCTGCTGACTCAGACTTCCCCCCAGTGGAGCGGATCACACCGTCTTTCAGGAAGTGAGGGCTGACCTCGGCGTCCTCATACGACCCGTTGTGGCTGCAGTTCCCCTCGGTGGACCTGCCTCTCTGAAGATCTTTGCCGATGTCCCCCGTGGCGGCCGACAGGTTCACCGGGACGGAGTGCAGGGACCTCTTGCGCTCCATCTGCATGGCCTGACTGCCCAGGGTGCTGATCTTCTCCGAAACCTCCCTGTCGTTGACTTTCACCAGCCCTCGCTCTGAGTGGTACTCCATGTTCGCGTAGAAAGGTTTCTCCTGTCCGCCCACGACTGACAACCCTCGGCCGTCTCCAGCCGAGTGAGAGTTGGCCCTCCTGATGCGCTCAAAGTTGGACCTCAGAGCGGCCACAGAGCCCGTGCCCAGTGGGAAATCGGGGATCTCTGAGTCCTGGTGCACTGGTGACACCCCACCCTTCTGTTTGGCCGGGGACGCACCATCCATCTCTCCTTCTGGATGTGGTTTACACCTGGTTGTCTTGCCAGGCCCTCTCTGCTGGTGCTGCTCCTCCACCGGTGCCTCTTCTGTGTGGGGCCTCTGGCTGTCTGGGTCTCCATCATTCATGTGGGGCGTGCTTTTAAACCCCCATCGCTGCCCGTCGTAAGACTTCCTCTCTTTAGCGAGCAGAGTCTGCAGGTAGATCATCCGAAAGCGCTCCATGTTTACTTCCTTCTCCAAGTGCCGGATAGAAGTCTTGCATTTGTCCAGCTCCTGTTCAATGTTCCCCAGTGAGTTCAGCTCCATGCAAGGGGGGTCGGACTCGGGGAACTGGGCTCTCCATGCTGCTACAAACCCCACCGGTTCAACCATTGTTATGAACTCTTACACTATTCAATCCACTAACAGCACAATCACACACATTCCTAAAGCCTGAACTGGACCGGACTGTTTACAACTCAAAGCTTCCATGGTGCTACAGAAAGGGAAAGTGTTCTCCAGATGAAGGAAGGATCCACTTTACAGGGAAGAAAACCTGTTTAGTTTACAGTCTTTACTCACAAACACAAGGAGAAAACTCCACAGAGGCGAGATCACCGGTCCAATCCCTTTACTCCGTTTGACACAGTCCAAGAAATGTGAGTTTATCCTTTTATTCTTGACTTGATCCCTTCTTGTGCTCGTCTATTCTCTGGAGATCCTGCCTTCCTCTGTGTTTGGTGTCAGACTGACTCGCAGCTCTCTGGTGTTGTGGCTCTTCGTCAGCAGCAGAAAGAGGAGGGGCTACATGGATGAGATTCAGGCTTAGGCTACACTCCAAATACATAAAAAACAACAATGATGATTAGTCAAAATGCTGCTTCTAGTCAAAAAAACTGTGTTTCCAGGTGAAGCTTATTACGACAAGAGGAAATCCACCAGAACACATATGTGCACGAGGAAACGCGCTGTGACAGTTATACGACGTAAGGTCTAAAAAGAAAGGAGATTTAACTTAAAGACACTTTAAAGGCAGAAAACGTCACACGGCGTGATGCACATGAGGGTTTAGTGCAGGACGTCGTTGTCTTCAGGTTGTTACAGTTCAGGTGGATGAAGAAAAAAGAGGTCCCGACTGTCCAAACAACTATCCTTTGTCACGTTAGCTCAAATTCAAGCTTGGATTTGTTTTACCCACAATACGAACACAGCTTAATGTTGTCCAGCCTGAGCTGTAGCCGTCTCTCTCCGACACAGCGCACTTGTCGTTAAGCTCTGAAAGCTCTGATTGATCTAACCAAAGTTCATTGTGTGGCCACATGAAGTCGTGCCTTGAGGAAATGTCGCCACCTGACGGTTTAAAAGTTCCTCTGAATACGACGTGATGCTTATCCTCAATAACCTATGAAGTGGTAACTAACTATAACATTTCACGTTTTTTCGTGCGCAGTTAAATGCAGCATTTTGAGATTTACTATCTAGACTTGTTAATGTTGCGGTTTATATGGTATTAGGCTGTTTGTATCCTACCAGTTGTTGTTAAATTGCATTAAAGGTGAAAAGAAAATTCAAGACATTTTCTGCGTTTAGCCTCCATCAAACAAGCTGCAAGTACATTTTAATGTATTTTATTTTAGCTGGAAGGTAACGTTATTGAAATGCTCAGTTCTAGGAAAACAATCTTTAGATGTTAAGACTTTATCAGAATAAATTACTAGATGTTCGAATGATATCTGACTGTTTAATATCTATACTATTATATAAGTTGGCATTCTATGGAAGCCCATTCCTGCCAGCAAAAAAAAAAATAAGATCACTAAAAAAAAAAAAAAAAAAAATAAGATCACAAAAAAAAAATAGTAACTTAAAAAAAAAAAAAAAATGTAATTCACAAAAAAAAAATTATAATTAGAATAATTTTTTTTTTTTTTATTTTACTTTTTTTCCACCAGCAAAAAACAAACAAAAAACTTTTGGTGCATCCATCTGTAACCATAACACTGACCAGATTTTTCCAGTTGCTATAGAAAGTCGAAATTATGAGATACTTTAACACAACAGTCATAGAAGCAGCTATGACATATGAATGGATTGTGAGTACATTGAAGACTTCTTTAAAACGTGGCTTTACAACACATGAAATACAGATGATGTTTCACATGGATTGTACTGAGCAAACGCACCCTTGAAGCTCTGGAGTATAAAGAATGAAACCAATGTGGCTGAGGTGGCGACCAATAAACTATGGAAGCCCATTCACGCCAGCAAAAAAAAAAAAAAAAAGATCACAAAAAAAATAATAATAATGAATTCACAAAAAAAAAAAAAAAAAAAATGAATTCACAAAAAAAAAAATTATAATAATTAATTCACAAAAAAAAAAATATATATATATATATTTTTTTTTTTTACTTTTTCTCTGTCAGGAAAAAAAAAAAAAAAAAGAAGATGTTTCCAGTTGCTGTTTATTGGTCGCCACCTCAGCCACATTGGTTTCATTCTTTACACTCCAGAGCTGCTTCTTGCTTAACATTCTATTCAAGGGTGCATTTGCTCAGTACAATCCATGTGAACCATCATCTGTATTTCATGTGTTGTAAAGCCACGTTTTAAAGAAGTCTTCAATGTACTCACAATCCATTCATATGTCATAGCTGCTTCTATGACTGTTGTGTTAAAGTATCTCATAATTTCGACTTTCTATAGCAACTGGAAAAATCTGGTCAGTGTTATGGTTACAGATGGATGCACCAAAAGTTTTTTTTTTTTTTTTGCTGGTGGAAAAGAATTAAAATAAAAAAAAATAAAAAATTATTTGAATTATTATTATTTATTTTGTGGGTGGATTTTTTTTATTTTTTGTGAATTACATTTTTTTTTTAAGTTACTATTTTTTTTTTTTGTGATCTTTTTTAAAAAAAAATTGAGTGATCTTTTTTTTTTTTTTTTGCTAGCAGTAATGGGCTTCCATACATTTCCCCCCCGCCATGCAGCAGAATTTTCCATCAACTTCTGTATTCTTCTCTCAGCGAAAAGCCATTTGCGCACATGTAGCGCAACAGTGACTCTCTTCATCACTATGTCAAAGCTACTTCCTGTTAGCAACCAATCCGCGACGCCTTCTTGGTTTCCATGGTGACAACAACCGCTGAACTAGCAAACTGACGAATGAAAAAGTCGAACTAACATATCTATCGTAAACTTTTATCATTTGTAATTAGTTGTGTGCCATTGTCACCAGCAGGTCGGGTGGGTGCATTTGTAAAGGTTTCTCTGCAGGTTGGATAGCTTGTTAGTCGACGCCTGAGTGCTAACCGCTAAGCTAGTTAGCTAAACGTTAGCTTCGGCTAAACCAGAAAAAGAAGCGTTAATTCGTTAATTTGCTGCGTTTCGTATCGTTCAAGATGAGTGAACAGCTGAAATTCATCGTTGAACAGCTTAACAAGGACCCGTTCAAGAAGAGCTTTAACCTCATCACGTTTGACTCCCTCGAACCGATGCAGCTGCTGCAAATATTAAATGATGTTCTGGCTGAAATAGACCCAAAGGTGGGACACTCACGTTTGTGTCAGTGCAAACAGTGCACACATGTTGTTTGATAATCAGCCTGCATTAATCTGACGTCGGTAACGCTATTTGCCCCTACTCTTGTCTTTAGCAAGCTCTGGATATCCGTGAAGAAATGCCTGAACAAACCATAAAAAGAATGTGTGCTCTGCTGGGGATGCTGAAATACAAACCTCCTGGCAACCTCTCTGATGTGTAAGTAATAACATGCAATGAGACTATAAATAGCCACATTTATGTCTAGTCCTAGCAATATTTTCACCATATTCTCTCATGCAGGAGCATCTTCAGACAAGGCTTGGTGGCTGGCAGAAAGCCCGTGGTCCACCCCATCCTCCACTGGCTGCTACAGAGGCTCCCCGAACTGAAGAAGAGGGCCTACTTGGCTCGCTTTCTCGTCAAATTGGAGGTGCCCGCAGAGTTTCTGCAGGACGATGTCATCAACGACACCTCTCACCAGGTTGACACTTCATTACCCACAAACACGTGTCGTTTCCTAGTTTTTGGAAATCGCTAATAACCTAAAATGCAAAAGAGGCTATGCGTTAATTGTTGTGTGTTCACAGTATGAAGAGCTGGTGGAAGGTTTTAAGACGTATCACAAGGAGTGTGAGCTGCTGAGGACTTCGGGCTTCTCCACAGCAGAAATCAGAAGGGTGAAAAACAATCAATGACTCTTTACAAGCACTGCTTGTCCAAATTTATTGATGCTTTCCTCCTCAGTATGAAAATATCACATGTTGAAATTAATTGTGAATGATATAATAATTCACTTTCTGAAGCTTAGTTGATATAATGCACTAAATCAAAGGATTCCTTTTCTCTCTCTCCAATAACAGGACATTAGTGCGATGGAGGATGAGAAAGACCAGCTCATCAAACGTGTGGAGAGGCTGAAGAAGAGGGTAAGGCAGCCTGTTCAGAGGGGCCCCTTCACTCCTCGAATGCTTGGAGGGCTTTAGGATTCACTGTGGAATGAAAACATGACCCCGGTCATATATTATCAGCTTCTCTAATAGACCTGACAGGTCTCTGACAGGCTGCAAGGCTGTCTTAACAAGGCTGTGAAGTAACGAGGTGTTGATTTAACGGGTCTTACTTGTCGGCCTTTGCCAAAAAGGTGAAACGTGACTCTATTAGACATGCTTGCAATTTTCTGCAGACCATGTGACACAGCCTGCGATCGCACAGCACCATGATAACTTGTGGATCCACTAGGTGGAGTCGGTGTCCAACCATCAACGGATGCTGGAGCAGGCCAGACAGCTGCGAGTGGAGAATGAGAGAGAGGAGTCACTGACTCACCAGAAGCAGGAACAGAAGAACCAAGTAAATGCTTGTGACGTTGATTTTATCATTACGTTTTGCTCACAGTGGTATCATTTACTGAGACATTGGAGACCAGTTATATGCTGTCTGCTTTGCTTTGGAAGACTGAAAAGAAAGATATTAGGGCTCAATATTAAAAAAGAATCTGTTGCAAAGTCGCAGCCGGACAGAGACGCTTCAAATAACAATATAAAGTTGCTTTCAAATACTTCTGTTGAGACATTTTGTATACAGCTGAAACGGCCAGTCTATTAATCCATTAGTCAGCTTAAGAATCACTTAAGTCATTTTCTAAGCCAAATTTAAAAAATGTTCTTAGTCTTTTATAATTGTAAATTGCATAACTTTGGGGCAAAACAAGTGATTTGAAAATATAACCTGGAACTCTGGGGACAATTGCTGTGCATTGTTCACTATTATCTGACATTTTAAAGACAAAACAGCTCACGTATTCATCAAGAAAATGATCATCACGAATGAAAGTAGTAGTCAGTGGCAGCCCTTATGTTAAACAAACCAATTATCAATGGTTACTGAACACGTTGAGGCTCCCACATTACCTGTATTACTAATCACTTTGGTGTGTTCAGCTGTTCCAGGCAGAGCAGAGACTGCAGAGGTCGCATCAGCAGTTGAAGGATTTGCGACAGGCAGCAGCAGATGCCAATCCAGAAAGTGAGTACCCATGTCCTGCTGTTGCCTCTGCAGGACGCAGCTGGAGGGGCAGTCGCCGCAGAGCGTTAGGAGGTCTCTCGGCTAATAGGTTCTCATCTATTGAGACCCTCTAATTATGCTGATCTTTTGGAGTGCTATCACGGAGCTTATCTAATACTGAAATTGTCTCCTTTTGTTCTCATCTGGTATTGGGGCCCTTCAGCCAGAGGAGAGATTTACACATTTACAGTTTCTAAAATGACCGTCGCAATGCAGACGAGGGTGGGGCCCGCTCAATGAAAGTCACTTATCACAATTACTGTACAGTATGTGCGTGTCCAAAGAAGCCATGCTCATCGGCATGTCGTTTACATTCTGGAAGTCAGTTTCAATGTCGGTACATTTTACATATTCGTGGTGTGTTTTCCATATGCTTAGGTGGTTTGCGTGTGTAAAAGATATTCAGCTTTTTTCTTAGTGAGTAATTAGAGCTGCACAAAGCCTGACAGGATTACAAACACACTGAGCTCAAAGCGCTTAATTAAAACGCTCCGTCTCTTTCAGGCTTAATGAAGAGGCTCGAAGAGGAGATCAAGATCAACTCCTACATGGTCTCTGAGAAACTCCCCAAAGAGCTGGAGGGCATGAGGCGTACGGTGCAGTACCTGCAGAAAATAGCGTCGGAGCCCGCCATGGGCCAGGCCGATCTCCAGGAGCTGGAGGACAAGGTCGGGACCAGGATGTGGTGTTAAGTCTCTATACCTCCATACACTGCAACACATAATGTATCTGCAACTGTCACGTTCACAGATTAAAGACGTCGATTCTCAGATCAACCAGCTGATTGAGAAGAGGATGATGAGAAGTGACCCCATGGATGACAAACTGACCCTCTACAGACAACAGGTGTTGGATTTACTTTAATGTCTTTCATCTTTTTGTCTATTTTGTGATGCTGTGTGATGTCAATCTTTGCTGGCCTCGTGCACATGCACGTGCACGAGATAAACAAAACGGGGACCCATTCGTACAAAAACAGCTCCATAGCGCAGATAGAGGTCAACAACACTTTAAGGATGAGGTGCCTTTCAAAGGTTAACCTTCGAGAAAGTCAGTGCATTGCTGTATTGGATTGTTTATTTATCTGCTAACAAGGCAGGGATAGCAGTGCACGTGTTTTCTTTCTTTCCTATCTTCTTGTGACGGAGTGGTAACATGGTGAATCCTAACTAACTGATCGAGGCAGCGCTAGACCAGCAGCCCCTGTGTTCTGTGAGGTAAAATGTGTTTTTGTCAATGGAGTCTTGTAGTTTTGTAGAGAGCCTAGATAACAGCTTCAGTTCCCTGTTGAAAAGGGCTGTCTGACGACACGGTAAAGTGGTTCAAATATTCCAAACATAGCATCCACTTAAACTGATATGGATTTCTTTTAGGCGGTTAGAATACGTTTTGCTGCCCGTACTCCTGCATGTCTCTCCAGACTGGTAGTGTGCCGATACGTCTTCTACCGTAGTATTACACTGACTGTGGATAAGTACCTCATACATCCCTACTTTTAAAAACAAATCCGAACTGTCCCTTTTAATATGAGCACAGAGAAACTTTCCTCATTCAACAGATGAATGTGAAAATAGCCTCCTTAGTGTCAAACGCTGCACAGAAACGCTCACACATGCAAGCGATGTGACAATTGGCAAAACACACTTTTGAGCATAAGGGGCCGTTAAGATTTCATATTTCTTGCCCTGATAATCTCCCCATTGCTCAGTTGCATTCACTCCCCCCACAGGTTCACCGTCAGCCACTCTTTGGTTGTCATCTTTGTATATCTAATAAACGGTGACTCTTGCAGGCCTCCATCATCATTCGAAGGAAGGAATCAAAGGCGGAGGAGCTTCAGGAGGCGAGGGAGGAGCTGGCCGTGGCAGAAAGGGAGCTGAAGCAGAGGAGCAGCCAGGCACAAGCCTCAGAAGGTGGAGAGATCATCCGGGGTGATGAGGTACAGCACTCAGTAAATATCTTCTACCATCTTATTAAGCTGGACGGACAATAGCCAAGAAAGGAAACATTTTTTCTGCACGATTCTCTTCTTTTTGTTCGGGGTAACATCGCCTAGAAACTCTTTACAGCTTTATCTAAGTGAGCACTAGTAGATTTGCAAACCGCAGAAAACACAAGAGGCTATTTCTGTTCTTATCTAAACACAGACGAGCTCACTGTCTAATGTTACTTATCCCTTTTCCTTACTCTCCCCCACATTCCTATACAGAGCCATGAATAGAACACAACAGAGAGTATCCAGAACAAGGAACTGTACTGTACAAACTGCCTGAAAGATGGCCTTTTCCCCCCCAATCTCGAGTGTCATCAATCTCCTAATGTAGGTCAGCTGGACACACTAAGCAGACTTTGGGGAATAAAACCTTTTTGTCTTTATTTATATAGCATGACGAGGAGGATGTACTCTTCCTACTTTCAGAGACACGGCATGGTCTACTCTGAGCTGTCATGTTGACGAAGAGAACTTAACTATTGACGGGGAGAAAGAAAAAAAACGTAATATTGTCGCACTTAAGTGAGAAAATCCTCGAGCAGTCCCTTCTTCTTTGGCCCCATGCGTACACTGAGCTTATAGGTAGAGACACTGAGCTTATAGGTAGAGACTCTGAGCTCATAGGTAGAGTCGATTACAAACAGTTCTGTAGTAGCAGAGGGACGCTGACAGGCGGGGCTTGTGCTGTGACCACATGTACCATGTGAATGAGAATGTTTACAGCCCGATGTTTGACGCACATTGATGTCCATGAGTTGAGAGCTGGGATCTTTTCTGAGGCAAAAAAAAAGAGGAAATTGTAAACAATTACAATGCTAAATGTAGCATTTTAGCATCAGTGCATTATTGCCACAATACTTGTCATATTTACATTAGATACACACATGGAATTTGACCTCTGCATTTAACCCATCCTACCGTAAAGCGCCCGGGGAGGCTTGAGGTTCTGTGTCTCGCTTAAGAACACTTCGACATGCAGAGAGGAGGAGCCGGGGAATCGAACCGGCAACCTTGTGGACAACCCGCTCTAAAAACTGAGTTTTACAGCCGCCCCACTTAGATAATTACTTAAGTAAACACGCATAATGTGGACAACCTTTTCAGGCCTCCATACGGACAGAAGCTCACGTGTATTTCAGCCACTGTCGGTGTTCTGAATAAATTATGACAATATATTACAATTAATGGGAGACTGACATACCCTTTAAGTCTGACTGAAATGATGAGAGGGAGCTGCTTGTTGAGACAAAGAGGGCCCTTGAGACTATACATGAAGGAAGTTAATGGAAAATAATTTGTCAAACACAGCTTATCAGACTCCTCGGTAGTTTTATCAGCCACAGTAGAGATGATCACGTTATCGGAGGTATTTTCCATTCTGCCGGTTATGTGTCATCACATGCCGCCCACCAACTGCAGGGTCTCTCTGAGAGGTATGACTACATCTGCTCGTCATTGGTTGGCCGGTAACATGAAACCACTTTATCAACCAGCCTCATTGCGCTGGTTAAATTTAGTCTTGACTGCAGGCAAGACACCTCCACCCATCATGCTTGCTTTTTTTCTCGAAGTATTGTTAGGATGTGGTTTAGATTTGTATCTTTTGAAAGGATGCTCTGCTACTATACAGCACACGTAGTTATTTGGAGTATCTGCTGCACCGTCCGGGTTCCTGTTGACTTGTCTGCAACTGTGTGTGTGTGTGTTGGTGTGAGTGTACTGTACGTCTGCAGTAAGTGGTGAGGGTTATGACTGCGCTGTCGGACAGTTTACCAGCAGTTGCTTTGGGGGGGGACACTGTCGTGAACGCTATGCAGTATTATTCTGCTGTGCTAATTCCTCTCTCAGCCATGTCTGCCCTTGATGTCCCGAAATACACAAAGAATAAATGCACACACACACACACACACACAGATACACGGATCCCCAAAGGACATAAAGCACATTCTGTGATTTCTGGGGCTGTTCTCCCGTGTCCATGTTCATTTATAGCTGCTCTTCATTGTGGAGGCGTTTGATTGTCTCCCGACAGACATTCAGGGTGACTGAACATCCACTAAAAGCAGCCATTCTGCCAGATGAAGCTGTTTGCTGTACATAGCTGGCTGTGAATCAGAAAGGATCGAGTGACTGTTTCAGGTCATGGCATGGCCCCCGGTCACTGCTGTTCTCTAATCCCTTCCCTCCCCTGGCTCAACCCTTTGTCTTCTCCGGTGGCCATTCATAGCATCTCAGCTGTGCCGGACACCATCTCGTCAAATATAAACTGTGTTTATGCCTCTTTCTTTGCATTTCACAAAGAAAAAAAATAACAATATCTTGCTGGTAGCAGGCACAGGAACAATGGTTTCACTAAAATCAACATTAACCATTAAAATGCGTGCCTATTTTTATCTTAGAGCCGCTATAATCTATATTGTATAATAACAATGAATCAAATGACAATGTATGGGAAAGGGGTCACTGGTACTGACAGACACACAGATTTCAGTTTCCCCTCAACTCCGAGTTTAGCGCCTTTCAGCTTGTTGTTTTGAATTTACATCCTGCAAATGCTCTGTTATGGTTCAGAGTCACTGCTCGTAGTTTACAGAGGCTGCAGGCAGCTGTATAAACACAAAAAAGCCCTAAAAACTCACCACCTGCCCAGCATCAAATGTCAGGAGGGCAACGTTAGTGGCTAGCTGGTGAACATAGCGGAGTAGTTAGCAGGTTAAGAGCAGGAGGTGGTGGAGACCAAACCAGAGCCAAAAGGAGAGTTAACATTGAGTCAAGTGACACACAAATCAATGCTAATGTTGCTCTGAGAAAATACAGCCCATATATTCAGTTAAATATCAGTGTAGCAAACACACCAGACAATTTCATTTGAAAGCAGTTCGTGGTTTAGTATTCACTTTCCTATAACTAATACCTAGTGCTCTATTTAATGTTGAATTCTGTTTCTTTTGTCCTTCAAAGATGAAACGTTTGGTGGTGAAATTGCGCAGCAAGGGGACGGTGTACAAGAAGCAACGTCAGGAAATTGCTGAGCTGAAAGCGGAATATGGAGTCCTGCAACGAACGGAGGAGATTCTCAAGCAGAGACACGAGACCGTCCAACAGAAACTGGTAACTCTTAAACTAACTCCTATGTTTAACTTTCACGTTTCACAAACGGGATCCACTTGTTGCCTTTTATATTAAGTCTTGTACAAGCTGGAAGCAAAAATCCATTAAATTCACATATAACTATTGATGAATAAGTAGGTAGATGAATAGGTATTTTTTTTTTTTTCATGAAATCATTGGCAGTTGACATTCGAATGCCACATTGACCTACCACCATTTCTTATCCAATGGGCAGCTTCAGTCAAATTCAATGAGTTGCCCCAGAGCACTCGGGTAGTGGTCATTAAAGGTAGCGTGAGTAATCGTCTCCCTGCTGCACTCATGCTGCCATATCCCAAATGTGCCGCTTTCACCTTGATCACCTCATTCTCGCAGTTTGCGCCACCAGAGGAGATGTTCCTGGAAAAGGCTTCACGCCTCCCCTCGCGTCCCAGCACCTGACTCGTTGACAGACGGTCTGACGCAGGCTGAGCTGCTATTTCTGAGGGCTGCATCTGCCGCGCCTCCTTTTGTCTGCACCCCCCACACACAGGATTAGTTAAAGTTTTCCTTCTGATCGCGTGTCTAGCTGCCGGTGTGTCTGCCACTCTCTCTTTATGTGGGATTTTCCAGCTCTAGTTCTTCATGCATTTAATGCCAAAGAGGGAGTCAACTGATGGACGTGATGAGTGGGTGGCTCTGTTACTGCAACTGAGATATGCTGTCGCAAAGATCTTTGTGTTTTGATTCCATTTTTCAAAGAGTTTTCGACAAAGTTGTATCTTGTGGGGTGTTTAAAATCATTTTAAAGAAAGGAATGCACTCAAATTGTAGAGTTGTTGGCGGCACGCTTACTGATGCTTCATGTTGCTGGAGACATTTTGGCGTGACTCATGATGGATTCATAATGACTTCATAATGTTTCACTGCTGAGTTTGTTTCGTACACTTGAGTTGTCTCGTGTTGTGTTTTTCAAGCAAACTGTGGAAGCTGAGAAGGGCATCTCTGGCTACAGTACCACTCAGGAGGAACTGGAGAGGGTGTCGGCCATCAAGAGCGAGCTGGACGAGAAGAAGGGCCGCACACTGGACGACATGTCTGAAATGGTAACTATACCAGGAAGCAATCCATCCCGAGTATGTTGGGAAATGTTTTGCCTAAAAAGCCTCTAGTTGCGACATCCCCTCTCGCGGACAAATAATGTTTGTCATTCCTAGAACTCTGTGAAATCTTTGGTGTGAGCTACAGAGACATTGTGAACTGGATTATTGCTGAGCATGCATGATTGTAACAACAGGATCAAGGATCATTTCACAACAGTGAATGAACTTTTTTTTTTTAATTGATACAATCTGTCTGTTTTCTCCCAATTTAACGGGGTTTTTTAATGTACGCTGCGTATATTCACACACATTTTTATGGTCGATAAACACAAATATTGTGCAGTTCCATTCATGACGGCTGCAGACTAACAATAATCAGGGTCGCAGCACAAACACAATACGAGGTGAATACATTATCCCAGCACGGCTCACAGCTTCTACCTTATTTATTACGCTGTCGTTCTTTTTGTGTCAAGGCCCAGAGGGAAGCAGTTGCAACTGATTAGGCCAAGCTCCAAGCTGTAGTGAATTTGTTGATCCGCTTTGGCAGCTTGTACATTTGCACACATTCATAATGATGGAGTCAAACATCCCTGGCTCCGACCTGAAAGTAGTCCTTTTGCAATGGCGCTGCCACAAAGCTGAAACCTATAATGTTTTAATGACTGTTACTGAATATTGTCATATAACCTTTATTGTGGCTCTAAATGCTCTTTTTTTTTTTTTTTTTTACAATCAGTGTTGATGCGATTTGTCAGGTTGCACCTGTCTGGTGATAATGCTGCGTAACTTAATCATCTCAGCCACTCATTAGTCACAGTCACATTACCTGCTGTTTTCTCTGCAGACTATAAATGTATAAAACGGTAACACATTTCAGCATTAAATACCTCTCAATCTGCTTAGTTTTTATTGCAATACTTATCTTGTTGTGTTCATTGTTTTTGATGCAGTGTGTGCGCTATTGGCTTGCTTTCACAGGTGAAGCAATTAAACTCTATGATAGTGGAGAAGAAGTCGGCTCTGGCACCCATTATAACAGAACTGAGGTCACTGAGGCAGCGGTGTCAGGTGAGCATCGCCCGGCATCACATCACCTCTCCTTCAAAGAATCCTCACAACCTATCAATTAGTCAACAGAGTCTGTGAGTCAGTGTTCTGAACAAAACCAGATGCAATAAAACATACAGTGAAAACTACATCTCACAAACCAATAACAAAGCAAAACCTGTGAAAATGATCTTTACTGTGTGTCTACAAGCCAGTTAAAGTTAACCGTGTCTGTGTGTTATTGTGGACAGGGTCCATTAAGAATAATTGACATAGTCCATAAATAAATTGCACAATGGGAAAGCCCCGGACATCGCTGAGCTAAAGCGGAGGATTACATTTTCCTACACGTGTTCCCAGAATCCCTCTTCCATCTTACTGGATAAATGTCCGCGAATGAAGAGCTGCAACAGGAAAACATAAATAGACTTTTGTAAGAGCCTTGCTGTAAGTGAACCTGCTCTAATGCCAGCTGTGATGTTTTGTTTATGTGAAACAGTGAAACATTCTATGCATTTTGTCTCACTTCTTTAAACTGTATGTAAAACCTTTTTGTCTCTCACGTGCCGTGTATGAGCGTTTGGATTCCTATCTTAACAGGAACTAAGCCAGGAATATGACGACAAGAAGGCGCAGTATGAAAGTTGCACTGCTGGTTTGGAGAGCAACAGGTCTAAATTGGAGCAGGTAGGGTTATTATCCCGCACTAGATAGAGTATAGCTAACAATTTGAATATATGAATACATGTTTATCCAGTGTGTTCTTTTGTGATATCTTATATCTGTGGACAGAGCAACATAGAGTATGTCTTTTGTTCTTGTTTTTAATTCACAGGAGGTGAAAGCATTGATGGGGGAGACGGCACAGGAGGAAAACCGATATCATTATATCATCTCCATGTCAGAGGCGAGTATTTTTAAAAAGATTGTTGCCTAAAGCCACACGGCTGGGTGTCCAACACGTCATTGTCAACGTTTTACAAGCCGACCGTGGTAAAAGTAGAATTGATACTCAAAACTCTGAGCAGTGACTCGCTACCCACACGGGTGCTGCTGCTGCACGAGTGGATAAAATGTCTCCTGCCTCCAAAACACCTGCTGTGGTTAAAAACTTTCCATCTCGGCCCTCCACAGATCACTGAGATGCAAATACAGCGGGCGGCTGAAGAGATGAAGGCCTACGTGTCCTCTGATCCACAAGAGAGGAAGAAGGCCATCAGGTGAGCATGCAGAGCCAGGCCAGCCAGCTGCTCGCAGGGATGAATACACTCTTTACCTCCGATAGCTCTTATTACAACATCGACGGTTTAGCTGCCGTCACTTTATTCTCTCACACAGCACAGAGAGTTACCACACTCCTTACCACACCCTGTGATATCAAGATGAGCTGATACAGCGCACCTTTTTTTTTTTTTTATAACGACGGGTGGAAGCAACGTGCTCGCATGTGAATGACGTCCTTCTGCTTCTTTTGCAGGGAAGTGTACATGAAGAACATTTCAGAGCAGGAGTTACTTGGCAAGGTGAGAAAAGAACTGACAACGGCACGGTAAGGTGCTATTACTCTGTCAAGTACATGTCTGAAGGACAGATGAGGAAACTCACTTGGAAGCTTACAGGACTGCTGTAAAGTAGACGGAGTGTGGAGGCTCACATTGTACAGAAAAGTTTATTTTTATCAATCAGTATTTTTTTTTCTCTCTGTGGATTCCAGAAGCTACGTGAGAAGCAGAAGATGGTGAGGGAGAGCCACAGCGATAACATGGAGCAGATGAAGATGTGGCGTGACCTGGAGCAGCTGATGGAGTGCAAGAGGCAGTGCTTCATACGAGCTCAGAGCCAGGCATCTATTGGTCAGGTGATCCAGGAGGGAGGAGAGGATAGGCTGGTGCTGTGAGGACCCGTCCAGGCGGGAGTCAACTGCAGGTCAACCTACAGTACATCGACTACACGGTTCTACTTAATATCCTATTGGACACGATAGCACATGGTTTCATTGTTCACGCGGTTCAGCTTTCCCTACATCAGTCCGTTACACGCGGCCAGTCGAGTGTCTCGTTATCTTGTGTAAGCACCACGCCGCTCATTTGAGAGTCGACAGCTTTAAAGAACACGTGTATCGGGAGGTGTCGCACGACTCACGTTTTCACTTTCTTTGGCCCCTGAAGACTCCATTTTGCCATATCTTTTGAGAATACCCTTTCAATCAAAGTGTCCGAAGATAACGGCGTACAAAGTGGTGCACTCGGGATGTGTCCGCGGTCAACTATATTTGGCATCGACCACCATGACCTTGGATATGGTGCATCCACGGGGGACCTCTGTTACTTTGGACTGTGCAGAGGAAATAATCCTATTATCCTGTTTTTTTACATCATAACATACACCATTGTTCTATAATAGATTTTTATTTCAAGATAACTTTCTATATTTAAGACGTATTAGTTTGGTTGTCTCTGTATTTCTATTAAATGTATATTTATATCACTTTTGACTCATTCATTATAATAAAAGAAATGCAAAATTCCTGATTATGATAAAGACGTATTCACATAGTTCGGTTTAAACAGAATTAGTAATGCAGTGAATACCTAATACTAATACTAATATATCATTTATTTATAGAAATCAAGTGATTTGATGATGATTAAGAGCATTATGTTGTTATGTTATGTTATATTGCCTTTATATCAGGTTGTATATAACAAACCAGATGGAGTCTACAAGAAGGAAGTCATTACATTGTCAAAATGACAAGCTTTAATAATGATTACCTCATAAATCAAGTTTAACTACATGTGGGACAGGAGGAATTGTAGTTCCTGTACAGAAGTTTGATTACTTTTTAAGTAAAGAACATGGCACAAACTTCAAAGTCCATACAGACTACGGTTCGAGGGCCTCGTATTGTTCCCGACAAATATCTACATGGATGTTTCAGGACCCCCCCCCCCCCCCACACACACACACACACACACACACACAGAAACTTCATCTGCTGTTGACAGCCTGTGTCAGGGGCTCTTGTGCCAAGCGGATCAAGTGTGCATTGTCAAAGGCAGCTTGATGTCAGTGCCATGTTATTATTTTTACAGCACCTTGTGCTTCTTAAGACGTGTTAACAGACAATTCACGCCAGTAAAGCATCTGACAACTATACGCCCTACAGAACAATGGGGGGTCCAAAGTTGACCTAGTGCCCTCTCTTGTGTGCTAAATTAGCTTCCTTTTTTTTACCGTTGGTATGCTGATGTGGTCGATATGTCAGGCTGGCTTTATTGGTTGTTCCTGGTAAAGAGGACTTCCTTGAGTTATCTGGAGGAACTGGTTTGTTTCAAAGTGTCCCATAGTTTTTGTCTTCAGCTACTGTAAATCCTTTGTCTGTGACAGGCCTGAGACAATGATCTGTCGCCAATTTTCCTTGTTCTCTATTCTGAGCATGAACTCATTCCTGCTAAAGGCAAACACGGGCCCCTAGTCAAGTGTAAACGAGGTCGTAATACAATAAGACACGGAGCCTCTGTAATGGGATGCCTGTAGTCTGGGAGAATTTGTAACGTAGTCTGTGAATCTAACGGGTTACACTTAACTGTGTGTGTGTGTGCAGTACTATTATCTACAATATTGAGGAAAAAAATGACATAAGTGAGTTTGTGTGTGAGTTAAAGGTACAAACAGGAGCAGCCTGGCACACCTACAGTACATGTTAATGAACATTAATTCAAAAGCCCACAGCTGATGGTGTTTTTCATGTTAATTGAACATGCTATAGTGCAGCAAACATTATAACTAACATGCATATAACACATTATAGTTACATTCTATTTTTTCTGTTAGGTTTATAATTCTGTTTTAAGGGCAATTGTGACGGACTATAATATAATGATAATAATAATGTAATAATGTGAAACCGTGATATATTCAGAGATAATCATACCTTGAAAATCTCATACCTTTACAACTCAGTAAGTAAGTGTTGTGGAATGTGGAATTAATAACATTTGTTGCTTCTCGTGCAACTTAAAAGCTTCCCTACATGGCACATTCAAATGATTCATTATTAACTAAAAGTAAGTAACAACTATGTAATAATAATGTGTGTCTTTAAATTAAATACAATATAATACATTACATCAATAACGTCACTTAAGTCACAACACTAACACTTATGCAAATGACATAACAAGGGAGACCGCAGGGTTTGAATGGGACACCATGTGGGACACGCACGGATATAAGTATTCCAGCCCAGTCCGTCTTCCTGCGTTTTCTTCTTATGTCTCCCTGGTTTTGAGCGCAGCTGACGCCGTTCGTCCAATGATATGAGTCCACATGCAGCGAAAGAGGGGCAGCAGTGAGGCGCTTTGATAAAAAGACAGACTGTCAGCACCGTGCGGAGCCACTAGAGAGCTGCGCCACGGTGAGACACGGTAACACCGGAGGACCAGGACCGGGTGAATGCAGTCCTCAACGCAACGCAACACTACTGCTGCTGACACTCGCACACCATTCTCGGAGATAAGAGGACGCTGAGAGTCATCTTCACCCAACACAGAGAAAAACAGGAGTTTGGCTCACCACAACATTTTCTTTTTCTTTCTCCGTAATTCGCGTGAAGAAAATCTTAACTGCGTAAAGGACTGGGGGGGGGGGACACGTTAGACCGCGGCGAATAGCTAACGATAGCTATCCCGAGTGCGACTGCACAGCTCTGCTGATTAATTAGGAAGTATTGACAGATTTAAAAGAGGAAACGTTAAGGCAGTGTGTGTGGGTTTTGTGTGTGAGTGTGCGTGCGTAAAGCTGTGTGGGAAGGAGCCGTCTATCCGCCATGGAGAACGCTCACACGAAGAGTGTGGAAGAAGTTTACAGTCATTTCTGCGTCAATGAGAGCACAGGACTTTCCCTGGACGAGGTGAAGCGACTGAAGGAGAAATGGGGCCTCAACGGTACGACACATTTACACTTTAATGAATGAGACTTATGTTTAACAAAAAAAAAAAGAGGAAAAAAATGTCTTGTCATTGTAACATGGATCCAGGATATGGGGTAAAAGTCACCATGCTGGTGTTATCCGGCTCCATAAAGTCATCGGGCTGACGTCACCACCTGTGACCTCGAGGGTTTCCCGTCTCCTACGAATGAGCAGATTAATCATTGCTTATAGGACATATTGTAACAACACTGTGGGTTGATTCAGTGTAATCGTGATCAAACACAACCCTCACTGTGACGTTGTGGACAATAGCTGTGAAATATGGAGACATTGTTGACCACAGTGACCTTTTTTTTTTTGCTGGCCACAGGACCACTGTAGTGACGTTATCCGTCACGTTAATCTCTCTTGTTCCAGGCTTAAACAGCTGTTTTTATATTAATATCACCCTGGGAGGTCGTGGAGGGTATACCTCCCTCCCTTTAAATCACTTTGACCTTTACATTGATTGGACTTTTCCTATTTTCTTTTGTCCTATTGTGTAATAAAGGT
The DNA here is from genome assembly GCA_032191485.1 of Leptoclinus maculatus. NCBI lineage: Eukaryota > Metazoa > Chordata > Actinopteri > Perciformes > Stichaeidae > Leptoclinus > Leptoclinus maculatus. The sequence goes on from JAVDOI010000005.1 coordinate 28,156,156, forward strand.
TATGGGAGTTACCACTGTTAGAAGTGTAGACCTGATGGGAGAATATAGGAATCCTGCAAAGAAACATTTGATGTTGCTTATTCGTTTTAGTTAATTAGTATATTGTTTAACGGTCAAAAGGATCCACACACTCACTACTTTATTATATGGGTTCGATACAAAATCCGCCGTCTTGTAACAATAATAATCCTACATTTTATTTGTATATCGCTTTAAAAGGTACTCAAAGACACGTTGCATGGTAAAAACAGAAACAATAGAAGTAACACGAAAAAGGAACACGAAAAAGAAAAACATACATAACTGACTTAAAGGTTAAAAGCAGGTTTAAATAGATGAGTTTTAAGTGCATGTATGATGACTATATTATCAAAATGTTAAGTGAAACTGGAAACATTGTGGTTTGAGCTCAGAGCCAGACATCTACTGGTCTACTGTCTGAGATTTAGCTCTTCCAGTTAGCACTCTTCTAGTGGAATAAGTTCCCCATCATGAAACAGGAACTGCATGTCTCCAAATGTCAATTAAAAAAAAAAAGTATTCATACATTCTTACTGTCTTTCTCTGTTCTTTCTGTTCTGTTTCCTGTGCGGCCCCTGGTTTGACTCTCTCATCTCTCCACACACAGAGTTACCAGCGGAGGAAGGTAAGCACTACTGTCACCGATATTCTTACTGTCGTCTTGTGATAACACGATCCTGTGATGGATTATTATTTGAACTCTCTTTTTCCGCAGGGAAATCTTTGTTGGACCTTGTCCTTGAACAATTTGAAGATTTACTTGTTCGTATTCTTCTGCTGGCCGCATGTATATCTTTTGTAAGTATTTCACCACATTTTCTTGCACTGTTTGATGAAACGCTATTTTATTATTTTGTTATTTTGTTATTTTTTATTCCCACTATTGCTCCTGTCTCTTACTCTACAACCTGTTGAGGGAATCTCAGGACAAGTCAACGCTTCCTACAAATAGCGTTCCCTCGCCACCTCGAGTGTGTTTATGTGAAGTCAAAATTGTAGACGGGATTATTATTAAACCCTGTGTTGACTGGCAGGGGAAGGGGTGATTTATATGGCGTGCATGGTGCCGAAGTGTGAACGTCTTCAGTTTGTTTAACCCGGCTGGGGTTACACTCGCACATTAGAAAGGTAAACAGCTGAGAAGGCTGTAGCGACCCATCTGAGGAATGGTGACAACAGCAGTAGCGGCATTGAGTTGCCATCACCATGTGCCAAGTAAGACATTTGAGTCGTCAAGCATGACTGCTGTGTAATGACTTACCCCCGGCCTCCCTCGGGCCTCTGACTTTGACTGCTAGACAGATAAATGTTTAATAGTGGCCATTATGAAATGGCATCATCAGCATGCGTCAAAGCGCTTTCTGAAGCTAAATCAAACGTACATTTCCACGTAGTCGTAGTAGTAACACTTTGTATTGTTGTGATGTCATGTGGAAAGACGAGGTTTTATGTACAATCAATATTTATTTTCGCAAAGTTTGTTTCACCAAATTAAGTTGAAAAAACACAAGCTTTTATGGAAAAAGACTCGCCAGCACAGTAGATTAACAGACGGCTGAAGGACGTTTTAATAAGTGAGGCCCTGTGTGTGTGTGTGTGTGTGTGTGTGTTGTGTGTGTTGTGTGTGTGGTGTGTGTGTGGTGTGTGTGTGTGTGTGTGTGTGTGTGTGTGTGTGTGTGTGTGTGTGTGTGTGTGTGTGTGTGTGTGTGTGTGTGTGTGTGTGTGTGTGTGTGTGTGTGTGTGTGTGTGTGTGTGTGTGTGTGTGTGTGTGTGTGTGTGTGTGTGTGTGAGCTGATATGTAGCATGCAGAGTCCGGTCAGGTGATACAGAGGTGTCAGTGGCTGCTGTCTGACAGGGGAACAGAGCACCACTCAAGACCAAATTTGGGCCCTCGCCCCTCAGTGGGAGGGCTCTTATCAGACTCACACTCCACCCTGAACATTGAATTAATCCTACCCATACTTTGATGTGTATCCAGTTTGAAAGCTAATTCAAATCAGAACTGTTTGCTAACTGTTGAAGTTGTTCGTCAAACTTAATCTCCGAACGAGTCGACATGTTTACGTGATTAAGTTGGTGTTAAGGGCAAAAAAAAATAAAAGTCTGAATAGAAGTCTATGAGAAAATGACCCTACTGCTCACTTGATTTATTACCTCAGTAAACATTATAAACATGAGTTTATGGTCTCAATCGCTAGTTTCAAGTTTTCTTCACGACAGCATGATGTCACTTTAGTGAATGACGGCCTCATTCAGAGTAAAACAGATGATAAAGCAGAGTATGCTCTACCTTGTGATTGGTCACTACCACGCCGATGTGTCTGGGAGTTGTCTGTGTTGTCGTCTTACAACTTTTACTCTTTCAGTTCATGACGATTAATTATAACCTTTTTGGTCACCTACAAATGTCTTATTCAGCATTTTGTTCTTAGCTCCACCAGCTTTTGTTCTTAGTTCATGTTTAAAAAGATGAAGACGGCCAAAATGACGAACTCAAGGCTTTAGAACTGTAGTCCACAAACCAATGGGTGACGTTACCCACTGTCCACGTCCACTTCTTATATACAGTCTATTGCTGTTGTAAAATGATTATTTTGGGCTTTTGGACTGTTGGTAAGTCAATTATTAGGACTGCCTCATCATGAGTACATCTCTGTTAAACACCAGATAAACACTACATTTGGGGCTTTTGTGTGATTCTTTGTGGTTGAACTCAGTTTTACAGACCTCTGATTAAATCAACTAATTGATCAGTCAACAAAATCGTACGAGCGATGGTTGACTAAGGATTTCTTTGGTTGAGGACCGCCCCATAAATGACTAATTGATTATTTGAAAATGATCTATAGAATCTCATGGCGGTGTTATGACGTACAGTAGAGCACTACTGAGCGGTGCTCTTCTGTATTAAACTGCTATTAAGAGTTACACTTGTCATTCCAGTTATGCCATTTAATGTCTTTGGCATCTGCCGCAGCCAGATACTTATGTCTTACTGAGGTCGACTGCTTTATTACATTGTTACATTAACTGCTTCCATATGACACACGGAGTCATTTTAGGGCGGTTTTCTCAGGAACAACAAGCTAAATGAGACTCCAGGTCAGAATATAGTTTATTTTCTGGCAGTAAGAGGTTCTAATATATATAGAATAGATGTCCAAGTGTGTTAATCAGAGTTGCTACAGTCTTCTTGATGGCTGACATGTTTTCATTTTTTAATCAAATCGAGAAGTTTGAATTCCAATTTGAAAGGGCTGAGCAGTATTGGAAGTAAAAAAACTAGAATATAATTGAATTGAAACAACGAATAGAATAAATGCACTGCTAGTAGTTCAGAACAGAAGGTTCTTATATTCAAAATGTTTTGCTTGATCACAAGAAATGCTGATGTGTGTTTAGGTGCAGTTCTATTAACAATCTCTGTTTGATGTCAAGCTTCTGGCTACGGACAAACCCTCTTATCATTATTATTATTATTATTATTATCATTGGAATGAAACACTGCCGTCACCGTCTCTCTTTCACAGATTTGAAAACCAGTCCAGTTCATTTAATTCAAACAATTACTTTGTGATGTATCCATCCATCAGAGAGGAGATTCTTCAGTATTTCATCTGTCATGAACAATGTACTTTGTTCTGTTTACAATTGTGTCCTTTACTCTAATCGTTCTCTAATTCCTGTTCTGTGAAATTACTTTTTTTTTTATAAATAATGACGCGTTTCTCAAACTGTGTTCAGGTGCTGGCCTGGTTCGAGGAGGGAGAGGAAACTATCACAGCCTTTGTGGAGCCTTTTGTCATTTTACTCATTCTTATAGCCAACGCCATCGTCGGAGTGTGGCAGGTGAGACACTTTAAGTCGCTGTATTTATAACATATAAACATATAAAAGGGGAAATGCTCTCGTACCGTGTACTCCAGCAGAGCCAAGAACATGCATGTCTGAGCTAAGAGAATCTCAGAAACCTTTGGCACCGACTCTCCTTTTGTCCTCGACAGGAACGTAATGCCGAGGATGCCATCGAGGCGCTTAAGGAGTACGAGCCCGAGATGGGGAAAGTGTACCGGCAGGACAGGAAAACCGTGCAGAGGATCAAGGCCAGAGACCTCGTGCCTGGTGACGTTGTGGAGATTGCCGGTAGGTTGAGCTGCTCTCGCCCGTGTGCATATTTAAACGCACGCGGCTTTGTTGCTATGATTGTTGTCGTATACGGTCATACGCGTTGCTTTAGACTAGAGCATCAGATATCCAACAACATGACCCTTGAAAGTCACAGAAAATTGGCAATTTAACGCCTCTGCAGCTTCCATCTATATATATTGTTTTGTTTCCCCCGTGAAAGAGACTTTTTTTTTTTTTCCACGTGTTGCTTTTTAAAGATTAAAGAAAAGATCTGGTGTTTTTAATATGATGCTGCCGTCCGGCTCTGCCTTCGGGTGAAGCCTACAGATCGAATCAGTCCACGTATGGTCATGGATCACATTTAGCACAAGCTTGAGTTGAACCCCCTCCCCATCCCCTCCTCATCCCCATCCCCATGTGCCACTGCAGAGGTGACTCACCCTGCAAGAGTGATGTATTTTGAGATGCTCTTATTAACCCATTGTCTCAAAGGGCTGGGCCCGTATGCTTATCAAGGCCCACTTTTTTTTTGATCACGCACACATTTTGAGCTCGCTCTCGTAACGCCGTCCTGTGCATCCTCACCGCTCGTCCCAACTCAACAGTTCCCCTCCATGCAGCATGGAGTGATTCATGCTGCTGAGTTCCAGTCAGCGTATTTCAGCAGCAGAAATCCTCAGGATGTAAAGCTTTGAGTGCTGTTTCCCCCCGCGGCGCACACACACACACACACACACACACACATACAGTTCTGCAGAGGGATGATCAGACGGATGTGTTGAGGAATGCTGATGTCCTTAAAGCGCTAGTCTTATCTTGATACTCTGTTTAACCCGCAGCTTTTTCTGAGCATAGTGGTAGGTTTTTATTTTTAGCCGTCATAGGCCGTTTAGATTTTTGGAATGCTGTATTTATAGAGGCAGTGACAGTCGTGAAGATGACAGGTGTCTGGTCCCACCCTGTGCGCGCCCCCACCCGTCCGGCTCTGGGGAGCATTGCTACAGCGGGTGACGCGGCACAGTGTTCAGCGGGACTCCTGGGTAACCTTGACAAGGACAAATGGAGAAGGAGTGTCCTGGGAATTCAAAATGTATAATGTATCTGGTGTCACACGGCGTGCTGTGTATAATTTGGTTTAGGTTGACGGTGCTAATTATGCCATTTTTTGATTATGTGAAGCAGAGTGTAGAAAGCTTAATTATTTGGCCACGGTTTAAAAGAGAAGTCTGTGAGTCGGATGGCTCCCTCTTGCATATAAGAGACCTGGTTATTTGAACACTCTCGATGAAGGAAGCTGGAGGCTTTGTTGTCGGCAGCTTGGGGGCTTTCTCAAGTCAGCAGTCGGTAGAAGCTCATCAGCTTAGCTTACTTCCCAAATCGCGGCATATATCTTTTACAAAGGTTCCTGTCAGGCTTCTTTTTTTCCTGCATAATATCTCGCTGGAGCTCCAAAGTGACCCCTGCCATGCAGAGGAGGAGCGCGATGACGCAGATGCCGGCTGCATGTCTTCTGGGGGCCGAGGTAGAGGACACGGAGACGAGAGCCCTCCGTGAGGAGAATAAGGCTGCAGGCTGCAGCCAATCTGTGCGTCTCTCTGTCGGGGTGCTGCTGTGGGTTTTAAAACGCTGCCTCCTACTCGCACCTCATCGCTCATCAGTCACACGCCGACTGAAATGAGTTTAATGTTGTGTGTGTGACGCATTTCTTGGACTTTTCCCCTGTCCAGTCTGCTGTCCTGTTGAGTCCTCTGACTGTCCGTGTCGGTTGATGAAAGACTTGTTCACATCAATGTTTCTCTCAACCGAATGATGCCGCGGTACTTACATGGAAAACTAACCAACTGACTTGTTCCAGAAATTATCTTTTTTTTTTTATTATAATGTAGATTTGCAGTCATTTTAGGATGATACATGAATTGCCAGTAGCTCAAATCATCGGATACAGGATTACCATGCCCCACTTCACTAACGTTAGCTGATGGTAACACGAGGAGTTCACTTGCTCCTTCCTGTGGAGTTAAGTCCTCTTTGTAACACAGCACACACTGTTTGTTGCCAGTTTGCAGTTTGGTGTTGAGGGCATGCGAATTTGGACGTTGGCCTTTTCCCCGGAGCAGCAGCAGAACTCAGCTGGTTTGTTCTCTGCTGCCTGTGAAGTTGTGGAGTCTGGTAGAGACGGGGGCTCATGTGGGCAGCAGTATGGGGGCGGGGGGGGGGGGGGCGGGGGGATCTTTCATCTGCTCCTATTGTGCTTGAGAGAGAGATGACCTTATAGGGAAGCGCGCTTCGCAGATAGCGGTCCCACCCCCACCGGTGCTCGATGCACAGCGACCCTGCCCACAGATTCCAGACACCATGGATAGTGATGTGACATTTAATGTGGTCTGGCAAGCATCCATTCTCACAGAGGGACGTTTTTGGCAAATGTTCCCGACTTGTCAGCGAGACTGAAAGAAAACGGTCTCATCTCGCCGACCAGAAGGGCTGGCTTTAGAAACGCCGAAAAAAAAACCTAATTTGTAGTGAAGTCCTGCAGAAGGGCACCAGAGGTTTTTTATTCGAGCCAAACTGTTGGCCAAATCGGCAGGCGCAGAGCTTAGTTGTAGAGAAGTATTCATGCGAGGTCCTGCATAAACTATATGTGTGAACACACTGATCAAAACGTTATCGGTACATGAATCTAAAGTATCGCCTTTTTGCACCAGTAATCCTCCGTTGTTAAAGCTGGCTTCTAGTCCTTTTTTAAACGATTGTATTAGCCGTAAGTCATACTGTACTGACTGCTGGGAATCCATGCTATGCTGTGTGGTTAAAGATGGGACAGTGAGAGGTCAGACTTTAACCCCCGTGAGGCTTTAATGAGGGGCGACGACTGAAAGTGTTGACTTCAAGACACGAGGAGAATTTACCCCTTTGACCTGTTGTTAGCAAAGAAAATGGTCTGTACTGAAACTGATCCCAGGTTTTCACATTAACATGTTAGTGTCTTACAAGTTGTGTTGTTTGATGTTTAAATCAAACAACACGTAGATGTTCTGCTCTCTCAATACCCTTTTAAACACATTAGTGTAGCAGTTGATCTTGACATAGATTTGAATTCAGATTTCATTTTGTCCCGGGTTAATGGACATGTCATTCCTGCCAGGCTCCACCAATAACGTTTTCTTTTTTTTTTTTACCGGAGGGGACCACTTAAATGTTCCCAGTGCTGGGATAAGTTTTGTCACTATGGCAACAGAAACAGTTGCCCCGCTGCTGCTTAAGATTCCGAACAAACGACCGGAGTGAAGCTGAGACAGTGCAGAGATGATGCTTACGTAACTGACAGCGTAACGACAGGACAATAATATTGGTTTGTGTCTCCTACCGGCCACTGCTAACTAAACATCACTTACTCCGCTCTTGTTTGCTGATAGAATAGTTGAACGCACTCGTGATGTTTACCAAGTGCAAACAGAGGGCCGAAAATAGTTATTTTTCTGTAGTGTCCACCTTTACATGCGCACCATAGTGCTGAGTCATGGTTACACAGTCTCTCTAGTGCCAAAGGTGAGAAAGGAAAATCTCCATTGAGCAGATAAAGAGTGAAACGTTATTATTATAAACTGTTTTTTTTTGATAACGCATCCCAGCTGGATAAAGTATTTGCATAATTGTGCACATGTAAATGTGGCTGGTGAGAGAGCTGTGACGGAAAGTCGCCGGACGCTTCACCTGCCGACGGTTCTGAAATGGCCCCACTCAACCAGACAAGGATGTCAGCCCTTTTTGTTCAGCTGCCATCGGCACATGCGGCCCTCCCGGCTGGCCCTGAGGACGGTCGGCCCTCCCGAAACCACGCGCTGGCGGAGGCAGGTGCCAGTCACAGCGAACCACTTCGGTTCAGCCACTGCCCCGCCCCGCTGTTGAAAGGTCTGTTTTTTTCAAAAGGCACCTCGAGGAGTCCCGCCGGGTGCAATGTATCACCGACAAGTCTCAGCTTTTGTCACTCTGAAATTTGTGGATTCTGGGACCCCGTTGGCAAGCACAAAGGTGAAAATGCGGTCACGCCTGAGGAGCTACTTGGACTGCAACCAAGTAGGATGTTGAGACTAGATGACAGATGATATACACACACTTCATCAGAGCAGGTCTGCAGTTTAACACGGCCTCCAGACAATTCCAGTGTTTCACAGTGGCACCGCCTCAGCAGTCGCTGGTTTCTTTCAAGGATAATTGTCGTCATGCTACATATTTCATGGGAACTGCAGCATGCACTAGCTCCACTGATAGAAGCCCATCATCCTAGCCATGCTTCTTGGCTCAGCACTCTCTGAGAAGTTGTCGGTATATTTTCAAACGATGACACAGGAAGTGTTGCACAACCATGTGATTGTAAAGCTTTTTGGCTTGAAAAGTTTGTTGGTAATCCCTTTAATCTCTTCCAGGAAGATGGGATCATTTCTCTTAAGAAAGTTAAGTTCCTCTATTCAACATGCATCAAGGTTATTGGTGTTTACCATCAGGAAGTTAACTGGAGTCTCAGTTTGTAGGGTGAACTCACCGCTAGCCAACACCTGTGAGCCCGGTTGCGTGACCGTTACTCCGTCGCTCCAGGTTCAGGTGGTTTAATAAAGATGCATTTTAATCCTTCTCAGAAAAGCTGTCAATGCCTGCTGACGGATCAGAGAGTTCCTGGCTCCGCTGTCGGGACATCTAATCAGTTGACCATCGTCCAGCTTCAGCTGCCATTATATGGCCACATTTAAACCTGATCAGCACATTGGGGAACATATTGAAATGCTTTTTGCATTGTTGTCCCGTTGCTATTTTCCCCCACCCTTCCCTAAAGGTCATGAGGGGTTTTGGATTACGATACGTGTCTCCCTCAGATGGTAATCTGGATTTTGGTGCATTTAGTGAAATCTCTTTACTGTGCAACAGTTTTGGTTTTCACTTTAACTTTGTCTTATTCTATTTCTATCGTCTTGGCTCTAACATTACTGTTTTTAATTGTAATTGCATGTATTTTTTAGAACGTTTCTTTTGCACGTTGTCTTTTGCTGTTTCATGTAAAGCTCTTGGAATTGCCAATAGCGAACAGCTCTTAAGTACAGGTGTGAATGCTACCGTGATGCATTGAGATCCATTCGCTCGGAACACATTTGGAGGTGGGCCACTCACAGGGATCGACCGACCCGACTTTTTCCATCCCGATACCCGGGCTTTGGGTATCAGCCGATACGGTATAATGGTATCCGATACCAGATCGGCCCATTCTCTTCGATACCCAATCCATCTATACAAGTCCATATCTGATCTAGCCACACATGGGCACATTCTTCTAGCAGTGACCGCCTACCCGACTGCTGTCCTCTAGTGAGCGGAAACACGTCTCATTCGCCGGTAGAGATATATTACGAGTGCGTCAAACATCTTGGCTAATTGGGTTTGCCTTGCAACACGCCGATGAATTGACCCAGTCTCATTTGTTTTGATTTCTTCTTCTTTTAATGTGCACGTGGAGAAGCATTTTCATGCATGGTGGGAACTGAAGCACACCCAAGACGCATGTTAATGCCAGCTCTGAACAGGACCGTAGATATTTGGCAGCCTTGTGTGGGCTCCTGGTTTCTAACTATAATAAGAGTCTTTTGTAACAATCTGACATAATTAGCATTTTGAACTAAGTAGGGCCTATATGTAGACTACGCCCACAGAACTGTGCCATAGCCTGAGCCATTTCCCTAGTTTCCATTGCCTTTATGTACCATTAGGAAGCTGAACTGGGTCACCGCAATTCCAATGTACCCAAATTGGCCTTTTCCTTTGAGACGGGCCTTTTATGGCTCACAGGTCCTTCATTTCCTCTTCTTTCTTCGGCTCTCCGTCTCTTTCCCTGCAGCGATGGCAACACTGCTCTGCTGCTTGGTGGCACAGCAACCTGCCTGTAATGAGCATCAGTTTAGTTTACGCTAATGCTGCGTTACTGCCTGCAGAAAATAGACAACATCTGTTGAATCTTCGTTCAGCGTGTACACACACACACACACACACACACACACACACACACACACACACACACACACACACACACACACACACACACACACACTACATTGGACCAGGAGTGTATGGGTGTTTTAGTGCTATTCATGTGGTGTAAAAATCATATCGTATCTGATGCCATTACAATTTAATATGAGTCTTAAGTTGCAGACTTAATTTCAAATCCTTTTTTAATATTTTTCTCGTGCTTTTGTATTTTTGTTTGTGCATTTTCTGTAATCGCGGATGTTTTTGGTTGTAGTTGGAGACAAGGTGCCCGCTGACATCCGTATCTGTTCAATCAAATCAACAACTCTGAGGGTGGACCAGTCCATTCTGACCGGTAAGACGTGTTTGTTGATAACATCGCAGCCATCAAATTCTTTTCCTTCAGCCATTTTTATCAATTCAATTCTCTCCTGATAACATGGGTATTACGTATTCAATCTAAATCTGCTACAAATGTTATTCTTATTGCACACTAATATTTTGAGCACAGCATCAAGCCTGTGTTTCACTGCACACATTTAAACCTTTTGAGTAATAAATACAAAGTCACATTTTCATACAAAGGCTTAAATATTACCACCCAGCGCTTTAAGTAATGTATACTTTGTCAGTGAATTTGTTTTGATAGAGTTCAGTCAGCTGTTTTATTCTAGGCTACAGTCTGGTTTCATTTTCTAGTTATGTCTTAGCTTTTATAATTATGTTTTAGCTCTACACTGACACTCCCTTCATTTCAAAATAAGAGCGCAAAGATAACCTCATCCAAGATAAATGGCTCTATACTAAAAGATCAGTGAGGCAACATGAATGAGCTCTCTGTCTAGATAATTGGCTGCTTTGTATCTTAGATCATTTGCAGAGACAAACTGATCTTTCTGTTTTTGTAGGTGAATCCATCTCCGTCATCAAACACACCGACCCTGTGCCTGACCCTCGTGCTGTCAATCAGGACAAGAAGAACATGCTCTTCTCTGTAAGCTCAACTCTTCACAAGTTATCACACATCCTGTTGATGTGCTTTGACTTCGTGTTTGTTTAGTTTCTGTTAACTTCCTGTAAAAAAAAAAAAAAGAAACTTGCGTCAAGATGTCCGAGATGATATCAGAGGTACATGAGCCAACGTGTAGTACTTGTTGTCATTTCAGGGCACTAACATTTCAGCTGGGAAGGCCGTGGGAGTGGTCGTGGCCTCTGGCATCAACACGGAGATCGGTAAGATCCGCGACGAGATGGCGGCCACCGAGCAGGAGAAGACGCCCCTGCAGCAAAAGCTGGACGAGTTCGGCGAGCAGCTGTCCAAGGTCATCTCCCTCATCTGCATCGCCGTGTGGATCATCAACATCGGCCACTTCAACGACCCCGTCCACGGAGGCTCCTGGATCCGCGGGGCCGTCTACTACTTCAAGATCGCTGTGGCGCTGGCCGTGGCCGCCATCCCCGAGGGTCTCCCTGCCGTCATCACCACCTGCCTGGCCCTGGGCACCCGCCGCATGGCCAAGAAGAACGCCATCGTACGCAGCCTGCCGTCCGTGGAGACCCTGGGCTGCACCTCGGTCATCTGCTCCGACAAGACGGGAACCCTGACCACCAACCAGATGTCCGTCTGCAGAGTGAGTCCCACACACACACACACACACACACACACATTGCTGGGAGGTTTAGTCAGTTCGGTGCTTTGTCGTCTTTGGTTGGTTGCCTGCTGTTTGATTAAGGTGACGGCAGTTAGAGGAGCGGTGACTGCATACGTCACTTTCAACACGTTTGTCAACTAAAATGCTAATAGACTCTGTACAAACAGAGAGAGTGAAGTGTTCCTTTTGACCGGGTATCCGGGCTCTTGTACAAGAAGGCAACATACTGTCTGCCGCTCCTCTAATCTACATTGAGCCGTTGGATGACTTGCAGTGCTGCTGTTGCATAACTGACCTTGCGTCACCAAGCTGCCTGTAGTTCCTTTCTCTCTCTCTGTGTCTGTGACTGGCACCCCAGCACTACTTGGCCCCACATTAAGACATTTCGTTATTTATTGAAGTTTAATCCTCTTTCGTTGCCTGGTCAGTGATTACTCCGAACTTTTGGCTCAGCCTGAAATTAAACTTTGGTGTTAATTTACAGTTTTTTTTTATCAAACCGTTGTTTAGGCCTCTGTATTGTTTGGGCCACATGTTGCACTAGCCATGATTAAGTAGCTTTGTGATTGTGCAATTACTGTAGTTTTCAGTGATGTATAGTGATCGGGGTTCGTACGGTCATGGAAAAGCTGGAAAAGTAATTAAAAATAGCGATTTTCAGGCCTGAAGAAGTTTTGGAAAATAAATAGACATTCAGTATGCATTCAATTGGGACACACTACTTCGTCATTACATTGGACCTTGAACTTTGACCCTCTTTGCTTATATATTGAGGATTGTGGGTCAGAATAGCCAGAAAAGCATGCTGGCAAAATGTTTCGGGAATGCAGTAGGCTATCTGGCATGCTGCATTTGACATACTATGTATTGCGACTGTATATGTATTCTGGCATAGGTAGTAGTGTGGTGGTAGTGGAACGCTAAGTCTTTACCCATTTGTCAAATCAGCAGACGCAGCAGACGTTTGAGGAGGGCTTGACCGATTGTCATCGACAATGTTATGATATAACCTGTGTGTGTGTGTGTGTGTGTGTGTGTGTGTGTGTGTGTGTGTGTGTGTGTGTGTGTGTGTGTGTGTGTATGAAAGCGTCTTGCAGGAGGAGGCCTGGCACTGCGGCTTCTTCCTTTCGGGCACAGCGTCTGTCTTTACTCGCTCCCAGGCGATCTCTTCTGTTTACTTTATGGAGAGAAACCAAAACACCCTTTTCTCACATTAGGCAGCGGGCCACCTAGCCTGGCCCTCACACAAACGCACTCTGTAACACTGCAGGCTAATCTACTGTCTAACAAAAAGAGATCTCAGACTCCTGGGTCCGCCTGAGAGTTCTGTGGTTTCTGCTGTAAACTGTGGTTTCTGCTGCCACCTGCTGCCTCCGTGAAGAAGCTGTCAGTCGACTAAAACACGAGCCAAATTTAAATGGAGTCTGTTTGAAAAACTCATATTTGCTTTTGTCCCGCCTGCTCTCTTGTCCTCCAGATGTTCGTTGTCAACAAAGCCGATGGTGACAGCTGTGCTCTGTCAGAGTTCACCATCACAGGTTCTACCTACGCACCCGAGGGAGAAGTGTGAGTACTTTACAGCTGACTCCATAACAAGACATCTAGCGGGGGGGGGAGCTGAAATATCTCATTGATTGACTTTAGTTGTAGATTAAATGGAGTTAAAGATGGGTGTTTACAAATATAGAATGTTCATGTTGTTATATGCGCTGTAATGCACAGGTTAATACGTTTGACTTTACCCTCAGGTTCCAGGATGGTAAACAGGTGAAATCCTCCCAGTATGATGCCCTGGTTGAACTGGCTACCATCTGTGCCCTGTGTAACGACTCCTCTCTGGACTTCAACGAGGTCAGAACCCTGCCTGCGTCGAACACAAAACCTACATCTACACACATAATAACATATACTTATGTACATATCTGCATACACTCATAGACCGGTATGCATCTAAATGCACATACGTCATGTTCAGGGAGGTGTCAGTGGATTAATCTGAGATGCACGTGTTACACCCATAGAGTGCAGGCTGCCTCAAGGAAGTGACAGATTTATGTAAAGGATTTATTCTGATATATATATATATATATATATATATATATATATTTCAGCTGTTGCTAGCATGTAATTTGTTCGCTTTGCTCAACCATCCTACCAATAATCACCCATCAATTTACAATTTGGCATATATAAAGAAAATCAACAAAAGCCATCAACTCTTAGCACCGTCATGAATATGTTGTCACAAGTTGAAATATCAAAATTAGTCAAATATAAGCATAAATCCCTGGGGAGCTGCGCTAGCATAAATGACCACCACGGTGCCGTCATTTACTCTTAATTAATTTAACAAAGACATTTAAACAGACGGACTAACTACACTAATAATAATATTTATGGGTGATAAAGTGACATTGACCCACCTGAAGATAGACGGGCATTAACAGATGTGCCAAATCATATTTGTAAACTGTCGGAGGGAAATGACCTCCATGTGCAAACTTAAAATCTATACACCGTGTGTGATATTTAACATGAATGTTTGTGATGTGTCAGGGGAAGGGTGTGTACGAGAAGGTCGGTGAAGCCACGGAGACCGCGCTCACCTGTTTGGTGGAGAAGATGAACGTTTTCGACACCGAAGTTAACAACCTGTCCAAGATCGACCGAGCCAACGCCTGCAACTCTGTGAGTGACGCCGGCTCCCTCACCTGCACACGCTGCAGACTTCCACTGCTCCCACTCAGCAGCTTTTTCCTCACACGTTCTGTCCTGTTTGCCTTGAGCAGGTGATCAAGCAGCTGATGAAGAAGGAGGTCACCCTGGAGTTCTCCAGAGACAGGAAGTCCATGTCCGTCTACTGCACCCCCAACAAGTCTCGCTCTTCCATTGGCAAGATGTTTATCAAGGTATACTGAAAGAAACATGTGCGGAGGACCTTTGGATGGTTTTCGCTTTTGATGTCTTTGATGTGAATATTTTATTCCTCTGCTCTACCAACAGGGGGCCCCGGAGGGCGTTATTGATCGGTGCACTCACGTCAGAGTTGGTAACGACAAAGTTCCCCTCACCAAAAGCATCAAGGAAAAGATCCTGTCTGTGATCCGTGAGTACGGGACAGGTCGGGACACCCTTAGGTGCCTGGCTCTGGCCACACGAGACAGCCCGCCCAAGATGGAGGACATGATACTGTCAGACTCCACCAAATTTGTGACGTACGAGGTGAGTTCCTTTCATCTATCTTCTTGTACAGTTGTTTTGGATGTTTTAATAGACTTAGCCGTATTCGCTGTCTACTTCTTCAGTGCCAAACATTCACTCTCGTCTCTCTCCGTGTCCAGTGCGACCTGACCTTCGTCGGCTGCGTCGGCATGCTGGACCCTCCCAGGCAGGAGGTGGCCGCCTCCATCAAGCTGTGCCGCCGGGCCGGCATCCGCGTCATCATGATCACGGGAGACAACAAGGGCACAGCCGTGGCCATCTGCCGCCGCATCGGCATCCTGGGCGAGGACGAAGACGTTGAGGGCAAGGCCTTCACCGGGCGAGAGTTTGACGAGCTGTCGCTCCACGATCAGCGCGAGGCCGTGACTCACGGTCGCTGCTTCGCCCGCGTCGAGCCGTCCCACAAGTCCAAGATTATTGAGTTCCTGCAAGGATTCGACGAGATCACCGCCATGGTATGAATTCTGAAATGTTTCTTACTGATCATTAGTGTTTCACAAGTGTCCGATCCGTCTTTGTTGGCTTTGGAAATGTCATTTCCAAAAGCTTGATTTGCTTGTATTGCTAATTACTCCGCCGAATTATTTCTCCACAGACGGGCGATGGAGTGAACGATGCCCCGGCCTTGAAGAAGGCAGAGATCGGCATCTCCATGGGCTCTGGCACTGCCGTGGCCAAGTCGGCCTCTGAGATGGTCCTCGCCGATGACAACTTTTCCTCCATCGTGGCCGCCGTTGAAGAAGGAAGAGCCATTTACAACAACATGAAGCAGTTCATCAGATACCTCATCTCATCCAACGTTGGGGAGGTCGTCTGGTGAGTCCTCGGGAGCAGATTGTATTTCCGTTCAGACTTAACTCCAGCGTGTCGGTAGAGTTGTCTTAACTGGAGTTATTTCTCCTGACAGCATCTTCCTCACTGCGGCGCTGGGCTTCCCCGAGGCTCTGATCCCGGTCCAGCTGCTCTGGGTCAACCTGGTGACCGATGGCCTCCCAGCCACCGCCCTGGGCTTCAACCCCCCCGACCTGGACATCATGGAGAAGCCTCCTCGTAATGCCAAGGAGCCCCTCATCTCTGGCTGGCTCTTCTTCAGATACCTGGCCATCGGATGTAAGTTGATAATGTTTTTTTCCATGTTATCAGAAGAATGTTTGATTTCTCCTCATGCAGTGTAAGTCATTTGTGTTTGGTGTTTGTTTGCCCTTAGGCTATGTGGGTGCAGCCACAGTGGGAGCTGCTGCCTGGTGGTTTACTGTCTCTGAAGATGGACCTCAGATCACTCTGTACCAGCTGGTAAGTCCGCCTGTCTGAGTGCTCATCCTTCAGCTCCCCTCCGCTCTTTTCCTCCCCCCCCCCTCACTCCCCTGCCTCTTCCTCCCCGCAGAGCCACTTCCTCCAGTGCAGCCCAGACAACCCAGACTTTGACGGCCTGGACTGCCACGTGTTTGAGTCGCCCTACCCGATGACCATGGCCCTGTCCGTGCTCGTCACCATTGAGATGTGCAATGCTCTCAACAGGTAAAGAAGTTTCTCTCATCTAAGAAACATTTGCACTCCGAGAAGGAAGGAAGGGCAAACTCTTAATAAATGAATCTGTGTCTTCTCTTCTGCCCAGTCTGTCGGAGAACCAGTCTCTCCTGCGGATGCCTCCCTGGGAAAACGTTTGGCTCTTGGGGGCCATCTGCCTCTCCATGTCCCTCCACTTCCTCATCCTCTATGTGGAACCTCTGCCTGTGAGTTTTACAAAGCCAGTTCATTCAATGATGACTTGATGGTGCTGTCATTTAAAAGCAAAACTCAGAAAAGAGCTTCTTGATGGTCCAGTCAGCCACTGCAGGACACAGGTTGAGTTTCAGGAGTTATGTGATACATTAGATGGTTTTTATTAGATAGGTCACAGTAGGGAAATGGTGAGAGAAAACAGCAAATGCTGTGTTTTGCTGTGATGTAACATGATGAATGTTGTGGCTCTCTCTCTCTCTCTCTCTCTCTCAGGTCATCTTCCAGATCACCCCTCTGGATTTGACCCAGTGGATGATGGTGCTGAAGATCTCCCTGCCCGTCATCCTGCTGGACGAGGTGCTAAAGTTCGTGGCCAGGAACTACTGGGACTTTGGTAATCAGCTGGAGAAGCCGGCCAGCAAAGGCTGCTCTCTGTCTGCATGTGCCGAGGGCATCTCCTGGCCCTTCGTGGCCGTCTCCCTGCCCCTGGTGCTGTGGATCTACAGCACCGACACTAACGTGTCCGCCATGTTGTGGCCCTGACTGACTTCACTACACTACCCTCCCTGTGCACCAGTGTGAAGTGGACATTAACACACACATCTAACGCAGTTACTTTAACCCGGAACAACTTACAGTCAACACTTGGGGGGGGTGGGGGAGGGGCTTAGTCATATTTTAATGACTTTGACCAACTTTATGTCCATGTGTTTTCTTTTACCATCACGCTTTTCCTCTCTTTTGATCTCGTTTTGAACAGATAGGGATGCCCACCGAGTCGGAGCTGTGTTTGAGCTGTACAGAGAATTTACACTATTTTATGATAATTAATATTTTGTAATTTTTGGGAGGGGTTGCGGGGACGAGAATGCTGGGTGTGAATGGATGTAATTCTAAGGACCGTATAGTAAAATACTAATTTTGGGGCAAAGACTTGAATATATTTGCCCTGGCATGAACCTCTGTGGTCACTTTAGAGCTCCATGCGTCGTCATTCATTGTTGTTTCTGCGTTAGGCAGAGCACAGCTACCTCAATGCTGTTAATATGATTATTACTACCCATTTGTCTTAACAACCATTTCATAGATTATCAGTTGAAGTGTTGAGGTAAACATCACTTTGTTTTGCAGTAGAGCCGAAGATCCTCACACACACACACACACATGCTAATGTTGTATTTTTTAGTATATTTTTCTTTTCTCTGTTGTTGGAGGGAAGCGAGGACAGAGATATGTTACCAGTTTGATTCAGAGCAATTTTTTTATGATAAAGTGTTAAATTTGTTTACTTGAAAAAAACACATTTTTCTTGATTTTATAAGTTGTTTTTTTTGAGATTCTGTCTCAACTTTCAGTCTTAATTACAGTTATCTTTATAATGTATGTATAATGTGCACATACTGTACTTGAACATGTAAAAAGGCACCAAGAAGCTGTTAGTCTTATCAACTGAGCACAATATGGATGACCGGTCATTGGAAGAGTCTGTATATCTGTACATACCACACAAAGTAGAATCTCTGTATAGATTTTTCTTGTTGTTGTTGTTGTCAAAATGCTCCATACATTTACACTAGTTTACTTAAGCCTGGTCTAAGCCTTTCTGCATGCCTGCTCCAATAATACCAGGCCACTGTGTGCTTTGAGTATTTTCTTTTAGCTTTACAGCTAACTGTTGTTTCTTCCAATGCCTCCCACCTGTTTACCTGCAGAGTGAGTACACCTTCACCTGCATGCCAACTAGCGCTCTCTCATCTTTTATGTGGGTTGAACTCGCAGCTTTGCCGTCCGTCGTTGCTCGTGTGAAAGACGGCAACGACGGCTCCTCATATCTTTTGATAGGACTAGCAGTTTTATACTTTTAAATGGTACAAAAGGAGGAAAAATTAAGGAGTTTGAGTTTGTTTGTCACCAAGTGCCAGGTACACACTGAGTAGAAATAGGAGCTTTTTTGCATTTTGAACTCAGACAGCTTCGCTGGTGCAGGTTAGTTTTTGACTGGCAGCAGCAGCAGCAGCATGTTTTGGCAACTGGCAAAAACGCTGACATTTAAGTGCCCCAACACCATTACAGGACATGGTGGTGTTGTTTTTTTATTTATACATGTCTTTTTATTTGCGTTTGTCTTTTGATCTAATCTTCTGCTTGCCCATAGCATGGCCTTAATATATTTGCTCTTTTTATTAAAATAAGTATTGTTGGATTTAAATTATTTGCTGCTCCGATGTTTTTTTACTTTGGCCTGTGATTTCTTTGTGTGTCCACTGATTTGATTCTTCCTCTCTCTTCTTCTTTTTTTCTTTGCAGCAAAGGCCGAGTAAGCCCACCTCTACTCTAAATTCCTTGCAGAAACTTTGGTTTTATTTTTGTGTTGTGCATGTGTGTTCTGGGCAGCATATCTTTCAAGAGCTGCATGCCAGTTAAATAATATGAAGACAGAGGCTCCTAAAGTTCATACATCACTTTTAGACTGGCCATAAATAAATGTCTGATTTAAAAACTAGCCAATCCCTCATCATATCAGACCCCCCCCCCCCCCCCCCCCCCCCATCCTCCTGCATGAAGAGCCTTAGATGATACAATTCTCATGCCATCTTTTTAGACAAAGCTCTTAGTACCGTGTACAGTGAATTGTACAATATTCCATTGTGCATGTCCAGCGAATCGGCCATCTGTTTTACCAGACTTGTGTAATAGACAATGTATAGTATTGGTAAATAGAATAGACATTCGTCAGATAGTACAAATGTTAAATAAGCTAAAAAAAAAAACAGTTCATCTTTCCTAAGGAAATACTTATATGGAATATTTAAAAACCAAACAGCCTTTTTGCTTTGCACTGAGACGTGCGTCATGTTTGGAGCAGATGTTGCCATGTCTGGGACGGCGGACGTGCAGCTGTGCAGCGATGCACACGTTCTACCATGAGAACGACAGGCAGTCCCTACACTGGCTTTTTTTTTATTGTTTTTGCCAAACTGCTGTACTTTATTTTCCGAGATTGTACACATGAACTGTGGTTTTAGGTAAATAAAACTGTCATACATGAAGAGTTTACACGCTGTGGGTCCTGGTGTCATTAGGATTCATTTCAACAATAGAATAAGTGTGTAATGAGCCGTCTACATTCAGGCCAAGTGAGTGTTTCATTATTTTATTATACACTTTAAAAATATGTACAAAATACTATAGACATTTAATCTTGACGTAGTTAAGAAACACTTGAGTCAGTTGTAGGGTTATTTCTTTCTTTTTTTTTGACACAAAGGCAGACTCAGACGACACACACGAAAATAATAAAGCCTGTACATTACATGACACATTCTTGTGACAAAATTCAAATGTAGATTATATATTTTAAAGAGCAGCAGGAAATATGATACACAGTCACTTTTTATCACAGACCTCCTGTTTGCCCGTCAGAGACGAGTTGGCAAACTCACAACCTTCAGTGTGTTCTGCAGCAAACAAGTGTCCGTTAGGCTCAAACTAAACACTTAATTAAAAAAAGATCGTTGCCAGTCTCTCCTGTAAGACGTGAAGGATAACTCCAGCCAAAAATCTCCCATCACACCAATTGACTCTGACAATTACTTCTGTCTAAATGTCCCAGTACTACCCGGAAACAGTCCTCCACTTAAACTGAACTTAACCCCAAATCCAATGCAGGTCTTTTTCTTAAATACACCGATGCTCTCTTTGTAACGAGTATATTTAACTTTGAAGTTGTACTTTGCACTATTGCGGACAGTGATGCATTTATTCAGACTGCCAGCAAAGAAGTGCTGAAGAAATAGCCTAAAGTAGAGTCAGCGATATGACTTAATATTTTAAAAATATTCAGAAATCAAGGTGTTGAACAGCAGATCTCTATGTTCTCTGGGGTCGAGTGTCTGCTGCTGCTGCTGTAAGGCTGAATTGGTATCTGTATGGACGAGCTAACGAGCTAACGAGGCTCACGTAGCTCCAGGGTGACGTGATTAATAAGGTTGTCAGAATGTTGGGGGAAAAAGAGCATCAGTGGCCACGTTGTGCTGTTTGACGACCTTCGATGGCCAAAAGCTTCCGGCGGGCTGCAGGAGGGGGGGGGGGGGGGGGGGGTGACTGTGTGTGGCCGAGGTCACTGCATCCCAAACCACTGTTCCTGATCAGCCCACTGGGCGGCTTCGCTGTCGCTGCCCTCCAGATCGCCGTCCTCTCCGCTGCCCTCCATGTCGTCACCGTCCAGCTCCACCGTGGCATCGGTGGGACTCTCCTCCTTCTCCATCTTCTGCATGCCTTCTAAAGACTTCTGGTCATTGGGATCCAGGCTATGGAAAGATGGAAAGATGTAAAACGCACAAAAGAAATCCTTAAATTGTGCTTGGATTGGCAATTTATTCTCCGAGATTAGAAGTATCAAATCTGTGGTTACCTTAGCGCTATGCTGTACTGATCCATGGCTTCTTGGTAATCGTTGACGGCCACTAGGAAATCTCCCAGCATTCTGTGCAGGACACAATCGCTCTGATTGGCCAGGGCATTCCTGAGGAGAGCGATCCCTTCTTCATATTTCTGTTCCCGACCTTCACAAGAAAACAGGACACCGTCATTTCTACACAAACTACTTAAGAGGACATGTTCATTTTGAAAAGCAAACGTATAGTAGAAACTGTTTTATGTACTGAGCAGTTCGGCCTTCTTGACCACAGCCTTGGTGTAGTCGGGTCTCTGGGCCAGAGCTTTGTCCAGCAGGGTTTTGGCTTTCTCCTGAGTCACCGGGTCTTCCAGGCACACCGTGGCGAGGATGGTCAGCGTTTGTGCGTTGGCCCCCAGAGTCTTATAGATGTTATTGGCCATCCCCATAGCCTCTCGAATCCCATTGGATGCCAGGTAACAGTCGATCAGACCTGCGAATGGACAGTTACTGATGGTTAAAAAGGTCAATGCATAGGGGAACAGAAATGTAATGTGAGAAGAACATAGAGACGGTACAAACATGCCTTCATAACAGTCGAGTCTGCAGGGAGCCAAGCGCATGGCCTCCCTGAAGTGGATGATGGCTTCCTGAACGCGGCCCATGTTTCTCAGCGCCGCCCCCTTCAGGAGGAGAGCCTGCACACTGTTGCTGTTCAGCTGGATGGCCTTCGCTCCCAGGTACAGGGCTCTGGAGTAACGCTTGCTATAAAAGCTGTGACAACTGAACAACAGAAACGGATTCAAAAGGAATGCAAAAACTACAACAATGATATTTCATGGAGCAGAAAATGAGAGTGACCGTTACTAAAGAGACTCACCCAGAGATCACCCAGGGTTCTGCGTGCTGGTCTGAGATATTAAATAACCTTCCTCCCAGGACTTCAACATCCTCCAAGTGTCCTTCGCGGGCCATCAGGTAGCCATAAACATCCATTCCTGCAAGTGCAAACAACATAACGGCCATTTTACCAAGACAGTAAAAAGTCTCATGTCTTGTTACGGGTTAGCGTTTAGCGGGTGCAAGCGTCCCAAACGTTTTATTACAGATAATAACTGTGAAGATAAAGTAGGCTTTACTGAAATAAACATTTGCTCAGTTTGCTAGGTCAATCAATCAATAAATAAATAAAATCTGCAGCACACCTTTGATGAGGTATGGGTCCAGCATCTGGGCTTGTTCAAATTTGAGGATGGCGTTCTTGGTGTCCCCTGCCCTGAAGTAGACATCTGCCAGGCTCACCAGGAGATCCACGTTGTCCCGCAACAGAGACTTCTTCTCCAGAGAGCTGAGACGAGATGAGGGAGACGCATCAAACAAAACAAGTCTGTCACAATAAAAAAAAAAAGGAACAGTAAGATTCAGTCACTCTCTATAAAACATTACTGCTCTGCTCACCAAATAGTGTTGATGGCTCTTTGATTGTCCCCCGCATGTATGAAGGCATACGCTTTGATCCAAACAGAGAGCCAGTCCAGGTTGGGGATACTCTGGATCACATCCATAGTCATGGACGACACTTCAGCGCCTTTGACTGATAAAGAGAGAAGACCTATGGGGGGAAAATAAAGTAGAAAATATTATTCAAAGAGCAGCAGGAGCAAGTGATTCATTAAGTCCAAACAGAGATATTGTGTGTGTGTGTGTGTGTGTGTGTGTGTGTGTGTGTGTGTGTGTGTGTGTGTGTGTGTGTGTGTGTGTGTGTGTGTGTACGCATATAAGAGCTACATGTGTAAAGAGTGCAGACAGACTTGAGCAGGAGAGTCTCAGCAGGTTAACATTTGGCTGACGGTGTCTCTGCGATCGTGCCTACCAATGATTGCATCCAGGGCGACGGGACACTGTCTGAGGACCTCTTTGTAGCTCGTCACTGCAGAACGCTCCTGACCGGCTTTCCTGTACAGGTTAGCCAGCATCATGTTGATCTGAGACGAGAAACAACAGCAACATCCATTATAATCAATTGTTGTGCTTCACATTGTGGTCATGACAACTTTTCGGATTATTGTCCTTTCAACAGTTTTGCCCTAAACGCAGAATTTATCAATGTAGAACCAACTGTAAAGTTTATTACTTTTACAGCCTTACTCCAGTTGTGAACATTTGAATACTAAAAGATTACTTCTTCATAACATCATAATTCATTCATCTCTTCATTAGTTTATTCTATATTATTCTGATACATTATGTACACAACGCAGACCGAGGTCTCACTTGAGATGAGGATGTGGCTAAACGCTGCACATTCACATGCTGTGAGCGATCACACACAGTGGAAGGCCTTGATGAATTGTGCAGCACTTCTAAGTTAACAGACTTAAGGCCCGTGTAATTAAAAAAGGAACATAAAGCCTGTAGGAAACAGCTTATTAGAATAACTATGAGACCAGTAGTCTACCTTTGGAGTCCTCTGTCTGGATGGGATCCCATCGAGCACGGCAATGGCATCTTTGTCCAGCTTCAAAATGGTGTAGCATTCAGCGATCTTGTACTTTACCTCAATTTCGGAAGGCAAACTCTGAAAGACAACATTATGTATAATTGTCATTTTTTTCTATTTCCATTCATGCCAATTGACCAAGTCAGTGTCGCACAATATTGTATGACACTATAATCGTGCAGTCTGTAATAAATCTGGTTGGACACACCGAGTTGTGTTACAGCATCAGACAAAACTTAAAGTGTTATTGAACACACCTGTGCCTGTAGGTTAGATGCAGCTCCACCAGCAGAAGTACGAACTTTAGATGTTTTGCTGAGCACCTTCTTCTGTTGCAGTGCCATGCTGTACTTGCAGGCAGCATTACGGTACTCCTTATCATGGAAGATGGCATCGGCGTGGTAAACCAACAGCTGGTACTTCTGGGCCGGTGAGAAAAGCTCTCTGGAATCAAAGAGATATAAATAATATATAAGTAATTATAAACAGAATGGACACACCATAGAAAACATGTCTCTATTGCACACATAACACAATATGTTAGACAATACAGAGAATACATCTGGGTAAAATAGTAGAAAATCAAGTTGATAAAAACATATAAAACCAAACTGATGACGAATATTCTCAAATTTGAAAAAAACAACAAAACAATAACACTGACGCTACTATAACTTTAAAAGCACATAGCCACTATATTTAAATCAATCACACTATATTTTCAACACAGTGAAAGGGAAATATGCATGTTATCAACAATATATGTAGTCCTCCTATTCACAACTCGCTGATCGGCTGAACTCACAAGCTAACGGCTAATAGCTGCAGGCACAATTAACTGTAGGAGACTCTTCATATGACTATTTCTTGGAAAATAATATAAATTGTAGTCTTATTGACGTGGTTACGTGGTGTGCGTATCTTGCAGGTATCTGGTCCTGCTTTACGGCTACGATCAATGATTGTTTGCTGTTGTTGGCCAGTTAGCTTTCGGGCTGACAAAACACAATACGATGATGTAGAAAAGGGCACTCTCCAGGAAATAGACGCACCCCGCTCAGACATTACTTACGGGTTGTTATTACTCATCGTCAGCAACAAACTGCTCAATATCCGGACATTAGAGTGAAGGCCGGCGGCCGCCATGTCCCGTACATGATCTATTACATTCATTTTACGATTACGTTGATGGCTGGCTTTAGGTTTCCGTCTCAAGTTAAAAGTTTGGACTTGTAAACAGCTAATGCTAGCTAGCTTGTGACGTATTAAATATGGCGCCGACAACCTTCCTTCCGCATAATGCTGCCTTTAGGGACTCTTCACACACTCGTGCTTTCAACAACTACACTACTAAATATCATATATTGCGTCTTTAACGAGCAAAAGCAGTTTTATTTATATAATTTCATTTTTTAGAAACAATAAGCGAAAATATGTAGAGTGGGAATTAACGTTTTACAGATTCTTATAGTTTTTTTTATTAAATCCCCTCCCCATTAAGTCGGGTTGGTGATGCAAACATATCTCCGATAGTGATGAACGCAGCATGTGTATTTGCTGCAGCAATATATTTTTATTCAGTAAATTCATGCAACGCTACTTAATAACAGCCGTAAATAACAGTCAAGTGTAAGTATTTTGATCTAAAAGATAAAATATTCTAAAATAAATGATGTGCAAAGGTATAATACCATTTGGAGTGGTACATTTACAATGGCAAAATGCTTATTGTTAGTAGTATTTATTTATATTATGCTACAGTTCCTAATAAAACCATAATATTTCTCTGTTTTTATAACACAAATTAATCAAGCATTGTTTCAACAGGTATCAGCAAAAATAATTAGCGTTAAATCATCAATTAATGATAACAACAATGCAATACTAAGACCATTTTACAAACTCAAACAAGAAGATTTGTTCTTCTCACCTCTGCATGTAAGAGATAATAAGACAGGTAGAGGCCCAAACTAAAGCACTTCCTATAAGGCCAGGCATTTTTACAAACCAAATAACAATAACCACAATTAAAGTCCATGGAGTAAACAACAACAACTGAATCGGTATCATCATCATACACACCAATTGGTCTGGATTTCTCAAAAGACAACAAAGCATTGATTTCAGGTGACCCTCTTGTTGAGACTTACAGGACAGTATTTTTATGATGCATAGGTTGCCTTGAACACACACGCACATCTTCACAGTCAAAGTGTAGACGCGCATGCGCACAGCTAAAGCCAGCAGCTGAACCTTGTGTCAAAACACAGAGGGAAATCAGCAGCAGGCAGCGCAAGATCTCACCTCGATTTCAGCTTTAGCTCTATTTTTTGGGGGAAAGTATTTGTCGACACAAAGTGATTTCCATTTACGTCTGCGTACCATGACCGAACAATCAGCATTACTTCTTCGAAAACAACTGGCAGGTAATATGAATATAAAACACTGTAAGCACATACAGCCGTTATAGAAGCTACCTACATAGCAGCTAACGTTAGCTACGCAAAGCTATGTTTACGCCATAGGAGTGAGCTTAGGAAAGCTAACCCAAGCAACACAATGGGCTCCTTTTATCACTGCAGTTCAGTGCGTGGCTAAGCTACCTTGATTAGCTGATCTCTGGTGGGGGAAATAAATATACATATATTTACACGTTTACGTGGCTCAATAACACCAACACTTAACGGCAACCTCGCTAACGGGCTAGCAAGTTGGGCATTAGTTAGCGGACGGAACAAAGGAATAATCAATCCAGGGACTAATCTGCTCTGATGACTTTCGTATTGCTAATGCTAGCTGTGTGTATTCTCAGCCTTTTAAAGACGAATATGCTGCTATTTAGATTAGAATTACAAACTGGCCACCGAGCTCTATTAGATTAATATCTAACGTTTCTGATGTCAAATCTGGCTCCTTCAGTGAGGACGCGCATCTCAGTGTTACAGCCCTCAGTAATGAGTTCTCCTGTTTGGTTCATTGGGGAAATATCAATATTAATACTGGCTGTTCTTTCCTCGTTAATGCCAGATACAAGGACTTCAACACTGAGATACTAATACCTCTTATGTGCAGGTGCAGCTGACCTGACAGTCCAGCTCAGTGTGTGTGTGTGTGTGTGTGTACACGGATACAAATGTCAATATTAATTTTGCCCAACTGCAAAAATCAAATAAGGTCATAAAACTGTAATGCAGCATTCAATATTATAACTATATACATTTAAGCGTAACAATTTTATGAGGGTCAACATCCCAGACAATGGAGACTAGATCTTGTCATAAAATTGATATTATTTCCCCAGCTGTACATAAGTGACCTACTTTTATATAGTTGGAACTACTGTGATAAAGTACTGTAGAGTCAGGGTGTACAGTCTGTGGTCCTGAATAACAGCATCCATCCACCCAGCCCCGCATCCACTGATTTATCATCCCAGCCATGACTGATTTACTTTGGTTTCTCTGCGTGTGCGGTTGTGAATCACTGACTTTACGGTGGTTGACTCAATTCACTTCATCAAG
The DNA here is from genome assembly GCA_032191485.1 of Leptoclinus maculatus. Taxonomy (NCBI): domain Eukaryota; kingdom Metazoa; phylum Chordata; class Actinopteri; order Perciformes; family Stichaeidae; genus Leptoclinus; species Leptoclinus maculatus. Next base: position 28,183,333 of record JAVDOI010000005.1, read on the forward strand.
TTGGTGATTCACTTCAACGGGGATAATTATTTTTGGAAACCACGATTTGATTCAGTGAACATTAGCCCAAACTGTTGCCTTATTGAATCAACTTGCAATGGTGTGAGACTGCGACTTATTCTCTCCACTTTTGAATGGAGAAACACGAAAAGTAACGTTTCTATTACATCACTAAATATTCTGATACGATGAAAAAATCTGGAAAACTAAATATCTCCTATACAGATTAAATCAAAGTCATAATAGAGGAATGTTTTAAACAAATTAATCACCGTCATGCTGGGAATTCAGCGTCACAAAAACTAAACAAGGGCTCAGAAAAAATCAGCACAATTCATGCTAACGCTAACCCCCTTTTGAAAGTAATGGTGTTAATTAAAGGGGCTAATGCAGCACTTACTACGTATTCACTCTGATCAGCAGCTGCTAACCTACTTCGTATCATCAATACAAACTCAACATCTCCTGCAGCTGCTTCACAGTGGTTAACAAAAGGAAATAAACCAAACGTGCAGCTCACCGTAGATGTATTTGTTCCTTCCATCATAGGAGGCTCGTCATTGTCAACGCAGATTCATTACGGCTGTTCCGCAGCGTCATTGTTCTCTAAAGGTGTTTATACTGTGTAACGTTTCTTGCAGCAACTGGGTTTTTTTTCCCCCTGGTGTTGAGGTTATTACAAAACCAATTCATGTCCCAGTTCTGTGGTTAAAAAAAAAGAAGTTTTTATTGCATTATGAGTTAAATATCAGGCCTTTGTGTGTTTCACTTTGCCATGTAAAGAGTTTTAGTTCCAAAGCTTTGTTCTGACATTCAGCAAATTCTTGATTACTGTTACAATACGTTTAACACTCTTATAAACAGGTTGTAATGTAATATTGTGTGTGCTGATTTGTCAAATTGTACCAATTGTCTTATTAAATGATTATCTATTTGTTCGTTGTATTAAAAAGACCGTCTGCCTCTTTTTTTCCAGAGCTCAACAAGAACCCCGTAGAGGGCTTTTCAGCTGGTCTGATAGATGATGATGACATCTATAAATGGGAAGTTGTGATCATTGGTCCACAAGACACCCTTTTGTAAGTGAGAACATATTTGGACAATCATGTCTTTGGTTGAGAAATCTCTAAATGACTTTTTTAAATCCATCATTTCTCACCTGTCCTCTCTCTGTTCTTTGTATTTCAGCGAGGGAGGGTTTTTCAAAGCGTACCTAACGTTTCCCTACGATTATCCTCTACGGCCTCCAAAGATGAAGTTCATCACTGAAATCTGGCACCCAAACGGTAAACATGTTCAGCAGATTTCTTGCTGATCCAAGCTTTTAATTTGAATGAAGGCTGTCGTCACATCGTTTTTTTGGGCTGCAATTAAATCCGTGCTCCCGTTCTTCACAGTGGCAAAGAACGGAGACGTTTGCATCTCAATTCTGCACGAGCCAGGAGAAGACAAGTTTGGCTATGAGAAGCCCGAGGAGCGCTGGCTTCCGATCCACACGGTAGAGACAATCATGATTAGTGTTATCTCCATGCTGGCGGACCCCAACAGCGACTCGCCAGCTAATGTGGATGCGGCGGTGAGTTACACTCCTCACCCCGCCCCCCCCCCCCGACACTAAAATAAACCTCTTTTCCTTATTGTTATCACGGCAAGTACAAGTAGCTTGAGGATGTGTGTCACTGAAAGAAAATCTACTGTTGCTCCCACAGAAAGAGTGGAGGGAGGACCCGAACGGTGAATTCAAGAGGAAGGTGGCTCGCTGTGTAAGAAAAAGTCAAGAGATGGCTTTTGATTAGGAGTCAGTTGTAAATTCCAGGGTAAGTCAATTGAGTTTCAGCTGAATAAGAGTCATTTGTGAAACCTTGTACTAGAAATAATTATGATGTTCTTTTTTTTTTTTTTGCAGTTAAAGGAAATGCCTTCAGAGGGAAAATTTCAACAAAAGGCTTTTGCACCCCTTGTTTTGCCAGTCAAAGGAATCGGTCGGCTTCAACCACGTTTCTGTGAACGGTTGTCGTTTTCCACAAGATGAGCCAATTTGAGAACCCTACCAGCGAAATTAACCCCCGTTTCCTACCTGGAGTTGTATATTTAATTTTATTTATTTTGAAAAAAAATTAATGATGTAAGATATGTCACTACTGTAAATTAACTTGCTTTTTTTTATCTGCTGCTGAACAGTTTCTACTTTATACCAGGTTTCTTATGCAATTTAGTGAGTCAAGATTGTGTAAAACAAAAACACCTGTTACCGTTAGGTCATCACTCGCCCTCCCTGCTGAATACTTAACCACCAGATTAATGTCGGCCCAAACAAACTCTCTGTCCATAGATGTGATTATGGTCAACACAGTCATTGAATCACTGCTGCCTTTAGTGGGCTTCACTTCCTCACAGTCCGCTTGTTGTTTCGAGGGACAGCTTGAGAACTTTTAGAGTGTTTTTCCGTACCGTCTTTATTTCCTGAGAAAAGGCCTCCTGCTAGCGTTTTCTTCTCGCGCTAGCGCACGTCTAAGAGCTATAAAACCACGACTCTCAAATCTGCATGATCCCCCTCAAACAGCTCCGTCATGTATTGTTGCTAGATGTAAATGGAATGGCTTACTCGGTGATTTAAAGAGTCGTGGTTTTATAATATGTTGACTTGCACAAGCATGGCTAATGGTAACAGAAGGTTTGTGCCAACTTCTCAGGATTAAACTAGACGACTAAATTAGGCTCTCGATTAGCAAACCTCTAATATTCCCGAGCCTTTCCTTTTTAACAAGTGGCCCTCCCGGTCGATGACCATATCTATTAACTATCACGCAGTCTGATGTCTTTTCGCAACGTTATTATAAATCACGGACAACCAAATGCGGTCCACGCGTGTACTGGTTAACTGGCATCTGAGCGTAACCTCAATTGAAAAGGTTCATACATTTGACGAGGATTATGGTCGTTTGAGTTCTTAATCGATGAACATGGGTGATTTTAGGGGCTCCATGGTAGACTTAGGCTAGGCGTTCTTACTTTTTGCTGCGGCACATTTTGGCTTTCGATCAGCGTGTGTGTAAGTCACAGGACTTCGGGTAGATTGTTGAGTAAAGCTCTTTAATTCTATCAACGTCTTGAGTTCTGATTGTTTCATACCTAGATAATATTTATCACCTTTTACTTAATCGCTGAATTTGGGTTGGAATTCTTGATAGAGACTTGAAGTGAACTCACCACTTAGTAGAGAGTATAAATAAGTGTTCTGATGGGGGGGGGGGGGGGGGGGAATGAACACAAATCCTGCATCTAGGTTTTATTTTTTGAAGAATATACACAGTCGTGTTCGGGTGGAGTCTGGAAAACCATCGGCTTAATTTGTTCACTTTCATCGATGGTGTTGCCGACCGTTGAGCCATTATGGCATCTATTCTGAATTATGTTATACATGATTATGGTCTGTGACTGACATTGGGGAAAAAGAAAATGGCTCACCATCTTTTGGCGCATGCAATCAGGTTTGAAGGAGTTGGGTATGTCTCGATATGATACCATTTGTTAGTACATTCTGGGTGAATGTGATGTGTACAGTTAGACTTCTGTAGACTTTATGATCACATAACTGCTGTTGACATTACCTTTTGAAGTCAGAATTTTCTAACCTACCATGACCTCCTCTGACCGGTGTTCACTGTATTTGCACAGATTCGGTGCGTTTGAAATGTCATTAAGCAATACGCTCTGAAAATGGTGTGTCCAGGTAATCCACCCTAACGCCATTATTAGTTGTTTTTTGTTTTGTTTTTTCATTTTGTGTCAATGCAATGTATATTGGACATGATGCTCAATAAAGTGTGTAAACAGATTGGCCTGTATCGTTGTTTGTGTTTTACATTTTAGATGAGAACACACTGGGTTCAAGTATATTAGACCTCTGCTCTGTAATTGGAACCCAGGGAATGGTGTCAGATTTCAGAGCTGGCTTCATTTCACTCTCGGAGGATCTTCTGGCTGCAACACACATACTGAGCTGATAAAAAGATGCTCGCAACCTCTCTGACTTATCTACGGGAGATATCGGGAGTGTAAGTAACGATGAGAAAGCGGGTTACATTTGTTGAGCAGCTGAAAAAAGACAACCTGTTAAACAATGGAAGTGGTCACATCTCAATGAGGTAAGACCACAATGTGAGTTTTAGGTTTTAATGGATGAATTCAGAGGATGTACTTCTTGCTTTATTTTATTTTGTTTAGGTCTGCAGAGTCTAACCAGAGATGCACACAGGGTGAGTCATATATTCCCTTTAGATGCTTACTTGTCGTGAACAAACCTATTGTTTTCATTATGGAATTACAAGATACATTATATGAATGCAAATTATATCTAAAATATATAGTAGATGTCTAAACCACTCTGTCTGTCATGGTCTGCTTTTGTCATTTCTGGCGGTCGAAGAAGAATTCAGATCTTTTAACTTGTGTAAAAGAAGGCAATGCATGTAAAAGTCCTGCGTTCTTCAATAAAAGTACAAAGGAACTATGAGCAAATTAAAAAGTAAAAGTAATGGTTTCCGGATTGGCCCCTTTTTATATTATTGTACATATATAACTACTTTATATACTGTTTGATAGTTTATAACAAATCATATTTTAGAAGCCTAGCAAGTTTTTAGGTAGAATATTCTAAAAAATAACTAGTATATATATATATATAACTATATCTGAAATACCTCTGAAATAGTAGAGTAGGAGTAAAAGAACCTCAACATTTTACAGTATACGCGTGTTGCTTACTATGTTGCTCAATATTAATGTTTTAGTGAATTCAAATCCCAGAAACAAAGGGCTCATGTGGGTGCACAACCGAGAAACTTGCTTTAAAAAATATCAAATGTGCTGCTTAAGTAACACCACAGATCCGTAATAAGGCGTTGTTTTGCTGCATGTTGCCTTCGGCAGGCTTTGAAAGTCGACCTAGTCAGCAAGTGAGAGAGATGTACAGAGGAACGCACGTGAACGCTTCTGCAGGCAGCCAGCACATGAAGACGATACTCATTCCCAAATCCATGATGTCTGCACCCTTCTTACAGGTAATCACATAACACTGAAACATGTGCTGAAGTTAGTCTTTTTGGTAATTTTTCTGTCACAGGCTTTTAGATGGTTCTAATTAAGGTGATTGTAATATTACTCAGGTGTAACAAGATTGCTGTCATTCTGCCACATATAATCAGGTCTTGTTTCTGTCTCAGCATCCAGCCCTCACATCTGGACAGAGACGCTACCTTTGCAGTATAGCAAACGTGTACAGTACAGCGCACATGAGGCAGCAGATGAAGCAGCGCTATCTCAACGTGCTGCACACGTGTGTGCAACCAGGTGTGTATCTAAATGTCTCTCAAACGCAGCCTTTGATCACAACCGCTCATCTCATGTTGTGTTTTGCATTTTTCCAGGTCTGAATCCCTCCTGCAGAAGGAGGTTTGGGATTCACCAGCACAGAGAAGAAAGTACGCTCTCGAGGGATGCAGAGAAGGACGTGGCGAGGGCGAAGCCTCAAGGGCAGAGGAAAAGCAGAAGCAGCAGCACAGCTAATTCTGATGTCTTACTTCCAAAAATAGTCAACAGATGACCGAAATGTTTCCACTATTTTGAGTGCATGAATGACCTTTATGAGTCTTTATGTTAATCTTAGCATCAATACCTGGTGTGTTATTTCACACATTTTCAAATATGACATTAAGTGTCCCTAACCAAGAACCATGTGCAGTCTTATTTACATAGATAGAAACATATTATAGACCCCACTGCATATAGAGCTATAGTTTCATATTTACATGTTGTTCAGGTAGTTGAATCTCTATTTGTCATTGATCATAAAGTGTACTTGTAAAAATACATGAATAAATATTGTATGGGATATTCTGTTACCCCTGAGTTTCGACTTTATATATGTTTTTTTTTTCTAATGATCTATCTTTTATTTATCAAATACAAAAAAAACATCACTTCTTATAGAACTTAGGACTTGTGTATTTTCATTTAGGAAGTATTATATAGGAACATTATTTAGTGAGGCCAGTTGGAAGCTGAGATCAATATGATTATGGATTTGTATTATTTTGCACCTGACAATATAACATGATTATTTTTATAATTTTATGTTAAATATGTTTTTTAGCTGCCTCTGTGAAATAAAGCAATACACAAACATAGTAACTTTAAGTATCTTAAGGACATTTTATTTTAGTGTATAAAATTCAATCTTAATTGTTGTTGTGGAGGAACCTCTTGAAGCCAGTTTAGCCCTTATATGGTCACGACTGTCTTTTAGTTTAACTAATTAGCATACTTCACGTTAGTAGTGACCGCGCGCGCTGTTAGAGTCTCAGGATGAGCTCGTGACTGACTTGAACTAGTTAGCGGTTAACGTGACATCGGACATCAGCTAATATGAACTGTGTTCTCGAAGGAAGTGGTGTAAAAGGTAGTAGTAAACAAGGCTAGCGATATATTTAATTTGTGTTAAAGAATTAAAAAAATATATAAGTCGTATCAGCTCACGTGAGGCCTGTAAAACATTAAGTTATGACGAAAGACTTATGCTAGCTTGAATGTAGCTTAACTTAGCTTCTAACAAACTAGCTAATTTAGCCGCTATTTCCGGGTTGACACACTTTTATATTGAAAGAAAAAGCTAAGTTAGTTTGTAATATTTAACGTTATGTTGTTAGCCTTAAACTCTGGTGACGCCTTGTTGTGTTGCAGCATTTGGAAAGGCGGTTCATGCCCTGTCACGGATTGGAGATGAGCTGTGGTTGGACCCCATGGTCAGAGGGGTGAGCAGCACACAGTGGCCTGTTTACTTTATGGTATCAATCCCATATTCTTGACCTACCAGGAGAGTAGCAAGGAATACTGACTCTCTAATGTTGTTGCTTTCCCCCTCCTCTCTTAATTTTTCAATACAATTAATGTTTTCTTTATAGGAGGCCTCTATTTTGGCCTCCAAGCATTGGGCCTCCTTTCTCCTTACAGGCAATGGCAGCATATTCACCTAATATATTCTCTGTCTCTCTCTCTCTCTCTGTCTCTCTTCTCTCTCTCTGTCTCTCTCTCTCTTTCTCTCTTAAAGCTGGCTCTGAGATCAGTGAATTCTGCTCATTCTGCGTATGCCTGCTTCCTCTTCTCGCCGCTGTTCTTCCAGCACTACAGCCTGGGATCAGTGTCAGAGCAGCGCCGGGAAACAATCAACTGCAAACTGATCATGAAGGTAAATCAGTCATGTTGATTATGGAGAGCTCACAGTGACGTCACAGCTGTCACTGCACAGGACACATTTTCAGGATATAGGAGACAGTAGTGGAAGCCTAAAACATGTCTTTTTGTTTTTAAGTCAGTTCTACCTCTTTTCCGGTGTTTGACTTCCATTGAGCGTAATGTGGAGCGATGCCGGATATCAATCAGCACTCCCGATGACCGAGTGGTGATCCAGTTTTTCTGCAGGCATGGTAGTAAACACTGCATTTTGTATCATAAGCTAGCTGCAGGCAACGGAAAGATTCAGGATTTGTTCAAAATGACCTCAATCAACGCTGTGCTGCAGATGCTGCATTGCATATTTCCAGCACTTGGTGGCAGTGTGCTCCAAAGATCTTGTTTCTGCTTTTTGTGATAGGCATCACTAAGACCCACAACCTATGTTTCCAGGAAAGTGAAGCTCTGCAGGCAGTGTTTGCCTCACACCTCTGTCCCAATGTGCTGAAAGCTCCTGCCAGGTTAGCAGCTCAGTATCCGGTTATAAAGTCAGAACCTCAGCTTTCTATTACATACAACAAATACAACTTCAGGAGTGTTGTTATCATTTTAATGCATAGAATCTTAATGCATAGAAATCAATTTTTTTAGGCTCTTCTTTTCATGACAAGTGGATTTACTGTAAACATGAATTAGGTGTACGGTAGCTGCAAGTCTATTTTATTTGGAAAGAGACAACAATGTTTTTACTCTCAGCTGGCTCTGGGCAAACACACACACAGCCAGATTGGCAAGGACATGATCATTAATACCCAAAGTATCATCCATCAGCAGCATGGTGTGGACACAAGGCTCTCTGCTGAGGTTGATTTGTTTTGCTCTACCTCTGCAGGCTTCTTGGTGATATGGTGATGCATTTCCCAGTGTCCCAGGAGGAAATCACTCTGTCCATGACTCCTCTGAGAGTCAGTCTGAGAAATCACTACGAGGGGGGAGACGGTGAGCTTAACGTTATGCTGTGATTTGGCTCAGGCCCACGATAACACCGTGTGTGAGAGATGCCACACGTGTTAAAAAGTCTGCAAACGTAATTCTTCAACAAACACTAAAAATGTTATGCAGATGCTATTTGACTTGGATGTACGTCACAGATCACATGAAGAATATGTACACCGAGATGTCCTTACACCCAGACGAGTTTGACTACTTTCAGATCGGAGTGGAGGCGGATATAACCTTCTGTCTGAAGGAGTTGAGGGTAACAAAATGTATTTTTGGAGGCTCCATTTATCCTGTCACATGAGAACATTATGTGTATCTTTGTGTGTGTGTGTGTATGGAAAGAGTAACTGGCTCCAGGAGTATTTCATATCTTAAAGGTCATGTTTCTGGTCATAAAAAGCGACTGTACCTTGCTCTCTGCATCGTTACCGTGTGAACATTCCCCTCAGTGTTGCATCTCATCTTTATAGCAAAAGTAGTGACCTAAGTGACGCATATTACACAGCTACATAGAGAAGATAATTTAAATTATAGGCCCACACATTGCTTGGTTTATTGTGAAATGTGTAACTTTTAAGCCAAGGAGGAATGTGTTTGTGTTTTGAGGGCTGGCTCAACTTGTGTCGATCTTAACCGGTTTATATTTTGAGTAACAGTAATAACATTGGATCGTAGAGAACCGTAATGTAATTTTCCAGAATAGCGTGCTCAGTAATCCGAAGTGATTTGTTACAGTGTCTTGAACGAACACGCCCCAATTTAATTTGCTTTCTTTCTGTAGTGGCTTGAAAACAAAGTAAATGGACTTAACAGTCCTTGTGTCGGTCCGGTTAATGAGACTTGACCTGCGTTAACACCCACAGCTCTTGTCCCCAATGTCTTGGAATGTTTCTGGAACACCCCGCTGTGAAGCGCCTCATTAGCCGGCCTAGTCTCCTTGTTCCTGTCGCTTTTGGAAAATCTGGTTTGGATGGATTAAAGGCCAGGCTCTTAAGTTTTAATCGGCCTCAGTTTACTCAAGCATTTATAGTTTTTATTTAGCCCGACAGTGAATTGCTGCTGTTCTGTTTTCTTTTTCTAGGGTTTACTGTCCTTTGCAGAGTCACATTGCCTTCCGGTGTCTGTCCACTTCGGCGCTGCAGGAAAGTAAGTCTGTTGGCCATCGTGATCAGTCGTATCTCAAGTTGCAAAGACCAACGTCAGTGTGTGTGCTGCTGCACTACAGACACTCTATACCGAGCGTGTCATTAACACCAGATACTCTCACAATGCAGTCAACTATTTAGTCAGTGGCTTGTGAGCCATTTGTACCAAGTGACCAGTTACGGTGAGTTCTTCTAGTAAAACAGTGAATTATACTGGTGCTTTAGAAAGCAGAGATTATGTAGTTGGATTTCTGTCACTGTTGGATGTCTGTCAGTGTGTCCTGGGTGTTGTTGGCAGGCCTGTGTGCTTCTCTGTGGAGAACATGGTGCTGGAGGCCACTGTGGTGCTGGCTACTCTGATGGACTCTGAAAGCAGGGGCCCCTCTCAGCCTACGGAGACGCCGGCCCCTACTACACCCAGGTAACAAAAACACTTTGCCCTCATTGGCTGTTTTGAGCTTCCTAAGAGGGCATCGTATTACAGCAGACGGCCTTGTGTCTGTAACGGAGATAAACGGGGCAAGTGCAGGACATGTGGGGTTAGAGGCCTGTCGGTGGGACCGTCTGTAATCCTCTCAGCTCCACTATGCCAGCCTAGCGTCGCTGCTCTGCTAGCTCTCTCTGTTGTTCTGGGTGGATCCGGTCTGACTGTTGAACATCTGGGTCATGTGTTGCTTGGTTTGCTTGTGTGCACTGCCGGGAGTCTGCAGAGACATCGCTAACCTAATGAGCAGGCAGCAGTGCTCAGGAATTCAATGACAACCTACACTCAAGTTTCATTTTTTTGTTTTTCCATGAATCACTCGGGCTACATTTGTGGCATGCTCGTACCTGCTGCCTCGAGCCTTTTTGAAGTAGAACTAAAGAGCCCGAGGTTGTCTAGAGACCTGCTGTCGTCTTCCTGCAGTGCTCCTCTTTGCACTTCTGGTCTGGCTGCTTCTCTGAGGTTGACGACATGCGCTGTGGTCACATGCAAGGTTTTGTTACCGGGCGTAAAGCCACTTTCAGTATCAGCAGATAGAGAGCTACACACCCTGTTCACGAATGTCTTGGTAAAGACGAATACACACAATGTTCTCTAACATTCAAACCGCTTAAGTTGATAATGACAGGTTTATGATCCTCGTTATTCTATTTGACTGTTTTAGTGTCAAAGAATATCTTGGTTATTGAATATGTTTTACTGTGACTTCACTGTGTCGTCTGCGTAGGAACGTAATTGTTACTTTGCTGCTATAAAACATGGCGCTGAACAACGCAATAACAACAGCGTCATGACTATTTTTGCCCGCATAGGAACTGATTATTAGGTTGGAATGCGTGCCACAGAGATCAGTGTGCTGTGTGTTTTCCTCAGGTGTGCTGCTGGTCTACCTGTGGGTTCACGTGAGGCAGACAGCAGGAAGCCTCAGGGTATTCCTGCTGTGATGGAGCTGATAGCCTCCAGCCAGGGCAGCCCTATAACCAACCCACCGGCTCTGATGCTGCTTCTGCATCAGACCGACGACTCCAACAAGCTGGTAGCTGATGAGGCCTGTGTCAGCGCCACCACGACACCGGCTTCCTCCACGGTAACGAGAGCTTCCTGTTGGTTATTCATGTTGACTTAGGACTGGAGCTTGTTCTCTGAGGCTGGCAGGCTTCACACTTTTGACAGGATGGGTGTCGTTGTGAAGTGCCTTAAGTGTTTTACTTAAACCTCTATTGGAAGTGTGCCATGTTGCCTCACTTTATGAGGCGTGACTGAAGGTGACACTGGATGTGAGAGATGAGGAGTTCTATGTCACGATGATGAATCTAACTTTTTTTCTTCCTGGATGGCACCTGGTTTTGCTCCTGTGTTGAATGTTGTGCTCTGGGAATCTTTTTTTTAATATCATCTTGTCAGACCAGTTTCCAGAGATCTGATGCAGCACTCATTTAGTTTTATATTACATTGAGAGCATTTACATCAACTTAAGTTATAAGAAATAGAAATCTGACGCACTGAAATATTGTTTTAAGAAGACTGTACATCAAGGAGGAGTACTCTGACTCAAGTCACACACACGCAGACACTTGAACTTCAAAAAAAGACTTGAGCGTTTGAGAGCTTAAGTTACAGTAGAATATGAGACGTAACTATTTGGAGACCGAGTAATTATATGATACGGTTACACTGTTATGGAAAGATAGGTTACAGTTATTATTGCAGGCCTAATATAGCAATATCTTCCCGTTACCCTGAGTATTGTTCGTCTATATCTATTTTTAGGGGTAAAATACCTAACTAAATATTGCAATAGCCTGTTTACAGTGATCATATACCAAACAATACTGATACTGTATGCTACTAGATAAAGGAGTGATGATAATACAGTAGCCTGCATGCTTTGAATTCCTTGGTTATAACTCAGAACAACCATAAGACACTTGAGACTTGTTGTCCACTAACGTGTGTTGTCTCCGTCTCCTCTAGATCTGCTCCCTCCTGTTCAGAGCCTTGTCGTCTGAGCAGCACGATGACAACAGACTGCCTGTTCTAGCACGTTACAGTGACGAAGAGGAAGAGGAGACGAGAAGCCCTACACCCTGAGAACAGAACTGTTTCTCACCTCATGTTTTTGTCTTACCTGTTAAAGGCAGACCGCAACATTCAGCTGCACGCAGAATGAAAGGATCTAAATTATTTGTATTTTATCTACTTGGAATGTGAGCGATTTATAGCTCAAAAAGTTGCTTTGCTTGTTTGAATTGTTTTCAAAGTGTTAAGTTTCCCCACAAGAGAATGTTTTTATAATAATTATTTATTCAAATAATACATAAATCAATTTATTTTGGCATTTTCAGTGTGAAATATGTTTGTCCTAAAGGGAAAAAAAATACTATTTGGTCCTCTGCTTGAAGATGCCACACCTGTCTGTTGATGGTACCTGGTAGTATGCCCGACGTCTGAGGAATGTGGGCGTTTTCTCACTCACACACACACATCGTACAAGGCGTCCTTAAGAATAATATGTTCTGGCTTGCACAACAGTCTGACTTCAGTGATGTCTAGATGAGAAAATAGAACCCTGGAGGCCTCTGCAGCATGTGGTTTAGATAGAGTCCTGTTCTAAAACAAACAGCAAGTTCATGCTCATATCAAGGCCATCAAACACAACAGGATAATAATAAATACTATACTCTTTATTTAAATATTGTACAGGTTTTTCCACAGAGCTTAGATCTTCATTGAACTGTACACCCAAAATATATACAGACACGCTCTGGTTGTAACAAAGAGTTTGGAGGAGGAAGATGAGAGGCGACGGGGAAAAGTGTCCGGTACGAGTCAGGAAGTACCAGCTGATTGGGAGAATTGCTTTGTAATGTTAAGGCTGCTTAGATTGTCCTCAGTGCTAGAAAACTAACATTTGGACCACTCACCAATGGCACCTAACAGTCTGTCCTCCAGCGGGAACTTGTCAGATTAAGTAGGGAAACAGTCCGTTAGTGCAGATTGTAAACGGGGAGCTGAACATCCACAGGGAGGGTTTTCTAAGCATGCAATGGCTTCATCACTATCCCTACAGTCCTGACTGAGTGCAGAGGAGCAGATTCAGGAGAGAGAAAAGGTAAACGTCGAAGTGTTAAGACAGCAGGGCGTGATGGGGAAGCCGCTTGGACTCTTATGGCTACGCAACGCTCAACACCTGGCACATAGTCCGGGCTTTAATTAAGGAGTTATGGACCTTTATCCAGTATCAACGACACCCGATACAAGGCACATCATTAGAACGTTACACAAAGTTGGTAGTAGATGCAGAGTGCAAATCTGTAGTGATGTAATGGAAACATGAAACCTGCAGTGACCTGACGGAAACATGAAACCTGCAGTGACCTGACGGAAACATGAAACCTGCAGTGACCTGACTTCTGAATGTGCCATCGGAGCTCTACAGCAGGAGGGAGAGAGAGAAGAAGAAAAGGAAACTGTGATTGTGAACAACAGTCTCTCGAGCTACTCTGATGCGCCGATCAGTCCAAAAGAAGTTACAAAAATACATTTGGTCACTTGACCAACCTCCACTTGTGTTGATCGTTCTCAGATATGCTTATTAAGCTTTGTACGTTTAAGGCAGCGACACCGATCAGCCCAGACGCTAATAATTACGTCATGTCAGTAGACTCACTGACGGGCATTCAACACACATTCACATCACAGGTGATCAAGACTTCAGCGGCAGCTGTGAGATTAAAGGGAGGGCATCAGTTTGACACAATAGATCTCAACTGTGAAATCCTTTTAACAGCCATGAAGTAACAAAGACTTGAATTGGTTTAGAAAAGATGGCCGCTGCTCTTCTTCATGAAACCTTATTGGATCAACCTGCCAACAAACTAACCACAGATGTATATAAATGTAACATACACTCATTTCTTTTTTGCAAATATTTATCTAAACATCCCAGAACAGCACACCGGTCATTTCCTACTACCAAACACAATGCTCCCCACACACACACACACAAGGTTCCAGGCCCTTTGATGGAGGTTTTCCTTCTACCAACATTAGGAACATCTTCTTGCACAAAGCAGTCCATTTGTTGAGCCCTAATGCTGCCGTCTCAACACTCACTACTCATGGACTTGATCTTCCTCTTCAAGCCGCCCAGCATGGGGCTGCTTTAACAGTCTTAACACCCCCATCCCCCCCATCAGAGAGATGACTTATCCTTGTCCGACAGGATCCTCATCTCCACCAATGACTGCTCATCCCCGTCAATGGGATTATCCGGTGAGCACTGGAACGCTGCAAAGATGCCAACACTGCAGCCCGGCCAGGAGGACGTGTCAGCCCTCCAGTCCCCTTTATTCAGCCGCTCTCTAATGCACACAATCACAGAGATGTGGGCATGTAGGCGGGTTTTTTTGGGGGGGGGGAGGGGGGGGGGGTGAGGCAGAGTAGAGCATCCCACATCAGTCCTTCATCCTGGCCAGCAGGAATCAAAGCAGTCCACCACCTGCAGAGTCACAACCCCACACCACCTCTAGTCGGTGTATTCGGCCACTATAGACAGCAGCACTGTGATGTCATCTGGCTTTCCTCCTGCACAAAAAGAAAATAACAGTATCCTGTTAGGATGGGGCTAAGAGATATTGTTTTCAACATTTCACCCTGGAAAATCTTCATGTCTGAGCCACTGTCCTCCCATTTAAAACATCTTCACATTCCAGTTGGTCCGAGTGGAGCGAGACACGAACCTCTAACATTCAGTCCGTTGTCACAGGCAAACTGGGCAAAAGGCGACATGTAGTTTGGGTCGTACGCCAGGACGTGGGCCTGCTCTGCGATGCTCCGGGCCGTCTGCTGGATGCTCTCGTAGTTTGAATTCTATGACGCAAAAAAAAAAAAAAGTGGGCATGAAAGTCGTAATCCAGATATAATGTACGTCTGATTCCATCAAGCCTGTCCGGGCCTCAGTGGGACTCACCTTGAGTTTCTTCAGCTCCTGCAGGATCATGTAGTCGGGCATGTTGTCGAAGAGCCCGTCGGTGGCGGTGAGGATGATGTCGCCCAGCTGGACGTCGAAGGAGGAGCTGTCTGCTGCGTCGGGGCTGCCGGCACAAACACAGTTAAGTCAGGCAGAGAACACCGACCGCAACGATCTTCTCTGTCATTTAAGTGATACGGGATTTAAAATGTGTTTTAAAAATACTAAACTTAACGCAAGGTTGTGACCGCATTAATTCATCCGCTTTAAGCTTCTTCCCCGTCCCTTTTACCCCCCCCCCGTCCAGGAAATCTGTCCCGTCTGATTACAGCACATTAAAATCCACCGATGAAGCGATGAAAGCCAAGACTCCCAACGGCTACTGATATAGGAACAGGCCGGGCCCAGTCTGCCTAGACTGCCAGTGTCAAGTTCCCTTCTTGGGAGATGCCCCCCTCCCCTCCCTAGTCAGTCATGAATGTGAGTCAATACAAACTCTGTGGGCTGCATCGTGACACACTGAGCCAAAGTCCTCAGGGACAGCCCGTCCTGTTCTGTGACTTCGAGATCGAGCTCACATGAACAGCCAGGTAGAGCCATAGAGGGAGCGAGTACTGCTGACGCATTACGGGAGCACAGAAACTTCTCCGGTGTAGGTTTTGGGTGAGCAGCTGTCATTGGAATGAATTGGCGGCCATGTCTGGATTCATCATCCATTGTTTGACAGATCCGTGAGCCAGAGCCACTTCTCACATGCCAAGGACAAACCGATTGGATGATTATTCAGCGATGGCTCCGTTAAATGTCTTATCATCAATTATAATTATGAAGATTAATCCTCAGGCGAAATGAGAGGGTCAAGCATGCCGCATTAAAATACATATCCGGCTGCATGTTAATCACACGGCGTCACCGTCTCCTTTGGCACATCAACATGCTCCAAATCGTTTTATCTTTTAATGAACCCTTTCTTTAATGTTGCTGTCAAAGGAATATTGTTCGGGATCTTCAGTTTTGACCTTTGCACTCTTTTCAGTTCGTTGCCGTGTTAGTGATCTAGCGTTGGAAAGCTTAATCTGCTGCTGCACTCTGTGTTAATCCCTCCGAGGAAATCCTTCAACTAAATGACTTAAAAACGCACAAATTTAAACGGGAAGTGTCATTTTAAGAACCGCATTACATGCACAACAACTGAAGCGACGATGACACTGTATTAAGGTTGTTAAAAAGAAGTCAAATAAAACACTAATTGACGTGCGTTTCAGGTTCATTTAACTTCCGTTCTTTCAGAAATGCTTTTAAGAGGCTCAATGTAATCTGAGTTCCAGACGGAATGAGTGAAACGGCGGCTGAGCTGCTGCTGCTGCCGGATTGGCTGTGGACTCTTCGCTCGGCAAACGCCCAGCGCTCGCCCCGCGCTCTACCGACATCTGTGGCCCCTGACGGCCCCCCCCCCCCCCCCCGAGCGTCTCACCTGTCATTGAGGACGGCTCCTTCGGCTCCCGGCGGGGCGATGGACAGCTGGAAGGGCGTGTTGAAGTAGTGCTGCTGCTCGTCGGAGCGGTGGACCACCTCCCCGCCGCGGACCACCAGGAAGCCAGAGTCGCCCAAGTTGGCCGTGTGCAGCCGGTGGCTCTGCCGGTCCAGAACCACAATGCAGGCCGTGCTGCTGCCTGCAGACACACACACACACACACACACACACTTATTTTTAATATAAATGCAAATGCTTAGCAAAGAAAAATGCAAATACGGTCTGCACCTTCAGCTGGGTCGAGGTAAATGTAACTACACCACAGAACATTCATAACTAAACCAAATAGTATTGCGTGGGTATTTTGAAGTTGCTGAAATAAATAATGTTCTTAATGCCTAAAGGAAAACTACGCTGCACCCACCCTAAAAACAAACTCTTCCTCAGCTTAGAAGATTCCTCTCCCTTTATGGAAAGACATCGTCTGAAGTGTGTTTTTACGAGACTGATTAATGAGCTCAGCCTCACTACACAAACTTTATGTAACACAATCAGCGTAGAGCTTTTAAGAATTCTTTGGACTTCCACCAACTGGGAGATGGAGAAGGGGAAACATGAGCTGGTGGAGCGGGGAGGACAGCGTACAGCGTACAGCCACACCCTGCTGGTGATTCATCCGGCACACCGAAAATATGCAACAAAGATCAACCTTCAAAAACCCCTCGCGCACTGTGACTCACTCCCTACTACACACACACACACACACACACAGCCGGCCTGAAGAACATTCCCTCCAGCGTGAAGGAACAGCACAATACAGTGTTGTTTTCCCTGCTACACATGTGATAAAAGGGTGGAAAAGTACTGACACTCGCAGAGATCTGTTCCCAAAACATCCATTCAGTGACGTTTCACGTTCGTGCTTTGTTGTCTGGAAGCGGTGCAGAGGAGGACAAGGATTGTGGAAGTGAGGGGCGCGGGGCGGGTCGGGACTCGGGACATTCCCTGCGACTTCTTAAATGGGATCTGGCTGCTCTGACTCATGATTTCCATCCAAGCCACCAGGCGGAAACAAACAGCCTAACCCTAAACAGTGTACTCGGATCCAAACCACATGGAAAATGTCCTGTTTCCCATGCATGCACAGTATGCCTTTACTGCACTCACCCTGCAGCGGCACTTTGTTCTGCAGCAGCTCGTAGTAGCTGGTCGTGAGGACTCCCACTGGGTTGCTGGGGACAAAGCGTCCTTCCTTCACCAGCCTCTCACACGTCTTCATCAGCGTCCCTGAAAACTGCGACGGGTCTACTCCGTAGTCCCTCCAGCCACCTACTCCATCTGCTACACCTAGAACAAACAAATTCACAACATTCACCTTAATATTAGTTCATCAACTCACACTTCCATCACTAATGTATGCATCGGTGCATAATGCTGCTTTTTAAACCCTCAAAAGGGGAACTATTTTTCGAAATGAAAACAAGTTAAGAAACATGGTAATCAATCCCGACATTGCTCAGACTCGTTCCACAAGTGAGGATAAGCTAGAACAATGCCGTGCAGTTGCACAATAAAGAAACACAATGGGCACTTTCACCAAGATGCAGAAAAAGGACAAGTGTGGACACAGTGTTCAAGAAATCAAGGAAACGTCACAGAATGTACAAAACGGCCCCCCCCCCCCATCAGTCAGAAGTTCATCTTTGAACTGTCACTGTTTCAGTTATTGCTGATTATGTAACGCGGGTAATCTGATCGTCTACAGCAGTTAAATACTTAAGATAGATGTTATAATATATACACTGTTCAGTGTATTTTAGACCCACTGATGATATATTGTGGCTCTCAAAACATAAAATCTGATCCTTGAATAAAACCCTTTTGTCTTTCTATAGAAACATGATCTTTTTTGTAGGTTCATAAGAGCACTTGTTCCCTGAGGAGCATTTGGTAAGGCCACAGATTTTCCTAGACAGGAAACTTTAGTCCTCCGAGGACTGACCATACAAGGATGGCCCTCTGGGCTCCTCTGTGCCAGAACAGAGAGGAACAGGCCCGCTGAAAGCAAACAACTTTACAACCAATCAAAGCGTCCAAAAAATAACCTGGGAGGGTAAAAAGAGGTCCTGATTTCTGAGTTTACTTTTGTGTGTCTTTTTTTGACCAACAGCACAGAGATATTCAGCAGAGCTCCACAGAGGTGTTAAATAACAGGTTTGTTTATATAGGATCCAAGGTGCTGAAGAGCCATTTTAAATCAACCCTGAGCAGGTTTTAAAGAATGAATTCTCCACAATATGAACCCAGTAGAGGTTCAAGTAGAGTAAATAAAGATGCAGCATTGTGTCGCAGGTAATCAATACACACACACACACCAGATAAAGTGATGGGATGTTAGCAGCGGATAAGCCCTTTGTGAAAACACCCAATTGTATCCCTCCAGTGTGCACTTTAAGCGGTATATTATTGTTATTGGTCGCACGTGCAATCCAACCTCCGTAGCCTTCCGATAAAGCGGATAACCTCTGACCTCCCATTCACGTCACAGCCAATGTGATGGTGGATGTTTCTACGGCAAACAAAAGCAGACGGCTCACCCAAAACATCTGCGGATCTGTGCCGGGCGATGAAGCACGCGTCGTCCCCGTAACACATCCCTTTCTTCAGGATGCCTTTGCAGAAGTCCTTGCCGAAGCCGCAGCTCGCCGTCACCAGGCTGTAGTCGCGGCCGTCCGTCTGAGAGAGTCCGCCGATGACAGCTCTGACAACCAGTCTACCGTAGGACAGCACGGACAACATCACCTACACACGCTCCAGCTCCCAGCTGGAGAAAACACGGCCAAGCTAGCACCCCCCCCCCCTTAGCTAGCTTAGCGGCGGTGTGAGCGCACACAGTGTTGACTTGCTAACTTTGCTAACGAGGCTGGAAATGTGGCGATAACTGCGGGGATCCAAGCGCGCACACCCGGGGGGAGTCTTTATGTCTTTTTACAGAAAACAGACGCCTCTTCTGCTCCAAAAGACCCGCAAGTGTTGGTTCTCCGTGGCCATGGTGTCAGTGTTGTGCCTCCGTAGACGCTACATAACAGAGTGAGGACCAGCAGTCCTGTGTGTCCTCACACGCTCCACGAGCGAGGTCTTGTGACTGCTCTGACGTCAGACCGCGTTACGCAATCTGCGTTTCCTAATAAGGAAATGTCACTTTCAGACAGCTTCTATCTCATGTATACGTAATACAACTATGTTTTATGGATAGATTGAAAAATAAATAATACAAATTAAGCTACAATGGCTATTTGAAGCATAACAATAATGCAGCATGATAATGAATAGAAAAATAATCAGCAAAAAAAGCCAATTTATTACTTAAAAAAATAAATACTGACGCTTTTCGTATGCACTATTTCACACATTTTGGACAACTTGCCCGGTTCCCTCATCAAATTGGATTTTGCACTATATTCTGTCTCCCCCTTGTGGGTGTTGCCCGGTTGTTAATGAGGTGTCCTAAATGAACAACATGCACTGAAATGTTCAGTTGTATTTCAGTTTGTATTGTCAAGATTAATAAGCAAAAAAGTTTGAGGAACAAATGACATCCAGATACCAATTCCCCCTTAAAATACACTCAAAGTTTATTAGAAAGGTTTAGACGTTACAAGAGTGCTTCCTTATTCATTTATTTTAGCACAAGACTTGTTTAAAAATGTGATGATGCAGTGTAAGTCAATACCTCATGATACCGACCGTAAATTAACTGTAAATATAGTTTTATAGAAGTAAACAGGTGTTTGTGACTCATCCCCGTTGGTTTTTATAGCCATTAATACTCATTACTGAAACGAATAGGACAATAAAGAAACTGGAAAAATTGTGCACAGCTTCAAAACAAGGCATTCCTGTGCATAAGTAGCCGTATTGTTACATTTTTCCTGATTGAACAGTCATATGTGGCAAAGACTAGCTGCAAAATGGAGTGCAAAACACCTGAGGTTTTCATGGTGACACATCAATTTACCCCTGTGGACAAAACAACGAAACATTTTGCTTTCATCAGGTAGGAGTGAACATCTTTTCAGTATTGGCAGAATGAAGGACAACCGACCCTTCATATGCAGAAGACGAAAGCAGAACAGAGGAGCGAGAGTCCGGCCGTTTGTCCCCCCCCCCCACCACACACGCACACACTTCATTTCTTGGCTTGCTTGGTGACCATGTTGCGGGGGGGAGTCACAGGACGGCTGCCGTTGGGCTTCTTCTTCTCAGCTGGCTTCAAAATCTACAAAAACAATATAGATTGCTGTCACACACACTTTATGAAGAAGCAGGTGATGTTCACCCAGCACAATTTCAGATTAGAAGAAACATTTTGGGGATTTTTGTGATGGCTGTTTTTCATTATTTTTACATTTTCAATTCATTAAAATCAATAAATAATAGATTTATTAGAGAGAAAAAAAAATAGAATACTATTAGGTTACTTACATTTTTTTTTATAAAATCATGTTCTACCTGAAGTCACAAGTTTACTGACGACATGTCTCCGAATGTCTGAGCATATCTGTGCAATTATTGGCCCTATTTCTACTTCTTTAAGATTAAGTACACTAGGTACTGACAAAAAAAACTATTTGTATGTAGTTAATTGAGCAGTATGTTACAGTTACACAGTATGTCAAATTTAAGTGCAAATCATATTGTCCTAAAATACTCCCGCTCACTTTCCTTTGAGCCTTACCTGAAAAGAGCACATGAGGGTCTCATCCACACTCATCATGGCACCAGCATTGTCAAACTCTCCACAATAGTTGGGCGCTGAGAACAAAGTGACAAGCTGCCTCTTTGCGAAGAATTCATAGCCATCCTCAACAACCTGCAAGTGGGATAATAATAATAATGATAATAGACACTGTTATGCGTTATGAAGAGTGTTAGATATAGTCTTGTGCACTGGATCCTGATGGGTCGGGCCTAAATCTTTTTCAAATAATCTTCAGTTGAACTGTTTGACAAACACTAGACAGACGTATGCGACCAGAGATCAGGGGTCACAAGAAGACATTGGAAATCATTGTCCAGTGCTCACAGTATTGTGCCTGTTCTGTGTACAGTACATGCTGTACTGCACTCCTTGTGTATCAAGTGTATTCAGCATTTTCAGAGACCTGCCAATATATACAGCGACGTCACATTTCTGTTGATAATGACGGAGGCCGGTGTGATTACCTGATGGGCCCGACAGATCAGATCCAGGTCGTGCTTGTGCAGGAACTTGGCCACCACCTCTGAGCCGAAGGTAAACGACACACCCCTGTCGTTCTCCCCCCAGCCCAAAACGTCCTTGTCAGGATCTGACCACAGCAAGTCACACAGCAGACCCTGATCGGGCACGTCAGTGGGGCGCATGATGCGTCTGATCTGCTCCATGGACTGAAGGTCAGGTGACAGTCCTAGTCAGAGCAGTAAAAGTACAAATAAACACACTGATACAAAGGTCAACACCTAGTCCACGTGAGGAAGGTCCACGGCAGTTGACAAACAGCATTGCTTCAGGACAAATACTTTGGACATTCTGCAAAACTAAAACCAAAGTGAGGATTAAGGGAACTATACGAGACTAACAATATTGGTTTTTAGTCCAAATTCAGAAATAACACCCACCTCCGTGGCAACAAAAGATCTTCTCATCAACAATGGCGGCGATAGGGAGGCAGTTAAAACAATCTGTGAAGGTCTTCCAGAGTTTGATGTTGTACCTTCTTTTACCTAAAACGTTCAGGAAGAAAAGATTTCAATATCAAAGCAATAGCAACATACATCAACCACATACACCATGTGTCAAGACAAAAAAATAAATAATGAAGTATTATTTTTACTGGCCACGGAGGTGGTCTACTCACACTCGTCGTAGAAACCATATATTCTGTTGATTGAAGCACACTCGTGGTTTCCCCTCAGCAGGAAGAAGTTCTCTGGGTATTTGATTTTGTAGGCCAGCAGAAGGCAGATGGTCTCCAGAGACTGCTTCCCTCGGTCCACATAGTCGCCCAGAAACAGATAGTTGCTTTCTGGAGGGAAGCCCCCGTACTCAAACAGCCTCAGCAGGTCATAGTATTGCCCGTGGATATCACCTGCAGGACAAAGGTGCAAATAGGTGAATCCCATGGTGAAATTTGAAAATTATGCTAATCATAAGACCAATCTGATAGATACACATTAAAATCTTACTCACCACAAATCTTGAGAGGGGCCTCCAGCTCCAGAAGAATGGGTTGACTGAGAAAAATCTCCCTGGACTTCAGGCATAATCCACGAATCTCGATCTCCTGCAGCTGCACGTTCTTGCCAGGCTTTGCCCCTCTGACTGCAACAAGGTCAGCACATAACAAAGGATGGTAACTGTTTCACACACAAGCTTGTAACGCCTGTTATGCCATCTCTATGCTGAGGTTTTGGACAAAAGGTGACCATATGTTTAGTGTGTGTGAGACATACAGCGTGTGGGTCCAAGTAACGTGAACGTTACATGTCGTTTACGTGCCCTTCTGCAGGTACAGTGACATTCTTAACCCAGACACAAATGAGGTAATAACTGAAGTATAGCCTCAAATAGTGACTAATAACCGTTAGCTATTGTTAGCTAATACGGCTAGTTATTGTTCAAGATGTTGAAAAACATCCGCTAAAGCTAGCCGCGTTTCTAGCTAACGTTACTATCGGCGTTCGTCACATCATGCGGATAACTGAAGTAGGTTAGCGAATGATTTATAGGTCGTATTTTCAACATTTCCTTACCTTCTAAAAGACGCTGGATGATACTGTCTATGTTGAGCTTGTCAACATCAGCCATTGTAGCGTTGGTGTTAATAAAAGCCGATTCAGTCAAATGTAATTATTGGCGTTTACACGCTCGAAAGCTAGCCCGCTAGCTATCCTAGCATTAGCTACCTAACGTTAGCTTCGCTTATTTTCCGGCTAGATATGTTGGTGTGACCCTGTTTCTGTTGAGCTGCTCGTTGACACCTTTGACAATCTATTACGCTACTTCGACATGGCAGTTCAAAACAAATTTAAATAAAGATCTACATCTAACGGTTGGCTTTTTGGTAAGAAACAGGGACTAAAAAAAATAAACGTCAACCGCACTAGCTGCGATGGTGCCCCGTCTCTGTTTTTCTCTGCCGCACCTTGTACAAGCTAGCCAGCTGCTTCGAGGAGGCTGCTGCTGGCTGCTGCTGTGCTGCTGCTGCCCCCTAGTGGACTGGATGAGAACGAGCCTTTAACCCAGATACAGCTGAGCATTTTGGAGGGTAAAAATACAGGGAAATAACAACACATCAACTTGATTATTAAGTAGATATTATGAGCATCAGGGTTCACTTTGAAGACAGAAATCATTATACAGCCAGATAGACCACGTGAATGTTAAGCCATCAAGATGATATCATCTAATCATTATTACATATGTACATCGTTTAAAGCTGTATTTGATGTTGTAGCTAGCTTGTTGAGTGGGAGCTAACTGCTTTAACGCTATAAGCTGCTGGGTAGTGTAGTTCATAGTGGTGGAAGAAGTGGTCAGATAGTTAGCTATAAGCAGCAGTACCACAGTGTAAAAATAGCCTATTACAAGTCCTGCATTCAGACGTTTTATGAGCAAGATATAGACTACTATACATTTATATTATTTTAGAGATGAATTGCCATTTAACTGTAAACCAGCTTTTTACAGTTGCAGCTCTCTGTGGTGGAGGTCATTTTAAGAACCCGTGCTTATACACGTACTGTTGTAGGCTTTCCTAACCCTCAAAATGTAAATAATAAAGTACAGGTACTTAAAAATGCGTGAGTAAACATGGGCTACATATTGTAAACGTCCATATATATTCATGAAATTTGACACGTAGATTCTTTGATATGTATGAATTAATATTATTTACAGGCCCAGGCATAAAATTATGGAATAAACCCATTCCCGCCAGCAAAAAAAAAAATAAGATCACTGAAAAAAAAAATAGTAACTTAAAAAAATAAATAAATAAATGTAATGCACCAAAAAAAAAAAAATACACCCACAAAATAAATAATAATAATTCTAATAATTTTTTATTTTTTTTATTTTACTTTTTCTCCACCAGCAATAAAAAAAAAAAAAAAAAAACTTTTGGTGCATCCATCTGTAACCATAACACTGACCAGATTTTTCCAGTTGCTATAGAAAGTCGAAATTATGAGATACTTTAACACAACAGTCATAGAAGCAGCTATGACATATGAATGGATTGTGAGTACATTGAAGACTTCTTTAAAACGTGGCTTTACAACACATGAAATACAGATGATGTTTCACATGGATTGTACTGAGCAAACGCACCCTTGAATAGAATGTTAAGCAAGAAGCAGCTCTGGAGTATAAAGAATGAAACCAATGTGGCTGAGGTGGCGACCAATAAACTATGGAAGCCCATTCACCCCAGCAAAAAAAAAAAAAATAAGATCCCAAAAAAAAATAATAATAATGAATTCACAAAAAATAAAAATGAATTCACAAAAAAAAAAAAAATAATAATTAATTCACAAAAAAATAAAATATATATATATTTTTTTTACTTTTTCTCTGTCAGCAAAAAAAAAGATGTTTCCAGTTGCTGTTTATTGGTCGCCACCTCAGCCACATTAGTTTCATTCTTTATACTCCAGAGCTGCTTCTTGCTTAACATTCTATTCAAGGGTGCGTTTGCTCAGTACAATCCATGTGAAACATCATCTGTATTTAATGTGTTGTAAAGCCACGTTTTAAAGAAGTCTTCAATGTACTCACAATCCATTCATATGTCATAGCTGCTTCTATGACTGTTGTGTTAAAGTATCTCATAATTTCGACTTTCTATAGCAACTGGAAAAATCTGGTCAGTGTTATGGTTACAGATGGATGCACCAAAAGTTTTATTTTTTTTTTTGCTGGTGGAAAAAAAGTAAAATAAAAAAAAAATTAAAATTATTAGAATTATTATTATTTATTTTGTGGGTGGATTTTTTTTTTTTTTTTTTTGTGAATTACATTTTTTTTTTTTTTTTTTAAGTTACTATTTTTTTTTTTTTTTTTTTTTAGTGATCTTTTTTTTTTTTTTTGCTGTGGGAATGGGCTTCCATATAAAATGCACGGCCCGCCACTGCAGAAATGTATAGTGCACAATCCATTTGCACTATCACCTTAATCCCATTGTCATCGTATAGGTTTATGTTCAGATAAATATATACTTTGGGATTTATATTGTATATAGTCGTTAAATGTTTATGCTTACATCTGTTCTACTTTTTTTGTTGTCCTTGTTTTTTATTTTTTATATTTTTTCCTGTTTATTTGTAAATTCTGTGTATGTACGTGGAGAGCAAACGACATACATGGCCAATAAAGCTGATTCTGATTCTGAAATTATCCCTCATAAACAAAGATATGACAGCCAAGGGTTAGGTAGGATATTGTTTACACTAATTAATTCATGGCCCTTATTAACTAATATGACAGCACTATTTTAAAGCAACATAATTGCATAGTATTATTTTTTTTTATTATAATTAGCATACTTGAGAAAAAACAGCTATTAATTGTTACCACAGCATAATGTTAGGTGCAGTGATTCTCTCAAATGTATTCGTTAAGCATTTAAAATCAATCTAAGTCTCGTTAAGGTACCAACAACAACATATTTGTATGAAGCTCATTGCTGTTCAATTGAGCACTGTTTTTAAAATACACAGTATGTTAAATTAAAGTGAAAATCATGTGATCCTAAAATACTTGATGCACAGATGGAAGCAACTCACCTGAGAATAGCGCGAGTAGTTTAGTATTTCACAGTGAGTTAGTGCCATTAGAAGATAGACAGCAGCTTATTACAGGGTAATTATACGGTAGCTCAATCACTGGTAAGTCCTAAGCAATAATATAGTTGCATTGGTAATAGCATAGTGCTGGAATGGATAAGTATTTACCAGGTAATTATGCAGCAATTTGGGGAACAAAGGGATAATGGAAAATGATGGATGCGGTAATTATTATTCATTATTCGGCAGCATGTAGCCTATATGCCAATTTTGTTGAAAAAATTAAAACACACGTTTATATTTTGACCGTCTGGTTACTAAAAATCAGATGAGAATGAGCCATTCTAAGCCTTCAGGTGTTTTGGTAGTGATGATACATTGACAGGGAACACATTCATACAATTCCTGCTGTTATTGAGAGGCACTGCTCAAACAGACAGATATCTTAAAACACTGCGGCAAGATAATTATATCCAGCTCATTAAATATCACTACTGGAACAGCTTCTCTGCTGCAACAATGGGAAGCAAAGCTGCAACACAAATCTATCTCCCTTGAGCCAAATGGAAAATAATAATAGTTGTTTCTCACACTGGGATTAGCTAACGTCCTCACAGGCCTGCATGTTTAACCTCCTGACCACACACACACACACACACACACACACACACACACACACACACACCACCATCATCATCAGTGGATCTTTGCAACATGTCTTCTTCAGCAAAAATATCTCATAGCATGTGATGTCAACACACAGTAAACACTTCCTTTCTTCCTTTCTCACACACTTTTAATTTGACCTATTACATACAGGAGAGCATGTACATAGCACAGTAATAGATATATACTATACTACTAACATATAATGCTTGATACATTCATGCAAAATGATGTGATTCATGTAAATTAATTTTAATTTTGTTTTTCTGCTGTGTTATATTTCAGCACAGGGGGGAGGCACCTCAGGATAAAACATCGTTTTTCATGCACTGGTCAATTTTGAGAGTTAGGGCTATTTTGCTTCCATGACATGTCGTCCTTTAGACAAGTGGAAAGAAAACATCCAAAATACACATTTAGGTGTTTATTTTACTACTTTGTCTATTTGCGTCTGTAGATTTCTCCTAAATTCACCAAAAGTTAGCATAAGATAGTGCCTCATGTGCATATTTAAACATTTCAGAAAACTTGTAATACAAAAAAGAATTGCCTTAATGTAAGTATCTATTAGTTAAATGTTTTGACCCTATTCACTTGGGGTTTCTTAAATGTCCAGAGTGAGGTCTCAGGAATCCTCTACTCTTGGTCTTTCTCTTCACCATGAGTGATGACGTAGACCAGGCTATTGTAGTCCAGGTTTCCCGCTACATCTGGTGGGAAAGCTGCAAACATCTGTTCCATCTATGGGAGGAAAAAAAAACAACAAGATTAATATTTGGAGTGAAGAATTTCCTTAATGAAAACCCAACATTTTCCGAGGTGGAGCTCTCACCTCTTCAGGGGAGAACCTGTCTGCCTGAGTCGTCAACATGTCCGTCACACTGTAAAGAGAAGCAGCCGTGATGAGCAGACTTGGACGTTCACACCTCGTTCAGCAACAGAGCACGTTGTTACTCACAAATCTTTCTTTAACGTTCCTTTCCCCTCAGGATCGAAGACTTTGAACGCGTTCAGGATGGTCTCCTCCGGGTCAGCACCTGAAGATGAACAGTGGCAGCTCTGAGTTAATGAAAAGTTAAAACAAAGGAAACATCTTTTTTTTTTTTTTACCAAGAATTGCCATGCATACATTTCTATTGTCTCTGGAATATGTAGAACCCCCCCCCCCTTCACCTTTTAGTTTCTCTCCAAACATGGTGAGAAAGACTGTGAAATTAATCGGTCCTGCTGCCTCCTTCAGCATCTCATCAATCTCTTCTTGCTTGACATTTACACGGCCTAGAGAGAGAGACGGCGGATGAGGGTGGAATCAGGTTTAGAGCTTCAACTGACAATTGTTGTCATTATTGATCAATCTGACTATTGTTTTCTCGATTGATTGATTGATGAATCCTCTGGTCAATAAAGTGACAAATGCCTGTCATAATATTACAGCAACCTCAGATCACTTCACCAACATTGCTTGTTTTGTCTGAGCAACAGTCCAAAAACCAAGATATTCAGTTTACATCACATAAGACAAAGACATTCTAACATTTCAGAAGCAGGAACCAGAGAATGTTTGGGCATTTTTTTTGTTTTAAAAAACTACTTAAAAAAATGGTTTTCTCGATCTGTCGCTTCAGCTCCAACAATATAGAATGTAACAACTTGGAATAACACAAAAGAGACACAACAGACACACAGGTGGTCCTACCTAAAGCTGCGAAAGTGTCTCTCAGGTCATTCTTGTCAATGAAACCGTCTCTGTTTTGATCCATGATGGTAAAAGCCTGCAGAAGTGTTATGGTTACATGCAGTGTCCGAGTGAAAGTGCTCAGATTCAATGTGAAATGAAACATTTCGGCAGAGCACTGACTTCTTTGAACTCCTGGATCTGGGCCTGTTCAAACATGGCGAACACGTTGGAGCCGCCTCCATCTGACCTCTTCTTCGCTTTCTTGGGTGCCTGCAGGTTTTTTTTTTTTTTTTTTTGACAATGACGCTCTAATTAGATTCAACACTAATGGCGCGATCATCACCTGGCTTTCTGCTTTCAGCTTCACTCATTATCGGTTTTTACTGTGACACGTGCGCTTATGATAACGAGCCAAAACCATGTGTGGGGGCATTAATTGTACACCAGGTTATAGGTTCGTGTACTGGCGCGCGCATTTCATTATAGGACGGATTACAAACACCGACAGTTTGTTATGGAAATATTTACTCATGCCTCCCGATTTTGTGAGAATGCAGACTTAAGCCTGGGGAAGGTGTGGTCCGCTGCCCGCACCACACAGTCACGTGGGGGGGTGGATTATTCTATAGGGCCTGGGTGATGACAGGATGGTACACTGAGCCCTGTTTGATCAGAAATCCCTGTGAGGCAAGGATTATGTCGAGCTATTTACACGACTGCCAAGAAAAAAAAACAGTGTGAGGGAATGCAGCGCGATGACATCATACTGCTCGGATTCACGGGCCTCTCGACAGCTGCTGTCTAACCCTTGTTGTGGATTAGCTCTCGAGCACTTATATCTCTCTCGTGGACGGGACCTCTGGCGCTCAGCTTATTTCTTTATTTTTTAGGATTGTTGCTCATATGGGACGTGGGGCGGAATGTGCGGATTCTTGTTGCAGGAACGCGATTGAACGAAAAGATACGTTTAATTATTCTTGACCCCTTTGTGTCCTGCACCTGCTGCTCCTCCTCTCTTCTCCTTTTCGTTCCTCCTTTCTCATCACCTCTCCTCCCCTGTGACCTCTACTTTTCTCTCATCTCCTCCGTTTTGCTCTCCTCTCCTTGTTTGTCCACTCCTTTCCTCTCCTCTCCTCTTGTCTCATCTCCTCCTCTTTTCTCTCCTCCCCTTTTGACAGAGGCCGTTAGAGGAAAAAGGACGCAACATTTACTCTCCTCTGATTATCCCCCCCCCCCTCTGTATCTATATACTTTAAAAAAAATCAATTAAAAAAATTGATAAAAATAATCAATAAATCATCAATAGGACAGCACTCTGGTTGTCCTATTGATGATTTATTGATTATTTATATCTATTTTTTTTAAGTATATAGATCTTTTTTGTTGATCTATTCAGTGCCCATGCTCATATTGACATGGGGTCTATTGATTCATCATCATTGGCGTGAGCAGAGGAAGATGTTTAATTCATCACATGACAGTATATGATATAAATACATAATATAATATAAAACACATGCAGCATGAAACAGAATGTCTCCTCACAGTCTGGTGGTACTTCAAACAAGATTGAATGCAATGACAATGAAATCTGTGTCCACTCACCATGTTCTAGTGGTAGCTGATGAGGAGCAGTATCCTTTATGATCGGGCGGCACACAAGACAATGGCTAGATATACTGACCCCTCTCTCCTACATAATGGGGCACGCTGGGCTATAAATACTCCACGCCTTCTTTAGTCAGAGGCCCAGGTAAAGAAGACTAGTCCCTCGCCGCCGCCGCCAACCCATTGTCAGAGTTCATGAGATTTAGGGATAACAGCCAAACACACATGCCCCATTACTGAGACCCCAGAATAACAATAGGACATAGCTTTGGCTCAGGAAGGACAGTTGTTTGTGACTCACAGTTGCGCTTGATGGGATCCATCACCCAGCTGTCCCGTTAGAGCTCCACGGGGACCAAAACCAAGTTATGATGGGAGCGGTTTCTTGGTAGCACAATAAAGGGAACTGTTAGCCGAAGCGCCCTGAGCCCCATTAAGACTTGATCATAAACAGCATGTCATGCTGTGGAAAACATTAGCAGGACGCCTTGTTTATACGATGTGTTGCATGAACAACGTTGTTGTTCAGTTATCTGCTCTGTGTCCTTGAACAGTTTTCTGATACATGTTTCATACATAAGTTGTAGGGTGTGTAAAATGTATTCTTCTGTGGGATGATAGAGTGCAAGTTAAATGGATTTTAAGTGGAAAGACAAAACGCAAAGAAGGTAAATATGAATGTATTGTTATTTACTTATTTATAGTCCAGCATCAATCATCACACACTCACAGTGAACACTTTAACTTAAAGACCTCCTCCAGTCATAACTGTCTTTTACTTATTGTTACTTCACCCGGATGTTTTAGCTCCACTGTATGTGTGCAGTGTTTGACACCAGAAGGCTGTTTTTAACATTCATCTGCTGAAGGAGGAAAGTTTCTCTGTGCCTTCCTTAAATCTCAGTTCAACATGTTTAACAGCAGGATTTTGTGACATCACAACTAGTTTGGAAACCAATGTTGGTCCAGAATGCAACTTAAACAAGAGTGTGATGTGGAAACTTGAGACCTCCAGTGAACAAACACTTAGAATGGACTTTGCAGGGAAGTCAGAGACGTCTTGTGTCCAGAAGGTAAACTTTGGAAATGAACAATATTTGCATATTCACAGATTCGGGATGTTTTAATCAGAACGATGGAATATATTTTAAGAATTTTTAACTATACATTTTTTGACAAGCTGCATCAGACAGGAATTATTATTCAAATAAGTGTCACAAGGATACGTTTTATGACTTCTCCCAACATTAACCGTCATGTGTTTTGAATTCTTAATTCTTTGAACTATAAACTAACATAATGGTAGTTGTTTGAGGACTGCAGACCTACATTTCGTATCGTCTGAAAAGTACTTGGAAGAGAGTTTCATGGAAGGTTTGTAGTGTTTGATATAAGGGTTGAATTAAAGGGTCGGTTCACCCAAATTACGGAATTTAATATAATCTTTAATTTTGGATGAACTGACCCTTTGAGCATTTACAGGACTGCAGACTAACACTACACAGGCTCATTTGGATGTAGAAATAGTTAAATATAGTTTTTATGGAGATCATTAGAATTTTGTTCTATTCAAGTTTTTAAAAAAGCTCTGTTTTCAAATCATTTCTTGATATTGTGGCTGAAATACATCTTTTTCAAAGCAGATATTTTGACATCATTGCATGAAAAGCGCAGGTGTAATTCGTAAGTTTAAGGCTGCATAACAGTTAGATGTTCCTGTTATTATGCATAATGGTCTCAGGCATGACTTACTGGAACACTCTTGTGTTAGTTGCATGCGTGCTTTTCTTGCTTTGACAAGTCACAACGTCTGCTGTGACAACAGCTTTAAAGGCTGACCAGCAGAAATAAAGACAAATGCTTCAAATGCTCAGTGACAGTTTCTAAGCTTGTACTAAAGCATGAAAACAGTCACTGGGGATACAGTTGAACCCTACGATTAACATTTCGGACAGGCTGAGTGGAGATGATGTCTTCCAACTGCAGACTCCTTTATTTCTGTGACCAGTCACTTACCTCTCTTGTCCAGTGGGTAGTGCTAGAAACCCACAGCATTCAGCATCTAAACCACACAAATCTGATCCTAACTCAGCTGCACTGAATCAACTCGCCGTTGTCCCATCTGATTTTAAACAAATACTGTACGCATATATCGTAGTTTTAGCTCCAATAAAATCCACTTTTATTAAATTGCATCATGCACCAAATGAGGTATTTCATTATGTTGATTATGATTTCTATTCATAAAAATTGCAAGACATTATCACATTTTCTAATGAATATTTAAATAAACCTTCATCTGGTCCACTAATCACCCACCCAGTAAAAAAAAAAAAAAAGTCCTTTTAATACAGTCAAAGTGCAGATGCATACAGCCTCCATCAATACAGGCAAGACCAATCGAGTATTGATCAGTTCACGTAGGTGGTGTTGTGAACTGTGAACCGCTCTGCAACACTTCAGGTGAGGTGCAGACTCCAGGCTCTCGTTGTTTTTTAGGGGGGAAAACAGGTTAAAGGGAAAAGCTCAATAAAAGATGACTGGAACGCATGTAATTATATAGTTTCAACGCTCCTGCTAAGAATTATAATAGCATACTGTTGCTCTCGTGAAACGGCTCAGTCAAAGCAGAGACCTTTTTGGCAGACCATCGTTTTCTTCCTCTTTGATCCCCCCCCTTGTTTGGTTAAATAAAGGTTGCTATGGTAACCAAGGTAATAATTGCTGAAGAAGTAACAAAACATTGTGAAACATTAACACACACACGGCATAGTAAAGGTGGAATAATCCCACCACAGTGGCTGATCAGCATTGCACAAGTAGCTTGTAATGGTGGTTTAGTTGCTGCGAGCTCAGAGAAACTTCCGTCACTCAGAAACAGTTTGTCTTTTCATTAAACTGTCATCATTTCCACACCGATGTCCGGCCATTCTTCCCGGGAAACGCAGTCGTTTTAAGTCCCTCGTCCACTGATCTCATCAAAACAATGGTTTTCTAGCTCTTGGATGATTTCCCTTCTGTGCGCACAGTCCTCATTTTAAGTAATCGTGCATTACTTTTTAGATTAGGTTTAAGAGGCCCGTGGTGCTTTGTTGATGGCAGCGGTGAATGTGAGGTCAAGATTATGTTCATAACTGATTGAGGTTATGAGTTATCAGCTATTTTTTTTCATGTGGAATCAGGGAGCCCAACGGACAAAGCATCAGCCTCTAGAGGAGGGGAGGGGGGGGGGGGGATTGTGGGTTTTGGGTCCACCTGGGTCCCCACAGAGCCGTGGGTGCTCTACAGTCCCGTTGAGCTTATGAGCACAGCGTTCCTATCTGGACATGTCTGTGATTACAAACACTTTTGCTTGATCTGCTGGCAAAACAGAGTTTTTGGTCTGAGCAGGGTGTGCTGTTGGGCACGGAGACAAATGTCACCTGAGAAAACAGTGTAGGTGTATATATATATACGTGTCGTGACCCGGAGCTTCAGCCGGTTTCGCCCAGCTGACCCTCTGCTGAAGTGTGTCTGGGAGAGTTCATATATATAAGGAGGCAAATAGTTCATTACAAAATGTGTTGTCTACTGATCAGATCCTCTACTCAAATGTCAAGTTGCATAAATGCTTCATTTTAAATAATGGATGTTTCAAAATGTATTCAGGAAATCACAAGATTTCAGACAAATTTGCTATTTCTTAAATGTACTAAAATTCTCATTCACATTTCATGAGTTGTTATAATTAGAAGCTGTCTTCCACAGCTCGATAGTGAATTTCTGGTTTTCTTATACACCACTATCCTTATTATTTATGAATCTTGCATTTTAGCCTCACCCTCGAGCCACAAATAAAGTGCAATAAGCAAAACTTTTAATAATCTTCCTTCTCTTTCCCCCCGTAGGTGTTTGTCTATGGCAGAGGAATATGTCATTGTCCCCCGCGGTGCTAAAAATATGACCCATGAGGATATTATTTTCTATTTGAGACTGATTTTCATATCGGCTGGAAGCCACTGCACACTGCGAGGCTGGTGCACGGCGACCAGGAGGTGGAACGTGGACTAAAACCATTGGTTTTGATGGATACCTTCACTCAGTGATAAAGGTATAATTAATGGAGGAAATCACACGGTGCTCATCTGCACACAAGCCGGCTTCTAACTCTGTGGTGTCAGCAGGGGGAGCACCTGGCACCAGTGTTGGAGCTCTACAGCAGCCTGACCAGAGGAATGACTTCCTTTATGTAGACAAAGAGCACCCTCATGCTTTATTAAGTTAGACAAAGTAAAACACCTGACAGTTTATATCTGCTCAGAATGCTGCTGTCATTAGAATTATTAAGAGAATTGTCGATTTCATAAAGACAATTTGTTTTTATTCCAATCTCAAAGCACATGTTTATTCTCTTATACTGCATGCAACGCATACTTGTACATTCTCATTATTGTCTATTAATATGAATGCAGAATTGAACAACAACGATGAATGTAGGTACACAGAATTTGACAATCTATGCAACATGACCCACATAAATAGTAAAAAAAAACATAATCACAACATATAAAATGTTAAATAAATCAAATGTGGGCTTAAACTATTACTAAGCTATTTTTTTCCACAAGTAATAATGTCTAACTATAGGAAAAATGGGTTTTAAAGAAAAAAATATGATAACAGCCAAACACACATACCTCAAGAATAAAGATATGCTTTCAATGTCAATGCATCACTCTAAAAGATTGATTTAAAAGTGCAGCTCATTAACAGTACATATGTTAAGTTGTCTCTTAAAATACAGACGTAGAGATACATTGATATATTTTGTCTGATTTGCATGATGAAAATGTGACATTCTAATAATAGTTGTACTACATATGTCGATAATGTAGCTTCATTTCCAACACTGCCTCTAATTGTAGGCTATACTGTCCCGTATGCTCCCGTAATAAACACTGTAAAAAAAAAAAGTGGGCTTGGCTAAATTCCCTGAACTCTACTAATCTACACATCATCTCCTTCCCTTTTCCAGACGGTATTGATCAACCCCGGGCTGCTACGTCAGTATTGATAACTTTGCCAAAGCAAAATCAAGAGCAATTGTCCAGTTAATGTCGGGAACGGAGGCACGGACACACTTTGCTCTTTACTTTTCAAAGACCCGGGCACTTCTCCAAAAAAAAAAAATATCCTCTACTTTTCTTTTTTCTCCCTTCACTGTTACTTCCACAAAAACATGTTGGCAGACTTGTCAAACATATCGGCGGAGTCTCGTGTTAAGTCAGTTCGCTGTTTTTTTCTAAAAGTGGGACCGGTGATCGTAAACGTTGTTTAACGAGTGGGGAATCCAGCCCACATATTTATTGCAGCCGCTGAAAAAAAATCTCCTCAATATCCCCCAAGATGGCCGCCGATGTAGGATCGATGTTTCAATATTGGAAGAAATTTGATCTACGGCGGCTTCAGGTTAGTGCTATTCTCACCTTTCTCTGCTTATTTTTCCAGCGGTATGTCTCGTGACTGTTCTCCGGGGTGTGTTGTCTCGTTTTGGGGCGAGCGCGAGGCGAAAGCCGGCGGTGTTTGCATTGATAGTTATTAGAAATTGATCTCTCTTCTGCCTTTGTTCAGTTCAATCATTGATCCGCGGTGGAGCGACCGTGGAGCAGCACAGCCTCTGTGTTAGCCACACCGATCTGGGATCAGCACCGCGGACAGCACTGATGTTTACATGCATTAGCTTTTTTCTGCCTTTTTTTACTCTTTATTGTCCGCGACAAGCACCACCGGCGTACTTAGGTGCACGGAAACTTTTAATGCGCCCCTGAGTCTCTGTTCGTGGACATAGGCTGTAACTTTTTCACCCAGCTTTAATGTTTTATGCGGTTTGTGTCGACGGCCGTTGCGTTGCTGCTGCATCTTTCAGTAGGCTAATAGTACTATTCTTGTGATTTTACATATTTTTATTTTTATGTGTGTGTGTGTCTTGAATAATTTGCATGTTGGGGAAGTTTCATTTGTGATTGTGGGAAAGTTCATTTTGTGCACATTAGACATTTAATGCAAAAAAAAAAAAAAAAAAATGTTCCGTTTTTTTTGTAGACTGTACATTTTGGAAACGTTATCTGTCAGCGAACAGTGCAACATATAACCAGTTAGTTGTTGGAAAAAAAAGACGAGCTTTTTTTTTTAAAGACGCCGGACCGTTATGTCGCCGGCACAAATGTTTGTAATTACTAGCGGGGAGAATGTGTCAGGTGAGCGGTTTGTTTGTGTCACAGCTCCGTAACGCTCCCTGCACGGTCCTATTTAAATAGCATGTCAGCTCCGTGTAGCCTATAGCTTAACCCGCTGAGCTCAAAGTTGCATTTATAAGCCACAATGCTGACAGGCTTATGCGTTTAGTATTTCTGCAAGCAAAACGTTGCATTTTTAGGATGTGAAAGCTAAACGCTGTTTGCAGTGTCCACTCCCCCCCCACCCCTCTTCCTCCCATCACCACCACCACCACCACCCCTCCTCTCCTCTCTCCTGAAGCCGCATAGGGCTGCTCGGCCGGGGGGGCTGTGTAATTGTATTCCCCGCTAATGTTTGTAAATCAGCCTCGGCTCCGGCGCAAGGGCAACGTTCTCTGTGCCGTTTGACTGATGTTCTGTAACATGAGGACTGACAGGAGCGCGGTGGAGACCGTGTCCCTCGGAAAAAAAAAAGCCTACCGAGGAGGAGAAATCAGATCTGGTGTCTCTCGGTTTGTCTGGTGTTTGGCCCGAGTGTTGTTCCAGCTCCCGGCCGCTGGACCTCTCTCTCTCTCTCAGCCAGGCTCGGATCCAGAGGGGCAGAAGGGAGCTATTGTTGTTGCGGCTTCACGTATAGCGTCTGTCTCTCTCTGCGGGCTCTCATGCTGATTCACCCCGGCTCCAGAGGACCGTGTAGCATTTATGATAGATGTATACATTCAAGGTTTTTTCATTAAATATGACTGAGTTGCCTAGGAGCTAAATCTGAACTGCCCCTTAAGGATGCCCGAGCCATTACCCAGTGTCATGAGCAGTGATGTAGTGGTATATAATAAAAAGGGTATAGCCTCCAGTCTGTGACCATCATCATAAGGCACACAGCCATTTATATATATATATATATATATATAAAAAATAATGATACCCGGCAGAAAAGTATTAGTTCGTGCTTGTGTTCCCTCATGGAAATGAACTTTGATGTGGAATAGCAGTAGACCTACCTGCAGATGGGTTATTGGCAGTTTATAAAGGTGGCAAAGTCAATAATGAGGAACTGGTGGAAGGTGGATGGAATGAATTTACATCTGCACCATCCCTGGTTTTAGGCTTTTGGATTATATTCATATCTAGTCAGGTGATATTGTGGAGAAAAAAAACACTGTTAAGTACATGGATAATTGTGCAAAGAGGTTATTTCATGTGTTAGTCCACATCGTCTCAGTCTTCATGATTAAACAAGCTAAAATGCACATATAGATCCAAATTGGCTTGAATTATAGCACCTATGAATAGCAAGCATTGACTTTATCTTCAATGTCTGGAAAACTGCCCTTTTTATGATGCTTTTCAACCGCTATGTTCATCATATGAAGTTCTGGTGTTGGTAATGATCATGTGACAGTTGACAAAGAGACAAACGCATGCATGTGCTGAAAGTGTGTGGTTTCATTTTTTCCACGGAAATTATGTTCCTCGCACGCTGAAACATTTCACGTTTCACAGGATCTGATCACATTACCTTATCGTCAGCAGCTCCGGTAAATATTCTCACAAGCCTCTCTGCTCGCGAGCACGCCCGTAGCTTAAATGTGACATCCTCTGCTACATATGTCAGAAATCAATTAATTCACTTATTTCTGATTCAGTCATGGTTGGAGCCGGTCCTGGCAGTGTGAAATCATTACAGCCGTTTCCCCCATCTAACCCCATACGGGTAGTCTCGCTACACATCCGAGGACATCTACGAGCAGTTCACACTGGAACATTTCATTTCTCATTACTACGTTATTATATCAGTAAACTGAGTGTGCATTTTTTTCTCTCTCTCCCCGGTGTTAGTGCGGTAGCTTCGTGCCTCCGAGTTGTACAGGATGAATAATTCACCTGCAGGCTGATGAAAGGAGGGCAGGGAAAGTGCGAAGCGCTGAGGTGGAGTGACCTTGGTTCCTGCTGGCTGCAGGTCACCCGGCCGTTGCTGTGGTAATCATTCACACCAGCCAGATGGCATTTCCGTGGGCGAGCATGAAAAGGACGGGTCAGGGTCTGTCCTGCCAGGTCCTGCCAGGCCTAAAAACAACTCTGGGCCAACACGGTACCTGGAGAGAGAGAGAGAGCATTGGGCCGGTAGGAAGACTTTGCACAGCCAGGTGATGAGAATGTGTGATCAAACCATGAAGACAAAAATGCAGTATCCTCTCAGCTGAGATGTTGCATTTATTATTAATGTATCACACCTTTAATTGTCCCCGAAGCACTCAGAGAAAGGATATCATCAAAGCAGACAAAAAACAGACGTGTATTTGATTTAACTTTAGAAGACTTTGGCTCCACGCCGAAGCTTTTTTACTCCCAGTTACTTTTATCCCTCTGTTGTTTTTTTTTAACGATGTCGCAATGCTGCGCTCATACGGCGAAATAACGCTCCGCTTATTTGGTACCGATTTCCGAGCCTTGTTTCCATTCTCTCTTCCATGAATCTAAGAGGCAGTGGGGTTTTTAGATCAGGAACAAAAGCTTGTGATTGTACTACATTTAGCATGACTCAGTTGCTCTGGTGTCAGCTCTAATCCGCACACAGAGACAACAGTATTGCCAAACAGTGAAATTGCTTTGCAGCTTGTGAGCCTGGCTGCCTCCGCTGCCAGCCTGCTCTGTGTGCTGTTTGCCAGTAGCTCCCACACACACGCACACACACACACACGCACACACACACACACACACACACACACACACACACACGAACCCACACACCAACCCAGCAATCTCAAATTGGCTGTGAAAATCGGTCTCTGTCTCCATTTCATTCATGCTTTCATATATTTGTTTGCTGATATTGTTAATGTCACATGCATCAGTATAATCTCATTGTGGTGGAGAATAAGTGAGTCCAAAGCGCCTCAGATCTTGTATTATTTATCATAATGACTGCATCATTCCATTCATACGCTGTGATAGACTTTTGTTGTCAGGTCTTTCAAATCTTCAGCAGATTAAGTGCTGCGTTTGAATGTAAAAAGCTGCCCCATCATCATCATCATCATCATCATCATCATAATCAGCAGTGGTTTGAGTCGCGCGTGCCTCCCGTATAAACGTTCCTTAAAAAAACGCTTTCATTATTACCACTTCTGCGAGCGGATGGGTGGGGCATGTCTGTCACGGTCCCGCATCCTTCGGGTTGCCCCCCCTCTCGTCCTTTTTGACAGTGACAACAAAGCAAATAAAGAAAGAGAGGAGCTTTTTACGCGACTATCTGGGGCAAATTGAGATGTGAAATCCAGGAGCCATAACCCCGGTACATAAAACGCAGGGAACATTAGAGAGCGGTGGAGGAGTGAAACAGACTTCAGCATTAAGCTGTTTAACCTCTCTGTGTAGCATTAGTGGTAGAGACTTCAAAGCAGATGCTTCAGCTTTGGAAGCTAGAATGACAAATGGGTTTAGAGACAGCTCCGACGAGCATTCTCACAGGAAGACTAGGCCCGTCATTAATGTCAGCTTAATCACTTTGACCTTCCTTCAAGTAGATTTCCATACCTATCCAATCATTTTGCCTTGCTTGTGCTCCCGTTTGCACACTGCTGTATGTGCTGCCGCTTGATAAGCCCGGTTGTGATGATGTTACTGCCTGTATCAGCAATTGTATACTTGAAATGTCCCGAAAGCTCTGGTGTTAAAGGATCGGTTCACGCAAAATACACACATTTTTTTCTCACTTTGCTTTAGCCATGCAATTAGCTTTGGTTTCATTTTCCCAGGTTTTTCGACACGTACGTCTCTGAGATCCGATGCGATGGTGGCGAATGCAATTTCCTCTCCGTATAGTTCACAGCTTTCACAAAACTACAGCTGCAGCACGTGTCTTTCAAGACACCACCATGCTACGTATATCGCTGCATCAGCATCTCGCTAGGTCAGACGTTTCAGTCCCCGATCGGCTCGTAAGATGAGTTACGGGAAGAATTCTAATGAAATGTAGCATGAATATGATATTAGGTGGGTCTAAAGCAACACCAATAAAACATGAGAGGTCTTCCAATACGAACCTTGGACAATCAAAGATAGAAGCTATGTAAACAAACCGTGAGATGCCTTGAAGGTCGACGTTTACGAACCAAAAATACATCTCGTGATGGTTTGGTTGAGGCAACAAAACTACCTGGTTAAGGTTAGAAAAAACAAGATGGTTTATGTTAAAATAAAGACGTAACAAGGTAGCTAGCTAAATAAATAACTGAGCTTTTAAACACTTTTTTAAAACGTTTTCATTTGAACTCTGCTGACAGCATGTCCTGTTGATTTTTATAGAGAAACAGGAACATTGTTCAGGAAGGAGATGTTACGATGAAATGTTGTCAATGCTGTGAGCACCTCAAGCGCAATTTTATTCTTTATTATTATTATTTTAAATCTCACAGACTGATATGTCAAAACCAGAACAAACAGAACCAAACCTTCTTGACTAGATACCACTGTGACTAAATGTTTTTTGTAATTCGGCTAACGTGACCTTTTAAACTGCTTTCTGGATCAGAGCAGCTCAACTTATGGACCTCGTGTGATCAGGGCTGGGCGATATTACATATCTCGATAATGATATACATCACAATATAGCATTGTTTTCTGGTAAAGTCAACAAATAGTCAATATGAAATAACCACATGGTAAAGCCTTTACTCCTGTGTGAATGAAATACTTGAAGTATTCACTCATCTAATTCAGAACTTTAGTGCAAAATGATTAGTTTCAAGTGAAATTATAACAAACACAGATATCTCCAACTATATTTGTGTATCACGATATTTCGCTATATGATTTCATCACGATCTGATTGCATTGAAAGACAATGATTTATCATATTGAATCACCACCCAGCCCTACTGTGCTCATACAAACTCACAGTATTGATCACTAATTGTGGCTAATGAGCGCATTAGAGTTAACGTCACATTTTGCCCCAATATCTCCGTTTTTTGGAGGCTTGCTGTTTTAATGTTGCCAAGAAAAGCAGTGCCCCCCCCCCCCCCTCCCCCCCCAATGTTTCAGCAGGAACGCCCCCTTGGGTAGTTGACGGTGCTTCATAGCGAGAGACGCCAGATTCTTCATAGCAGCGCGTTCTCCGTTTCTGCTGCCCCTAGGCTGGAGCAATTGCTTTGCAGGAGTAAATAACCAGCTTTAACAAAACTTCAGGGACACATTAGTCTGCTGGAGGACGGCTGCATGGCGGTAGGGCAGCCTCTTCCTCCCCTCACAGCGAGCCGGGCGGAAGCGTCCGGGAGGGGAGAGGTAATGGCTTTGGGTATAAAGCTGTGTGACAGTCCCATGCCCAGCGAGTTCATATTGAGCAGCGCCTCTCCGCCGCGGCCTTGGCTTTATTTGTTTTAAGTGTCTGTCGCCACAGCAGACGTTATCGAGCACCGGTCCTTTCTTGTTCATGTCACTGGGCTTACGATGAATCCCACTGCCCAGCCCCTTTCCCTGTCTCTCCCTCTCTCTACCTAGCAAGCCTCAGCTGTATTTGGCAGACTTTCACTTTCCTCTATTTCATTCCTCGATTGTCCATTTCGTCCCTCATGACCAAAAAAAAAAAAAAAAAGCCTTTTTTTTCTTCTTCTTCTTCCAAATGTGCAAGTGCCAAGCGTTTGTACTGTGTGTGTTCTGATGTCGGTTGTCATGTAGCGTGGTGTGAAGGGTGCTCCTGGGCCCAGAGCGCTCATGAGATCAATGCTTCACTTACCTTCTCCAGGTTGTCTTCGGGGATCTCAGCCTCTCTCATTATGAGCCACTGCTCAGAGTGTGTTTACCAGACTGGAGGAATACTAGTCCTGTGCATGCCACCCATTCGTAAAGCCCATTTGTCCTCATTTAAGTGGGAAGGGAGGAGACCCGGGGAAAGACGGCCTCTTGGTTGGTCTTTTGAGTATTAAACCGGCGTTTGTTATTACTAAGCAGACGCGCTCTTATTTATCAAAATTATACAAAAGGTGTGTTATAGCAAAAGCAGATGGATCAGGCTTGTTGTGTAAGCCGTTCTTGTCTTTGTGCAGCTGCTACCCCCACACAGTTAATTACTCTCTTATTCATCCCCAACAATGGGAGGCGATAGAATAAATCTGAGCCGCGCACTCTCGCTTCTTCACCGGGAAGGTGCAGACTGGGACCCTAAAGCGAGCGAGTGGCTTCAAGAGGTACAGTTTATCATTTTTAATGGAGAGGAACAGGAAGTGGAGACGTGAAGCTGGGCTCCGTGATTTATATGCCGCCTCAGTCATGGGGGGGGGGGGGGGGAGAAAAGAGCAAGTCTATCTCCCTGTCCACACCTCTGGTTCGCGGTCGCTCCTGCTTGAATCATGCAGCCCTTTGGCGTTCTCGGCTCCTCTTCAACACCAAAATACTCTTGCACTTTGTCGGAGCCTCTCCGGGGAAATAACAGAACTGGAGAATTTGCAGACCTAACCGTGAGATTTTGTAAAAAAAAAAAAAAAAAAAAGTATTGCCCTATTCATTTATTATCCATTATTAATGTCAGCAATTATAGATGTTAACACGTGTGGTCTAATTAGTTATTGCTGGTGTGTAGGGGGTACAGTGTCATCCCAAAATCCTGCCTCTCTCTTCATCTGGTTCTGTTGTTCCCTGAAAAGCCCAGTGATGTCATGCCTCCATTGTCACCTGTTCATTTGCTTTCGTAGTGGAGGGCATCGGGGTATTGATTAGGGTTTGCAACTGTGTTAGCGGCTCTGCCGGTGTGTAATATAGGCCTTGAGGCGATTCTGTCTCTCCGTTCAGTCTCACGAGTGCTTTCCAGACCTTGTAATCTTAATTAAATATGCACCTTTTGATCGCAACAGGGTCACTATTTATTTATTTTTTTGCATTGAAATGTGGTCACAGACTCACTCATCACCCCCCCCACCCCCAAAAGCAGACATTTTGAATCTTAATGCAAAACAAGGGAGAAAAGAACAAAGAACTGAATTGAGTCGCTCCTTTTTCAATTTCCCTTGTTAGCCTCCTGCTGCATTCCCCCTATAGTTTTTATTTTTTCCAGAAGAATTTTATGATATTTTGTTCCTTCCCCTCCCCATCTCTCTCCCTCTTCCTCTCCTCCCTCTCACTCCTCGGCAGTTTTCCCCAGACAGGTTCCACAGTGTTTTAGAGGGGATGGATTTAATTGCTCTGTGGGGATTGGTTGGCTGTGCCGGGCTCGGCTGTTTAATTAGTGTACCCTGCCGGGATTGGTTTAATGCTTCATGATCTTGAAATTGTCTGATTGTTCAGC
This sequence comes from Leptoclinus maculatus, assembly GCA_032191485.1. Classification (NCBI taxonomy): domain Eukaryota; kingdom Metazoa; phylum Chordata; class Actinopteri; order Perciformes; family Stichaeidae; genus Leptoclinus; species Leptoclinus maculatus. The sequence continues at coordinate 28,226,917 of JAVDOI010000005.1, forward strand.
CCCCTGGGGACTCTCTCTGCCTACGTAGGCCAGCAGGTTTAGCTAAACATTGCTCCAGGCTCCCGCTGTATGCGAGAGGAGGAAGGAGTACGCCTGAGGAACAAAAAATGTGGTCGAGGTTGTGAGTGTGTGAGTGTGTGTGTGTGTGTGTGTGTGTGTGGGGGGGGGGGGGGGTCAACTTGTACGACAAACCAGAGGACATGCTTGTGAAGTGGACAGGCTTCTGGGTCCTCCTGAGTACTTGGCTGCAGGAGGTCTGCAGACCTCGAAGGAATGTTTATCCTCACAATGTCTCAGCTCAGCTTGATGCTGTGTGGAAACGAACCAATCGAATATTAATGCAGTACCAATATTTAGACTGTGTTTCTTCATGACGAGCGAGGCACGTGAGCAAAGAATAACCAGTGAAGCATGTGGGTTCTCTGCTCGGGCCCGTACGTTCTCGCTCGGATGTCTGAATTGACGACGTGTATTTCTGAAGCCGGCTTCTTTTCTCCCGCCGACTTGTTTAGCATGTGGGAGAATCTCTGCTGCGATGAGGCCACCGGGATCATTCCGCGTGGATCTCTGAGTGATGCGCTTGGTCACCTTGAGTGAGAGGAGCTGGGGAAATTACTTTTGTGTAAATGGGGCGCGGGGTGTGTCTGTGTCCCTCCTGTAGCCCTGCACGGGATGCCCTTGGTTTGGTTCAATCATGGCAGCGGTGTTGACCTCAACAGTAAATGTGCTTGGCATCAGATCCCCGGATAAGGGGAAGAGCGTGATGTTGTGGCGGCGGCGGCGGCGGCGCAGTCCGGCACAGATAGTACCTATTGAAGGCTAAACTCATTCCGCTTCATCAGACTTATCGAGCCCACTCACTCAAAGAACTCAACCTTCAAGTGCATAAATCTCCAGTGGATGATAATAGGAAATACCTTCCTCTGCCTCTCTGCCTGGACTTTATAATGCGTTTGTCCTCACAGTGAATGATGACTGAGTGTTCTGGTGCAACAATGATTACTTTTAGTCTGAGAGCCATCAGTAGAAGGAATCCTCCTGATAGATGCCACACAGATCACGCATTCTGCGTTTTCTTGACTGGATCGTCTGTTGCTGTACCCTCATTCTTGTCCTTTACGCCTCTGTACCTGCTGCTCTGTTTACAGATGCACACCATCACCAAGGTGATAGACCACATGGCAACCAAAAGCGAGTCCCACATGAGAGTCGCACCCTGGGCTTCATCCCCTTTCTCTATGGGGGAGATGCCCTGATTACTGAGTGACTTTTGTGCTGGAGTTGAGGGCCCTCTCCAGCTGTTGGGATTGTTTGTGCAGTGATGATGAGGGGTTGTGAGTAATCAGAGACGGGGTTGTGTAGACAATCTGTTAATCTCTCCCAACGTTTCAGCTATGTTGGGAACATTTTTATCCATTTGTGATAAATGTTACTTACTGCGCTTCCTCAGTCTGAAATAATAGGTGTACCTGCTGGAATATAACAAGCTGTGGTCGTATCGGTGGGATAGGAGATATTCATTGTGTTCTGTTATTTTTAAGGGGTCAATTGTGGATCATGGTCAAAGTCAACAATGCTGCTCTTTCATAAATGCGGCCCAAGATTTAATATGGCTCGTTCTCCTTCAAGGATACAAAATATTATTGCATCCCGACGCCATCCCCCACTGCCTTTTGGGCAGGGTGTGATTCCGGCGTTCGTCTAGACGTGCGGCATCATTAACCTGCCACGACCTCGGCCCCTGATGAATTCGCTCTCACATCCCCTGCAGCCTGGCGTTAGCAGCCCCTCCTGCAGTCCACTGGGAACTGGGGCTCCTCTGGACCGGCCATTAGAGCCACATAGCCTCTACTGGCAGGCATTAATAGGCCAAGTGGCCGGAGCCTCTCTCAGACTGCTGAATAATTCAGACCGTCTGGGCCGTGTCTAGTCCCGGGGCGCAGGGGGGGGGGGGGGGGAGGGGGGGATGTGAACTGGGGAAGCAAGGTGCAAGGGGGGCTGCATGGAGGTGCAGGGGTTAATAACAGGTCTGCCTCTCTGTGTCAGCAGCTGCTCAACCCCCTCTACCCCCAACCCCACCCCATGTATGAAAGAATCCTATTCAGTTGATTAGATTTTTCAAAATGGATCAATTTTTAATCAGCGGAGCATCTGACTACGGTCAATACCATTGTCGCTGGGAAGACAGTTGTTGGACAGCCGTCTTTATTTACAGGAATGTTTGTTTTTTACTGTATGCAGATGGAGAGGCAGGAAATGGCTAGCTCAGATCACTGCACCACTGCAGTCCCTGGCCTGTCCAGGCAGGGGTCTGGCCTCATCATGCATGTCTGCAACAACAACAACAACACCACCACCACCACCACCAAGGCTGCAGCAAATCCAGCGCTCCCTGATCCTGCTCTTTTTGGATGTTTAGTCGTGAATATGTATTCACATCAGAGCAGGAAAGGTGGATTAGTCTAATGTCTTTCCCGGTGCGAATGTGGGTCTGTCCGGAGAGACTTCTCTTACCATTTTGCATCTGCATAAGTAGTGAGTAGGAGTGAGGAGCCAACAAACTAGCTGTAATACCGCCATCAAAATTTCATTGGGCTGTGGGGAGACCCTAACATGTTAAATAATGAGGAGCGCATAAACTTAATGTTCAGAACCTCTCCGCAACTGCTGACGACGTCGAGTTATGACTCGATACGTCGGCAGAATTATGAGGAGATAATCCTTCTTCAGAGTGCTCCTCATTTTTTGCACATCTGGTTCTTAAACACCCCAACCCCCCCCCAAATATTATTTGTGTGATCACTCTGAGGAGCCTTCAGTGTGTAAAGATCAGAGTGAAGTATGTTTTATGGAATATAAATACTGTCCTGTCAGTATGGGGCGATATGGAGGAGCATTGATACTGTCTATTTCAATGACATATAGTAGAAGTAAGGCCACCAGTGTATAGGTACAAATTAATTAATAGTTGAATTAATTAATAAAAAAAGTGTATATATATATATATATATATTGAAATAGACGCCTTCACAGTGTCCTTATTAAACAGTGAAATGTTTCAGTAATCAAGGTCAAATGGTGCGATGTGCTGTAGAATCAATGATGTTCTGTCCTGATGGGGTTACATCAATATATTCAAGTCAAAAAGATCAATCAATAATGTAACCAACATGGACACACTTAAAAGTGCAAACAAATGATTTCACATTCACTCCCTGCTATCGCTAGGAAATATGATCACGTAGGCTAACCCAAATAATTAAGGAAACATATCAGTGAAAGAAGCGCACTTAAAAATGACAATTAGCCGAGCTTTAAAATGCCAGACGTCATCCCGCTGTGCCTGTGACAGTGTTTCACCTCATAAACTGTCACGAAAAAGTGACTTTAATGACCCTAACACAAAACTAAGCGGAGACAATAGTGTTTTGTTCGACTGTTTCTAACTAATCGTATTAACTTCAATTGAAATAATGCAGATATTAAAAAAGCGGCTCCCATAAAAGGAACAATTAAAACTGCATGGTTGACAGTAAAAGCTACACGCAGTCAAAAAGGTAGGTAGTCCCAAAACACCTTCAATAACGCTGAGGCGACGGAGCATAAAGATGATACATGCATCAGTGATTTAGGAAGGTGACGATAAAAGTAGGTTCTTCTGGAAATTGCTACAATTATCATAACAATGCAAATTTCTTTTGCGTCTGTAAACTGAAAATCTTGTAGAAGTGTTGGTTGTGCTGATCCAGACACATTGAGGAGGAAGACCAACGGGCAGAACGACAATGACGCAAACCACAACGCTTGTGCGTGGATCCCCGATAATAAGTATAATTATAGTTTGATATTGTATGTTTGTAGCTTTCTTTTATTCAAAACAAGCTCCAGAGCACTTCATAGTCATGAGAGATAAAAGAGTGAGCAGATGAAAGACATCAATACGACAGAAGGACACACGAGGCAGTGATGGAAAACTTGAAATAAGATAAAGAAAAGGTTTCAGCTACAACGATATTAAGACAATAAGCTGTGGTCAGGAGGAATACATAAACGAAGATCACAGTAGTATATGGCAGTCTTGATATTTTGTATATATAGATGTACACAGTATCAAACAACACGGGAGACGATACAATAGTAGCAGTATTTAATTGTTTGTATCCGCTAACAGAACTGGCATATTGACTGTCGTGTGTGACATAATGACGTCTTGAATGAGACATTTGCATATTGACATAATAACAAATTGGCAAATGACACCGGCATGAATTTTGACCCTGAGATATAGCAACATGTTTGCATATAAACAAGATGGCGTTAGCGTAAGATAATGACATGCGGGCATATTGACACATAAATAACGTTTGGCACGTTGCAGACCGCCGCTTATTACCAGCGTAAGTAATTACTTTCCCTGGTTTCCTCTGTTCAAGCGCGCTCCTGTGAACTTTTGAGTAGACTGGTAGATATTTATTAACCTCAGTGGAAAGATATTGTTATTTTATATTACAGATGCACCGATCCGACTCTTTGAGTACCGATACGGATACCTGGGCTCTAGTCATCGGCTGATACAGAGTACCAAACCGATACCAGTGTATCATTTATAAGATGCCTCGCTGTGTGGAAGTCTATAAAATGTCCCAGTTTCTCAAAGTCCAAGGTGAGGTCTTTAAATATCTTGTCTTCTCAGTCCAAACCCCAAAATATTCAGTTTAATATGATATAAAACAGAGAAAAGCAGGACATCTCGATATCTAAGAGGCTGTACACAGCATGTTTTGCACGTTTTGCATGAAAAATGACTTAATTAATCAATTATCAAAATAGTTTCTGTAAATGTTCTAATCGATCAGTCGTCTAATTGTTGCAGCTCTAATATCATTCCTTTAAACATAGAATTGAATTAAATAGATCCGCCCCATTAAAACAGATATCCCACCCAGCTGTTTGAGTCGGTATCGCCCTAAAATCCGATATCGGTATCGGTGCATCCCTTGAATCGAGACTACAGCAATCTGAAAAATGTCTCAAACGCTCATTAATAAAAATGACCATATTTTCAGTAGTGAAGCAAATCAGCACAAACATTGTAAAAACAAAAAAAAGTATACATTTCTGTATTACACTGGCACGAATGTAACAAATTAGTTCAATTAAAATTATTTATTGTAGCTTTATTCATGCCTCATATTTCTGGTGCTCCAGTTTCTGACTGACAATAGAACAACAACAATACAAATCAGACGGTGTAACGCGTGAGACAGTTCAGACTGAACATAAACCCCCCCCCCCCTGTCCTCCATCCAATCTTCCGTCTTAAACATCAAACTTATGCAAAAAGAAGCGATGCTTTCACTAAGGAGTACTTATTTTTCGCTCACTAATGAAAATGTTTTGAATCTCTCTGCTGCGGTGCCAATGGCGTTTGTTTCCTTCTTTGCTCTCTGATTATAGAACTGTATAAACTGGGCGAGATTTTGAATTCTTAGCTGATTGCACGCCTGTAGCCATGCACTCTCTCTGCTTTCCTTTCCAGACCTCTTTCTCCTGATAGCCTCCTTTCTTTTTTTTTCTGGCACAGAGACATGCAGTGCACTTTATATGCAGTTATGCTGAATAGGTGCTGATGTATGTTGAAAACAGTTTTGCAGGTGCCTTGTCAAAATTTGCAGTGGATAGGCAGTAACACAATTCTGTTTAATATGCTATCAATCAGCCAGTGGGTTCCCATTTGTACATACGGTATTATGAGTCAACTGTTCCCCCGACTATCGCGGCGCTGCTGGTGTTTAGCTGCTTCTCGTGTCCTCCAACAGTGTGTCCCTATTGTCAGTTTGTCTGTTTAATATGCAAAGGCGGTCATTCGGGGAGTCATTTTGGACCAGTGTAAACGAATCGGCAACAATGATTAGCTGGCGCTGCAGAGGAAGTGCCCATCATTGTGTTAGTGCATTTGGAGACCGTCGCTCCTCCCTCAGGTCATCTCGCCACTGCTCTCTCAGCCTCGCGGAGGGAGGACGCTCTCTCCGAGAAACACCCCAACAAGCTCCACAGTAAATACACTGTAAGTGGAGTTACTTAATGGGAGATTTTGCATGCTTAATTGCAAGTATGGATTGAAGGTCCATTAAAAGACATCAGTGTCTTGCAGTCCGGCATACAGTTTGAATATACTTGAAATGGATTGATCCATTGACTTCCTGGCTTTTCTATTTGAGAGAAGTAATTAGAAACAAAGAGGGCCAAAGCCATCTTGAAGATGATTTGAAAAACAAGAAATAAAAAAGACATTGTATAGCATCCAGACGGTCCTTGCTTCGGATGCTGGACATTTTGTTGTTTGTTCAGTGTATGCAAGCATGTTTCAGGGTGGCACCGTGGACGTCCGGAGGGAAATATCAGGCTTATTTATTGGAGCCTTTTTAGCCCCAGCTCAATAGCAGCAGTCTGATGGCCGGGTTACAGAGGGACTATCTGGCAGAGGAGGAGGAGGTGGAGGAGGAGCTGCGCCTGGCGTCAGCCACACTGACAAGCTCTTATTTACCGTCCAGATCTATGACTCATTTTATGTACCTAATCGTAAAGCACTGAGATTTATGGGCGGTAACGGGACAGTAGGGAATACCCCAGGAGACTGGCAGATCCAGCCCCCCCCCCCCCTCTGGCCCCTGCTCCCCTGGCTGGGCTTCAGGTTCACTCTACCTGGCCAGCACCTTCCGGGAGGAAGAGTGTTGGAGCCCAGATGAGGGAGTCCATATTTCTGCCAGATATGGACAGTTGATAGCACATCTAATAAAGAAGAAGGTCGTAAAAATTGGATGGGCTAATGGATGACTCTGTAAGGATTAATAACAGCTTATTGGTCAGGTGCAGTGACCTCTTGCGGAGCTAACAATGCAGCGGCCAACTGGGCAGCAAGATGACCAAACCAATAAACAGTGTCGGGGGGGGGGGGGGGGGGGGGCAGGGAAATTAAAAGCGCTCTTATAATTTTTGATTTCTACTGTATCCCCCATATGTATTATTTTACCAAATCCTGGTTTGTTGTGTGCAGTTGCATTTTGTCGGTTTATAAATAATGTATTAACTTCAGGGAGGAAAAAAAAAAATCTAAAGGTTGACATCCTCACTTACCATCATTTCTTTCTCATGTCTGCCACTCCAGCAATGGCAAAGGGGGAAGTGAAAACAAGAAGGTATTGTAAAACTGCCTTTGTTCTGACAGCAGCGCTCTCTGGGCTTGTTTTATATTCCTGCCGAAAATTAAAATTAAACTTTCATTGTTGTGCATGCTGTTTAATCCAATAACGATCTGATGTAACAAAGTGCCGTAATATCTCTCAGCATACTTAATCGGAGCGGACTTAGCCCTGTCACTTTATATTAACCTCTGCTGCAACAGGAGAAGGGCTTCACTAATCTGCCATTGTTGGGTTTGGCAGTCTGTATGTAGCTGGTGCAAAACAGATTTGGCAGTCAGCGCGAAAGTAAAGGCTTTATAATGACAGCGGGGCCTCTCTGCTATTTCAGCTAATAATGTCAAAATCTAATAATGCTGTGGCCCTCGGAATTAGATGGGAGGTGAATGGGTGGCAATAGTGGCGGTGTGGAAAAGGATTTCTTTTGGAGGGGGGGGGGGGTAGGCTCAGCTATCCCTCCTCTTCTCATTATGTCACCCACTTTTTAGGCTGCAAATTGGCAAACAATTTAATCCCTAATGACCTTTTAAATTCTGTGTGTGTGTGAATGGTTGCTTTGTATTCTGTTAAATCTGTATAGTCCAGAGGAAGTCGTGTGAAATAGTGGACCGTCCTGACATCTGACATCATAGTTAGATCGCCATTGTGTTAACAGGATATTAGGTTCGCCGGGAAGCATCTGAGCGAGGGACCTGAAGAGTCTCTGCTAACTGAGTGACCTCACACAACTCAGCTCAGCAGCATCTGCAGCGTCATCAAAGCACTTGACTCGTGTGCCGCCTCCCCTCCCCCGCCTGAACGCAGCCTTGTAACTTAAAACAAAAAAGCTGATTGGCTGCTCTCTCAGCCTCCCCTCATCCCCTCCTCTGTGCAAGAGGTCTCAGCCCGGGAGATAAAATAGTAGTTATTTCTCATGTGCTATGCCATTTTGTCAGTTTGACTGTTCCACTTATTCAGTGTTTTTTGACTTGCTGAGCTTGAGGGGATGTGAGTGCCATTTCGCAGCCAGATCTGAGTTGTGTTGATTGAATTAGACAAAGTCGGAAGATAATTAAGAACCGCAAGGCGCTGCAAAACTGTCTGCTTCCAAACTGGTGAAAATGAGACGCTGCCACATCAATGAGCTAGCTGGCTCGGCTTGATGTCAGTGGTGGGTTATATCAGTTGACACCCTTACCTCCTAGTGCTGGAGCCAGTTTCCTCCTTTCCCTTTAATGTTTCTCCAAATATGATTAATCACAAGCCGTAAAACCGTTGCTTCTGACAGTGCACCACGTTTGCACAGCTTTGTTTGTTTCTTTCACGGTAGTAATATGATCCTCAGCTGCCAAGTGTAGTTTATGGCATAAACATAACCCCAAAGAGGTGTGTCTGGGAGTCAAATGGGAATTGCAGCTTGGCCCAGAACGTCTCTAATACTTAACTCGTGATTTAGTAGGTCTGCAGTGTTGTTGCGTCTGTTTTTTTTTTTTTTACATCACAGTATTTTGTCTAAATTACAGTATGATCTGCACTACATTTAAATCCCTTCCAACTTTCCTGTACAGCCAAAAAGTGAGGCATAGTGAACTACTTTCCGAAAACAAAAAACACTTAATGTATGTAAAGTATTTGGAGAGACATCATTTTTTCCCCAAGAAAGTCATTCATGGAATGTGAGAAGGAGGGCTCAGGCAGTTGACTCTGTCTGATAATGTGCTGCCAGCTCATGTGCATTCAGGCACTTTCTCAGCCTCTCTCTTTCTACCTCACCCATTTTATTTTGGTACCCTATTTTATGGATGTTGGCCATGTTGGTGCTTCTTTTTCTTCATTGCTGGATAGGTAATGTAGCCGTGAGGTTAATGTTGAGAATCGTATAGCTCTGGCACAATAAAATTGACACCGTGAGACCTAGAGAGGTATGATTGTGGTATAGCGCCGACTATGTGTGTGTGCCTTTTTGTGTTCGTGCGAGCCTGAATGTGAAAGAGGGGTTTCCGAAGCCCCCCCCCCCCCCCCCCCCCTAAGGAGCTGGACTGTAGGCTGGGGAGGTGGGAGCGCAGAGGAACACGGGGTGTCAAAGGCTAATTTTCAAAGCCACTCACGGGCGCTCATCTCTCACCGTGAAGTGGCAAGCGTGGCAAGTGGCTTGCACGTTGTCATGGATACTAAAGCATGGGACCCCAGAGATGGGGGAGCGGGGGACGAATGGCTGCCCCGTCTATAGGATTCCTGTCAGCTGTGGCCTGATAGATGGCATTGACGGATCATTTGTCATACTGTAATTGTTCGCAGCAAACACAGAATACCCACTAGTATAAACAGCAGTGTGTGCCGCTGGGCTAATAAAGCGGGAAAATGGAAAGGGATTCACTGATCCACTGCCTCTTTCACTTAAAGAGACAATGGCTCTGTTGTCCGGCACAAGGCGGCCTGATTAGAGCCGTGAGGGCTGAGAAAAAGCTCCGGCCGAGAGAATAAAACAGGGCAATCATAAAGCAAACGGCAGTCACTTCTCTGTATCGATGTGGCTAGGCGGGGGTGAAGTCTGTGAGAAGTGTTGACAGCTGAGGGAACAACAGGAGTAGGTCTAGGGAGTGATTCGTTTTCTCCCCCTTCTCTATTTGGCCACTGAAACGGTGACGGAGAATGCTTGTCCAAGATAACAAATACAGCACAAGTGCAGATGCATGGCTGGGACTAGGAGCTCTATCTGCCACGGGCTCTGAGATAGCCAGACGCCTGAGTTGGGTACAAATGACTCTGAGTACAAAGGTACTATTTGTTCTCCCCTTGTTTTGGTATGGGCTCTGTGTCTTTGCTATTACTGTTGGGATTGACCTAGCACCATCTCTCTGCTTGGAATGCTCTCTCCGGCCCGGCTTTGTCTGGGTAGAGAGGCGCTCAGACAGGCGTGGCTGTCGAGGTATGTACGATACATGACCCGGGGTTTCTAATGTGAACTGGAATTGGCTGAAAACCACTTTCATCAGTTGGGATTCTGGGGGAAAAAAAGTTCCAGATTAATGGTGATGGTGGAGTGTCAGGGCACCAGCCGGATACGATACTTCACAATACTCACCACAAGTTCAACATTAGTCATCCAATCCGAGAGGAGATCAGGATTGTGTTGTATGCTGACGTATTTTTGCTCACTCTTCTTCTCACGTCATACTTATCCAGCGAGCGTGTTACTCTGTTGTCCAGCTGGAAGCATTTTTAGAGATGCACCGATCGATCAGCCGCCAATCAAAATGCGACAGTTTTCAACTGATCAGTCTCATATTTTCAAATTTTTATATATTTTTTTTTACAGTTTTATAGCGGCACACAGCGACACAGACCCATGACATGTCGCTGGTGTGGAAGTTCTTCATTGCGATCGAAGAAGACATAAAGCTGCAATTTTTCATAACTGCAAGTCCAACATAAGCTGTGAAAGAACAACCTTAAAAAACGTAGTCAGACACTTACATTGTAATCAACAGCTAACAGCTAACAGCTAACAGCTAACGGCTAACGTTAACGGGGGTTGCATTGACTTGCATGATGATGCGTTCAAGCTCCACACAGTTTTTGGCAAGAAACTTGAATAAATGTAGGTGTTTGATGGAAATGTTTCCACAGCCATATAAAGTAGATATTAGAGAGGGAATATGGGTCCATGCATGAAGTATAATTTATCTGCCATTCTTCACGTTGTGTAATGAAGAATGTCAGATTTGGGGTGTTGCCTAATTTCATTTGCCTACTTGTGCTCATGCAAATGTATTCTGATACGTGTGAGTTTGTTCTTCGATAGCCGATGCTGCTTTAACGCGGTTAACGCTTTGCCTGTTTCACTTTTCAATTTGCTTGACTTTTGAAATTAAAGACGTTTTTTAACTGTGCCTGCTGCTCATTGGTATTATGGTAACATGGATTTCAGGCCAGCCAATCAGCTCCTTCCCATCTTAAAACTTAATTTAGACTCTTTTGTCATCTATTATTAAGTTCTACTAATCATTATTATTGACACTTCCTTGTTAAATAGAAAGAGACATCGACTCTTTCTACAGTCAGACTCATCACACGTCTCAACACTATAGCCGGTATCAATTACCCAAATAGTTTAAGAAGCCTTTATTAAATACATTTACGTACAATACAATAATTTAAGGAATCATTATATACAGATAATTCCAGTGTTCGTGCCCATTGGCGAATTCAAAATTGGAAGAAATTTTATTTAGCTCTCCTTAAATTGCTCGTTGGAGCAAAAACGTTTGAAAATTGGCAACTTTTACTTTGAAGGCGAGCTGTCTCTGTTTCCGGCTCTCGACTTCCTTGACTCAATTTCCATTGATCATGTTGGATAATGGAACAAGCTGACGTTTTGACGCGCGGAATTGCATTGCACGTGTTCATTAATGCGACATTAACACAGGCAAAGTGTTAACCGCGTTTAGGCAGCATCTTCTATCGAAAAACGAACTCACACTTAGCAGAATTTGCTGCACATTTGCATGAGCACAAGTAGGCAAATGAAACTAGGCAATACCCCAAATCTGACATTCTTCATTACACAACGTGAACAATGGCAGATAAGTTGTACTTCATGCACGGACCAATATGACCAATATGACCCGTTTAACCCCTTAACACTAATGTTGGCTTGTAATATATATAAATAAAACTACTAATGCCAAGTTTTGTTTTTAATCAAAGCAAATATAAATTGTAAAAATGAATTCAAAAATATTCATTTGAATGGTGTTTTGCAAACAACCACTATAGATGACACTAACAAAGTAAAAAGAGAACAGATTACACTGACATCGGGACAGTTGAAAGTATTTTTTGGGACAGTGGGGAAAAAAGTTAGTCCGGAGCGTTGCTAACGATTAGTATGCTCAGAAAGACAATCGGACTTGAAAATCGTAAAACGGCCATGAAAATTGCTATCGGCGCTTCTCTAATTTTTATGCAGGAGGCAGCTGGTAGTTGCATGATGTGTTGACTAAATGTGTGTGTCGGTGGGAGGCCCGTGTCCTGCTGCCTGCCGATGTAGTGTGCTGAAGCGAGCGCTGCTGGCACTCCTCGTGGAGCACTTCACCCCTCCGACTGTACCCTGACAAACTGTGACGCCTGGAGCACTTTAGGCTGACCCGGCTCCTCACCTCCTGCCTGATGGACAGATTAAAGGACCATTAAGCATAATTACTGTTTCAGTTGGAGAGGCCAACTCATTCTGTCAGAAATAGTTACAAATTGCTGCACCTCTGGCCCCTGTACGGTTCTTAAATACTGAATTTCATTACATTTGTCTGCTTTCTTATCATCAACAAGTTTGGACTTTGACAATAAGAAAAGATCGGAAAAGCAAAACGGTGACTAATGGAAATAAGTATGTATGCATTTTTGACGATTTGCCATTGCGATAGGTCCTTCAGCTTTTGCGAATATGTGGCTCTGAGCCAATCAGAGTGAGTCTGGTGGCAGCGGAGAGGAACGTGACAGGTAGTTGATGTGATCTGGAGTGGAGCGGTGTGAGTGTGTGGTCTGATGCGCTGTCGGTCTGATTATGTAAAATGCGGTGAGATGGTGTAACATTGGCTGGCTGTTGCAGTGGTTTGCCAGCTCCAGAGGGCCTGTTGCCAGTTTTACATGAGAATATGCAGCGGGCGCCTCGTAATGTTCTCCTCTCTGTATCCATAAGAAAACCCACACTGCCGCCCAAGGGAAATTGGTCGATACCATCAACCCAGCTGGATGCCCGGGCGGCAGTCGGGAGTTTTCCCATTTTTTTTACATCAACGCTGATGTTTATGATGAGATCTCCCTTTACTGTAACCTGCCCCTCTTGCGCCCCTTCTCTTCCTCATTTGGCCGATTATTACACCCATGGTGAGAACAAACAGTTTCCCTACTTAATAATTCACATCACTTTCATCTGATACTCAGTTACCATGGGCAATTTAGTAGTTGAATAATTTTGTGAAAAATTCATTTATTATCGCTGTGCGTTATGAATCTGGAGAGACGGAGAGTGGAGTGGTGGAGGATTTTAAATTGCGTCTGTGGAGCGAGGGATCCAAGGGTAGGTAATGTGTTCTAATGTTCTCAGCCATATGCATTGTTTTCAGGGCTCATCGGTTTTACATCGATTCCCACTGAAGTGTTTAATTGCATCATGAATATGATCTAATTCTGTCCTTTTCACTGAAACTGGAGCACTCTCTGTAAATGATGTACGGCCTTGACAGCACCACATCAGGATGTATTTTATATGGAATGTAAATTATAGTGTTAAATTAGCCTGGAAAGATAACTAGCTGGCACGGGGGAATGGACTCAACAGTTTAATTTAGTGTCAAAAGGCCGTGAAGGGATAAATCACAATCATCACTGTGGTTAAGTACAAAAGCAGGTGAAGAGGTGCTGAGGCTTCAAGCTGTGAGGTTTGGTTTATAAGAAGGATCTCTCCCGGGTTTCCTGCTAGAGTGGGCCTGCCATTATCTGAACTTACCCTCCTTGACTCCAATAGGCCACTGTGTCTGGGAGCAGGCCCGTCTCAGCCTGGCCTATCTGGTGCGATTGTGTTCTTGACAACAACTAGAAGAAGCCACCTGGCCAAGATCTGGGCTTTAACGTGAGAACTCACTTGGCTTTGTGTTCCCAGAGTCCTTGCTGTGAAGTGACTTTCACTTTGATTCAGGCAGAGAGAGAGAGAGAGAGAGAGAGCTTGAGAGGCCAGATGACACCCTCCGGGTGACGTAAACACCGTAGCACCTTCATGAGTGTACTACCTGGTTAGTAGTAGTTTTACGAACATGGATATCTGAACCCGACTACTCACCGCTAGACAACCAGGGCACCTCCTCTGCCTTTTGAATTCCTCCCGCTGCACTGCTGATTTTGACAGCTCTCTGGAGAAAAGGGCCCTTAAATTATCAAGTGGGGCTGTAGTTGTTTTCCTTGTTGTTTTCATCCCTTAGGAGGGGGGGTAGGAGGGGGGGCTTTGGGGAGAAATTGGTATGTTAAATGAGCTATGGGAGGTCTGCTGAGGCTTTGTTTCTTCTTTTTTTTTGAGTCGGGGTTCAGTCAGACGAGAATTGCTGCGTTGGGCGTTTGCGGCAGCTGTGTGAAGTCATTTTCCGGGAGTGCAAGCGGGAGAGAGGTGCGGATTAGGCAGCGCCTCTGAGCCGGAACAAGTCTGTCTGGGAAGGGATGAAGGCTACAAACCATAGATCTAATTCCCGCTCACGCTGCTAGACAGCAGAGACACTCACACACAGCCAGTGTGAATTAGGCCCATTTGCTCCCCTCAGTCTGAAGCGAGCGAACACAGGAGCAGACAGGGAGAAGTTGACAGACTCCTCACATCCTGCCCTCTCTCCCGACTCCCCGCGCTGCTTCCAGTCCACCTCCAAAAGCTGTCTGCAAGCTCGCGCTCCTTCTTTTTTTCTATTGTTTCTTGTGCTGCAGGTCTTTATTATTGCTGACATTAACATGAACAACAGTGCAAAAACAGGTTCCACTCTAATCCTGGGAGGGGTTAAAAAAAGAGAAGAAAAAGAAGGGCATTCCACTGGCAGTGCAGAAAATGTTTGCACCTGTGGCCCCATTGATTGCGTGCTTGAAGCTGCAATGCTCAGAAGTCCATGTCTTTTTAATGTGTGTAATGCTTCGCCTCAGGTCATGCGATTGCCCCGAGGTTAGGAAAGGTTCACGAGGCCGCGTGCAGCGGCGGATGAGCCGATTCGCCGATCCTTCTTCTCCTCCGCTCTGCCTTCAACATGCACCCGAACCAAACCTTTAGTGCCCCTCTCGTCCGAACCTGACCCCAGAGCGGTGCAGTGAAGGGCCGGGATCAATGGGGGCTGACCCAGATGCACTGTTCCCCCTGCCTCTTTGTGATTGGACATAGCTTTTGCTTGTGGGTCAACCCCAGTTTTGGAGAGGCAGGAGGGGAAGTTGCGATTTAGACCTGAATTAACCTCTGAATGCTATCCATCATGTAACTAGTGATGGTCCACGGGGCCCCGCGGGCTCTGTGGCAATCTGTGTTAACAGCAGTCCTGCTTTTCTCCCTCAATTCCACCAGACTTATTTCAGAAGAACCTCCAAAAATCAATCGGCTTGCTTTAGTTATTAAGGCTGGTTTTAGAGCTGTGTTAGTGGTGAGGAAAGATGGAGATGTTGGTGTGAGGGCTCCCCCCCCCCGTTCTCCCCCCGTTGTGCCTGTCTCTCCCATCACAGCCCTCTGCACCCTGCGTGCCCAGTAATGAGTTGTATTACATGCTCTGTGGTGAGCATGTCTTGTGTTAGGAGGCTGCATTCAATCTTTGTACCGTGAATGGAGGGGAAGGCTCTTTGTGTGTCTTTGAGGGGCACTGAATTGAAACGGTGTGCACCGAGTGAAGCTGATGAGGAGCGAGCGAGTCCTGAGAGGAGCATGTGGAACGCCTGACAGGCAGCAAAACATCGTAGCATGTTTGCGTGCGCTTGTGCGTCGACATGCGTCTAACATTGTGTCTGCCAGTGCTCTTCTGTGTGTTCACTGCAGAACTAGGCGGGTTTTTCAAGGAAAAACGTGCCGCCGAGCTGGACGTGAGTCGAATTAGCCGTAGTTCCACGGTTTACTTATCCCACATTCTCAAGCGGGCCTGCCAAGAGGTAGTGTGTATCGCGTGAATGAAAATCTACTCCAGTCGACTCATTCATCACTTGAGCCTCTCATTGTGACCCTTTTACAAGGACTGGCGAGGGGGCCTCGCTGTGGGCTAAGTGATTTTATGAGGCGACATCATCGGGCTCCGGTCTTATTCCTTTTTGTAGGAATGCATTTTCTACTTAGATGGCAACAAACTGCATTTGCACTTAAAACATATTCTGTAATCTTCTGTTATTTTACATACAAATTGCATCCCGGGCGATGCATTCATCATTGCTCATATCCAGCCCACTCCTAAATGAAAAATGTATCCGAGATGAATAATGGATCCCTCCATAGCATAATTTTGTGTTTCTTGAATATAGGCGAGAGTTCCTCCTCTGCGTTATCCTCTAAATGTTGCCACCTTGCCTTGGATGAAGTTTTAGAGGAGGGAGATATGAAGAAAAATCACTTATTTACCGCGGTTATTGTCTACCTGAGAATTGCTACAATATGAAGCTTCCTCGACACACATAATATGTGGAAGATGCCGTCCAAAAAAATAAATAAATAAAAGCACACGGCCGTTGCAATTCACGGTGTAGCGACTTCAGGACACATCCTAACGCCAATCAATCACGATCACGTGCCGTGCCATGTAGTATCCTACGTGTTCAGTCCGTGGAACAGTTGGTTGGGAGATGATAGGGTTTTGCAGCTATAGCGAGCGTAAACACAGGTGCCGCTGCAGTGCCAGTGTTGAGGGGTTCCTCTGGGGGCTATGGGTGGGCAGCCTTGTGTGAAGCTGGGAGAATTGAGGTTGAGTAGCTGAGCCCTCTGTCTTTATCTCTAATTACATGGTGAAGCTCTGGGAGATTGGGCAGAACTGTAAAGCCCCCACAGATAGCTTGGTACACCCCCTCCTCTTCCTGTAACACAGCAGGGTCTGGGGATGTGAAGCAGAACAAGGTCTGTTGGGGCTCTAATCCCACCACAGACGTTCTCCCCGGGGAGTCCCCGCTGTTCTTTCCTCTCCACAGTCTGCCACGTTGCAACCCGCCGCTGGGGGAGAAGCACGCCGAGGCTCCGGCAGCCCACTCTGTCGTGCTCTACTTGCTCCTGTCGGTTTTTTGTCGTCCCCAAAGTTTCCCAGCCCGTCCTGGGAGACATCCTGACACCGAGTTGCAGATGGGAAGCGTTGGACCGAGGCAGCTGGTGTCACAACGTGGATTGGAATTCACAGTTGGGATAAAATATGAAACAAATATGTCATTGTACATATGTTTTCCACAGTTTGTTCATCCAGCTGTTTCTTCGCTCAGTCCCCCCCCCCCCCTCGCTCCCCTTTGCCTTGCCATATAAACCCTGATAGGGCTGGCTGATACTAATCCATTATTTGTCCCCTTGTGCCCAGTTCTTCTCAAGAGCGGGTCCAGTCACTTCTAAACGTTTTCCTCTGTAGCTGATCACGCTGCTGGATCACTCATTAGAGCTCTGTCTTCTGGATTTGAATGTTTGCACTTTGTTGTTTTGATGATATGAGGCAACATTATCAAAGGAGAGCGCAGAACGTACTTCACTACAAATGAGAAAAAGCAGAATTATTCCCAGGCAGTTAAGTGTCCTTTGATTCCTTTGCAAGTTTAATCTGCGGAAATCGATAAAAGGATGCATGTTGGGCTTGGGAGTCAACAGCAGCCGTGTTTGATGGGTAAACGGACAACCAGATGGATGATGTGGGGGAGCATTCATCTTTCTTTAGGCAAATTGGGCCGCTAGGTCCTGACTAATTGATTGATTGCATGACTTGCTGATACAATCAAAGCCTGGCCTGATTTATGGCGATAAATCGATTGATTAATACGCTTTCCTGTGCAGAGGTGGATCCGTGATGGTGGTGGGAAGTGTGTGTGTGTGTGTGTGGGGGGGGGGAAAGACACCTCCAAGTCACACATCCGTCTTGGAGCCGTCAGCCGTGTTGGTTTAGTGTGGTAATAAGGAAGGCCCGGATCTCCCAGCTGACATTTACAAAGAGCCGATCGGCTGCGACCCGCTCCCTAGATTAACCTCCACTTGTTCTCATAAGCACCACTGATATTAAAGGATGGGGAGCAGCAGCAGCAGCAGCAGCAGCAGCAGCAGCAGCAGCAGCCGGGGATAAAAAAAAAGTGTGACTTTTTTTTCTGTGCACCGTTTGCATACATCATTAGGAGGGGAACAACGAAAATCAATTGCACATTCCAGAATAAATAAAAACAAATATCTTGAGCAGCGTAATGCGAGGGCCTCTTGTTGACTCTTTCCAGATTACATTTAGCCGGGTGTTTAAACGCTGATTTACAGCAAGATGGAGTCCATTCCCCTGCACTCGCCCGCCTGTCTGCCTGGCCTGCTCAGAATATGAAATGGAAGTTAAACACTGTGAATCTCCAGTGTGGGGAGGAGGGCTCTGGACGTGTGGGCAGTGTAGCATCAAATAGATTGTGTTTCCTCCCGTGTAAACGCCTAATGTGTGCCGAGTGCTCTGACACAGATGAATGTAAGGAATTTGCTGTAAAGACTTTACGGCCCTTTTGAGAGACGTGGCTGGGAACCGGTAGTGTGGAACCTGCTCCACGCCCCCCCGAACACACATCCACAATGCACGTACACACTCGCACGCTTGCACAAGTGCTTACACATGCACACATGTCAAGGCGCACAGCCCTCCGAGGAGAGCAGCTACATCAAACTGCTACGGCTGGCGCGGACATCGGGGATGCTTTTTTATTTGCTTTGGGTCAGAAATGGCGGCCCTGATGATGTGATGCGAATCGCTTCTCACGGACCTGCTCCACACTTTGTGCTCTGCTATGGCAAGAAAATAATCCCGGCCGATTCTCCTGACCGGGCTCATCGTTTAATATACGAGAGCTACCTCCTGCTGCAGAACAGGGCGAATTATAAAGTGATTCATGTATAAACTGCCCTTTCAAGTGACTGCTCCCATTCTGCGGCAACGGAAACTCGTCTGCCAGATCTCGGAGCCTTTGTGACGGCGCTCAAAGCTCCCGGCTGCTTGTTGTCAGCGCCGGTTTTATTCCCACTCTCACCGCTCTATTTAGATCCATTTATTTTTGGTTCAAATGCTGTGAAAATGAAAGTGCGACGGAGAGAAGGAGGGTAAAGGAGCGTTCCCGCTCTCTCAGACAGGTGGCCCCGGTTTATGTCGCCAGGCCCCAGGGGCCCCCGCTAACCGAGTCTGAGCGAGAGGAGGGACCCGTCTCTCAGCGCTACACAGGTGGTGTGAAACGCAGCCCTCTCCTCCACACCTGAAATATTCAGATTCTTCCAGCGGCGTCGCTTTGATCTCGCTGCAATCGACAAGGGAGAACGGAGGGAGTAGGGGGGGAGAAAACAACAAAAACAAGAGGAAGAGCAGCACACCTGAGAGCGAACAGATTGACATTTCTTAAGAGAGAATAAACAATCGCAGGTTTAGCAGCGTTGCATCGCTCCAGCTCGTCGTTTCAGGTGAAAAGTGGGCCATCGCCGGTGATGGCTGCATCTTCGGGAGCTTTCCTCCTCTCCCACTAACTGACCTCGATGGTGAAGCTTCACAGAGACAAATCCCCCGCAGTGCACTCCTCTTCCCCACTTTGACAGAAACAGGAAAGCAAACCTTGTTTAAGTTCGTACCATCTCTGCTCTGCTCCTTTTTTTTTAAATGCGTCCCCGTTAAAAAAAAAAACAAAAAAAACTTCACTGGCTGTTTTTCTTGTTCTTGGCTGTGGTGAAACCTCCCCGTCGCTCTTCCACATTCACGTCTCCATTTGAGCCGATCGTTTGGCCGACTGAGGTTATCATGTCGTTGCTCAGGTTTCAACCCACTAGTCTGCTAATGAATCATAGGACTGTGTAATTAGTCACCCTGCATGTACCACACAATGACAATAGACACCCTGATTGTAACCACAGAGTTCGAAAGGAGCAGAACAATGGTCGCCCTTAATGATGATAAATAAGGTGCTGTAATTGGCCTTCGTTTGGATCAGTCAGTCATGTATTGTAATTTGAAGTTTCTAATTGGAGGACATTTAAAGTTATTCATTGGATTCGGAGTGGATACAAGCTCGTTTTGAAAGGGCTGTATTGAGATGTTTCCATGATACCTCTTGATACTATTTTTAATAAGACTTGACAATAAATGGAAATAGAGCCTCCCTGATCGTACTAAGATGTGTTACCAGTATATCAGTGAAAAATAAGAGATATGCGTGTGTGTGTGTGTATTTAAGTGTGCATGTTGGAATTAAAGAGTGTGTTGACAAGTAGGCTGTGCTCTGGTGCATCAGGCGCCAAAAACTCAAAATGAAGCAGGGTATGACGAATAATGGCTGACAACACCAGTCACACCTTTTGCTGATGGTTGTAACACTCACAGGCTTCTCCTTCCTTTTGTAAGATTTAGCATGCTGTTTGAAGACAGCCTGACTGACTGGGGATTAATTATTTTGGGTGATTTATCAGACTTACCAGTCCAGAGTTTAGAGAGGTGTCAAAATTAAATGTGATTTTCCTCGTTGGAAAGTCCTCACAATCTATACGCTACCTCCATATTTCTGCACTGTGCCGTCAGCGTTGCTGCTGCAGAGTGGACAGTTGCAGAATGTGCAGGTAATTCAGGGATTTCCAACCTGGGGTTTGGGACCCCACAAGGGGGTCGCACGATCTGCCTGAGGGGCCACGAGACAATCGTCAGGATAGGACACCAGAAGAAAAACATTTGCTATTAAGTATTGTATGTTTTTAGGTATTATTTACTTAACGACTGACAATGTTGTTATTGGCTTTGCTTAATGTCAAAGGAAATATTGGACATTTTGGGAAATACGCTTCATTGCTGTGTGGCCGAGAGTTAAATTAGAAAAATTTACAAAAAAATATCTCTGTTGAATATGAATAAAGTGCCGCAAGACAGTTAGCTTAGCATTAGCTTAGCGGAGAGACTGGAAATAAAGGAAAACAGCTGCCCTTTGTCCCTGTCTTAACGCTAAACTGAGCTAACCGTCTCCTGGCCACGACTTTGTTTTTCCTCGGACGGCAAAGGCGTGACCCGCCCTACTCTGCTTCTGATTGGCTAGTACTTGTTGCCTTTGTTGTTGGAGTGGTTAGGTTTAGGCGTGAGGAGTGAGATTGATCAGGGTCAATCATAGGCAGAGTAGGGCGGGTCATGGCCATAGCTTCATATCTAGCAGAGTGGTATCAATCTAACCATGGTTGGGTGTCATTTCTTTGCGATTGATAGCAGACCTTTTCTGAATCATAATGGGGTCAAGTCCACCCACCTGTCACCTCGCAGCAGGTTATAACAAACTCTCAGGATTATATGCAAATAGTATTTGACCCGTGTTTGATTTGGCGATGGCGGTGTGGATCGGAGCAGCTCTAGATGAGCTGACGGAGAGTAAAAGTGAAGGAGCAGCAGTCGGTGGTAAACAGATGGAGGGAGATGCCAGGTGATAGCGCCCCCCCCAGTGCCTCCCTGTCAGAGGCCGCGAGCTCAGCTCACGTTCCTGGCACCGGGTCACAGAGGTTAGAGGCTCCTCCCGCCCAGCTCCTTCTGTCTGGACGGTCCAACAACACACACACACACACACACACACACACACACACACACACACACACTGCTGTTCCGCCCTTAACTGATATTCAGCCCAAGGAGGCCAGATAAGAGTTCATTTTGGATCTTTCATATGGACGGGCGCCAATGTGCGCTCCTCCATCCCCCCACCATACGGCTCCCTCCTCCCTCAGTGGCTGGGGGTTGGTGGTGGGGGGGGGGGGGGGGGGGGGGGCTTGCCAGTAATAATGTTGAGGCCAGACTAGACTGCAGTGATTGGGGCCATTGATTGTGGTGATTTGATTTATTGATCAGTCCCCCCCCCCCCTCTCAAATGTGGCGTCTGAGATGCGGGGCTAATCTGAGGCAGCTATGGACGATCTTTTGCCTCACAGAGGACGGGAGGCGAAAAGGAATGCATGAAAGGAAACTACACTTATCTTAATCACACACTGGTCCCTGCTCTGCCTTTGCTGCAGCCTCTTGTGTGCGGATGTCAGCGCACATGTGTGCACGCATGTGCGCCCACCCGCTCTTTTGTGCGAGACCTCGCGTGCGAGCGAGCGCGTGTGTGTGTGTGTGTGTTTTTGCGTCGGTGTGCGTATGCGGTGGGGGGTTGTGAGGCAGTACAGTCACCAGGCAGAACAGAGTGGATCTATAAATTGATGGAATTCAAAGCCTCCAGCATCGATTACCATTATAACAAACAGCAGCACACAGAATGTCTGATTATTTTTAGACAAAGATTCTGTGCTCTCAGCAGCTATTCTGCTGATGCTGTCACACTTTCAGACATCTGCCTATGATTGCAATTAGATGGGATACAAAAAGAAAAATAATACCCCATCTGCATTTCCCCCTCTCTCCTCCTCCTCCCCATTTTTTTCCTCTTTAATTTGTGCTGCCCGAGCCCAGTGCACACAATAGTGATTTTAACTCAGTCTACCTCATTGCGGCACCTTGGTAGTTTTTTTTCCCAGTTGTCAACATTTTCCACCATGGGCTGTCTTTGTGAAAGGCAAGAAAATAGCTTACCACTACAGATGTAATCAAGAGGAGCTGGCTTTAATGAATCAATGTCAAATCTACTCCAACATAATACATTAGTGAGTCCCGCATTTTACCTAAAACATTCGCACTTGGACAGATTGTTACCGTACATCTCTCTCTGCTCCCATTTTCGTAAAGAGCTATTGTCTTTGCCGGATTGGGTTATTAGACTCTCTGTTTGTTGCCTACAATCGGCGTAACTTCGTTCCCATCTTTTAAATGAAGCATAACACACTTGACAACCAGCTTAGGTTATGATCCTCAGTGCTTTGTCTTTGCACAGAGTTGTTGCCACCGCTGGCCTCCATGCTCCTTGCTTGGTTTATCTCTCACCCAATAGAGTCTGAAGGGACCACTCCCTGCAGTCTTTGCTGCAACACACTTGCATAAACCTGAGGCCTCTTAACGCAGTGTGAACGGTTGCCTGTCAGATCATGTGAGGGCTCCGCCACAGACGGCGATAGCATCCATCTTTGGTCAGTGTCAGAGGGGCCGAGCCCACGTTTGTAAGCTAAAGGACATGTGAGGCGTTGCTGCTTTTTCTTTTTTCCCCCTGTTGTTCAGCAGTTCATTGAGCTTCAAGTCCATTTACCGACTGCCAACACGCTGCAGGTCTATCCTGTTAAAGCCAATAAGCTTCTTGTTTCTTGGTCTTTGCTTTGCTTTTAAGTCAGAAGTCACCAATTGCTTTCCCCCTCGCAGATTGACTCGAACACGCCAGGACCGGGTCCTGGCTACAAAATCCCTCCTTCTTGTCCCTCCAGCCCCAATGACAGCTCCGCCCTCCCCAGGGGAAACTCATCAATTATAGCTGGATGTTTGACTGGCAGAAGCTTAATGACAGGAGCTCTGTATTGACCCACACTGCCATACACTGAACATTTTTGTCCCAATCGTCCTTTTCAAAACCTGTCAAATAATTACTGAGAAACTCCTTGAGTTGAACTCGCCTTTTCCCCTTTTTTAAGACATCGGAGGTATCTGCGTGTTCATGCAAATTATTCCCGACGAAAGGACGAAGCCCGGCATAATGGCGGGAGATAAGAGAATTTTTTATCGGGGATCTCAAAGGTGCCCTGGTTGTAGGTTGAAACGGATCACATCTGATTAGGAAGCAGAGGAAAAATCTTCTTTAGTATCTTTTGTCTCCCGAGATAGCATTGCGAAACACTACATCGTGGAGTTCCTCCCATCATCAATCTGGGCAAGACGACCAAAGTAGCAAACAGTCTGTTCTGCTTCACTTCCTTCCAGTGCGTTTCATTTGATGGGCTGTTGCCCAGGCTCCCCGCCCTCGTAATGGCCTACAAACTGTGGGGGTGCTTTCAAAATAACCATGCCATTATGGTACCACTGTTCGGCTTGCATACAGGATGAGTATTCACCATTCTCATCAGCTGAGCGGCAATAAAAAGTGAACCCAGCTCTACAGCGACGGAGAATCACCACACTGTTATGTCTTAAGTACTTATAAAATCCACTCAAAGTCACTTCTCGAGGAATTTTCTCTTGGCAAGATTAGCCGGTCTGGGGCCATTTGAATCTAGTGGAGGTTGGCCGGCTTCTGAAAGCTCTCTAATCTCCAGGAAGGCTCATCCCAGATGGACTGTAAGGACTAGCAGGAATTTACAAAGTCCTGTCGCCTTATGCTTTACAGTATGTTCTACCTGGAATGACACATTTCCCACTAACCAAATGCATCCTAAACATTGGGATACTTTCTAAGTGTAGACCATTTATTTTATATTTGTTCTGCACATATTGATATTCTGCACCATGAAGCAAAATGAAAAAGATTCACAATCAGAACACAACTCTATTTACACAATCCATGACCGAAAGGAACTCAAAATAAAACGAGATGGTTTGTCAATTTGTTCCTTGACAACAACTTAATACATGAGAAAAAGAAAAGTCCAGCTAAGGACACAAGTTGTCTAGTTATTCTTTCTTTATACATTTTCTTGAACTGAAAAATATTCATACATCCCTTTAAGTCATTGTGTAGAGCATTCCACAGTTCGACACAGACTACTGAACTACTGACTACCGCGCACTAGAATCCGCTTTGGCCTGCCGTCCACATCACGCTCTTGTGATGCTCATCATGTAGCGATCAATTCCTCAATTCCTCTCTAGCAGCAAGGCAACCGAGATAGAGCACACAAAATGAACCACTCCATGCTTTCGGACTAGTCCGCTGATTGTTTGGTCGTTACTGCAAAAACTCACCTCAGTGAGTAAGTGACTTGAATAAGTCGGTTTACAAGGAAGTTGGCGCGCTACATCGATCACTCTGCCTTTGCAATGGCAGCGGTACTCATAAAAATGGCCGCCCCTCTGACCATCTTGCTTTGTTGATTTGAATGGGAATGTCCGTTCTACTGCCGTTTTATTTCTATTGTGTAGAACTTTAGATTTTGAAATGACAGGAGCAGTGGTGGTAACCAGAAGAAAAATAAATTATAGTCTGTCTTTGTTACAAAATAGGAAATATGACAAGATGCATGCGGTCTGTTGGGCTTGGTGAGACTATCCAGTCTAGAGAAACAGTAGCGTTGGTAAATTTAGGGTTCCCACTGTAACACGGTCACTGTGACTGTTGACAGGAGGAGCTGGGGATCGAACTGCCGACCCAGTGATCCCTGGACAAATCCCTTTAAAAGACCAAAACCAACAATAGATTGATCCTATAATAACAAGTATTAGCTGTGGGGCCAAAGCCTCATACGGCTTATTTCTCACTTCTGGAGACTTTTTGTTGTCACAGAGAGTTTAGGAGGCAATCAGTGGAGAAAGTCACTGCACTCGGCTGAGAAATAGTTCAAGCATGTTACTCTCTAAAACAACAACGTGGTGTTTTTACTCTTTAATTGTTCGAATTAAAAGCCTAAAATTAGCTTTAAAGGCGTTTGATAGCTACGTTTCCCACTGCCTCTAGTCTTTATGCTAAGCTAAGCTAATTGCCTGTTAGCTGTAGATTTAGTGCACAAGAGCGGCATCAAATCTTCTCATCAAACTGTCGGTAAGAAAGTATAATAATAACAATATTTCCCTGAAAGATGTTCCATCATTAAGATGAACACAGACTATTATTTTGGATTAATTGCATGTACACCGTCCTGGTGCCATAGATACGCACCATTGCACCAACTGTGTATTGATCAGTGGATGAGAATAGTCCCCATCAAATGCACTATTTATTGATGTTCACTAATGTCTTGTAAAAACTATAGTGTTCCTCCATTGTTGTCAGTAGAATTGTATTACTTTTCATGAATTGTCCACAGCAGCACGGTGTCACAAGGAACTGTTACTGCCCAGGTGATATAAGCCTCGCTCACAGACACACGTTGTGGTGTTATAGTGTAGCATCTCAGCTTATTGCATTTCATCTAAGCTCAGTCCAACTTTAAATGACTCGTCAATCCAGGGACTTGAACCAGCAGCCCTTCAATTAACGGCCTACTTCTCTGACCGACGGGCTGCCACCGTCCCGCGTGGCCGCCGCACCCTTCCATTTTCCCTCTTTTTTTTTTTTTTTTCCTTGTGTGATGATTTATTAAATTGCCTTTAAGTAAGACTGGGGATTAATTAAAACACAGTCAATTTAATTTCCCGGCGTCATATATAAATTCGCAGTGGTAATTGAATCCCCCACCCCCCCACTTCACTTTTTACACTGTAACCCAGCTACAAGAGAAGATCCTCATCAATTACTGACAATCGCAGTCAGTATGAAGAGGAGGTGAATGTACAGTTCTCTGCTGCTCAGTTCAGGAGAGTAGAGTTTGAATCTGTCCCCCCCCCCCCCCCCCCCCCCCCCCCCCCTGTTTGTTGAAAGAGCCGGGAATTGGATGACTGATCGATAATATCGGATTTGCGGATGGCATGTGGTGCAGCTGAGTCCAGCATGAATGCAAGGTTCTGATGAAATGCTTGCTGCACACAGACGGCTTTGAATAGTGGATCAGACATGTTGCCGGGGTGGAGCTCTCATTTTCGCACGGCAGAGACATGCAGAGAAGGAAGAAGATGTGCATGGACATTAATGGAATAGCCATCAGGGCTGTTGTTGCAGCAAAAGGGTAATTTGGTTAAAGCTATGGAGGCTGCTGTCATGTATTGGAAATCGGTGCCGGATCAATATAAAGATCGGTGCAGGTGATGGGAGACGGATTGAATGGAGGGTGAAAATAGATCTGACCTGTGGTAATTACGACAGCAAGCGAGGCGTTTGTATGTTTGAATCAGGTCTTGGCCGGGCTTAAGAAACAGCCCTTCATTTCAGGAGGAAGCTCCATTTGTTTGCAAGAGTGTATGTCAGGTTATTGGGTCTCTACACGTGACTCCCCCTCCGCTGTCTCTCTCACTCTCACTCTTTCCCCCTCCCCTCTCGCCCCGCTCCCTCACTGGCGCTCTATAGCTGTTGCAAGCGTATTGATTATTTCAAATACTGATTATCTAAAAGGCCTTCTGCTACTGTAGGCATTGGATTTATTTTGGCTTAATTATTTATGGGCCAGGGCTAGCTGTAAGTATTACTGCTGTGAGATCATGAAGGATTACATTGTTAATATTCAGCAGTGTATTTTTATTTATGTACACTCTAAGCTTTACTGGATGAGCGTTGGCAGGCTCCCTAAAGTGCCGTCTCTCTCTCTCTCTACTCTCTCCCCCCCCTCTCACCGTTCCCCTCTCTCTTTTGTGTGTTTTGTAGAGGGAGCTAAACTCTGTCGCGTCTGAGCTGGCTGGTCGACAAGAGGAGAGCGAACATTCCCACAAGCACCTGGTAGAGCTGAGCAGGGAGTTCAAGAGAAATGTCCCCGAGGTGAGTCTAGCACCCCCCACACCCCCCGCCTCCCCCATTCTCTTAACTCGTGTTTTTCCTCATCTTCACTTCAGCAGCACAGCTGCCACTGTCTGTGTCACTGCCGCTACTCGAGCCCCCGCATACACCTTTGTGCAGGGAATTATTTATTTATTTTGCCAAATCTGCATTAGTGTATATTAACGACGCACAGCACTTGAGAAGTCAGGGTTAGCCCACTCGTCCTCTTCCAGTAGCTCCGTTAATATTTAAAGGATGCGGCCTCGCAGTAACGCCGGCCTCTGGCTGGGTGTGATGAGGGGCCACGGGGCTCATTAACTAAAAGTAAGCACAACTTCCGTCTAACACAAAAGTGTATGTGCTGCTTTTTAAAAAATATAGATTTTTATTAAAGACAAATCCACAGAAGAAAATGAGTAAAAAGAGAAGAAACAACTCTTTGCAAACATACATTCTAAAGTTCAGCCCGAGCTGAATTTGAGGCTTCAGCTGTCTTGAGTTGGCCAAATGAAGTGGAGGTCTTCCAAAATGACAGTCTCTTTAGTAAAAAAAATGTGTTATTTCCCTCTGCTACAGCTTAGAAAAGAAACCTTGTCTCACTCCGAATATTTTCTTCAGCTGAACTCTATATTAGCACAGAATGAGTTCTGTCTCTTTGTGACCAATATGAACAGGACAATTACAGCAACCTTCAACTCTTTCAGCGTACATATGGGCATGTGAATACTGTACTTTAACATTCTCCTCTACCCTTTTTTACACACCCCTGAATCTGATCAGCAATGCAGATGTTTAAATATTACAAAAACATAGATACTAGACATGCAACTGGTGCTGCTTAGATCACTATCCTTTCTGTACTCCACCTCCCTGAGCAGGACTCATCACCAAAGTTTATACTGAATTTAAAGGTTCAGCTGGTAACTTTTTGTCGTATTTACTGAAACTGTCACTTTATCCTGATAGTAGTGCATGAGACAGATAATCTGTGAAAACATCAGGTTCCTCTGCCTCACCTTAGGCATTTGCAAGATGTCACCGCGCCTGAAAGGAAAACAACAAATCAGAGCCGAGGAGTCTCGAACGCGGCTGTCAATCACTGCTCGTGAGGCTCGTGAACTCTGATCAAACTGTAAAACCAGGCAGCGCTGATCAAATATGACTCAAGGTTCTGTGACTGTGTTGACTATTTCTCACCGCAAATGTTTTGAGAAACAGATTTCAAGAGGACTGTTAATCTGTAAAATGGGAAACGTTTGCTGCGACCGGTGGGCGGTGCTTGGTTTTGTCTCGACTGTTTTCAACATGGCGGCCGGGTCACAAACGTTTAAATCTTACAATAAAACAGTAATATATGTTTCTGAAAACATTTGCGGCGAGAAATAGGCAATGCAGTGACATAATCAGAATTTAAATTTGATCAGCGCTGCCTAGTTTGACAGAATCCACGAGAATTCTGATCAAACTAGATCAGAGACGGCTCTGATTGGTTGTTTTTGGAATTTTGGAATCTTGCAAATGGCATTAGGAGCACTAAGAGGAGGCAGAGGAACCTGGTTTTTGCACAGATGATCTGTCTCATGCACTACTGTCAGGTTAGGGACAGTTTGAGCAACCGAGAAGTTTTTTTTACTAGGAACACCATTGCCTCTGTCACCCAAGTTCACATTTTTATCTTCACTATAGCAGTAATAATGCAATGCTACTAAACTACAGTTTGCCAAATTGTATCTGTCATTATTAATTATTTGATGTACCTCAAAGGGAATTGTATTTTATGTTTGCTGCTTTTTGTTCGTTTTCTTGTGCTTTACGTTTAAAATGTGCCAAGACTTCATTCCAATTAAGGTGGATTGTACTGAATACACGAAGAGCTAAATCTATGAATGATACAGATGTGATTTTTGTCCTTTTAAAAAAAAAAAAAATCATCTTCTTTGAGATGATCATCCATTGACATCTAAGCTGAAGTCAAAGAGAATATTTTTATATTTCATAAATGAGCCCTCAGGCTATTTGCTGTGGCTATGCTGCCCGTCTGCCTCAGCCTGAGTATGTAGTGTGATGCTGTAATCTTGTCAGTATAATACAGGCGTTTAAGACAGGATCAGGCTGTCACCACTGGCAGCACAATCCCCTTACCTGAGGCTGTGGGAGCTCGCACAAGTCTGGATCTCTGAGCTCTAACGCAAGCTCCTGGAAAGCCCCACTTTTCAAACATGCCCACTCAAACCCTTTAGGTTTAACCACTAATACCCACACCCCATAGCAACATACCTCACTCACACACACACACATGCCGTGTTAAAAGCAGCTATGGAGAGATTCCATTAACATTAAAGCTCTTCAGTCCTCTTTCTTCTGGAGCTCACTGGGGCCAATCTGATTCCTAAACAGGTGGAGCATCTGCAATATAGAAAATGCTGAGACTGAGTTTGCTTTTTTTGGTTTGTGCACAGGAAGTCCGGGAGATGGTGGCACCTGTTCTCAAGAGTTTCCAGGCCCAGGTGAGTCACGTGGCACTTTACAGATTACAAGAAACATTTACAGGTTCTGCAGAACAAAACATAGAATGTCTAGAAACCACTAAGTCGCATTTTTATTGATGATTTCCTCAGTTCTTTCCCCCCCCCCCCGCCTCCTGCTTCACATTCTAATTTACTGACACAAGAGATACCCCTGCTGGATATTATATGTACACTGACCAGTGCAGATCAGCGTGCCTCTGGAATGAATGATTCGATCAGGGCGAGGAATCCGTGGCATGCTTTCCGTGTTGCTGCTCATCTGGTGCTTATTGACTGATGCCTTTTCTGTCAAAGTGAAGTAGCATCTATCTGCCATTAGATGATCAGATATCTGGCTTCTCATATTTTCTTGGCTGAGACAAGCCCTCATTTCCTGTTGTGATGGTGCATTCACCGTGCCCCCTCTGACGTCGCCATATTGAAAAAGTCATCTGATACCTACCAAGACTCTGCTCCATGCCATTAAACCAAGGTCATAAATCACATTTGTGAGCTGCGTTATGGTCCGCAAAGCAAAGGCTTATGGAAATGATACCACAAATATGTTTTCAGTCTCGCTCTCCCCTCTAAACTCCCGCTCAGCGCTAACCTGAAAGCCCCATCGTCGGTAAACAGGAGAACACTCAGCATGGATTGTTCAGTTCTCTTGGAAGTGATTATTGGCAGATTCTTTTTAATGCTTTATAATTGACTATATGCCCATGCAACCGTGTTCCCTGACAGGAGCTATCACATTCTTCAACACTACTACTGTGGTTGATTTGTGTGCTAATTCAATTACTCTTAACTGTAGAGTCGCACAAATATCAGAAGCACCCTTCCATGTCTTTATTGTGCAAACAGGAACCCACAGGATTAATTTAAGCACCATTGATGTCTGACAACTGGGAGTCTAGAGATGTTTCATAGTAGATAAAATAGATGGCTGATAATGAGCGATGATTTTTTTCTTTTTTTTCTTTCTTGCTAGCTGCGGGCCTGTCTGGGTTCCTCTCGGTCTCTCTTGTGTACCTTTCACAAGCTTATGTTCTGCACATTGATAAGTAAGCTTCCTGCGAAAAAGAAGCCTCAGCTATTTTTTTTTTTTGATCTCGAGGTGCAGCGAGCAACTCGGCACACCATAATAATATAATCCTCTGGTGTTTTCTGATACACTTTGACCTTATTGGTAATGTCAAACAGCTTGCGGAGGCTTGTGAACTTTACCCAGCGGTAGTCTGCGCGACCTCGGTGTAAGCTGTGGGACCTCGACCTGCTGCTGCAGGGGGAGAATGTGACGAGAAGGTGGAGTTGGATGGGCTTGTTTGGCTGTGTGGTTTGGGAGAGACTAAAGCTCCCCTGCAGCTGCACTGTACAGGTGGTGAACGATAGTCCTGGCATGTGTGTGTGTGTGTGTGTGTGTGAGGGTGCATACATGTGAGAAAGAAATGGGTCCTTACTTCCACCCCCCCCCCCTCCTCCTCCTCCTCCTCCCAGTATGGAGGCCCAGAGGAGTGCCTCATGGTATTTGGACCCTCATCCTGCCACTTCTAAAGGAGAAGTCGGCTCCTTTGAAGTGTTTGCGACATGACAGGTTCTCTTTCTTTTCTTTTTCATTTCAATGTTCCCCACCCACTTTCTCTCTCTTCTCCCGTCCAATCTCGCCTTCTAATTATCGCTAACCAGGCGACTGATTAGAAACACGTTGCCGACCTAGTTTTTTTCCCGAGGAGCTGGAGGAGGAGAAAGGGTTAATCCCAGAGCTGGTGGCTGTCATTGGTCGCTTCCCTCCTTCTTCTCCTCTTTTTCGTTCTGCTCTCCTCTTTCTTTCCCTGGAAGTTTGCTAATGAGGTCCCGTCAGAGCTGAGGAGAGGTGTTAATTTGGCCTTGTGAAGTAGGAAGGAGATTAAGGACAGTGAGGAGCTGAGTTTACGGCTTAAAATACACCGCTGTCCTTATTAATCCACAGGGCCCTGGGAGACCGGCGTTTTTGGTTTTATAATGAACACTGTCTTATAATGAAGGTAATTTTAATAAAAATTTACGGAGGAGAAGAAGAGGAGATGGTACATGTCTCCGTGGTCTCAGGCACACCTTTGGGGCTGAGGGATATGACAGTTATTTCTCAAATAACTGATCGCTGGAGAGAGACGGGCCCCGTCGGACCACACTGTTCACACAACTCTCACACTCGCTGCCATCTGAACGTACAGGAAGCAGTCTGCTCCAAGTCTGCACCAAGACTATATGAGCTTCTCAATACAATTTACACCTCCCTCTCACTTTAGAGTGTAAACTCCCCTCGGGGAAAACCTTTGTGAGGCGGAAAGAAGAACAGTGACAGATTTCTCGTGTATATTTGTCGTCTTTTTTTTTTATGTTCTTCGGGAGAGGCAGATTCCTCCTCACATCCGGGCCTGCACCAATGTGAATATCAGGCCAAAATTAACCAGTCATTCTATTTTCCTCCTCTCCTCTTGATGTCGTTTGGTGCTCTCAGAAAAAGAAAACAGCCGTAATGGTCCCTAATTACTGAAACTTGCTTTACAATGATAATCCGTGGAGTAATTTAGCGTGCACAATGAGAGTTGTGGTGCTTGCGCAGATGGAGATTCTGATAAATAGTTTGTAACGTGTAATTAGCAGCTCTGCCGGTTACATACCATTAACCCCTCAAGCTCAGGAATCATTATTGGCCCTCATTATCAAGCAGCAAGGTACGATCGAGCTGACTAGACATCAAAAACATCAAACAGCTATTAAAGTGCTGCGAACTGGGGGCCGGTGGACACCTGTTTATGAGTCTAACTGTGCCATTTCTTCCCCTGAGGTTGGGAAGTGATGATGTGGGGGGAAGACAATGTTGTGTGTGTTGTTGTTGTTGCTTGTTTTCCGCGAGAGCACGGGAGGTATTTTGACTATACAGCAGCTTCTCAACTCCATGAAACTTGAGTAAAGAAATCTCAAAATGGCTGCTGCTTCTCACCTATATGACTCACTTTTCACACTCAGGAAGAAAAGACATTTTGTGAGCTTTTATGTTACTTCGCCGTTTTATCATCTACGTCGTCAGAGCGTACGTTGGACGGGAGAAACGCAGGATAGTGTGCGACAAAAGTCGTACTGGTTGTTTGGTTTGTCATATCCACCTGCCTCTCATTTATCAGAAACATCTGCAGCTGTGTTTTCAAACCTAAACCCGGTCGTGTAAAAGCATCTTGCAGATGATTTGACCAGAGTCGTGGAGGAGCAGTTGTTTCAGAGTCTTGCCCTGAGCTCGCCCGCCATGCAGCGAGGTATGCAAACACCGCCTTTGATCATCCATCGAGAGACGACCAGTTCTTCCTCCTTTTGATTAATTCCTGAAGGAAATGATAATTTCTCTTGAATGTATGAATATGTTATGAATAGTGGAATGAATCAAAGAGTAAAAGATGATAATTAATTACGGCGCTATGATAAAAGGCTGTGGGTGTTATGACGCAAGCTTCCTCCGTGTCATTATGAGAGGCTCCGTAATTACCTTTCTGCACGAGCCAGCGCTCCTGGCGGCGCTGGCGGTGAGAGTGCCGCTCACTGAGTGAGTCTAACGGTCATAAAGCTTTTCCCTGCCTAATTGTCTGAGGGGCTCTATGGCACTTTCATAGATGAGGGACTGCGCCGTTAGGAAAAATGCTCGGCGACGCTACAGCTTTTCCAGCTCAATGAAGACAGATCTTCATCATGGGCTAAACCTTGCGGTTATTAGGTACAGATTGCTTGAGTGGATGGCTAACTTGGGAAGATGGGGTCGGAAACAAGCGAGCGGCAGAGTCACACGGCGTGATATAAAAGCGGCTTATACACTACACACCGTTTTAAAAACAAGCTGCTGTTGATTTCTGTGTATATTGTACATTATAGGCCCGTATTCCTGCCAATAAACTGAGATCCCTGCCTCACAGCTACCTCGGAATATTCCCTTTGTGTTATTATTCATGCCCTACCTTATGTAAGGGGCATTTACGACACCCTGCTACCGCTCTCACTCAATCCCGCTCTCCCTTCCTCCCCTGCCTCCCCCCCGGCTATGGCCAGACTGCTCCATTCTGGGCTGACGAGGTATCTCTAATGCCTGTCTCCTGCTCGGCTGTCTCAGGCTCATTGAGCAGCAGGCCAGGGCCAGGATCTCCAGGCCATTACCTATTCACAGCACGTCCAGGCCTCCAGCCTATTGTGGGGAACATAATGGGCTCCAGGGCCATGTAAACCACCGGCTCTCTGCTCCTGGTTTATCACTTGTGTCCTCTTCATACTAAGGAGAGGGAAGGAAGGTGGGAGGCAAGACGGTAGGGAGAGGAGATGGAGACAGAGCACAGGGGAAGGGATATGGGGGTGGGGGGGGGGGGGGGGGGGGGAGTGTAATTGGACATTAGATAGCACCTTCCTTGAGTCTTTTACGTTCTCTGCATCTCCAGAGGGTGAATGTCCTCGTCTGAAAAGCCGATTTGACCCAAGCTCAATACACTTCTGTTCGCTTACTGTTTCGGTCTTTATTACTTTAAAGTTGACTTTAATTGATTATGATTAGTCAAAGACAAACAAGCTTATGTGTGGATATTAGATCACATATTGTACGGCTGTCCATCTCACCTCCTTCTCATCTAATGCCAAATGAACAAATAGCCCAGTCAAAGGGTTTTTTTCCCCGGCAGGCTCATTTTATTTCACAGATCCATTTCAGAAAACCATTTACAATTAGCTCCTTTTTTTTTTGTTCAGTTAGTTACTTGTTGTAACAACTGTTCATTGACCTAGTTTGTTCTACACTTTTGAAGTGAGCCAGTGCGACGTTTGGTTGAACAGTTGCCACTGTGGCCACAAATGACAATTACAGAGTAATAATGAATGCTAAAACGTAGCGCAGACTGAACACAAAGTGAATCTTAAAGGTGGTGAGATTGCCTATAAATTAAATTCAAAGAGCCATGTGTGCTCACGGACAAAGTTGCTCTAAGCAGTACAAATTAAGACAAAGATGTTTTAGCGGTTATTGCAAATGAGCTCGAAGCTGTATGACTCTGAATGCACAAAGAAAAACAGAAAAAGAGGGAAACTGGACTAAATAAGAGAAGTAATAATTTGAGAGTGTTTTTGGACACAGCTTGGACACAATAGTCAGCACGTATGTTGCTAGCTAGCTACTGTATAGCTTAAATATGAAAAGTGGATGCA
Organism: Leptoclinus maculatus; assembly: GCA_032191485.1. Classification (NCBI taxonomy): domain Eukaryota; kingdom Metazoa; phylum Chordata; class Actinopteri; order Perciformes; family Stichaeidae; genus Leptoclinus; species Leptoclinus maculatus. The sequence goes on from JAVDOI010000005.1 coordinate 28,261,943, forward strand.
TTGCCTGTTTTCGATGAGTAAACGCAGACTACAAAAACACTCCAGTGGTCAAATTTATAATTTGTCAGCAAACATAATATCAACACTTGCCACCACAAGATACTGGACATAGCCATTGACTATTTTTAAGAGGTGGATGTAGTCATTATGGCATCGCCCAGTGGTTGGTCGACTGCTGTTTTGAAGCCTTGAGTTCAGCATTTTAGCCGTCGCCATCTTGGTTTTTCGCCATCTCGTGTCACTTCTGGTTGCAACCAAAATGTTGCAATTAACTTTCATGAACTGAAAACACACTGTGAAACTGTAAAATTCTAAGACGAAAACACGGACAACACCCAGAGCGCACAGCGCCGTGGTAGTGACCTGTCAACCACAAAGTAGCCACGCCCTAAAGCGTACCCTGCTTTATTGTCTATGTTACTCGAATGGGACCATAGTTCACTAAATCAGTATCATGCTGTTTTGAAGAAGCCTTGAAACAAGCGAGACCATAAACTCATGTTTGCAATGTCACTTTTCAGAACTGGAGGTTGCTGCCTGGTCATAGCGAATAAATCTGTCGCAGTAAAAACCTACAACGTGTTGAATTGAGCAAAACATTTTTTTTTTGTTCTCATGAATTTGACTTTTATTATGTCAGAGGAGGAATGTGTCATTCTTTTTTTCAGAAGTGACATGCAGTAATCTTGCTTTAAAGCTGTACACGTAGATGATATCTATGACTGAAATGCAAGCAATACAATAACGACTAGCATTTTTTAACAAGAAATACTTTTTTTGGTCTCCAAACATCATGAAATTGAACACATCATTTTTTTTCGCCCTGCAAAATACCGTCAGTCTGTCTCTCAGAAGCTCAGAGAGTAACTTTTGAAATGAAATGTCATCAATTCAGTCAATGGCAACATAAAAAAAAAAAATGAATTTGGGTGGCAGTGTTTCAGCCGTGGTGCGCCATATTTCAGCTCCAGATTGGGCCTTTTGAAGAAGTTTAATATATCTGACTGCCCTTGTTTGTTTCCTTTGTGGTGACTGATTGTTGTGATTCTGCTGGGTGTTTTTATGCTGAGACGCCTCAACCTTTCCATCAGCCTTCCCAGTGTCAGTCTTATCCCTCCTCTGCTGATCTGATGGCGTGTGTGTGTGTGTGTGTGTGTGTGTGTTGGCGTGTTTGTTTTCCTGTCCTGACTGATGCCCTGTCGGAGCATCCCAGTTGGGTGTATTCATCATTATGGATGCGTGTTTAGAGCCAGGGATGCACACCAGGTAAAGAAGAGAGAGAGGGGGGGGGATGTTATAAATAGGCACTTGGCTCTCTAGCCATGTGGAATTGATGAGTTTCAGCACATTCTGCTCTGCAGTGCCAAGTTTAATTTCTACCGTCCTGACAGCACAAACCTCAGAGCCCGGAGACGTCACGCCTGACTGCCGCTGCTGTGCAAATGTTAGCCGTGTTTGAGGATGGACGCACGCACAGCGCCGACTGCACCGCTCCTATTGGGCGTCTGACTGGGTGTACATCCGCTCCTCTAAACCCCTGTCACCTTAAGAGACAGGCAATCACATTCCCCTGCTGACCCCTCACCAAACAGACACTCACCGGCAGCAGACAGTAACTAATCTAAGAGGCGGTTTCTTAGATAGCTGGCCTCAGTCTAACATGGTCAACTACTTGTTATGAGACAGGTGAGAGCCCCCCCCCCTCCCTCCCTCCACTCCCTGCAGGCATCCTAAGTCAGAGAGCAGCAACAGTAGCAGTAGGTCTGTCTCCGGGATTCTCCGGCTCCTGGCTCACGCTCAGCTGCTGGCAAGAGCACAGTCAAATTAGCCAATAAAAATGTGTGAAATCGGTGGCTCAGCGCCGGCGAGGACATGCCAGGAGAAATAAACATCAGCGCTCGTACAAGCAGGAAAGGCTCATGCGAGGAGGAAGAGGCGGAACGGGAGAGCTGCTCCGCCAATTCTACGGCGCGACTCTCTGATTTCAGGCAGAGAATCAGAGCTGCACGGACACAGTCAGAGAGCAAAGTTGTTTCTCCGCTCCATTGAGCGCCGAGGCCCAGCCTCAGATCAAGCCAGTGGCAGCACAAGTCAAAAGAACATGAGCTTCTGTCAGAGGATACACAGCCCTCATGTGCCGAAGTGATTGAATTCCCTCTGTTCATCTGAGGTGTTTCCTGAAGGAATACCAGTCTTCATTTCACATGATGCTCGGCTGTGAAGTTTAATTTCGGCGAAAATCTAAACACGCTAATTAAATATTATAACTTTCTGAAGAAGGTTCTTGTTAAGGCACCTGAAATTTTAATTTAGACTTCAAAAGAGCGAAGACTTTAAAGCAAATCTATTGTTTTTCATTTAGACTGGCAATTTTCTTTTCTCTGCAGTGCTGCAGTACGTAGTTATGATTGATCTGGTAATTAAAATATGCAGAGAGGGAAAAATATTAACTGCTCCTTTTTCACTTTATTTTTTTTTTTTGTTTTAGAAAACAGCCGACACATTTTCCGTCTCTTTCCAGCACAGATAATTAAATTTTGCACATTGATGTTCTTTACACAGCATTCATCGGCCTCATTATTTTTCCATTTTCATCTTTCTGGTGAGAGATCGATAGATTGATAAAATGATGGAGCCCATCTTAAATAATGCAAGCGGAGAAAAGTTACACTTACTTTGCTGCTGGCTAAGTATTTGAACTTTTATTCTTCTTTCAAATTGTATTTCATATCCCATGAAGGTAGATCTCACTGTATTACCTGGTGGTGTGAATCATTTATTCACATGTTTTGCTGTCCCTCTGCAAAAAAAAGAAAGAAAGATGCCGCTCCCCTCCACTTTTAGTGGGCCTATGGTATATGGGATGATGCTTGTCATGGCTTATATCCTAAATGATAAAGAAACTGGCAATTCAAAGAAAGACAGCGTAAAGTAGGCCAATTAGTACCTAGGGAACATTTTGCTGGGAGAGATAGCAGCTCCAAATGTCACATGCGCGAACATTAGGACCGATTGTTTATAATATGACCTGACAGTTTGGGTCTCTGTAATATGGGATTAACTACAATACTAATTAACATGTAGCTCTATTAAAACAAGCAGCTGCAAGTGAAATAACTCTCTAACCAGGGAGGGGCTCATCCCTTCTGAGGTACACGCCACATTAAAGTGTTGCCTCTCCACAACAAATCAAATGTGTTTTTTACACTTAAGAGATCTGCTTGTTTTATTCTTATTTTACACTGGAAGTACGGCGTCCTACATCAAACCCGGACGCCCTTAAATATATATGAGCCCACACATCAGAGTGTTCTTTGCCTTTGTCACAAACAGATATATGTTTTAAAGTCCCACTGCAGGGCTCTCTGTTTCATTTCAGACATTAAGTGGCCACAGTGGCCGGAGGAGAGCGTTAAACACGTCCTCAATTAAAGCAAAGTAACTTTGCATCTCCTTGCGATTCCTCCTGCAGTCCCTGTAATTGGGTCTCGGTGGATTTTAGAGCTCTAGCTCTTGTTCTGGAGGGAAGGACCCAGCCTGGAGTGAGTGGGGCCGGGGAGACGGCCAAAGGGAAAAAAGCTGCTGTCACCGGGCCCTGGGCGCTAGCAGTTGGCAGAAAGGAGCAAGAGTCAGCTGCAGCCATGTGGAGTCGGGGAGCTCTAGCATGCTTCAGTCCGGGACAGGGAGGCACTGTTACCCAGTTAGTTACAGGAGACACGGAGCTCCAAGAACTCTCCGGGGGAAACCACCATGCAGGATTGTGTAGCACTAAGTTAAGAGCGGTGGGAAGTAACCAAGTACCGTTTTGAGGTTGTTGTACTTTACTTGAGTATTTCTAGTTCATCCTACTTTATACTTCAATACTCCACAACCTGCCAGAGGGATTGTGCTTGTTACTTCACTACATGTATCTAACTGCAATAGGTGCTAACTGCATTTCATATTAAGATTTTACATTAAAACATATAATAAGCTTATATAATACAACAGATTGGTAAAGATTAAATCAGTGGTTTCCAACCTCTTTGGCTTGTGACAAATTAGAGTTGTTAGTATTTCCACTAAAGAGCGATCTTCCCTTCAGCAATTCTCCGATGGTTTCATCTAAATAATCCATTATTTCAAAAATAAAAGTATATAGAGATGTCAAAACACTTAATGTACATTTATCTAGCAGAACTTTGTTTTTTCTTCATTTCTGCTCCGTTAATTATTCACAACACCTGATTTATCTCGTGACCCTTCGGAGGGTTAAGAATCAGTAGACTTATTACTTCCTTTAGTTGTGATGGAGTATTTTAAAACTGTTGTGTTGGTACTTAAACTTAAGCAAAAGTCAAGTCTCTGGAAAACATGATCAAAAGGTAATCAGTACGTTTTTAGACTTTTTATAATATTAAGTAAAGTGATTATATCAGTTCACGTAAATCCATTACGAAGAAGCAGGTGAAGATAACAGCAGCAGACAAGGATTTGGGACTTCATTAATATTGAATAATAATAATAAACTTTATGTATACAGCCCCGATAAGAGCTTTACGTGGTTGAAACATGATTAAAACATTTCAGAACGGTAGTGAGGCAAATAAAATGTTAAATTCACGTGCAGTTAAGTCTTTTTAGATATTGTAAGCGGTGATAAATATTGATTAATAGAATGTGGGCTAAAATAACTGAAAAAGCAATATTTGTTTCATGGTCTTCTTCAAAATAGCAAACCTTGTTGACTTCCTTGGGTTGCCTGTGTGTGTGTGTGTGTTTGTGGGCGTGTGTCTTCTTCTGGCGAGACATGTGAAGGACAGCCGAAGGTGCGGTGATGGGCTCGTTTTATTACATCTCATATTGAGACCAATCTCTGTCCGTTCACCTGAAGGACAGCCAGCTATTCCCTCACTAAATTAGCCAGCCGCTGTGGTGTGAGAGGGCCTCCACAGGCGCGCTCTGACCAACACACCCAATCACTTTTACACACACACACACACACACACACACACACAATCACTGATGCTGGTTCAGGCAGTCACGCAATTCTGTGTCATTTTTTTCTCCCCCCCTTCACTCTCGTGTAAGAAGTCACACTTACATGCATAATCGCATGTCCCGTCCCTCACTGCCCCCCCCTCTCACACTTGCACACTCTCCCCCGTTGTGGATGTGCTGTAGTTGCAGTCATTGTGTCAGGTTTACGCGTTTGTGCCGCTGTCAACGAGGCCTGCAGACCTCCTCCTTGTGGGACCGTGTGACACATCTAGGCACTGTATCATACTGGGTCACGTGTATGTGTGTGTGTGTGTGTGTGTGTGTGTGTGTCACGATGCATCTACCTTTTAATGCAGCAATGCATGGAGTTTTAGCCCATGAACGCACCGGTGGCTGGGAGGGTGAACATGAACAGAACGTTCATGCTCTCTCCTCCCTGATGAAATGTCTTTTGTAAAGTCTGTTTTTTCTATTTTTTTTTTCACTCACGGCGGATGTTCTAATGAGGCAGAGCCTGAAATAGCAGTGGGGCTAGCACTGCAGAACTATGACATCCCATGTGAGAACTTGCCCAAATCACAGTGGCTGCAGCCGTGCGTCAGGTTTCTTTATTTATAACCCGTACGGAATTGTCCTACACTCTGAGCATATGGAGGGTTATGTAACGCTCAGCATCCAATAGATAACCACTAAAGTCAGGTCCTATATATAAAGCTTGCTGAAGAGTTGTTTCTGAGGCTGCTTTCGATTGAGTTAGCATGTCTGCATTTCAATGACATAACACAAAGAGTGGTTATTGTGAAGCACAAATGTCAAATAGCACATGTATCTCTCACTACTCTAGTGGTGTCTAACCTTGGTATTAGTTCTGTTTTATTCGCCCAGGAGATTTCTGTCTCCACCTCATTACAATGAATGTGAAAGGAATTTTTGGCGGTGGTGCTCGCATCGGTGAAAAATACATGTATTTGTTTAAAATTCAGAAACAGCATGCGTCTCAAGAATTAATGTCCCCGTTGCTCAGGATTCCCAACCCGGGGGTCAGGACCTCTGCAAGGTGTTGCAAGATAAATCTGAGTCAAGAGATGTTTCGAAAAAACAAAAGACTTTTCTTTAATATTATGTTTTTTTCTTTTTAAATACTGTATCGTTTTGCCTCTTGACGACCCTAATGCCCTTCATGTTGGTGTTGCTAGAGCACATTTCCCCGTACTGGCTTCCCTCCACTGGCTCCTTGATTTTAAGATTTTATTGTTTACCTACAAATCATTAAATGTGCTAGGTCCAACCTATCTCTACGACCTTTTACATCCCTACGTCCCCCACCAAGGGCTCCGTGTTGTCCCTAGATCAAGGTTGAAGCAGCTGAAGCCCCCAAACTCTGAAACAAGTCGCCTCTGCATGTTAGGCTGGCCCCCTAAACTGCCTGCTTTTAAAACACATTTGTATTATCTGGCTTTTAACTCACTATGAGAGTTGCCTCTCCATAAAGTATTTCAGGAATGAGTCCCAAAAATCCAGAAAGTTCAATTTTTTGCACTTCCAGTTAACTCGTCTTGAGTTCAATTTGAATGTGTTTGTGGTTCGACGGCTGCAGTAAAGTCAGGGGTTAACACAAGATGAAGAGATTTTTAATGTTTTTTTCTATGATATAAAATCAGTAAATACCCCTTTTGTTCATTTTGAAATACGTCGTTATTGTCTTTTATCTTATAAACATGTCTTTTGTTTTGTTTACGGTGTTTTTATAATTTACTTTACATGTGGTCGTCTGTTGTTGTTTTTAGATGTGCTTCATGAATAAACTTGGATTTGAATTAATGGCCTCTAAAATATACTCAAATGAATCAGTCTTTGACATAACTCTTGGATAGAACTGCTCACAGCTGTTGAGACATAATAAAATCTCAAAACCTGCACAAAATAGAAGCAAAACTGAATACCATGAAAGATATCAACATTGTTATGTAATTTTGGTAAACGGACCCCGTAAGAAATATTGACAGATACACTTTCAACGCTGTCATTTTAACAGCAGTTGCTCAGATGTGCATTTGAGAACAACATCGGCTCTTTTTGTCACAGGAATCTCATCTGATTAGCCTTCGTTCACTCAAATTGAAATGCCACCTCGCGCGCCTGTCACATTGTATACGAGTCATCAGGCAGGAAAGCCGGTCATTACAATCATGACATCAAATGCCTGGCAGCAGAGGTCAATCAGTGTACATTAACCAAACAGAGCTCATTTGTTTTACAGCTTTTAGTGGCGTGTTGGCAACAGCGGACATGAGCTTTAGGCTGGCATCCAGCGGGCACAGAGGGCCTCCCAGCAGAGCGGGAGCGAGATGGGCCTCGGCCAGCCCTCTAACAGACGAATATATAAAGAAGAGGGGTTAATGTTACAGAGTCTCCAGTCCTGATACCTGCACGTTGGCTATCGGCCCGAGACGGAGTGCCGATCCGATTAATCCGTGTTTAATTGATTAGCCGTATGCTTCACTATGCAGAAGTGACTGGGGTCATTCTTTTAAGTTGACTTGAACATTGCTTTCTTAACTATGTAAAACAAAACGTATCAAATACAAACATAGATATAAATGTACTGAATTCTTATTTATCAAAATAATGGTGTACAATACCAGATCGGCCTGTTGTTACACATGCAGCTATTTATGTCAGTATCGGACCGACATCATTGTTGCTATTGATGCATCCCTAGACAATGTGTCCCCTTCCCCCCAACGTTCAACCACTCAGCTGGTTTAAGCAGCCCAAATTAATTTCTTTACACTGGACATTCATAAAAACCTAAAGTTTTTTTTTAATGATGGTCAGGTCACTGCCAGAAAGAGCCGATGCAGTATTTTTTGTGGACAATGATTTGTGGAAAACCCTTGGTCCTCCAGTCAAGCCTCCTCTTTCCTCTCTCTGTGTGGCCACTACACTTTTCAAACTTCGGGTGCCGGCACGTCATCACACTGATGCATTAGTGTGTGAGTTGGTGTGCATAGACACACATTGCCAAAGATCACTCTTAACCCTCACCTGGTGCTAATTATAGCAGGTGAAGGCACACTTCGGCGGCACTCTGGTGATCCGTCATCGACAGGCCCTCTCTAGTCTGGCTGGGAGTGATATCTCTCTGTAAAATATGTATGACATCAAAAAGCCTTAAAGGTTATTACAAATTAATAATGAGTAGTGGGGCCGAGAGCAGTAAAAAATAGCCTTCCCTTGGTGTCGTGTTTGAATGTTTAATTCAACATGCTCCAGTATAGATGTGGACTGCCTCCCAGCGATATGTGCCGGGGCCCCGAGGCCTCAACCAGACCGTCAAAGGTCTGGAGCAGACAGACCCAGACCACCAGGCTCACATGTATTAAGATCGACATTCAGATTAGAATGATTCATGCAGACGCGAATGATCATCCGTCTGGAGCCGTCTACTGTTATCTTGAAAAGTGCCGCGCTCTCTAACGGCATACGGAATTATAAAAACACTAAAGGAAGCAGTTTCACTCGCATCAAGCGCAAACTCTCTGTAGACTCAGACATAGAAAAGCTCTTTCTGAGTGTTTCTCTGAAGCAAGTCGAATCAGTGGCCCTGAACCCCCCTCACAGTAATGTCTGAAGACACTGTACAAAATTGCCTTATTTATGCCTGTAATGTAAGCTGTCTGTTCTGGTGTCGCTCATTCTCTGTGGAACCGACGACGGTGGCAGCCGAGTCTGGAGTGAAATTTGCCGGGCGACTACCTGGGAAACATCAACAGTCATTAATTATGTAAAACTCTTCTCACAGTGGGAGCAGGGAGAGCTGCATACAACTGCAGCGCCCGCTCCTATTAGACTCAATGTACTCTACAATGAGACCCCACTGCCTGGGGGCGTGGGGGGATTATCAGCCTTACCGCCACGACCCCCCCATAGAAAGACACACACGCTGTACAGTACACACACACACACACACACTTACACACACCGAATGTGACGTTCTATTAAGTTCTGCACCAATGTGTGCTTGTGTTTAGCCGAGGAGGAGAATAACAGGAATATCTGTGCTGTCTCTCCTCCCTAGTCACCCCATCATTCACTTCTCTCCTTCGCGGGTCCCGTTAGGTCTTTTTTTCTCTCTCTCCCCGCCAATTGTCTTGCTTTCCGGCTTTCTCGCTACAATGAATGAAATCGGCAAATCTGACAGGACAAATGATATGCCATGTTTGTAAGGAACGCCGGGGTAAGGGGGCTGTATCGTTGTTGATAGTGCTGCCACCAAACGCGGTGCGCTGGTCTCTGCAACTTGAAACCAAATTACCTACAGAGCCGTCCCAACGCGGGGGCCCCTACCTGAGATCTTCCTCCGAGCCACTGCGATTGACAACGGCAGATTTATCAAGCAAATAATGGACCTAATTTCTGCACCATGTGTTCGCTATCCATCTTCTGTGGGCAACAGACGCAGCGTTGTTTGGCAGACTTCAAGTCGTCTGCACAGCGCTCCGCTCCTCCATCAGCTGCGCTCTTCTCGCCGCGGTTCAAGGCTCGTTCATCAGTGCTGCTCCTTTTAGCGGATGCGGCTTTGGCATGATGTTCCTCCATGCTGAAACAAAGGCAGCGCTGACACCTGTAATTAATTAGGCTATTATGCATTCCGCAATGATAATTGCCTCACTGGAAAGTCACCAGCCTTTCTAAGAGGGGAGAGAGAGGAGAGGTGGATGGAGAGCGCTATCCATCATAGTGGAGCGCTCTCTCCCTCCCTCTCTCTCTCTCTCTCTCTCTCCCCTCATGTCATGCCGTCTCACCTTGACTAGTGTAGGCAGGGCTAGAGAAACACTGTCAACATGTGTCTGAGGGCGAGATATGCAGCTGTGCCTCCCCCTTGCCAGCGCTGCTCCACCAGCGGCCTGCCAGGGTCCATCCACTCCAGGGCTTTGGCTCGCATTGGCACAGTTACCCATGACACCCCATCTGTTGTAGCTTTGTTCACTAGGGCAGTGCAGCACCAGGATAATGGGGGCACTTTATTTTTTATAATTAGCCCTTACCTACACTTCTCCTCTCTCCTCTGCTCTTAACAGTTCTCCCAGCTCTGAAATAATTTAGTCCAGGTGCACTCATTGCTGCTTTTCACAACCCTCCCTCTCAGCACATCAACCGGTGCCTTCATCTTAGCCTCAGCATGCCCCCGGCCCCCCTCCCATCGCGCCGCGATGGGTACGTTTTCAGCAGACACACTTTCCTCAAGGTTTAGGTCATTCGCTGCATCAAACGTTTTGAAAGCGCGAGCTCAAAGAAAATGACAACTCCTGTCTTTTGAACTACAAAGACATTCAAAAAAGATTTGTTTTCTTCCCTCCATTCTTTCTCTCAGCGGCTCTTGACTTTGACTTTGCCGTGACTTTGAGGTGTTGGCGGCGAGGCTGGTGCTTTTGAGTTTTGTCGAGAGGGCGGGCAACACGGCGCTTCTGCCGCCTGTTGATGGTGAGGAGGACCCAGAAGGCACCTGCTGTGTGCTGGAGACAGCCGGTCCTTTGATCTGGGTTTAATGTCGTGCCATGTTTTGTCTCTCATGCGGCTCTGTGTGCCACGTCCTCCCGGATTACGTCAGCTACACCTTGATCTGTAGAGATCTGCTCTCCTCTCAGCCTGGGTCATTATCGGCACTCTCTACCGGGACACTGACCCGTGGTCTCGCCTCATTCTCTCTTGCCTCACATTCAAGTGAAACACCTCATGGGTCGGTCGGTCGGTCTGTACACAACTTTGGTCCAAACTGAAATATCTAAGCAACTTGATGGATTGCCATGAAATTATGTACAGACATTCATGGTCCCCAGAGGATGAATCTTAATGACTTTGGTATCTTACTCGTCATATAGCATCACCATAAGGTTGACATTCGTAGATTTTTGCACATTCATCACCCCTCAGGATGAATTGTAACAAATTTGGTGATTCTTTTCATCTTGCCCGTTTCCAATATTTGCAAATACCTCCATAATCTAATGACATTCCCAGCAGCCTCAGCTGTGCTTTGTGTTTAGTGCTAATGTGCTAACACACTTAACAAAAATGGTGAACATGGTGAACATTATACCTGCTAAGTATTAGCATGTTAGCACTGTGAGTTTATTGCCATGCTGACGTTAGCATTTAGCTCAAAGCACCACACCAGATACAGCCTCACAATGCAGCTAGCATGGCTGTAGACTCATGTTCATGTTTGTTGGCTGCTAATGCAATATGAACATCCTCCCTTTAAAACCTATATCGCTCTACTTTATACTGTACAATGTTCTACTCTACTTCCATTTAAATTCCGATGAGCCTCTCCCACAAGGCTTCAATATGTCGAGCTGTGTTTTCACTCTCATTTTGTCACTGCATCGTTTACATCAGGACTGGTTAAGTGCTACAAAAGAATATTGGTCAGCTTTGGCCATTTATTTGGCTGAGACGGCAGCTCTGCAGTGGCGGTGGTGTCAGTCCGTTGTTGGCGCAGCGCGTTGACTGACAGCCACCACTGATTGGAATTGACGTGGCGACGAGATGTGTGTCAGTGCTCTGACTGCTCATCTCGCCGGGCATCCAGAGAGACGACCACAGCCACCGCCATGCTGCTACCACTACTCTGAGATGGGTGTCACCATGATTAAATCTGCCTTCAAACCAAGTCTGTGTGTAGTGTGCATCTGCGTGAGTGTGACTTGATGTGTCTGTGTGTGTTTGCATGCGTCCAAGTTCAAATGTGTGTGTGTGTGTGTGTGTGTGTGTGTTGCGTGGGAGTGCTTGTGTGGGTGTACATGGTTCTCTCACCGTCCAGACTGTATTGCAATAGTGTTTACCTCTGCCCCTCTCCTCCACCCACTCATCAGTCACTCCGCACCAACTCATCTCTCTCCTCCTGCCTCTCCGCTGAACCTACACTCAACGCAAAACAAACGTCAGCAGTGACAGCTGCAAAAGTGCTGGGTGGCGCCGCTAAAATATGGTATTTTCTGTGCTTCTGAAGGGATAATTATGGTTTTCATCTGCTTTAATAAAAAAAAAATAAACATACAGATCACAGTTAAAAGAGAGTGAAAGCACATACCTTTCGGATTGTAAATGTCTTCCTTAAATTGTTTATACAATGTTAAATTAACCAAATCTTGTTGTCATCAATGATTGATGCATGAATTCCTGTGGCCAGTCAGCCATTTAAAAGGAATTCTTTTGATTTGCTTTAAAATTGCATTCCAATTCAGATTAGTTTTAAATGTTAACCTTTTAAGAGCTCTTCAGAAGACATTAGAAGACTATGTTGGGCGAGATGCGGAATCATGAAAAGTGAGTTTGAAGAGAACCAACCAATATTTTCTTATAATTTTGAAAATCTAAACACTGTTTTTACAGGAAGTAAAGGCACTTCCTGAAAGTTTGAAAACTGTCATAGTATAAAGAACATACCACCATGTGCATGAAATCTGGGTAAAGAACAGTGTCTGCATGAGCATTTATCAAAGTCCCAGTAACATCTAACATCAAAGTGCTACTTTTTCTGCCATAAATCATTTCATGTAAAATATTAACCCAGAATAGTGTTTTTCAGAATCTAAATAGTATCACAAAACATCATTTTTCATCGGTGTGTCGATATTTTCTTACACTCCTACTAGGAATGGATGAATATTGGTTAACATATCATTAAGTGCAAGTAAAAAAAGTAGTTTGAAGAAATCTAGATAATTGAAAAAGATTTCTGCGAGAAGCGAAGCTGGAAGAAAAATTTGCAGAAGAAGATGCAAGGCTCAAAATGGCGACACTGAAAATGGAACGACGTTTGAAGTAGAAAGCGGATGTTGTACCAAACTAGATTAGATTGGGAAAAAAACCCACTCCAAGCTTAAGAAGTGCACATTAACACGGCACAATCGTAGAGCTTTGACCATATTTTGCCTCATTTTCTTATATTAACACCAAGGACCGGACGTTTGTTCGGGAATCCGGTGGATTCTTCTGGTAGCTGTTGTGACAAGTGGTGTTGCGGTGGCGGTGGGCTTCCCACTGTTTTGTTCTAATAAGCATGGAGCGGGACCGGGGTTGTTGTGACATCCTGTCAGCCTGTGGGCCGGACTGGCGCTCAGTGAGCAGCACAGTAGGATGGACTCCCTATGATTGTGCACTGACCTTTGCATCATGGGGAAGATGACAGGTAATTTAGAGGCCTCAGGGACTGTGGAACCATACATTTGCCGTCCCGATACCACCCACAGCACCGACCACATTCACCTTGAGATGGGAACAGTGTATCCATGAACCCTGCATGTACACACACACACACACACACACACACACACACACACACACACACACACACACACACACACACACACACACACACACACACACACACACACACACACACAGATATGCAAAAAAAAACACAACAGAGAATTCAATCACATGTTGTGTACACTCTGGCACAGTTGCATATGCAGACATGCTACAAGCATTCACACACTTATTTGCACACACACACACACACACACGCACACACACACACACAGTGCAAGATCTGCCTTTACACCCGCCCCGACACCCCCATCATCGTAACACACTCTAATCACCTGCATCATCACAACCCCTCCTCAAACAACCAAATCACAGGGGGTGGCAAACTGGTAAGGCAGAGGGGGAAAACGATGATTTAGAGTGATAATTGCATAATCACCAGTTGTGATAATTGTAATTGATGACTGCATAATTGCTAATTGCGCTCTTTATGGGAACCCCTCTTTTCCGTTGTCTCTCTGTCTCTCTCTGTGCGTCGCTCAGTTGCCCTTCACTCTGCTTCCTCTGCTTCTTTCTACGTTTGTTCTCTCCCCCCTTCATTTACTTCTCATGCTAGCTTGTTCTCACACACTCTCAGAAGCACACAGTAGCGGGCACTGTACGTAGTCTCACAGGCTTATCGGTAAGTATTTCCCAGCAGCCTTGTCCCAGCGGCTGTGTTCTGCCCACTCGGTTGCTGCTTGAAGAGTTATGGAGGAGCGCTAACAGGTTTCCTTTGTCTCTTGCTACTCTTGCCCCAGGCTTTACTCCTGCTTGTAAAAGCAACCTGTGGCCGAGCCCATTCCCTCGGTAGCCATATCCTTTATCACAAATCGGGTGAAAACAAAGAATGCGCTGTGAGTCGGAGCCCGGACCAGAGCCATACCTCGCATGCAAAAAAAGAGAAAGAGGAGATTCTCCAGTTGTAGTCCTTCCTCGAGTTGAACCTCTCTGTACAAGCACCCTCTCTGCTCATATGTTAGCATGAGACTTCTGCCTCTGAAATCCCATGTGCTTGGCTGGAGGTGGATTACCATGGAGATGAGATGATTCCCTGATCAGCCCGTATTATGCACGACACCTCAGAGTGCTTTGATGATAGCAAGGGTTGTGGTTGGGAGGGGGGGTATCTGTACGCATAGCGGGGCGCTAACGTGAAAAGGCATCAGGCAGGCGTGTGATTGATGCCTCTGCTAGTGTCTGTAGGCAGGTTAATGGTGTGATTGTGGAGGTAATCTCCGTGTTCTCTCGTTAAAGGATGATGGAGGGCCAGGAGACCCCCGCGCGTCTCTGGTAGATGGAGCCCTATAGCCTTCACAGGATCTCAGGCTTTTTACTCGTGCAGTTGGGAGCCTCGTTTGATGTATGTGCGTCAGAGGAAGCCGGGGCCAGCCAAGCAGACTGCCAGTGAAAAGTAGATGACTAGCAGTGGGTTCAGCCACCCTGCTCTAGTGGCCATGTAGTTCAGTTATAAACTAAAGGTTGTTAAAAGTTTGTCTGGATGTCACGAAGTGCAGTTGGAGCTTTACTCATTGTCACCTTGAAGAGCGGAGGGTTGTTATTGGCTAGTGGGGGTCACAAAATTGCTCCTGCTCATAGAGAGAACGAAGCAAACATAAATACCGACTCTCATCAGTGGGGTTAAAGCAAACCTTAGCCGAGCCAACACTAGTTGTTGATGTACTCATAACACCTCGTATAAAGCTGGAAACAGTGTTTATGGGGCCAGCGTGCTTCACACATTCTCACAGTTTATGAACCAACATGCCAACATTAACGTCATGTCCTGGAAGGAGAGGGGAGATGAGTGGGGGGCAGATGGAGGTTGGTGTACCGGTGTGTGTGTGTGTGTGTGTGTGTGTGGGGGGGGGGGGTAAATTGGGGTATAGCTGAGTGAAACAACAGCGTAGTGTAGCAGGGAGCTGGCTGAGAGCTCCAGACTATTGCATCTGTATTGATTCGGCTCCAGCCTTTTCCATTTTCCATGAACTCCTCTGAGCTGCTCCAAGTGGGAGTGATGGGGGAGATTTGCTTGATCTTTATGATATTTTCTTTAAACATGATGCTGTCGTTATGCCTCCCCAGGGAAGACGCCAGCCATTTCCAGTAAATCAAAGGCTCTCCGTCTCTCGCTGTTTTCCACACACCTTATTTATAACCCCACTAAACAGCCCCAACACACCACCGCCATACTCATAAGGGTTTTCAGCCTCAGCAAAATGAACGGCTTTTCAAGTGCGGTCATACCGATGATGAGCAGCCTGGCTCAGCCATACCGCGCACTTGACCCTCTCGATGTGGAGTCCATTGAGCGCATCCGACAAATGCTGTAATCAACAGTGACAGAAATGACATAGACAATAGATGACAATAATTTGAAGTCCGTCTGCTTATGGAGTGGGGGGGGGGGGGGGGGGGGGGTCATTTGGTAGAGCCTGATCTGATTTACTGTTGCGGAGCAGAGGACGTCGAGAGGCAGCCACAGCGCGTCCTCTGACTCACAAACAGGGCCGAGGTCTTACTGGGAGCTGGGAGCAGGGTAACCCACATAGCCACTAGTGCAGGTGCCCTCTCCATGGGGCCAGGTGGTGGCTAATTCGCTTTCTTTGTCCCTCCTAATGAATCGTTAATTGGTTTGCATCACCCGCCGAGCCCAGGATAGCAGGTGCCGAGTGCTGCTGGTGATGGAGGCCACCGTCGTCAGCGGCGAGCCTTCTCGTGTACGCCGACACCTACATTTAACGGGCCAAATGTCACCTCGTAACATGCAGCAGCTTGGCAGTTAAACAGGGCGGACATCGTCATAGTTTACGCCTTGTTTCTCTAGTTGTCAGTGCTTATGTTAAAAAAAAACTGCCTACGAGTTGGTCAATCTATGCACAACTTTAATTAAATGAACTGCACAGTATTCCTCTGTTATATGTACTGAAGATACGATACATATACAAGGCATGCAGGACTGTTTGTTTCATTTATTGGAAGGATGCTGTGAGGCTGACCTTTGCTCTCGTCACTATTGATTCATTATTTCCCAATTTAAGGTTTGAAGGGTTTTCTGCTCTCTGTGAAAATCAATTAAATGCCTGAAATGTAAATATTCTGTGCACTGTGAGCCAGACATATCCCAGGATAATATCAGTCGATGTTTACCTTAATGGCATCTTCTCCGCTGCAGGTGGTTGCTCTGAACAAGCGCAGCAAGGAGGCCGAGTCTGCGTTCCTGGGAGTCTACAAACAGCTTATCGAGGCCCCAGGTGAGTCTCCCACTAAGACCAGAGATGTGCATCTTCACAAACAGCAGCAGCAATATAAACACCACACTCGCACACATTACTCCTGGAATTATCTTTCCCCCTTCAAAGATCACTTCCCAGAGATCAACCCGTCAAACCTCTACCACTACCACTGGACCAGCCCTATAAGTATACACACAGTGACATATCATGTTCATATGAATACACCCAAACCCAAAAGTAATTTTCTTGCCATAGATAAATATGGTGCAACAGCACATGGATATAAGATACATAAAACCCTATACCCTGTGGCTCTTATCTATTTTTCAAAGTCTGTGCTCTCAGAGTGGTTTCCAAAACTCTGCGTGAGGCCACTTCAAAACCCAGCACTGGTCCTTGAGTGTAGCCTGGCTGAGGAGCGAACACATCCTTGAGGAGCTCTGCTGTTGATTGTGGAGGGCCAATTAAAATCCCTACTGAAGTCTGGCTTCATGTGGAACGCAGGCCTGATGAGGCCAATGGGGGGAAAAGGGAAGAGAGGGGCAAAGACGGTATGTTAGAGCGAAGGAAAGACGAATTGTGTGTTTATTCAGTTGTTATTTCAGTGTCGGGGCACGTGTACCGTATTGCTCTTTGTTGCAGGAGACGGCGGGAAAAAGCAGCCCAATCTCCGCTTAGATCAGAGAAACACTTGTGGCAGGAGTAGAGAATGCTGTTTACAGATTCAATGAATACAAGATAAAAGTCTGCGTCAGAGAAATAGCGACGGCAGCAAGTGACTTTTAAAGGTCTCCATTTTTCCTTGAAGTCCCCTGCTTGATATTGCACCACCACCACGCACACAAGCACAGACACACACACACACACACACACACTTTGAATGGAGTTATTTTCTTGATAAGAAATACCGTTCTTTGAAGATATATTCAGTTTGATTTTTTGACCTATACCTTTTATATGGAGGCCATATTCAAGCCCAGGAGCGTCTTGTGGGATATATTTAGTCACAAACCCCCCTCAAGTAGAGGATAGTCAACTAAGAGTTGTTGTGTTCAAGAACAAAGACTTTAACATAAGAAGAAAGGCCACCGTCACCATGAACTCTTATGTGTAAATAAAGTAGTGTTTTCAAGGTACCTACTATTTTGTCCTTTCTGTCTCTTTACATACACAGTGTGTATGTGTGGTCATTCTTTTGAGTATACAGTACTCAGGACCTTCCTGTGTCAGGTTGCATCAGGTGACGTAACACAGCGAGCCTCCTACCTCCATTTGACCTTACCTTTACAAAGGGAGTCTGTTTCACCGTATCACTGGGACAAAAGGAAGCCAGAGATTGCTAAACAGTGCTCGGCAAGTTGCCGGAAAAACAGAATAAATGACTCAAAAAAAAAGTTTATTTGATAATGAACTTCATAATAATTACTCAATGGAAAAACTTAGGTATTTGGTTTAATAATGACTAAACAGCAGATGTAGCCTACATTACTTTTCTCGTATATTGGATTTCCATTTGCAAACCTGCATGCTAAGAAGACACAACGTGTGAAAGGTGTATTCTTCTCAAAAGTGAAGCCAATGCAGTGCCTTAGACCTGCCTTCTTTCTAATAGCCATCAGGGGGCCACTCTAAAATAAGTTTAATTGTACAGAAGTCTACGAGAAAAATGACGCTCCTTCTCACTTGATTTATTACCTCAGCAATTATTATAAGAACCTAGTGATTGAGACCATAAACACGAGTTTATGGTCTCAATCACTAGGTTCAAGTATTCATCAAAGCAGCATGATTCTCATTTCATCAATTATGACCCATTCAGAGTAAAATAGACGATAGAGCAGGGTATGCTTCGGGGCTGGCTACCTGACAGGCTACTGCCACGGCGTCGTGCGGTCTGGGAGTTGTCTTTGTTTTCGTTGTACAACTTTAACCCTTTCATTGTGTTTTCAATTCGTGAAAGTTAATTGTAAAAATGTCTTATTCAGTAATAAGCTGCTATGTGTAGTATGTCTTCTCTGTGTGCTCTGGACTAATTGGGAATATGATGGTAATAGGGTAAATTCACGCCGTGTGGAGTGGAGGAGATCAGTCGGGGCCCGAGAGCAATTTTTTGCTCCCCTCCTTTTAATGTCGAAGTAACTTCAGTGGCCCAATAAAGGCTCAATGGGACATCTCACTATATCCCGACAAAAAGACTACCGTGTCAGATTCCTCTTGCCTAGTTTCCACACTTCTACAACACGTCCTGTGACGTTGACCCAAAGCAGCACTTTTCCATTTAAATATGGCCGACAAAGACGATGACGAAGATGAAGTAGTGAAAGAGGACAAGCTACGATTGGTCAGGGTCCAACTCGTGGTCACAGCAACAATTCACGACGTATTGATTGCCTAATCTGACATAGATTGCATCACGAAAGGCAAAAATATAGCGTTGGCTGATACACCCCCCCACCCCCCCTTCCCTCCTTCTCTGGCTGCAGCCAAACCGAGGTCAAATCACTGAGAGTATTTCTGTGTCCGGCCCAAGCAGCCTCTGCCATCTGTGAGGAGGGCCTACAGTATACTGTGCCTGTTTGTCACTGTACATCTTGCTGCTGGTGTCCAAGGTCACAACTCCCCCCCCCCTCCTGCCCACCCCTCGCTAGAATGGATGACTCCAGGTACACCGGAGGACAGTCATTTGGCTGTGGCCCCACTTCATTTCTCTCTGCCCCTCAAACACAACAGCAAGCGTTCCCCCCAACAAATGCTACAGCTCATGTATTTTTAATCTTTTGACAGATGCAATTATTCTTTACACGCCGTGCTCGTTAATCTTAATGCAGTTATTACTATTCATTGCAGGACGTTTTTCCCCTCCTATTATTTCATTTGAAAGTGCCTCTCTCTCTCTCTCTCAACGCGTGTGTGCGTGCTCATTCGTGTGCCAGCGTTGAGGCCTTTCGGTCTAACAGCAGAGTTAATGAATGCACGAGGCGAACAAGGAAAGAAGCTCAATATGTGACCTGTTGTATCTGGCTATCATCAACATCTGGTCACATATCAGTCATCCACTTTGCCGTGCCCGCTATTGAATACAAATAACGTATCCGATACTATTTGTGAGATTCCAGCACGATAATGTTCCTCTTTGTTAATGCAAGATAATGCTGCTGTTCAATGGCAGTAAACTCAGAACAGAAATAACTTCTTGATGCAAGTGATTGAAGTGATTTCTTGCCTTTTATGAGGCCCCTAAACCGAGATGTCAATCCACTGGAGTGTTTCATTAGCGCTCTACATTTTGATTTGCATGTGACATCTCCCCATGCTGTGCACTGTAACCTCCTACCCAGTCTGGGGCTTGAAAGAGGCCCGTTAACAGAGTTTCCCTAACAATGTTTATATCACCTCCGCACAGGTTTTGATCAGTGCAGATAAACAAGTCCTGATCACTGAACGCCGAAAAAAAACAGTGGCAGCTTCTGCCTGAATTCATCGGTTTCCCAGAGATGCACCTAGCTCCCTCTCTCTCTCTCTTTCTTCCTCTCCTCCTCGCCGTCTCGCTCTGCTCTTCTCTGCTGGAGTGTGTGCGAGTGTGTGTGTGTGTGTGGCGTTTGAACGTCTGCGTTTGTCGCCACCTCTGCGAGAGCAGCGAGGCCCCGTCGCCAGGGGCGTAGCCTTGAGACTGACGCTCCAGGTGTTTGCTCTTCCTCGCCTCCTCTCAGTGCACACACACTCATCCCTTAGGATCCACCCCACTCCCTCTCTCCTTTAGAACACAGCTCCTTTTATCTGAGCGGGGAGCTCACTGAGAGTTTGTGAAGATTCTGATCTGAATACACCCCTCTAAGTATGTGTGTGTGCGCGTGTGTGTGTGTGTGTGCCAGGGCCCAAGGCATGTCTGAGGTGTTTGAGTCTTTATGTATGTGTGTGTGTGTGTGTGCGAAATGTTATGACAACAGTGCTGGCTAGTGGTGACCACCGGTACTGCGGAGCACAGCACAAGTGCAAGCAGCCTTTTGTCACATTAGGTCGCACGTCTTCTTGTGAAATGAGATGGTTATAAGTGCCTTACATATTCACATCAGATGTTTCCCTCGGCTATGAGATTATCAGCGCAGAAACTCACTGACCTTAGTAATTCAGAGTCATTCAAAATGCACAAAGAATAGTTGTCCTTCCTCAACCTTTCATGTACATAAGCAAGCACCAGCGAGAGAGGCCTGCAAGGCACAGCGAGCTGCCTTTATTGTAATTTTGCAGCTGAGTACCTACAGTCAGGATGAGAGGGAAGAGGGAGCGCGGAGTGTGGCAGTCTGTCGGAGAATCAGGACGTATAAAAGCTGATGGAAAATGAAAGCTCTCTGGGCGGGACGAGATTATGCACAAGTGATTAATAAGAGCAGTAATAAACAAAGGCCCAGGAGATGTTTGAGGTGCTTAATAATGCATTATGTTCATAAAAGAGCTGGGCCTCTCCAACTGATCCCTGTGGAGTAGGAGACCCCAGAGGGACCAGGAGAGTGTGCTCTTAAAAGAAAGCAACTGTGTGTGTGTGCAGGAATGTCTGTGTGTGTGTGTGTGTGTGTGTGTGTGTGTGTGTGTGTGTGTGTGTGTGTGTGTGTGAGCAGATAAGATGTAAGATTGGGATTCAAACATGTAAAGACTATAGACTGGTGTATTTCTGAGGTTAAAATATTGTGATTTGTCTTACATTTCTCATGAATAAGAGACGTTTTATTTAAAAAATAATATCGACTGAAGTTTGGTTCTCATGTCATTGGCACTTATTTTTTCACCGCGGCATCTGGTGTTAATTTTAAATGCTACCGAGCTCTGGCTCCACTGTTTGTTCCGAGCTTTAAAAAAAATGTCTCGGTATTGATGTCATTCCTTCTCCGTCCTTCAGTCTGTCAAACAAAGACGTGGAACAGCAACTGAAGAGAACAGGTTAAAAAGTTTCTCTTTCAGCTTTGTTTTGTTCACACACAAAAGCCGCCGCTTCTTTCATTCCACCTATTTTTTTATTTTTTTATATTTTCTCACTCCTCCTCCCACATCAAGGTAAAGCGGCACTTCAGTTTGCTATCTGCATATCAAATGCTGGTTGGTTTAAAATGCACCGCAAACAGTAAAGTCATGTTTATGAATTTGTTCCAAGCATTTTCTTTTTTTCTCTAATCGAAACTAATCTTTGACAGGCAGCAAAAAGAGGCAGCAATTCATCCTACATACCTTGTATCGCTTTACATTGTCTGTGAAGGTGAAAATAAAGACTTAGTGTTCTCTCAACCTAGTTTTGGGTCTTGACAACAACATTACAGCAGTGTTACTGTTTGTTGCAGCAGCGGCAGAGCGTGTTTATGGACCTTGAAGTCCACTCAGAGGGAAAAAAAAAACAAGACTGTTTTGAATGAAAAGAAAAAACCTTGGAGCACAGCCTTGTAAATTAATTTGTTCGTGTTGTATGATGGGAACACAGCTGGCCTCATTAACATGCGCACAACAAATAATTATAGCGTTTTTTTTCTCTCTCTTCAGCCAGCCAATGCTTGGCTAATGGGCTTGCTGGGTTAATTATGTCAGAGCGTAATTACACAGGGCCCAGGGAGACATAATGGTGCACCCTGCTGCGCCCACACCGCCTAATGATGGTGTATCGCTGACAGGGCCAAGACGGACCGCCCCGACACACCTGCTTGTCTTGGCGCACACCACCCTGGTCCACCCCCACCCACCTAGACACACATCCTGAACCTGTGCACCGTCCTCCCCGGTTGCCACCTGCAGTCCGCTGAGCCGTCCGGCTTCTGACAGGCTTTGGCTCCTGCTCGCTCTGGACTGAAGGCTCACCCAGATACAGTAACTACCTCCCGCTTGGAGATGTGCAATAGCGCGGCAACGCAGTGACCACAAGGAAGCAGCTACAGGGTGGCAGCCTCATTATTGCTCAGTCGAAGTGATGAAACTCAATATCAATGCAGCTGAAGAATGTGCAAAAACAATTAAAAAACTCATGCCAACAGTTGTTGGCTCTTAGAAAGTCAGAGTTTATCACAACTTGGGTCTTATTTTTTGTACTTCTCTTGATATTTATAACATTGTAATTTTTAACTTTGAGGACACACACACACACACAGCAAGCTGCAGACCAGTATGAGAATAACAAAACACCTCCAGTACACCATGCTTACATCATGCTCTATACTACTTTATAACTTTTTAAATTGCTCGTTAGCACATTTATTCTTTTTTCTCAACCCATCAATGGGTAAGAAGGTTGAATCTCAAGGAACTCTACACTACAAACGTTATTCTTCAAACTATTTTTTTTAAATCACAGTCTAGTCCGTCTTCTATCTCTTGATTATCGACGTACTGGGACTGAAATTCAGCACTGGACTTTCAGATGGAGAGGCCTGCGGTGTGAGCTAAATTTTGGCAGCAATTTAAAACACTAATGCAGTTTTATTGTGTTATAAAGAGATTCTAATGATGCTGAAGACCTTCAACACATTTTCCAATGTCCTGCCTCCTCAGTTTGTATCAGCACGCCACCACTGCATTGAGTCTAAACAAAACCAGCCAGGCAAAGCAACATGAGTCACAGTTTGTCATGTTCACCATGAAGATGACTGAGCCAAATCAGACTTCAAACCAAAACGTTGATCGTTCCAGTTTGGGAGGGGCCGCTCGTCTCCCCGCTCATTATTGAAAGTGTTAGCTTGGCCCAGGCTGGCAGGCAGCGTTCTGCTCTGTGATGTCTGCGGCTGCGAGGGCCAGGCCGGGCAATGCCACATTACTTAACTACTGACATCAGAAAATAATAAAAACTCTATGAAGACCGGCCAGTTCGGCCTGGAATGGATCGGCCTTTCGGGAGTCTTCCTGAACTTCCCGATTGGCCGGTCCACCGCTGTGGATAACTTAAACTAATTTCAGTCAATGGTGTATCTCAACCCATCCACCCTATTTCCTGATTTGTATGTATGTCCATTTAAAATCCTCAATGAGCAGTCAGACGATCAGACCTTAAAGTCTAAAGGCCTTAATAAACAGTAAAATGATTCCCTAAACTGTCTGTTTTTAGACTTATGGTTTCTTTTCTTTTTTTATTCCTTCTGTACAGTATGGACCGTAGTTGCAATGAGGGATTTGAGTGTGCATACTTCCAAATAAATGAACTTCAAATCTGTACAAACTGTTGGCTCGTTTACAACACGTCTGATTGAGTGACTGCTTGAGTCTCTTGCCCCAATTGGACTTTGCTTCAGCATCGTCACCATGTTCCCAGATCTCAGACGCTACTATGAGCGAGTGCGACGTTGTTATAACTGATAGAAGTGAAGGTCAAAACTACAATAAATATGACTCAAGTTGTAACAAACCAGAAATATCCTTTAATCTCAGGTGAACAATCATGTTCATTGTTGAACCTCACTATGTCATTCTGCTCTTCTCAGTGGCTTCCTCCTTGTGTGATGTACTAAATGTCCCGTGATTTATGAGTTAAAACGAGCTGCTGTTGCCCGATCAGTTATCATGACCTCAGAGCAGACATCCAATCATCTATAATTAAGATAAGGGATGAATTAAAAATTGATCCGTTTATTTTGCCGCGAGAGGATGTGACTCACCTGATGTACGCAATGCCTCGTCAGCTGTGCTGTGTGTCTTGATTAACAGGAATGTGAGCGGTTGGGTTAATGCTGAATTCTTCTTCCATTCTCGGGTTTATTTGGTGGATTTACCATCAGAGCTGCTCTAAAAAAGTGCTTCTTATTAGCCACATCAATTAGCTCTACTTTCCAAAGTTATCAGCAGTCTTGCTGGACTCCTTCAGTAACTGTAGATCCCGGGCCCTCAGAGAGTATCCCTGCTGCTCTTCTTTGACGGGGGTTAATTTTGTATACAGACTTAAGTTCTATCCCTTCACTTTACATTTGACTTTACTTTACTCCCCTGCCACTGATTGATAATCCCGGCTTGTCCATGCGTGAGAGATCCCTTACTATAATCTCTGTCCTTTGATCATTAAAAGTTGAAAGGATATATGGGAAAGAGGCTGATAAAGTGATTTCTGTGACAGTGGGTCGATGGAATAGCAGTGCTTTAAGTCATCCTGTTTGTCTTAGAAGAGCGCTGCTCTTAATAGTGATGTCCCTTGTGACTGATGCAATATCTTCAGAGCTGGTGTAACAATGAATGCAGACAATGTTTGACTGTAAACGGTCCTGGGAAAAAATAGCGCGATCAATTAAATGGCCCAAAATGTTTGTCTGATGAAAATGTAGATATGGCGAGCTGCAATGTACGGCCAGGATTTCAACAAATTGCACATTTTGTTTTGGCTCCTCTCTGATGAGCATTCATTTTTTTTTGTGGCCTGCCGGCTCAGAGTTTTTGCATTCTCTCTCTCTCTGTGGCATCTGGCAAAGTTTAAACGTCTGTGGCTGCAACTTCTTATGAAAAGTCACTTCAGTCAGCGCCCCAAACTGAAGAAGGGATCCAATTGGGTTCCACACAAGTCTAAGATGAGTGGATGAAAGCTGTGGGAGAAAAGTTTGTGCAGCAAAGCAGCGATTTTCCTCCTCTTTTAGAGTTTTGAAGGGCTCCGGTGTGTGTGTGTGTGTGTGTGTGTGTGTGTGTGTGTGTGCGCGCGCTTGGCTCTACATCTTGCCTCCCCCCTTGTCAAGGAGCTCCCCTGAGCTTCCCTCTCTGTGCTTTGGCACTAGAAGTCACCTCCTTTGGTGTTCGGCAGGCAGGTACACAACAGGAGCAGCTCTCTCTCTCTGAGCTGTTGAACTTTTCGGGAGGGGAAGAAAGGGAAGGGGAAGATTAAAAACAGCCCTGTGATGTGGAGTGCCGAGCTGCCTCCTGAGAATTCCTGGCATAATAATTTAAATGATCAAATGATACAGAGGAGACTTGTTAGCTGAGAAACAGCCTCCTAGTTGGCCCCATGGGCCCGGTGCTGCCGCGCATGCATTGCAAAACAGCTCCTCTGTTGTGCTAAAGAATCCCGCTTTTTTTTCTCCCCCCCCCCCCCCTTTTCAGGAGCAGACTTTTTCTACACTTTGCCTAGGTGTATACTTGGGACTTGAGACTCCGTCACATATTCATGGCAATCTTTTTTGTCTTCTTTTCCATTCATCAGCACATGAGAAGACTCATTAGAGTTGATTTCTGTACATGTGAAGGGTCGGAACGGCACTTGTGTCATTAGGTCCAGCCTGTGAAATGTTCAAAGGCGACTGAGTGGGGAAAGTGTAAGAGTCACTCTTTTGGAAACAAGTCTCAGTGGAA
Organism: Leptoclinus maculatus; assembly: GCA_032191485.1. Taxonomy (NCBI): domain Eukaryota; kingdom Metazoa; phylum Chordata; class Actinopteri; order Perciformes; family Stichaeidae; genus Leptoclinus; species Leptoclinus maculatus. The sequence continues at coordinate 28,287,769 of JAVDOI010000005.1, forward strand.
TAGTGTGTCTCTGTTGAAACTGCGATGCAGGAAAGCTCTGTAAAGTGCTTTACAGGCAGCGCACACAGTAAAACAGCTCTTTTTCTTCTTCTTTTTCAAAAGATCGTGTACAGATATCACGTGAATCTTGGGAGCTGTTTCTGCAGAGATTTGTTTGTGTCTGTTCTCACAGATCCAGCACCTGTGCTGGAGGCCTCACACACCCTGGAGGAAAGGCTGCAGCACCTTCACAGTTCGGCCCCAGACAGCGAGGCCCTGGTACGAGAGATCAGCGGGCACTGGAAGAAACACCTGGAGTGCCTTGAAAAGACAGGTCAGGCCAGAATTATCTACATCAAGGAGCAGTCCCACTTGAATGCAAGTTCTATTACTGCAGCACTGAAGTGGCTGCTACTGTACAGAAAGTGCTGGGAAGTTCATTTAAATGTACCAGGTCTTAGGAAGGCTGCAAATTGCACCAGCATATCTTGGAGAAATGGGGAAAATGGTCTGAAGCTGTGAGCAGTTTCATGTAGGCACTTCGGTTGAAATAAAATAGTCCCGATAAAGAAACTGCTCACAACAAGGTCTGTGGATTATCCCGAGTAAGCCGATCATGATGTCTAATAAGAGACATGGCTGTAGGGTTTTTCAAATGTATTGTTTTGGTGCTTTGAGCACCACAAGCCGAGTACCGTCTAGAGGCATCTCTACGGCCAATATCTCCAAAACTAGACAACTCACACCAAAACAGTCCAAATAGATAAACAGCACCACAGGTAAGAGGAAACATTATGTATTTTTGATTTTGGGGTGAACTGTCACTGTAAGGCGACTATTTCAAATTTCACATTTACCCGTTAGTATCAGATCACGCAGCTCATTAGTTCTCTGTTGGAGACCTAATGCCGGCCTTTCTCCTCCACACAGAGCCGTCAGAAGACAGTCCAGCAGTCTCAGGGGCAGCAGTGACAGAGGAGGCCCCAGAATCCAGCTCTCCAGCCTCCCTGATGACACCCAACAGCACACCGGCCCCCGGGGCCCCAGGCTCCCCGCACCAGGACCGAATTGAGAACCGAGGGTGAGAACCAGAACCACTCCCTGCCTTTTACTGACCATCATTAGTGATTTACATTAGCTTTATACATCCAAAATGTAATGACACGAGTGAACCCCCTTAAAGGTTCAGTAGGTAACTTTAGTCACTACATCCTGACAGCAGTGCGTTGGACAGATAATCTGTGAACTTGCAAGAATCGTCCTCGCTCGAAGGTCAACAACCAATCAGAGCCGAGGAGTCTCTAACGCAGCTGTCAGTCACTGCTCGCAAACGCCAATCAAACTGTCAAACTAGGCAGCGCTGATCAAATATGAATCAAGATTCTAATTATGAGAAAGTTTGCTCTGGCCGGTGGGCGGTGCTTGGTTTTGGCTCGATTGTTTCAACGGCCGGGTCACAAACTTTTTAATTTCAAAGCTAAACAGTGAGATAAGTTTCTGAAAACATTTGCGCTGCGTAGTTTGACAGTTCAGAGTTCACGAGCCTCACGAGCAGTGATTGACAGCCGCGTTAGAGACTCCTCGGCTCTGATTGGTTGTTTTCCCCTCGGGCGCGGTGGATTCTTGTAAATGGGACATATCAGGATATAGTGACAGTTTGAGCAAATGTGACAAAGTTATTGTTTTTATTCAAGCTACCTACTGAACCTTTAATGCGTAAACCAATCCCTACAGCACAGAGCACTGACATTTGATTAAGATATTCTTTTTGGTATAATATGAAAGATTGCCAAGGGTAACCCTTAAACGTTCCAAACCTTTTCTCAATGCAGAGATGTTCTCAATCCATGTTAGTGCTGTTTAAGGCAACAATATTCCATTTTTAATGATATAAGAAAAATGAAGAGGATCATTGTCTTCTATCTGTAACCCTGTACAAAAATGGCTCAATGTCCCTCATTTAGCTGGTCCTGATGACATGTTGGGTTGTAGTGACAGCAACATTGAAAGGTTTTTAAAATCTGTCTTTGTGAACTTTGTCACACTTGCTGTTTCTAGCTGGATTAACACATCTTTTTTTCTGTCTCATGGCATTAAGTTGCATGTTCTGGCTTTAAATATGTGGCCGTGATGTAGAGAAATAACTGTTTTTTTTCTTCTCCCAGGGAGGAGGAGGAGAGCGCCAATGTTGGTTTGTCTGACAGACTATCAGAGGCCGAGGAGAAGATCAAGGTTCTGCATTCATGTAAGTGGTTTAAACACTGACACGTACTGTAGCTGTTACATTTAATTTCAACCTGAGCCAGTATACGTGTGCGCTTACTGTGAGCTGAAACACAGAAGCACTCGCTGCTTTGTTGACAAAGGTTCAAACTAACACATCTATGAATTACATTTAGTTTTCATCATGTGTAACAGTTTAACATCCTCTTTCAATGAATTCTTTGACTGTTCACGGTGTCCCCACGTCAGCAGTGTTTGAAGTATGATTGACTTGTGTTTTGAAAGGACTAGAGCAGAGCGCGTTCAATATGCAATGGGCTCATTGCTTGGCCTTCGATATGGCTGCTTGCAGTTTTTGTGAAAACTACTCATCCAAAACAACTTCAAACACAAGACTGCACTTCCTTGGGTCATCAGCAATACACCCGCCAAGTGTGAAGTCAATCGGATGAACGGTTATCAAGAATAAATTCGGAGAACAGACAAAAATTATATTGGCAAATGTATTCAGTAATGTAGCTTTAAGGTCATGGTTCATGTGTTTTCTGTCAGTTAATACCTCACGTTTCCTGCTGTCTGCCTCTCACCAGCTTTGGACACTGCACAGACAGAGCTGCTGGACCTGCGGTGTAAATACAACCAGGAGATGACGAACAAGTAAGAGTCTGCCTCCGATATTACATTTTGTGTCGACGTGACCGTACCACATGTTTCTGACAAACTTTGATATACATCTTCGCCCCTCCCTCATGTCGTCGTGGTCACTGCCATCCTCTGTGGCGCTCCTTTGTAGCATTTCAAGTCTTCTTTGTTTTGCCTACATGAACTCATGTCCAGTGTAGAGCTGAGGAATGCCATTGTAAAGGCGGAGAGTGACTCAGCCACTAATGCAGGTCGATGAGAGAGTTCTTGTGTTTGCCTTCACTGGCAGCTGGGCCATGACAGCCCTCAAGAAGAATTGCTCCATTTAAAGATTGCTTCAGAAAACACTCTACCTTGTCCTGGTCTTTGAGCGCAATGTATCCACCGCACGCCTGAAATGAATCTGAGCTTGTATGAAGGATGTCGATAGACATTCAAAGTAAACACTCCTTTGTTTGGGTTGTGCTCCAGAGCACAGTCAGCCGCTGCTAATGGATTTTCTCCCAGGCTTAATCCATGGCGCAATTGAACTGATGTTTCTAGACCCACTGCCATCCATTTTGTTGGATTGGACACATTTTCAGTTTGGGCTTACCTTTTCGTGTGCCGCTGCAGTTTGAAAGACCATCTCTGTTATGTTGTGTGTGATACAGTGTGTGTGAGTGTGTGTGTGTGTGTGTTTGCGTTGTCCTGGTCAATTTCCTCCGTGCCTGACCTCAGAGCTCCAAGCTGCAGTTTTCCCTCCCTGACCCTGAGCCTCTGAACGCCGGGCCGGCCTTTATTACTCTCACTGACTGTTTCCTCAATGTTGATAAGAAAGACAATTTGTCTGCTTCGGCTTGAGTAGCTGAGCAGGTAATCAATACAAAACATTTTCCGTACTGCACAAGTTCATTAAACGTGGAGCTGACACCTGTTAGTGTTTGCTGTCAGTGGGGCGCCATCTATTCTGGCCTTATTGATGGGACCGGGGCATCGCCAAGACCCTCTGAAACCAGGGCTGCACCACACACAACACTGAGAATCATTAATGCTAGCAGGTTTGGCTTGAGACTGTTTCACTGTCCGACTGATTGCACATGTCACTGTAGATATAGTATTGTCTTTTTCTTTTTTTGACGTAATGATTCCATTGGATCACTAATACTCCATGCAGCCCGATGTGAGACAATAAGAGCAGTCGAGTGCAAACACGAAGGAGGACGAAGGTTCGGCTGAATGTGGTTTCTTTAATGTGGATTTTAAAAAGTCTAATATGTTCTTTGAACACTTTTTTTCTTTTGGTGAAAAGGACTACTGTGTCCCGAAACTCGGAGAAAAACCTATGTGCATATTTAAATCAATCACAGCATCCTCGTTAATTCCTCCCTATCTACCTTTTGAAAAGCAGGTCCCACGTGTGCAAAATGAAACTGTTGAACTTCAAACAAACCTCATGAATAATCCTGCTGAGTTTCTGTTTAAATTAAGACTACTCTGATTGTAGGCTGTATGAGTTCTGAGGATATGAATCGTACGTACTGTACATCTATGGAGACATAGCTATGATTAAGGACACAGGGGTCATTTCATCTGTGCTGTTTCTGTATCTGTGATTTCCAGTGACCTGTAGAGGACTTTATAATCAAGACCATTACACACACATTTTTGGGATTATATTTGTTATACTCAATATCTTAATGTGATTTTAGTTTTTGTATTTAATATTTATTTTCCAGAGTTTTCCTAATATTTTGTACAAAGCTTTGAAATCCTGTAGGGTGATAAGTATAATTGAACAGTAAAATTAACTGATTAAAATCTACACTTTTTTTGGAGGCTGGTAAAATGTTTCCTGTGGAGGTGTGGGTACACTGCAGGAATTTGGACGTATGACCTCATTATTTCTTAAGTCCTGGCTGTATGGTACTGAAGTGTCAACAAAGGGGCAGTGGTACTATTATTTGCCACTTTATTAGGTACACCTAATAGGTGTTGATTCAACTGTTTGGCCACTTTGGAGGCTTGTGTAACAGTACAGTGTTATACTGAGAGGTTTTTATTTACCCTCATTGATATAAATGTGGTGGATAAAATATTAGAAACACCTCTGAGTTTAACATTTGCATACGTCTGAGATCATGGCTAGGAGTGGTGTAAGATGACCTGTTTAACAAGTCCTTTATTAACAAAACTTGTGATAATATAATAGCTGTGAACATGGCTCAGTAATCCCGCGGTTATCTGACCGGTGTGTGTTTGTTCCAGGGCGGAGGAGGTCGACGCCATCATGGCAAATCTTGAGAAAGCAAACCAGGTGAGTAGAGTCTTCCTCTGCACTTCTCTGATTGAGATGCTCCTTCGTTAAGGTAATCACTCCTGTAATCAAGCCTTGGCTGTAATTAGACACCCTCCGTCCTGTGTCCCCCCCCCCCCTCCCTCTTCTTCCTCCCACCTCCACCTCCCCTCCCATGAGTGTGTGATTAGCGAGTGTAAACCTGAGCCCCTGTCGGTGGGCGCTATGGCAGCACGGCTCCACTCGGCAGAGAACAGCAGACTGCCGAGCGCGATTGATGCCGGAGCGCCAAACGCCAGGGTTCTTAGTTATCTCACTGCCTTGATTGCTTCCTTTCCTGGTGATACCTCTTTCCTTCTGCTCCTTTCTTCTCCCCTCTGCTTTCCTCTCTCGTGCTCTTTTTCTCCCTCTGCTGCTCTCTGCCAGCAGCTCCTAGATAAATGTTCTCAAAATGAATCATTAATTAGCAGGCCGGGTGTGACAGAGCAGGTAAACAGTTTGGGGAATAAAGTGGGCTGACTAAACAGCCCCCTCAGCAGAATAAACCGAGTGGCTGCACTCGTCTGCGTGGGCCCCTACTCAGGTTTTTCACTCGGCTCTGAAATCTCAGAGCAAGGGCGCCTCCTTTGAGCTATGTGTACGCTCTCACCTTGATCATCTCATGAGCCAATTGATGCGGCCGGTGTACGAAAAACGGTAACGCTGTGATGCCATGTCTGTGCACAGAGAGCGGAAAAGGCCCAGAGGGAAGTGGAGAGGCTAAAGGAGCAGATAGCCAGTGGCCAGAGAGCCGCGACAGGGAGCTGCCATCCAGCAGGGGGCACTAGCAGGGTAAGGACCACGTCACTCGATTATTTGATTTTTTTTTGACCACATGTATTCTGTGGTGGAATGTAACTGAACCTACTCAAGTACTGCACCTTCGTACAGTTATAAGACACTTGTGCTTTGCTTTATTACGTCCATTTTATGCTACTTTGTGATTCTACTTCTCTACATTTCAGAGAAATTATTGAACTTTTACTCCGCTGTATTTATCTGACATCTGAGTTACTTGTTCCTTTTCAGATTTTACAATAAGACGACCAGCTGCAATGTTAAAATTCTGCTTACATGTTAATACATCACTGATGATAATACCATATATATATTGTATAATTATATCATTTTTCATAATATAATACAGATGGGGGCCATTTTCCTGCATTATGTGTACTTTTGCTTTTGATACTTTAAGGAAATTTGGATGATAATGCTTCATGCCTTTACTTCACACACTTCTGCACATAATGGAGTGTTTATAAATTGTGATGATGCTACTTTTACTTAAGTAGAGGATCTAAGATGCTTGTTTTCATGCCTCCGCACCGGCAACAGCCGTGGCCAGAGTTGTTGGTTTTTTTCGGGTTGTCCCTCCGTCTGCCGTGAATGGGATATCTCAGAAACGCCTGGAAGGAATATCTTCATATTGGCACAAGCATCCACTTGGACTCAAGGATGAACTGACTAGATTTAGTCAGTGTGACCGCACACAACACATTTTTTGGCAATAACTAAAAAATGTAAATGCTAATTATGACAATTTCAGTGCCAAAGTGTCTAATAGGATAAAACCGCAAGGCTGTTATTCTGATTCATATTTTTGACAGCTTTTAGGATAATACACATCATTGTTTCTGCCACTTTGTAGTTTACTTCCTCAGTCAACACTATGTCCACTATGGTGATGTTTTTCCTTCAGGTTTTATTTTGAAGTTTAAGGTGTTGCTGTTATTGAAAATATAGATTTATTTTTAGACTGAGACTTAGAGTTCATTCCCCAATGACCTATATAGACATGGATTCACATGTGCAAAAGTAAATAACAGCAACACCCATTGCCCAGTACAGGACAAATACAACACAAGAAAAAAACGTCTAGCCATTATCATTTGTGTACAACTCATCGGATTAAAAGGTCAGCGGTATAAACATGTTGCATCTACTACCTTTTTGTCAGATACAGTCACTATAGAAAAATTTAAATGCAGTATTAATGGTTACTTGAAGTAAAATTCTCTCACTTTCCAACTGCCGGAATTACTTCAACACTGCAGAGGTTTTGATTCACTGGCTGGCCTCTCACCTTTTCTCCCACCCATACTCCTTTTATCACTTTCTCTCCCCTCCCTGTCTCACGCTTTGTCTCCTTCTCACCCTGTCAGGAGAAGAGCGAGAACGGCGAGGTGTTGCCCTCCCAGCTGGAGGCTGCCTTGCTGGCTAAAGACCGAGAAATCCTCCGACTTCTAGAGAACATTCAGCGACTGCAGTTCACGCTACAGGAAGTCCAAGAGACCTCGGCCAATCAGATCCTAGAGCTGGAGCGCCAGCTTGCCTATAAGACGGAAGCTATCGAGGTGAGTGGCTGCGACACGTGAGAGGTGACAGAACACGGCGAACACCTTCCTCAGTCCTCTGATAACTAATGAGACCCTCATTAACATGAATTAAACCACGCTGCTTCTGTTTTTCCATTTCAGAGATTAGAAGCTAAACTGCAATCCCAGATGGACTATGAAGAGATTAAAACTGAACTCAGGTGATCATTTTAGTGTAGGCTGAATGTGTAAGTCATTCACAATAATGTGACATTTAGTCCCCAAAAAATGACTTTCTCTGCACGTTTGCTTCTGTCCGTAGTATCCTAAAGGTCATGAAGATGGCTTCAGCAAATGGCAGCTCGTCCCAGGTATATATATATATATATATATACGCTCCTGCACCATTTCAGTTTTAACCAGACTAGTCTTTCTCTTAGACCTTTGGTTTCTTCTTAATGTTCTCTTGGTGTCGGGGAAGAAAAACTACAGCAGTGCCATTGAATGCTTCACTGATCGTCATCCATTATAAGGATATCTACAGCCGCTGCAATTGATTAATCGAAAATGAACAGCTTTTGTTCTTGTGTTTTTGTGTGTGTATAGGATTCTTCCAAGGCTGCAGAGGCAATTTTGCTGCATAAAGAGGCCTTTCTTCCTTCTCACAAATACCTGGTGGATAAGGCCCGAATTTTGCACAGCATTGGTAAACTAAATGGTTCTCACGTTTGATTTTTAAATGTAGTTTAAATAGATATCCAAACAATTCTTAACGAAAAAGAAGCACGTTTCTAAAAACTCCCCATAATTCAATGACTGCTGGGTTCTCATTGGTCAGTCTCAAATCAATTCTGGACTCAATGCTTAAATCTCTTTGCATAAAATGAGCCTGCAAGATGTACTAGTTTGCGCTTGCAAGGATAGAAAGCAAGTAAGTCAATTAATGAAATATCTTGGAGCGCCTTAGTAGCCGAGTGGTTACAGCGCATGCCATATAACAGCATTGGGATCTAGGTTGCATGTTATACCCTTCTCTCCCATAAAATCTACTGAATTAAGGAAATATCTGCTATCAGCTAGATAATAATTACTAGGTTTGTTTACACTAACCAGCATGTGTTATACTTGCTTTCTGTCACCAGATGATGACCATTCTGAGGATGCAGGTAGGGAGACTGGCAGGCCGCCCGGCTCCCACTCGTCCTCCTCTCATGCGGACGGCCGTGCCTCCCCCAGCCCCGGTCTCCCCACGCTGGACGGCTCCTCCTCCAGCCACGATCTGCCCCGTCTGTTTTCCGTGTCGCCGTGCTCCAGGGACAGACTGTCAGGAGACCACATCCTTCACAAGCAGCTCCTCTCCCCACACTTTAAAAAGGAGGGCCTCGTGGCTTTTCCCACCGCCCTCTATGCAGCCAAAGTCGCCCTCATGTCAGCCACCCAAGGCTCCGTGGGGTCGGGCAGCGTCGACGCCGGCCTGCCCAGCGACCAGTCAGAAAGCGGCAGCTCGACTGCGGGCGACGATGACCAAGTGGACACGGCAGAGATCGCCATCCAGGTGAAGGACCAGCTGCTGAAGCATAACATCGGCCAGCGTGTGTTTGGCCACTACGTGCTGGGCCTCTCCCAGGGCTCGGTCAGTGAGATCCTGGCAAGGCCCAAACCCTGGAGGAAGCTGACTGTGAAAGGCAAAGAACCTTTCATTAAGATGAAGCAGTTCCTCTCCGATGATCAGAACATCCTAGCACTTAGGACCATCCAGGTCCGACAGAGAGGTGAGTGGAAAAGACAGTGACAGAAAATGTATGCAGGTTCAGGTGAGAATGAAAACGCTCCATTTGTGTTTGTAGCCTGAGCAATAAAGATGGATTTTAAACATTTCTAAACCATTGTTTTTGGTTGCATTTACAATGACAGTTAAAGGATGAGTTTGGTGATATTCTATATATTTCTTAATGCCAACAAATCTATGAATAGACCAAAACCAACAATGAATTAATCTGACTAAGAAGTATTGTGTGTGTAGCCAAAGCCTGATAAATCTCCTTCCTCTGTGCTCCATTGTGGTCCACAAACACATCCCTGAGCCGCACTGCTGCACTGGATGACAGGTTCCTTCATTGTCATGAACATGGGCTCTGTAGTTTATTTTGGGTCAATCCCACATACAGCGTCCTGCTGCTGGAAATACTCACTAGAACAACAAATATTCATTCTTCCGCAGCTGAATATAGTCCCCAAAAATATTTACTCTTGTTTGAGCAACGTTTGCTAAAAATCTATAGCGCCCAGCTGTTGGAATGTCACAAACCGGGCCGAACGGCCATGACAAAAAAAGGGAGATGCATTCAATGAAGCAGTTTAACAATTATTTATTAGGTGTAAAGTAACATAAAAGACAAACATCAACTAACAGTGACATGTGAAGTCAGTCATTTCAGCAGTGTAAGTGAGTGTAAAGTGTATATGCAGTGTTGTATAGTGTAGAAACCAACCATAACCGCAACCAAAACCAAAATGGGTGTCTCAGGAAGGAGAGCGCAACCCACTGAGAATCCAGAGGGTTTTTAATACAGGGTGCACTGGCACAACAGGGCCAGTGTTGTGAGTGGCCTCAGGTGTTTCCACTCTGCCTGACGACCCTCTGCCACACCCACCTCCAACACCTGCAAGGAGAGCAGCCAAACGAGCAGGCAGACAGGGCAGACAGGGCAGTCACAGGAAGATAGCCTTTTCTGAGAAATTAAAGTATATATTATATTTGTGACCCTTTAAAAAAAAAAAATGAACATCTTGAGAAAATGTATGTACTTGGCTTTGGTCGTGTCATGGCATTTGTTGGCAATAAGAAAAATGTAGACTCATGCTTCATACTTTAGGTGGAGTAGGTTGAAGTCAACAGTTAGATTAACATTTACTCTCACTCTTGTTCTGTCTTGAAAATAAAAGGTTTAGATAAACCAGGTGAAACGGGTGTCTCCTAGGTGGCCAAAGCTACCCAAATAAGATTGCTGTGAGAGTTTTCAAGGGACGTACCAACAAGTTTTTAGAGCAGATGTAATTAATTATGCCATCTTGTTTTGGTGGCTCAGCTTCTGGACCTGTGTACGTTTTAAACCCTCTAATCTACTTGGACCTCAATCCTTGACTTCATCGCGGCTTCCTCTGCCGTGTTTGTAGTGTTACTTTTAAACTTTGTTTTCTCCCTAGATTCACAGCGTTTGAAAGTTGAGCTTCCCGTATACTGCAACCTCAGACAGCACGCGCTCAAAGGCAGCCATTGATCTACCAGTCAAAAGCAAAGCCTTGGAACTGCTCTCTGATCAACCATCCCACTCATCCCCCTCCTCTCTCCTCTATCTCTTTCTGTTACCCTCTGTGGCAGGGAGCATCACTCCGCGCATCCGAACTCCTGAAACTGGGTCAGACGACGCCATCAGGAATATCCTGGAGCAGGCCAAGAAGGAGATCCAGTCCCAGAGGGGAGGTGAGGATGGAGCTGCGAGTCGTACGTCATAGTTAAAAGCCATAGTGATTGATTTTCTTTTTCATCAACTACAATGAATTTTCTTTGCATCTAAATTGGAGAGGCGAGTTGAGAATGCGTCAGTGTCAGAGTGTGGGTCTTTCTTGTTTAGGTGAAGGCAAGTCGTCTCTGAACAGCTCATCAGGCAGAAGCAGTAACGGGCCGGGCAGCAGCTCTGACGAAACCATAAAGAACATCCTAGATCAGGCCAGGAGGGAGATGGAGGCCCAGCAGCACGCCCTGATGGAGATGGAGGCCTGCGGGAGGGCCCCGACTGCCAGCTCAGGACCTCAGGTAGAGCGTCTGGGGCCCCCGGAGCGCTCCAGGGGCCTGCCTCTACCCATCTCCATCAAACAGGAGGAGGGAGGCTGCGTTACAGTCTGCATGGCCAACCCCATCCGCAGCCCCCAGACGCCCCTCAGTGTCCTCTCCCCGGCCGCCTTTGTCCAGAACATCATCCGCAAAGTCAAATCAGAGATCGGTGAAGTGGGCTCCTACTTCGACCAGCACTGGTCTCATGAGCGGGGGTCAATGGTGATCAGTGGCGTAGGTAGCTCCCTGCCCTTCAATTCAGTCTCTCCCTCCTTGTCTTCCTCCTCTTCCGGGCCCTCCGCTTTGCCCCGGCCCTGGCCCCGTCTGGAGAACGGAGAGTGTTGTCCCCCCAACAGCGAGGAGGCCTCCGCTGCTGAGGACGAGCTGGTGCTGGGCCGGCCGGTGGAGGTGAAAGTGGAGTCGGACACGTCGGTAAGTGGAGAGTCCCCTGGGCCCGGAAGGCTTTCCTACTACCCGGGGTACATCCCCCGAGCCCTCAAGCCCACCGTGCCACCGCTGACTCCAGAGCAGTATGAGATGTACATGTACCGAGAGGTGGACACCCTTGAGCTGACCAGGCAGGTGAAGGAGAAGCTGGCAAAGAACGGCATCTGTCAGAGGATCTTTGGTGAAAAGGTCAGATGTTGCTCTTTATCATTAAAAAAAAAAAAACTCATGCGTGCGGCAATACAAGCAGCCTGCTAATGCTCTGCAGAATCTGTTCTTACTGCAATAAATGTGGAAGGCATGAGAACAATCACGTTGTAATGAGATACAATAAACATTTTGGTATATTGAACTGAATAAATAGTTTTTTAGGTAATCATGATAATTATCTCTTAAGATAATATTAATTTGTCTGTAATGATTTGCAGTCAATCAGTTTTGCTTTAAATACCTTTCCCCTTGTCTGTCACAATACGCACCATGATCAAGGTTTCACAAACCGGAGCAGCTCCACGGACAGGCTTGTGTTTTGTCACAGATAACAGAGCCGTGAAAAAGTATTCGCCGTGTATTGCATATTTGTCACACAGAATGTTTTCAGATCTTCAGACTGCATGTAATATTGACCAAGGTCTTCTGACTAAACACAAAACACATTTTATTATTTATCTGAGGAACGAAGTAATGCAACAATCGGATCATCCATGTGCAAAAGTAATTGCCCCCCCTTTTAAATGTAATAAAAGGCTGCACCACTTTGGCAGCAATAACCGCAGCCCAACAGGTTTTATAATATGATGTCAGGTTTTCACTCGCACACAGTGGAAGAATTTAACCTGATCTTTATGCAGAAAGACACTGCAAAAGTGCTGCAAAACTCGTTTTGTTTTTTTCAGCATCTCAGATCTGTTTTTGCGGTTTGGATCATTGTCTTGTGGTATAAGAGTTTGGCACTGGACATGCTTAAGGTTCATGCTTCCCTTAATAATAACCAGTCTAATAACATCATGTTTGACTGTTGGTATGATGATCATACCACAGTGGCTTCAGGTACAGCTCTCACTGTGGTTAGAGACAGAGTCAACTTCATAGTCCCAGAGGGGGAATTTGACTTGGGCACAGTGCTACAGTCTGTTGCTTAAACGTCAAATAAAAAACATCACAAAAACAACAGCCATCTTGGAACATAAGAGACATTTGACATTGACAGCACGGCAGCTTAAAAAAAGAACCTGTAAGAATAAAGTGCTAGAATGTGAGAGTACTTGTGTATTTGTCACACGCGCGTACGTCTTTCCAGTCTGTAAGATTTTCATCTCTCATGGAATTTCCTTTGTGGCACAGTGTGCTTGTAAGAGTTTTGTGGTGATTAATTGACTCTGATGATAAGATTTATTATAAGTATTCAACTGTCTGTCTGCAATTCAATCATCTAAATCTAGTTATTAGTCGAATGTGGTTGATTCAGTAACAAAAGCTAAATACTTTTTTTAAATGGGTGATATCAGTGTTGGATAAGTTTGTTCCTTAAAATGAAGGAAATCATAATTACAAAATGTATTTTACTTTAGTCGGATGTTAAATTCTATCTAAAATATCATAAACATCCACTGTAACAAGTATGCAGCTGAAGAGGAAATGCACAAAGCTGCCTTTTATAAGCATTGTTCCTGAATTGAGCTTCTCTATGTTTATACAAGTATCAGTTTTTTTTTTTTGTTCAGCTCCAGAAAATATGGCTTTATTTCCAAAAAATCCCATCGGGTGTTTTCCTCCACGCCTTTGTTATTCATCCCATCCTCTGTGGAGTAGATCAACACGTTTAGGTTTCATGGTGCAGATTTTATTTTGATGATATTTAAGGGTTCAAGTCTTGATTCTGCAGCTTGGGACTTTCCGTGAGAGGTATTCATATTTGTAAAGTCTTGACCGTTGACCAATTTTTCTGGCACATTCAGGTGTGTGTTGAGATTGTATCCATATATCGAAAAGAGAATATATAAGAAAAAAATAACATTAAAAAAACATTTTTTGTTGGTTTATGTCTAGACATATTGTCTTAGTGAATTAATGTATGATCATACTCACAGAAACTACCAGCAGTCTACTTCACCATGGATTCTTTTTCATCTCCTTAAACTGCATCTGACAGTATTTGAATAGACTCGACCTAAACATTTGTGATGTGCTGCTTCCCTCTAGTGGCTGTTTGCTGAAAGTGTATCACTGAGGCAAACCAATATTTTTCTTGTGTGATAATAATTTGAAAAATCAACCGTTATTTACACATGTGTTGTTAGCAGCACGTGTAGGTACGACATATTAACCCGTGTTGTATTACACAGGTGCTGGGGCTTTCTCAGGGCAGCGTGAGCGACATGCTGTCTCGGCCAAAACCCTGGAGCAAGCTGACCCAGAAAGGCAGGGAGCCCTTCATCCGCATGCAGCTGTGGCTACTGGACCAGCTAGGCCAGAGCCTCAGCCAGCCCCCGAACCACGGCCACGCTCTGGGTGAGACTGCAGTTAAAACACACACACTCGCATCAAGCGTGAATCTCACTTAGGATGCTTTGGTACCAAAAAAAATGCTGAATTAAAAAACTAAAATGTATGAAGTATTTAACCCTACATAGTGGGACTTTGGCTACATGTAGACTATAGACTTACAGGTTTTTTTTGTGATGCCTCCGTTCTCCAGATAAAAGCCCAGTGACGGCCCATTCCTCGCCCTCCCCGCCTCCTAGTCCAGCAGAGAGCCACCCAAGTCCTCTGGTTGAGCCTGTCAGCCTCTCCCTGGAGAGTAGCAAGGAGAACCAGCAGCCTGAGAGTCTGGGCATGGGATTGCCCCCCCACCCAGAGGGAGGGAAATCCACTCCTGGCCTAATGGCCCTGCATCAGCCCACAAACCCACTGGGTATCCAAGAGATAGTGGCCATGTCTTCGGAGCTAGACACCTACGCCATCACCAAGAAGGTCAAGGAGGTGCTGACAGACAACAACCTAGGTGGGTCGACGTTCACACTGTGGGGTTAAGCCGACACTGCTTATGAATTCAGACGCAAGTCCGACATTTGCTGTGTATGTTTGTTTCCCACAGGCCAGCGTCTTTTCGGGGAGACCATCCTGGGCCTGACTCAAGGCTCGGTGTCTGACCTGCTCTCCAGGCCCAAACCCTGGCACAAACTCAGCCTGAAAGGCAGGGAGCCGTTTGTCCGCATGCAGCTGTGGCTCAATGATCCACACAACGTGGACAAGCTGAGGGCCATGAAGAAGCTGGAGAAGAAAGGTGGGGACCCAGAGTGTACACTGTAATATCTTTCAGTGCAAGTTTGAGAACTTGCTGGTGTTTTGTAATCCCCTTATACGTAATCTCACTGTCTTCCCTTCAGCCTATCTAAAAAGACGATACGGGCTGCTGACCACCGGCTCGGACAGCGACTCGCCTGGCACTCGTTCTGAGTGTGTGAGTCCGGCCTTGTCCTCGCTGGACCTGTGCCCCTACAGCCAGGCGAAGAAGCCTCGGGTGGTGCTCGGAGCTGAGGAGAAAGAAGCCCTGAGGAAGGCCTACCTCCTGGAGCCCTACCCCTCTCAAAACACCATCGAGATACTGGCCTCCCAGCTCAAACTCAAAACAAACACCGTCATCAACTGGTTCCACAACTACAGGCCAGTCCAATGTCCTTTTTATAGTCTGCTAATGGCTGCCTCTTTTGTTTTCATCACTACTATACATTTACTTCCAGCTGCAACTACACACCTGAAATATATATTTCAAACTTGAATATCCTGACATTTGAGTGTTTGTCTGTCTAACAGTCTGTCTGTGCGCAGGTCCAGGATGCGACGGGAGGTGCTGATGCAGGGTCTGCTAGACAATGACACAGATGCCGAGCACCACAGCTACTCCCCCTCAGTGACGCGGAGCCCCCAGTCTGACGGAGAGGAGAGGAGGCTGCAGCAGCAGCTCTCAGGACACATCCACTCCAGCCTTCCTCTTAGCGCCAACACCGCACTGCCTCATGTCAAACAGGAGGAAGACGAGAGGGAGGAGGGCTCCATGAAACAGTCGAGAGTCCAGTGTTTCTCCACAGCGGTACAGTTCCCACAGTTGAAAAGCGAGCACGAGGATTCCATCGCTGGCTACCGCGAGCCCTATTCGGCTGGCCAGAGCCTGAGGCAGGAAGAGGGGATGAGCAGCCAGGCTCAGGGGCTCTACCCTGGCACAGTCTCCATAGACGGCCCCCAGAGAACCATCCAGTCCAGGCACGACGGGGAAGACTCCGGGAAGTCACCTGTTGACCCCGTCAGCTTCAAGGCTTCGTCAGAGCCCTGCCGCAGCAGCCTGGAGGTGTCCCTCAACTCCCCCTCTGCTGCATCTTCACCCGGCCTCATGATGTCAGTCTCCCCCGTCCCTTCCTCCTCTGCTCCCATATCGCCCTCGCTGCCCAATCCGCCCTCAACGAGCACCAATCACAGCCTGGACCAGCTCCCTCCCTTCCAAAGCCCCAAACTCAACAGAAGCACTCAGAGACGCAATGAGAAAATGGCCAACCTCAATAGCATCATCCACAGGCTAGAGAGAGCAGCCAATCGAGAAGAAACACTGGAATGGGAGTTTTAAGTCCCCTTTTACTGTATTTAGTGCTGAAGACCCTCGCGGCACATAGGAGAGTCTCAATTAGAAGCCTGAACGGAGCCTGGCTCCTGAAGGCCTGTCCTCTCAGACTGATAACTCATAGGAAACGGGAACGCAGAACATAACATATGGCTGAATTCCCTACAAGAACTTGGAAGAGTTGAAAAAAAATTTATAATTGTGTATTTGTTTTATTTGTTTTTTTTTTGTTGTTTTTGATAATGCATACTACTTTGAAATATATGTGACAGCACTAGCTGTTGTTTTACCTATTGGACTTGACATGAAGACTTTTGCAGCTATGGTGTCATAAAATGTACACTGAAGTTCTGTTGATTGCCACTGGGTGAGATTAAAAAAAGACCCCTGTCTTAAGCCATTAAAAGCACTATAACTATTTGAAAAGAGACATTGACCAAATTTGCTACTTTTTGAATAGCAATTTTTCAGATTTTGTCTGTAAGACTGGACAGTTTAAGTCAAGTAACATGAAATCCTAATACTGACTGAGGGATAGTCCTTTAAGACTCTAAATATTCAACATCTTGTATGTACTTAGTTTCTCGGTGATATGTTTTGAAATATTTGTAACTCACGTATAAAATGTGGTTGTACATGTTGTAGAATTGTCTGCAATAGCCTTCTCTAAACCTGATGTAGCATGGTACTCACCTGACCCTGTTACCCTCTGTAGTTAGTCACCTGTGATTATACTTGAGCGAAAACAACTGAAAAAAAAAAAGTTGAAAACCCTGCAAAAAATATGAAAAAAGGAAACGTTAGATCTAACGAGTAGAGTACTTTTAGTGTTTTGTTTTCTTTTTTTCTTTGTATAATCCTTGAGGTTTACAGTTTAGGGCCCTTGTGCTTTTGGTAGTAAGTGAAACATTCACTACACACGAGCACAGTTTACATGATTTATTTCAGACTTACCTCTCTGACCCTATAAGGCATTGGTTCTGAGACTGTAACAGGCCAAGACACACCTGGTTTACCTCAGATTATGTTGATGCACATCATGCTATGACCATGCGTTTCACTCTTATACATAAACATGACCCACACTTATTTGAATCAATGGAGGGAAAGTACTCCGTATCATGCCTCGGACGTGCAGAAGTGGCGAGTTTTAATGAGCAAAATCTGTCTTTTACAAAGAATATGCTGCTGTTTGAAGAGATAGGGAGCTAATAATTCCGTTATATGTGTGTGTATTATGATCCTCCTCACAGGTAACACCTGATTGAGTGCACTTTCTCAAAATGGGTCATTTATTGTAGTTAGAATATACGTAATTGATCAAACACCTCAACCGCTGAGCACTGAGCTGATGTTTAGCTGGGCAGTTTGATATGAAAGGTTGCCTGCTGTGAATTGATCTCCCTGTGGGCGAAATCTATCTGAGAGCATAATGCAGTATGACCTCTGATCAACATGAAAGCATCCAATCTGTAAGTAGACTATATTCAAGGACACAAAAGGTTACAGGTATCCCCTCATATTATCTTTGACCACTTGTGTATCGTGTCTGTAGAAGTTTCTTTGTCATGCTTGCAAGATGTTCTTTATGTATTTTGCCTCTATTTTATACTCCGAACAGTTAACTAGATATTCAATACCTCGTGTATGAACTACTTACAGCACTTAGATTTTGATAATTGTGAGGACTCAAGAAAATTTCAAATATCAACATTATCCTAACTTAGTGTCCACAAGTCTTTGCCTTTCCTGTATCGTTGAAGTTGGTAGTAAAACACTTGCACATGTCTACATAGTTCAGAGGACTTGGATTGTATTATGTAGAGATATATATTACACGATTACTAAAAAAAAAACAATATCTTACATTCTTGGAACAAAATGTGCTGATTATATTGAAATAGAGTGTACAGATTTAATAAACCAAACCCATTCAAGCCAGTTCTGGTCTGGCAAGCTTGCCCACGTTTTAGACCTTCTCTCAGGGTAGTCTTGCTTTTTAAAGCTTTACTGAAACAGTTGCGCTCATCAGTGGTGGTGGTGACTACGATAAACATTATGTGGTGTAGAGAATGACTCCGTTAAATATTGAATGGATCTATGGAAGTTGTGTGTATACAGGAAATGCAACTTTCACAGCAAAGTGGTGGATTGTTGGAGAGCTGTTGCTGTTTTGTAATTCATTACACAGATGTGTCAAAGTACAGTGCAGATTGGAGCTATCAGGATGAGGCTAATGGGTTGCATTTTTGAGATCAGTAGACTTTGCTCTCTAAAATACTGTTTTTGGTTTTCTCTTGGAGCCACAGAAGATTTTTCTCTGGTTTTCGTACCACCATTTTTTTGTGTGCATAATATACTGTATGATTAGCGGTGGCATTTCTAATGTGGAGATTTCATTGTCTTTCATGGTAACATGGACATATGAAAAAGAAATGTATTTAAATGCATTATCTCTTCATGTAAAGCTCATCTCATTGTTTTGCATGCGAATCCATTCTGGTCTCATTACAAGGGATAGGACTGTGTTTTGTGTTGTTGTTCTTGCACAGGGACATTAAATCAGCACTTAAAGTCTTTTTACATTAGTGAAGTCCATGCATGGTGCAGCTGATAAATATGGCTCTCACAAAGTCACAATGAATCCAGTCAAATCCGAACCCAATAACTTACCTTCAGGTAAATACTTAAATCAAGATTATTTTGTGCCATATCATATGCCTCATGCATTATCCTCACAGGAGTAATGCATTGTGGTAAAGCAGTTTTTAAGAGGGGTGTAGGGCTTTTTGTTACCCAGTGACAAAAGCCCTACACATTAGATGTTTTTATTTTGTAATTGACATTAGTCACTAAATAATGAGGCAATTGGTTAGCAAAATTTGAATGATTGTATTCAGAGTTGTCAATATAGAAACAGTATTTACAACTCTGACACTTGGGGTTTGTCACAAAGAAAATGTTTTATTTGAAAGTCAGCTGTGAGTCAATAAAGAGAAGTGTCCTGCAGGCTTAAATAACTGTCTAATGCCCTGAAATGTCAGGCTGGTAAATGTTAAAGAATGGACAAAGGTATGCCGAGCCTCTTTGAATTGAATTTGCATATGTAAGCCATCATTCAATACATAATTGTTTAAGATCCTGCTGTGTTGTGTTGTTATTTCTTTATAGTGAGGAACACCCACACTACAGATAAATGCAATTAAATGAATGCCAAAACCACTATAAAACCTCACTGTCCTCTAATACATAATATATTCATCTAAAACATGATATATCCTTGTATATTTAGAGCAGTTAGTCTTTTCCACATTGTTTGCTTCATTAGCAGTCACTAGATTTACAAAACACTCTGAATTCAGTCTTAATCATGTCCATTGCATTCACAGTCGAGGCCCAGTGTTTACATGATCGTACCGCATGCGTGTCTGAGGCCCCTCCCCCTTCGCCCAGAGGATTGACTCTGACGCGATGACATCACTCGCTCACGTAGGGTTCTTGGGCTGGAAGAATTCGCGGCGATGGCGACGACTGCTCGGTGCTGGAGAGGGACGCAGTGAAGCTGGCCTCGGTTCGGATATGACTAATGCTTATTTCGATCGAGGTTTATTTGCTGCGTTAGTACTTGCACGGGCTTCCGGTGAATCTGTGGCTTCTTAACTTCTTCATCACTCCTTTTTCGCTGGTGAGTCCGCCGGTTGTGTTCGTTCTCATCGGGTGTGTTTTGACAGAGGCCTCCGTGTTGGGTTCCGCCCTCCATCTCATAACAACAAAAACAGTTTGCAGTGAGCTGCGCTAGCTTAACCCGCTAATGGTAGCTAGCTAGCCAGCTTACTGGCTTGGTCTATGCCACACAGCTACAAATGGGAAACACCAAAGTACTATGACATAGCAACACAACAGCACACTGTTTACTAGTAAACGTTAATGTTGGCTGCTTTTAATCCACACAAGTGTTGGCTTGCTAGCAGTAATTTAACTATTTAGCTAACTATTGACGTTAGCTAGCGTTAGCTGCAGACAACCTAGCTTAATGGTATCGTTAACTTACTCTAAAAGAAGGAAGGGCATCAGTGATGTTGACGTTAGCCAGCTAACTAGTTACTTTTGCATGTTGACATGTTGATGACGTTAGTTTGTTTAACTTGTCTGACGAACCTGTTAGCATAAGTTAACTGACGTTAGCTAACTGACTTTTCTCTGCTTTCTACAAAACGTTAACGTTATATACGGTACAGTGCACTTGGCTTGCTATCACTCGTAAGACGATTCAGAATAGTTTAGTACGGTTTTGGGATAACTAGTTATAGCTTATTCTTTACCCACGTCACTGTTATTTCCAGACACACAACGTTATGCTATGGAAATATGCTTTTGTGTGAGTTAACATCAACGCTAATCCTTTGTAGTGCCTATCTGACCGTTAATGTAATTCAGTGAAGCTAACTTTTTGCAGTTAGAAAAGTCAACGCAGTTTATCGCCTCGGTCAGTATTTATTTTTTAAACGTTGCTAACATCGGTTGCAGATTGGGGCTATTTTGCTTGCTTATGCAGCAGCCTGTGATGCGTGGTGGCCTGTCACGGGACAGGAGTACCGTTAAGGCTCTAAGGGGTTTAGCCTGAACTCAGGACCAGACTGATCCGTAAACAAACACAGGTCATGGTAAACAGAGTACTGTGTGTGTGTGTGTGGCAGATATGCTTTATCAGGTAGCACCAGCAGTCAGAGAGAGTCCCCCCCCCCCCCCCCCCCCCCCATGGCTACTTCACAACACTCTCAACGAGCAGAAGCAACGTCCTCGTCTGACTTCTCTGTAGTGGGAATTTTGTCTCATTTTTCTGCCCTTTGGCATCGTAAATCTTCCCCAAAAAGGTGTGCTGAGGTGCTCATTCACCGACACTCTCGGATCAGATTTCAGTTTCTGTAAGGGTAGCTGACCTTTGCAACTATTTGTGGGCCTGTATGCTGAGAGATCTCTAACAGGTTGCCTGATTCAAAAAGAGATGTTAGACGATATCACTTTAAGGACATTCCGTCATGATATCAACATAATGTGGCTTTACCTGCACACATAATGTTTCTTTTACGCAAGTAAATCTACCATGTCTTCCATTAGCGTGTGTTGACCTATCAGCAGGGCTTTGAAATGTATACTATGCATGAATGTGTTCTTGTTTATTTTTGAAGGTAAACATTAAATAGCCGGTTAGCATGACTGAACCCTGCCTGTATGTTGGCTAGACCGTAGATTTATTTAGCTTCTATACCCCATTGGCCTTTTTCCATTCCACAACTGAGTTTAAGTGGTATCTCTGAGCTCGCATGCGAGCCACTCTGACCACCAGTACAGCTATATATGCAAGGGAATCAAAAGAGCCTCTGTAGCTCGAAAAAGTCTGCTGTTTGTAAGGAAAACCATTTGCTTTATTATTCAGTTGCATATCTGCCTTCATTTTCACAGATTTCCATGTCTTACTTGTGAGAGTTTCCAAACAGGATCACCAGGACTACTCATTGTCCGTTACTGATTGTCTGTGGTAAGTCTAACTGAAGTCTAAAAGTTAATAACCAACATAACATTTCCAGCCATCTGTTGTTCCTTTTTAAATGTGTCCTCTAGTACATTTGTCCCTCTTTACTATAACTGATGCAACTGAGTATAAGCTTCACCGAAGGCCTACATCCTGCCACTGCTAGCCAAGCCTTCCCTTGTAGTGTCCTTTCATGTGAATTGGTTTGCTATTGAATGTTTTGAACATGACTGCCCAATCAGTTCATTGCCTAGACCCATTCCCTGAGAAAGTATTTACACATTCTGATGCAATCTCACAAATAAAGTAGTTCTGCAGTTTCACCAGCCTTCGAAATCCAGCCACTCCTTGAAAGTCTGTCCGCATGAAGTCTAAATACACCATCAGATGTACTACAAGTTGGTATAGAGAAGGGTGTTAGTTTTGTTTATAATTTCCTGGTAGTAATTTCATCCAGAGTAGATACAGTGATGTGGTTGATGAGACTCAAAATGTGCTCTTTTGGGGGCAACTGGGAAGGCATTTGGTGAATAAACAACACTGGAATTACATTGTTTAGATCTTGGATGTGTATTTTTTTGGGGACATTTGATGCCTTTATTTGAGAGTGTTCAGTAGAGAAATGAGTGGAGAGAGAGGATGGGTAATGTCATCGAATCGATGACTTTGCAGTTTGTAGTCGGGTCCTAAGGCCCAGATAAACTTGTATGTACATTGTAAGACCACAACCATCTCCCTGTATGTTGATGTAAACATTAACAGTAATTCATTTGAAGTTTCATATATATTTTCAGCAAACCGTCTGTCCAAGATTGTCAATTAACACTTTTGTTATGAGATAAAACTATTGAATTTCAAAATCAGTCATCAATAGTGATGCTGTGTGACAAGACGTACAGATAGCCGATAACAAGACAGAATAGCCAATGTAGTATTTTGATCATGAATTCTGTTTCTATAGATGTTATTCCATATTTTACGATAATGATCCCAGTAGTTGTGGCTGCATAATGGCTCATCTCAGGCTGGAGGAGAAATGTATTTATTATTTTATTTATTAAATTGTGATCAGACCACATATAAGAGGATGATGGCTTTGTGCCTCATATATGATTGACATCTCTCAACATTCTGTGTTCCTCCTGTACAGACTGGTCCAGGCAGGAGTTCCTCGTTGGGTGACCCACACTCCTTCACAGGGGCCATGGTAAAGTACCTTCAGCTCATGCATGCTTTGGACATCAACTGCTGTGGGTCCTGTGGACCTGGGTGCATTCTGCAGAATGGGAAACTCTCCATTGATTTTCACTTTCAATCAGCTCTGTTTACCAGGCAGCAGACAGTCAAATCAGCTGCAACAGTGTCAAAGGTCC